>CM023485.1:88750634-89950634 GCA_013339685.2 Hyalomma asiaticum
GAAAAAAACAAGCAGTACAGAAGAGGATTCGAACCCACATCCTTTGTGGCCTGCGTGCATTCGAACCCACACTCTCTGTGTGGCAGTCGAGCATTCTACCACTGACCTACGCCTGTTCTTGAAAAATCGTCGCTAAATGACCTAAACAGAAACAAAGCCTCCCGAGGAAAGTAATGTTACGTGGCAGAATAATCATACGCCACTACACGTCGTGGAAAGTGGATTGCATAACGAGTTCGAGGAATAATTTCAAAGGACACAGGGGTGCATGCTTCGTACTTCTGTACCCGTTACAGAGGCATCATCTACATCATCATTATGAAACAATTTTTTTCCACTTTACCGTCATCATTATTACGAACCGCTGCCCTTTATCGTGTGGTTTCGTGCCATGCGACATGCGGCAGGCGACATGCGAAACCCCGCCAGCAACTTGGCTCTTCGATGTACCTGATGGCGCCTTCTCGTAAGGTGCGGACCACTGCAGCAAGGCAACGTCCGGCACAACAGACAGCTGTGCAGAGCGAAGCCCAAACCTCAGCTCGCCGTCGACGCCGGGCCGAAAGTTCGGTTCGTCCTTGGGAAAACGCCAAGAGACTCTCTAAGATGTGCAGTATACAGATTTGCACGTGACAATGCCGCAGTAATTATGGCGTAGTGGGTACTTTCCTACTTGGCGAAATGATAAGAGTTATGGCGCTGCGGACACCTACCACCTCTAGTTGCACTAGTTTCCCCAAGCGTTTAAAATAGCCTTTAAGAACATCGGTCCTCCAGCTTACGCTGCCACTGCCCTGCGGTTCCGCGCAGGCCTGGCTCTTTTAGGGGCGAAGCTCCTTAGGGTGTGGGTCTGTCCCTCCTCTGTAGTATCTAGTAGTAGTAGTAGTAGGTAGCCACGTCTAGTTTTATGAAAAAAAAATTCCGAAAGTTGTGTCCGAAGAGGGGAATCGAACCAGGGACCCCTCACTTCTGAACGCGCGGCGCTAGCCACTACGCCACGAAGCTTTTTTTTTTTTTTCTTTATTGCCCCTTTGTACACACCCGGTAAAAGAGCGCACTTCGGTAGTCTATACAACAAATAGACTCAGTGCAACTGGACAAAAATCATCTAGAATTCCTTGAGCGTTGTCAAGGGTATGACCCTGGACAACTACGCCACGAAGCGCACATGGACACATGCACCACGAGGACACTAAATACCCAACATTAACGAAAGACTGCCCGTTTCTAACGCATTTGTGCTAGCGCGTTACGGCCCGTGCGGTGGTGTAGTGGTTACGGTACTCGGCTGCCACCCTCTCCGCCTTATACTCTCTCAGCAGTCATGTGATGGCGTCGGCAAACGCGGTGCGCGTTCCGGCCTGGGGCTGCGTAAGACGCTGTGACCTCTCCCCCTTACTAGAGTGTACTGCACGTTTCTAACGCGTTTGTGCTAGCGTCCCCTTAAACGCGAGATCCCAGCGTTCGAATACAGTGTTTCTCACGTCTTTACATGATGATCGACTGGGCGAATTACACGGAAGATTCACGGTTTACCGATGATTCTCTCCGGAGCTTTGCCCACTCATCATCATTCACCCCGTGGATATGCTGTGAATTTTTTTTTAGTCAGGGACACGCGTAATAACTAGATGAATGATATTCAATGCGAGATTAAAGCTGTTATTGCGATTTCTAGTCGCCCCAAAATTTCCCACAACACACAAGACTGTACACTTACCTCCAATGGTCATTCCGGGCAAAGTTACTAGTAACCATATTCTTAGTCGGGGGCGCGTTTAATAAGTAGAGTAATGATATTCAATGCGAAATAAGGCTTTTATTGCGATTTCCGGTCGCCCCAATATTTTCCACAATACACAATACTATACACTTACCTCCAATGGCCATTCTGGCCAAAGTTACTAGCAACCATATTATTAGTGAGGGGCACGCGTAATCAGTAGAATAATAATATTCAGTTTGACAAAAGCCATTTATTGCGATTTTTGCTCCAGCCGTAATTTACCGAAATAACCCAAGACTATACACTTACCACCGATGGCCATTTTAGGCAAAATTATTAATAACCATATTATTGATCAGCCACATGTGTAATATGTAGAGGAATGCTATTCAATGGGAGAAAAGGCCTTTTTTGCGATTTCTGATAGACGTAAAATTTTGCTAAACACACAAGGCTCCGATGGCCATTTTGGGCGAAATTATTACCAGCCATATGATTGAGCAGCGATACATGTAATATGTAAAGAAACGACATTAAATGCGTGAAAAAAATTATATTGCGATTTCTGGTCTACATAAAATTTTCCGCCAAACACAAGACTGTACACATACCTCCGATGGCCATTCTGAGAAAAGTTGGCAACCATATTATTAGCCAGGGGCACGCGTAATAGGTAGAGGAATAATATTCAATGAGAGATAAGGCTTTTATTGCGATTTCTGGTCGACCCAAAATTTGCCAGAATAAACAAGGCTATACACTTACCTTCGACGACCATTTTAGGCAAAATTTAATAACCATATTCAATTGGAGAAAAGGGAGACTACTCAGCGACGTGTATAATAAGTAGAGGAATGATATTCAACAGGCGAAAAGGCTTTTGTTGTGATTTCTGGTTGACGTAAAATTTGCCACACGAGTCTATACACTTACCTCCAATCGCTATTCTGGGCAAAGTTAATAGCAACCATATTATTAGTCAGGGGCACGCGTTATATTTGGAGGAATGATATTCGATGCGAGATAAGTCCTTTATTGCGACTTCCGGTCCACCCGAAATTTTCCAGATGAACCTAAGACAATACACTTACCTCTGATGGCCATTTTAGGAAAAATTATTAATAACCATGTTATTAGTCAGCGACCTGTGTAATAAGTATGCGGATTATATTTAACGAGAGAAAAGCCCTTTATTGCGATTTCTGGTCGACGTAAAATTTGCTTAAACACACAATGATATACACTTACCTGCGATGGCCATTTTGGGCAAAATTATTACCAACAATATTATTGGGCAGCAACACTTGTATTATGTAGAGGAATGACATTCAATGCGTGAAAAGGCTTTTATTGCGATTTGTTGTCGACCCAAAATTTGCCGCAAAACACACGCAACTTACCTGCGATGGCCATTTGAGGCAAAATTATTAGCAACCATATTATTCTTCAGGGTCACGCGTAATAAGTATGGGGATGAAATTCAATGCGTGAAAAGAGTTTTATTGCGATTTCCGGTCGACCCAAAATTTGCCACAAAACAAGTCCATACACTTACCTCCGATTAATTGGCCAGTCGTGTGTCCTGTCGTCCGTGTGTGTCATTACGTTAATAAAGCGCGGCGCTGAAGGCAGACCTCCACGGCGCCATGGGCGTCCCGAGCGCGGTGGCTCGGTGATGGTTCTCGGGCCGTCCGACGGGTCCCCGTCCGTTCACGACGCTGCCGCTCGTGGTTGGGGCCATCAACATCCGAACGATTTCTATACGGTCATTCACTGTCACTTAGGGGATATACAGGCGAAGACATAGATGTTTGGTAGTCGAATCTGGGATGTAGGGGTTCGGATCAATTTCAGTTGTTTCAGAGTGTTCATCTTTTTGGTGCGCTATATATCGTCATTTTTGCAGAGTCACGCCCGTGACTATTGCTTATACCACCACCTTTAAGTGGTTCTTTCGCTTTGTGTACCCATGTAAGAAACCCTTCGATCGGTTCTTTAGCCTTAATATTTTTATTTCGCTGAGTCACTGTCATATTGACTGAGTTATGCTTATGGCTATGATTTCTACCACCACCCTTTAACGTTTCCTTCAGTTCCACCTATCTGTAAAACTAGAGAGAGACGTCCGTGTATCCTTAAAATGGTATAGTGCATGTCTGCCGCATTCACGTAAAGAACATTAACCTTCCCTATAAGAGTATACACCGCCGTTACTCTCTCAAGAGAGGAGCGAGCACTTTCAAGTGAAGTGCCCACAACTGCTTTATTGGAGTAAGCATTGTAATGGCGTGCTCATCTTTATTTTAAACACGGCGTATCGGAAAACAATGCTCATTCCCCTGAAATCGAACGTACTATTTGAATACAACAACCGGTAAGCATAATTTCGCCGGTTACATTGCGTCTACTTCTCAATGGTGGCCAACAAGTCACCAGCAACTCGGCCACGGTACTTCAACTAAAATCGCACAATAAGTCAACTGATTTTCTACGAATATTCAGCAATGATTTTTTGTATAGGGGACAGTCATGAAGAACTTTCTCTGGCTGTGCAGGCAATCATACGGAGCCGGAGCACTTGTGTACATGCGCCGCCTCATATACAGTCCCAAGCAAACTATCCCTTGACCCAGGAAAGGCATCCGGGATTTAACAATGATACGGAGGTCTACATTGTTCATCAAAAGGCAGGTTGTCTCTATTGAAGAAGCAGTTAACCTCCTAACGCTGCCGTCAACGCGGTTATAGGTGTTGGCGAACTATCCAAGCACAGCAGTTTCTCTGTCAAAATCGAAAACGAACGTAATCACTAGCTGACCACTTGCGCACTAACACAAAAGTGTGGTCGCTGTGCTCCCTGTATAGCCTTCCGTTTTTTTTAACAGCATTGTTGTTGTCGCTGCCATTATCATGTTGCCAATGTCATCACCACAGAAACTTGTTGAACTAACGTTTGATAAGCACATTGCCACTATCTCGTCCAAAATTTCTTTTGGAATTCGCGTTCTGATTATAACCCGCCCATACTTTCCTTTGCACATTCTTCGCTCATTATACTTCGCCTTCATTCATAGTCACCTAACATACTGTTCTTCCTGGGGAAACACCTATAGGATTCATCTGTCCAAGATTGCTCATCTTCAGAATAAAGCTTTAAGGATTATCACCTTTAGTCACTGGAAAGACTCCGCTACGCCTATCTACAGTAATCTCGGCATTCTCCCCATCCATCATTCCATAGCTTTGAAACTAGGTATGCTCATATTTCGTGCGCGTCAGCATGATATTGAATTAAGCAGTATTCCATCCCGTTATCTAATAAATGCAAATCTGACCAGATTCTCCTTACAACATAGCTTACTTTTGCCGGTGGTTCACTCAAACTATGGTAAACAGACAGCGTTGTTTTCTGGTATTTACCTTTGGAACTTACTACCTACGTTCATTAAAAGCTGCCACAACATAGCATCTTTTAAAGCACAATTAAAGAAACATTTACTTCAACATCTTCACTAACATTTCATGGTACCGCCTTCCTCGTTTCCTTAATTCATAATTGTTTTTTTCTTTCTTTCATTTTCATTTCTCTTTGTGATTTTTATAGCAATTACGTTTTTGCTTTCTTTGAGTTGTGCGGATTGTTTTACGCCCTGTTAACTTAGAGTTCGCATCGATTTGTCTTAATGTGTATTATTGTATTGGTTTCTGTACTATTGTTGCATTTCATGCTTTTGAATTATCTTTCCTGTTCTTTCTTTTGTTTCCTTTTCTGTTTTTTGTTTTTGTTCTTATATTTTTCTATATATATATTTTTTTCGATTTCGTGCTTCCAGTATGCTTTTCTTTTGCTCGCCACTTGCCTGCCCTGTATTTTATCAATGCAATATTGCTAGGAGGTTGTTTACTGACAGTTGTTTACTTTGGGACCTCCTTCTGTATTACTTATGAACCATGTCACTTGTATTTTCATGATGGTAAAATAAACTTCAACTAAACTAAACTTCAACTAAACTTGATAGCCCATCCTGTCAAGGAGGGGCTTGCTTTCCGGTACATGCAAGCACAACTCTTACACCTTACAGGACAGAAGTTTGAGCCCATAACTTTCACAGGAACACACGGGCTTTTTCCAATCTGCAGCTTCACAGCAATACAACCGTGTCGAAAGATATTTGGTGGTGGTAGAGATTCTAAAGGAAAGGAAAAATGCGCTAATTTCGGTCTCCCATACTGGGTACACGGCTAAGCGCCTAAAGATATTTCGAACGATTCCAATTTATGGCATCCGGCGCTGGCTCGGACTCACTGGCATTCCTTTTCTTTTTTTTCCTGTTTTTATCGACACATCGACGGCGTCATCACCGGCATGTCTCAGTGGTTTTATGAACGCTAGCGCCATAGTCACTATATATAGTATGGACTTCCAGATTGTAAACCTCCTTGTGCCGTATACATATAGACCAGCGATTAACTGGAGTTGTTATGCAGGCTGCTTGGTCGGTCGTCAGCGGCGTTTCTGCTGCACGCCCTTCTCTTCCTCTCTCCCCTAATTTTTTTTATGTTTATTGGCACTAGAGCATTTGTTTTCTAGACGAATGCGTCACTTCTCTTACAGAAGTGCGTTACTCTGCTGACTCACCTTGTGCTGTGCGTATGTGTATATATGAACATGACTACCCGGCATCGAAGGACTCTGCACTGTAGAGGTAGATAAAGAAAGAATTGTGAAACGCTTTATTGAGGGCCAGTTCAAGCAGCACGCCGTGCCCCAAGTGCTTCCAAGTACCCTCCGGTTCGTACATCCGGTGGATGATGCCATTCCTGCAGCAGTGCAGCACAGAGGAAGAAACGAGGCACACAGGGTTATGTGGATCTTTTCTTTCTTCATTGATGGACAGCAGGCGTTTCCAAGCTTCCATATCTTTTCTCCATTGTCTAAGAATATGCATTCATCCCTGAAATAGGGACCTGCTGACCTTGCATTCCTGATAATACGCCTATATGTACGAAATTCGAGTGCTTAGAAGAAAAAAAAAACTGTACAGAAGGTGGTGCAACCTTGCTTGCATAGCACCTTGTGCAGCTTATTCAACAGTAAGGTTATGCTAGTAATCACACACGCAGCACATTGAGGCTACCGTACTGCCTGAGTATATGTGCTTGCGATTGTGTTCTTGAACGAAACGCCGAAAAACCTGCATAACGCACTACAGTTGCCGGCAGTACGCGTGCGCAGTATATGCGTGCGGAAGTGTATTGTGGCACTCCATTAGCTGGTCGAGGTAGCACATTTTACGCGACCTTCAGGTGAGCATATATCGTTTACCTCCTCACTATAAGCACAATCACCAGGTCGACGATGCCTTCTGTAGGGCGACAACCACTGAACGATAATGTTACCCGTGTATTGGAGTTACCAATGCACCGGTAACGTTATCACCGTCGGCAAACCACTCATGAGTCCACTCACTCAGACTCACAGCGACCTATGAGTGTGAGTTTAAGTGAGTCCAGCTCAAGAGAAAGTTCCGTGAGTTTGAGCTCTGCTGATTTTTGAAACGCGTGTTTTTTCTTGAGTTTGAGTCTGAGTGAGCACGGTTGAACGAGATATCCGTGAATGTGTGTCCGAGTGAGACCGGTCGAGCTGAATAATGGTGATACTGAGTCCGAGTGAGCCCTGCGGAGCCGCTGGGATGTTTGATACTCGTGCGCCTGCGTACAAAAAAATGAGCCCGACCAAGGTGGAGAGATCAAGTTATATATAGTCTGAGTCACAAATTTTGCCGACCGCTGCTTATGATTATATTACTTTAGTTTGGACAGCTGCAAGAAGTTTCGTCTTGTAACGCCGCGCCATTGTACGAGCATTGGCCTTTCCTATAGCGACTGTGCGAAGGTGCTTGCGAGCCGATTGAAAACGCAGTGTAATGAAAGGTGCCCGTGAAGGTAGTGAATTGGTACGGATTCTATCAACCGATACGTATCCACGTATGGGCCGTAATACTATAGAGACACAAATATGACAAAATTGTCAATTTATGAAACCGCGTCGTCTACAACCGGAGCTCAGCATCCCCACAGATTAAGGTCATACGAAGTGTGCAGCAGCGGCACTAAATCATTAAGTCGTAAAAAGTCACGTACGGTCACGTACGAGTGGTCATGGGTTGTAGAAGCTGATATGGACACTACAAAAAGAATTCTGACTGAATATCAGTCGTAGGATGGTGTACGTTACCGCACTGCAGTGCTTACTTCATGCAGCTATACTGTAATGCGACCAGAATACTATGTCACAACATTAAAAAAATCGTGGTAATTGTGCCACGTGTATCATAATGGCTTTGTATTTCTTTTATCTTGTGTAGTAATTATCCCTTCCATTGCGATGTTCAGTCGATAATGAACAACCACAACCAGGAGGTTGGAACGGAAAAAGAGAGATATACGCTAAAATGTGGCAGCAGCACGCAGTGTATGCGAAGTATAATCTCTTGCGTTACAAGTATACATTGTCACACAGTCATCCATGGTCAGAAGTGTAAAGCAATATTGCTGCAACATCCTATCCGAAAATGATCCACTTGATTTGCTAGCGCTCACGCTGTGGTATATTCCGGTATCAGCAGTTTCATTTAGTGAATCAATCAACCAGTAAATGATGATATATCATTCGCAAGGCCTTTTCACCATGGAATACAGCGCGCGTTGCGTATTTGGGCAAAGTAAAATGAGTAGCAACGGCCAAAGATCAACGATATATATATATATATATATATATATATATATATATATATATATATATATATATATATATATATATATATATATATATATATATATATATGCAACAACATGTGTGTCAATTCATTTAGGCGTGTCCTCTTGCCTAAACATCGTCAGTATGTCGAGACGTCGGCTCCAGCGCCAGTCCCCGTTCGACGATCCGTCACCAGTTCAAGCATACATCTTGACCTGAACTTATGTCTTGTTTGAAGACGTCGTTTAAGGATTACGAAAATTCAGACAACGTGACATATTCCAGGTGGAACGCCAGGGATCTCCACAGACCGTTACGAGACAAGCAACATAGTATCCCAGCAACTTTTCAGGAGTGTGTACCTCCGAGGTATTTATAGTTTGAGAATGTAAATGGCTTTAAATGAGTGCTTATAGTATGTGTACGTTGTCTTGTTTCCTCGTATGATGCGCTGCCTTAAAACAATCTACAAGCTCAGCGACAATGACAACAAACACATAAGCACGCGGAGGAAATTGAAGTGCAGATCCAATGACCTATGTTTTATATTGCTGTGTTTATGCTTGCGTTGGGGCCGGAAGATTCGAGATGTGTTATCGGCCAAGAGGGTAATGCCGTCGTATGCTGCTCATGAAGACTGAAATTTGCTAATGTTCCTGATTATTAGTGTACGCTGACTATTACTAAGAGTTAGAATGCCCTATGCTCCTCTAGGAATACAGGCACATAACCTCTAAAGAGTAAAGACCTACACACCCCATGTATATATCTTCCCCTTCGAGTATATATCACGTCAGACGCAGCTTCTGGTTGACACGAGAAAGAACAAGAACCGTCCGTTCGAAGTAACCGCCTGGCATTAACTAATTAATGGAGCTTTACTATATCTGTCGTTTCATGTAATTTTTCTGCTCCCGGGGACATAACGCGAGCAGGAGTGTCCCTGAAAATGGTGTCTTAAGGCCGCCCTGAAGTTAAGATATCTCGCACGTATTCGACTTAGCGTCGTTCACCGCACATATATAACGACGTCTCACGTTCTTACATCTCTTGCACGGAGTTTGCATGAATAAGTCGTTACAGACGCGACACCTTGCAAGCATGCCGCGTAGGATTGGCAAAAAAAAAAGGGGGGGGGGGGGGAGGGAGGGGGTTGGCGCTGGATTGGCGTTTAATATCGGCGCTGTGGCGCGTCACGTCCGAAAAGCAGGAGCTGCGCCGCGCTGAGCGCGTAGGACTACGCGCGGGGTCCTCGGGAACGCCCCCCCTTGCGCTGCCGCGAGGCCCGAGCCCTTGTGCCCCGCAGTCGTTAGAGCACGCGTCCTCTCCGCTCCTCCGTGATTACTCTGCCTGCGGCCGTCTCTTTCTCTCTCAACCGACGTCCTCTTTCTGTGATTCCGCGCGACGGCTGCTGCTGCTGCTGTTGCTCGTACTAGCAGCCTTAAACATAGAGCACTGACCAATGATTCGTATACACTCCCGCGAGGCGGCGGCGGCGGCCACGGTTCCACGACCTTGAAAAAAAAAAAAAAAAAAAAAACGCGCCCCGCATGCACGCTTGTACAACGTTCGGAGTGGTCCCTGCCTCGCGAAGCTTCGGACGCGAACGCGTGAATGGCCCGTCGAAAATCCCGTGACCGGTCGGCTCGATATACACTCTGCTTTCTCTCGATGCCTCTGTTTTTCTTTGTGATATCGGTGGCTTTCATTTTTTTTTCTCTCTCTCTCCCTTACGGTTCCGTGAAGCCCGCCATGCTATCATTATTGCCGCCGAAGATGCGCGTGTTCGCGGCGGTCATCGAGGAACGACGCTGCAAGTCCCGACCTGCAGCTCGCTTTCGTGATTTAGGGAGAACAATCATGGAGAAGACGGGGGCGCTTCTCGGTCGACACTGCATTGTGATATGTTGCGTAACGCCTGCCACGAAGGCCACGCGATCGTCACCCCGTGTATATGGTAGCTCGATCGATGCGACTCGCGGTGAGCATCTTTATATATACATGTGAGCAACTCCCGAATGCGAAACATGGAACATATATACGCCATCGCATGCGCGATTCGACTATACGGAATCGGGGCCCGTAATCATAAGTAACGTGTTACGCTAGAATTGTCTGACGTAGAAATTTTTAACCAATCCTAACATCGGACATGTCATTGGTGAAGGCTGAGGGCCAACAGCAATTACGAACGAAAGCGCGTGCGAGTTCTGACCCTGATACAAAGTTTTGCGACGATCCAGTTGTATTGCCTCTCAAACTTTCAGTGCACAGTTTTCTTGCACTGTCTTAAGACACGAACCATAAGCAGTCAGAGAGCGTTCAACAGGCGCTTGTCTGCAAATGGCATATGTGTTTTCCTGTAGTCGTCACGTTAATTCATGCCACTTGGCGTCAGTCAGCCTGAAATCAATTATTAATTCTTCTCTGTTTCTGCCTCTCCCCTGGAATCAGCGCAGTGTGCCAGCTGCAGAATCTGCTTGTCGTACAGTCAGCTGTCTTGCTCTAGTTTCCTAAAGTAGTCGTGGTAACAATACATAGGCGCCCCGCCACGGTGGTCTAGTGGCTATGGCACTCGGCTGCTGATCCGAGGGTCGCGGGATCGAATTCCGGCCGCGGCGGCTGCATTTCGATGGAGGCGAAATGTTGAGGCCTGTGTGCTGTGCGATGTCAGTGCACGTTAAAGAACCCCAGGTGGTCGAAATTTCAGGAGCCCTCCACAACGGCGTCTCTCATAATCAGAGTTGTTTTGGGACGTTAAACCCCACATAACAATAATACATAGGCGGGACAGGTGGTGTACACGTCAGAAACGAATGGCGGTGCATGCTTATTGCCTTTCAACTTTTGTGGCACCACATATATACCAGCTGCAATGTGGAACGCACACAATTTTCTGGATGTCTAACAGAATCTAGATATTTAGACGCGTTGATGGCTTATACAGTAACAATATGCTTATTTTATTTAGTGATGTTCCAGGCCAATAACTCTTCTTATTCGACTAGCTTGCCCTATGTGGCACAATGTCAGAATGGCGCGACATACAAGCGTCGAAAAGTCCGTTTAATGCGAATTACTGGACTACTTATGAAACGTATTGTCGATAATCCCTTGTTCATATTTCATTCATATGCTGCTGTCATCGCAAAAGTTTCCAATAACATCTGCCCACTTGCACCGAGGTTAAAGGGTCAATAAAGTGAAAAACAATTTTTCTGGTAATCGTAGATTAGCTTTTCACGATACCAAAAACATGAAAAGTGGGGCATGAAAAGTGATCGTGCTCCAATAGTCAGAAAAAATACGCGAATAAAACATACCACATCACAGGGAATTATACGGTGAACGGTCAAGCTTTCATATAAACAAAATTACGATAGTAACGACACGGATAACTTGGCACGCCGGGCCTCCTCTTGCAAAGCACACCTACACACAAGGAAAGAATAAAACGAAGGTAATAAAGCAAACGGAAGCAGACAGCTGCGTCACCGTAGAACGAACACGAAGATTGGCATGCGTCGTTTTACCTCACCCATTTGATTCCTGCTGTTGACCTTTCACTACACCGCGCTTCCATCGAGATCTCTCTTCCTACATCTCGCCTTCATTTCTCGCTTTTTTTTATTTGTTCATTTTTTTTCTTTGTTTCAGTCCATCCGAACGACAATCCCGGTCTTCCGCGTAGCAGCACTACACTGCCCTCTTTCGGCGCCCAGACGAACAAATGGCGTGCACTTTTCCTGGGCCCCTGGCAGGCTGTTGCCGCCGCCGCCGCCGCCTCCGCGCTTCCTGGAATGGGAGGGGTGAAAACCGCAACGGACCACGGCGTGGGCTGGGTCCGGTACGAGAGAGGAGCCTCTTAACCCGTTCTCGCAGCCGGACGCCCGCCAACAGCCCCCCTTCTTTTCCGTCTGCTAGGTGCCGCCTTTGCCGCTGGAGCACTGGGCCATCTTGGTCTTTTGATCTTTATTTCTTTAGTGCGTAGCGCTCTGCGCCTACTACTGTGCACGCTTCCCGCCTCCTCTCTTTACAGCGCTTTGTCGCTCGTTTTCCTTAGCGGTCCTCTTGCACATTGTGATGCTCTTAGCTTTTAGCGACTGCCCTTTTATTTTCTTTAGAGTTCTGCGCAGCTCCCGCATTGCTTGTTTTCACTTTTTTTTTTTTTTGCTTCCCGTTTTAACGATGCATTTGTTATTGTTATTCCCGGTATAGCCACTAGTGCGCCGCGTTCGCTGCTCGTTTTTTATTGCCGCTTCTCAGGAACGCCTGGCAGAGCCCATCTTCGCCGCTGCCGTGCCCCCGGTCCACCTGTGAAGGAAGCGTAGGCGATTCATCGAAGCCGAGCGCCGCTATTTCCTTCGTGAGCGCCGCCACGCTGGGAGCTCCGAAGGGGCACTATGCTTCACCGTGGCGGGGGGTTAAACGGTTTCACGCACCCTCCACCCCTCCCGGGCCGGTCAGCACTTTCTTGGATAGTGCATTAAAGAGAAACGAGCAGCCACGTCCCTCTTCCGCGTTCGAAATGACCAAATATAAAACGAAAAAAAAAATTGACAAACACTCTATTGGGAAAGCCTCGAAGGTCATCTATAGGGTCCACTTCCGCGCTTTCCCCAAAGAAGGAGCGAGGAATATGGAAAGAAGTGGACAACGGTCAAAATGGCAATTACGGTCACTATGGGACCCTTGACGATGGCCTCTCCAGGGGGGGCCCTTTGCTGCTCTTTGGATCGTCCTCTTGACCCCTGACATGCTCGTTAGGTACTGCGCTGGCATCTTAATCTATGTCTCACTTTCTACGGAAAAGACGTTTTAAAGTGAAAAGCGGAAGAAAGAAAGAACGAAAGGAATGACTCGTGAGTGAGGGTGAAATGTTCCCTCTCCCGTTCGCTACGTGCTTTCTGAGGCCTCACTGACACTGACCGGGCTCAGGCCAGTGTCTTGTAGTAAAGCGCTCTAGACCAGCCGGTAACGCCGATGCGCCGCTCCAGTGATGTGGCCGGCAGGCTGAAGACGTCCGAGAAAGGTGAGCACGATGCCGCTTGTCGTATTCGGTGAAAATGGGGCGATGACGTTACGCTATTTCGACGTCTTGGGTGCCAAGACGTCCCTTACATGGGTTCGAGGAGGGCCTGACGAATGCGAGAGGTTTACGCGAACAGGGAATGCCACATGGATAAAGGGATTGCAGAGCTTCATATGCAATTCTGATCATCGCGTTTTTGACAGCTAATGCCTTCCCTTGTTTTTTTACACGCCGGATACTTGTATTTTCTTGAGTGTTACGCGCGTTCGCTAAGCGAGAGGGCTGTGATATTTCCTATACTGGCGAATTGAGAAGGTTACTCTGGGTACGTTACACTTCTTTGTTAAATCACGGAACTTGTTAGAACATTCAAGAAGAGGCCCATTCACATTCAGTACGTATCTTCCACCATGATCGAATACGATTCCTTCAACACAACTCGTAAACAAACGGGTTTGCTTATGATGAGAGAGAGATACGCCTGAATTGAGCAAAGATACGAGGTACAGCGAAAGCTATGCTGAAAGAGCACTTGGGGTCGACACAAGTAAATATAAGTGGGCTTACCGGTAGGGAATGACAAGCGAAATGATCCTCTTCACTGTTACATGAGCTTGCAGGTACAAATCGTCACTGTGTCGCAGCAAAAGCGAAGAAGCAGCATCAGCGCGTGACTTTCATTAGAGCAGCTTTGGGGCCGTGAAAATATTTTGGCTATGGGCGCGAAAATTGTGACGGCGATTGCAGTGACATCTATGGAAGGATGGCCGAATTGTCGCGAATCAGCACTCGCGTCCCAAACCTGACTCGATGGCGCTGAGCGAGTCTGGCAACAGTCGTTGCCAGCAGCAACACGGTCGTTTTCCCCGTCGATTTTCATTTCTACTTCGCGCCCCGCGATTTAGTTGGTCTGTGCAAATTGACTGGTCAGTAGTCATGAGTGGTATTTCAAGGGCTGTCATGTCTTGTCGGCTAAGAAGAATTGGGTTGTTCTAACTTCCATCGCACCGAGACGAACACTGCATGTGTTCAGAACGCGCTTGGGGGCGCAAATCGAAATAGTAGAGCCCGAGATAACTGTTTTTCTGTGCCGTAGGGACCTGTGGTCTTAGCGATGCAATTATGTGTCTCAAATAAACGTGACAGACCGCTTATTATGGACAAAATCGATCAACCAAAGCGTGTACGGACACCAGCAGCGATCGACGGTTTTTCGCCTGCTTTTGAGAACAGCTTTGAATGCCAGGGCCATCTGTCGGCGCCTAGCGATAACTGCGGCGTGATGGGCCGGCGCATACAGCGATATCTAGGTTTGTTTGGTCCTCGCTTTCTGTTGTTATTAAGGTTCGTTGCCTTGACTGGCACAATTACATTTTCTGTTAATTTATTAAATGTAGCTTCCGAAATATACTATGTATATACCGCCGTCGCAAACTCGCAATATCGGCGGCTTACTTGCGGCGTGGGTGTAGCGTGAGACCATATAGTTATATGGCATGAGTATATAGTTCTGAGTCATTCCCATAAATCGTTCAGTCAGCAGTAGGTTAGTTAATTGGCAATATCATTGGTTGGTTGTGTTGGGTAAAAGCCGATCACCCGCTCACTCACGCTGCAACTCATACTGTCAGAATGCATGTATGAATGAGCCGTTTTGTTTTTTGTTTTCTCTATAAATTTTTGTGAATTTCAATACAGTTCAGTAATCGTGCCTGGACACGGTGCCCACCTAACAGCAAAAAAAGAAAAAAAAGAGCGCGCGTCAGCTTCCTAATTGTTCTGAAGTACAGAGGAAACTTCGTAGTGATGTACTTACAGGGCTTCGCGTTGTTACTTTACTATCTGCTACGAAACATTCCCTCACTATTACCTATAACTGACGTACAGTGTAGCCTTTGCAGTATTAATTACAACATTACTGCATTTTAATAAGAAGCTAACTACTAATTACGAAGTCCAAGTACTGGCAGACACTATTGCCACAGGTATGTCTTAAGCGAGCACCATAAATATAAAAACCCATAGTTCCAAGAGTGATGATTAATTAAACATAATGAATTACGCCTGATGGAAGCAAAATGCAGCAAGTGCAAATAACAACAAGCATTAATGGCTATTTCTGCGATCATGTTATTTGATGTACAGCCTTGGAGAGACTACTGTACCAATATATAAGTACCAATATTTATCATCACTATCATTTATTTAGCCCTCAACATTCCATATAGCTTCATTGAATAAGATAATTTCTTATTATGTGATTATATAGTGCATGCACAATATTATGTGCACAGTTGCTTTCTTGAAAATATTGTAGTTGAAGTTGATGTTTTTAGTGTTATTAACGTCGATCGGACATTTGGAATGTGGTTGCACCATTTATTCATCCATCGATATCTTATATAGCTTTCTTAAATTAGATAAGTTCCTTATTATGCGTTTATATCCTACTTGCACAATCTTGTGCGCACAGTTGCTTTCATGAAAACATTGCAATGTTAATAATGTTGATGCATTTGCCAATGTGACTGTCACCCTAGATTATATTTGTTGTTGTTGTTGTTGTTGTTGTTGTTGTTGTTGTTGTTGTTGTTGTTGTTGTTGTTGTTGTTGTTGTTGCTTGTCTGTTTTCCTATGGCGCGTGGCAAAGTGGAGCTTGTTCATAGAAATAAACAGCAAAAAAGAAAAAAAAAGAAACAGTAAACATGACACCAAAAAATCGAAATGCACATTGATAAGTGTCTAATTCATGCTAAAGAATTACAAACATTTTGACGAAAATAATTTTACACATAATGTTGTCCAAATAGAACACAATAATAAGGAATACTTGAAACTTCTCAAAGGAAAAACAACTCAATTTTATGATGTAAACCACGAAGCACTGTCAATGACTAGCGGTAAGCTGACACGTTGGCGAAATAAAATTATGAGTTGTACTAAGTGTAGGGACTCACATCCTGCGATGACACATACACGCAAGTTGCCTCGTTTCTCAGTGGCGACATGTCGGATGGTGCCGTTCCTTGACTGGGACGCTGTCAGAAGGAAGGCTTCGGATGCCGATGAAAATACACAATCTGGAGGGAGAATGAGAAAAATAAAAATCCGAAATTTTAGGTTAGGAAAGTGACAGCATAATTAGTCAGATGGCAAATGATATCTGCGGAATTCAGCAAAGCAGAAGTAACGGCTATGAAAGAGAAAATTAGCATCTGCTCGTTCGTAGAACATTACTACCAGGAAATCCACACATACATCTCAGAAATGAAAGCTTGTTAGTTGACCTGGTCTGTGGTTCGGACAAGGGCGAATTTTCCGTCAACTGATAAGCTTTCATTTATGAGATATCCACGTGGATTACCTTGTATCTTTGTGTTACGAACGGACACTTGCTAATTTTTTTCTTTTATAATTCATTATGTGTCCTAATTGTAAATTAATGTTCAGTTGAGTCAAGTTTGATTTATTATAAATGACAGAAAGAGGGAGGGAAAATTAAGGCTTAAAAATGACATCGAGATAAACTTCAGACGCGGGTCCCAAAGTCAGACAGCAACAAAATCATCGGTGAATAATATCACATGAGTATAGAGACAACCAAGCACAGACGATCCAAACACAATAAGAGATTAGTAAATAATGTACAGATGTCAAGAAACAATATCCCAGTACGTAAAAAAATAATTGAATATTCGCAAACATAGAAAGGGGGGAAAAATGGGCTAGACTATAAACCGCAGTATACTTACAAATAAGGGACAGTGCGATGAACGCAGTAAACTATACAAGTAAAAAGCTTACAAGCTATACAAAGCCATATGTGAAAAAAAGCTTAATGGAATGTTTCGTTGCATTAAATGTTCGTAATTATGTGACAATGTTCAGTAAACAACCACAAACCTTGATAGCCGTGAATGACGATGTTATGTTATCCTATTTTGAATTGACAATGGCCATAGGAAATTAGAGATGTAAATTCCTCGAGTTATTAATCAGATATCTAAGATAAATTAGCGGATTCCCACAAGATTTCGTTGGTAAATTATTTATAAAACGTAACCGCAAAATCATAATTAAACAAGCTCGTCGCTAATATACGTGTTGTCAAATTAACTTAGGATAATTAACGAAAAACAAAACTGCTGTTACATAGCAATAATGCGCATTGCTTTGAATTGTAAGTGCTGAATAGACGATATACTTTATTTATTTATTTATTTATTTATTTATTTATTTATTTATTTATTTATTTATTTATTTATTTATTTATTTATTTATTTATTTCACGATACTACAGGCCAGCCTGGCCCAGGCAGGAGTGGAATTACAAAACAAGGAGAACGGTACAAAAGAATTGCTAACAATACTGGCACCACATGCAATACATCAGTTTCGTTACGGTAATCTTTAACAAGCAAATGAAAAATAGCACAAATACAACAATACTCGCACAATAAGTGATGCATCTCTTCGGGCAAAATGCCGCAACTGATGCGGCTGTGAACGACAGCAAAGCAGAATGCTAATAGTGTCCCTTTGTAATATCACACTCTTGATTTCGTTAATATTCTATGTATAATACCCGAGAGATCGAGAAACGCCACAATTCTAGTAATGCTGGGATGCTTCTCACAGATGCGGCGAACTATATATATATAGCTCCTGAATAGACTGCATGTTCAGGTATATAGATCTCCAGTAGACTGAAGCAAGCCGATTGCATTGGTCTGGTGGAAGCCCCATATTAATGCGTTTTAGTTCAGTACAAACAGAGGCTACATTTACACCAGCCTGGGCTTTCTTTTTCTCTCTGTCTCTCTCTTTTTGCCTTTGTTTCTGATGTAATGAAGTTCCTTTGGCGAAGCGGCAACCGAATTGCAGATTATGTGCCCACCATGTGAGACTGCTAGAAATTACATAGGATGCCGAGATTTTTGACCAACGCGTGCTGATCAGTAAGATTTAAAGAATATTTTGGGCCCAATATATTAGTCGTCCACTCTAAACATTAGTCGCCCGCTCTAATCCGACGTGATTAGAGTGTTGTTCATATTTGATGGTGAAACTGGAGGACGAATGCAGAACTTTCCCGCCGCTCAACAGGCGGCACCATTTTACAATCGCTTGCGCGACATATCATACAACTATTATTTGACTTTAGTTGACAGTCATAAACTGCCTTTCAGAAAAGTTCTGACTGTCTTCCTTTGCCCAATTTAAGGTCGCTTGTATTTCTCAAGCCCCCCCCCCCCCTTTTTTTTCTTTTTGGGGGGGGGACCAAGATGAGGAAAGGGGCCATCACGTAAAAGGGCGGGGTTAATCAGATTAACAAGCAATCAGTGCAGCTTGTCTTCGATTCGAAGGTGAGCACTAACAGGGTCCTTCGGGAATAGGTTTCCATACTGCTTGTTTAATTCCCGTTTCGAAGGGATTGCATATTTTAAAAGCACGTTCAAGCTATACTTCGTATCTATAATGTATACTAAATATTCTAAAAATAAAATGTTGGTGACAATTATTTCGAAATTTTCCCCTGAAAGCACTGGTTGGATGTAAGACAAATATTTGAGTCTTCTGCGATAACAGGTCGGTATAGTGAGAGTGATACAGCGAGAGCTATGCATTTATGCCTCTCCTAAATGTTTAGGCAACTAAATGCCTTATCGTGTACGTGATGTTTCAATCACTTCCCCTATTTTCTCTCATTTTATTATTTTTTTTACTTGTGGGGCCACTGCTTGTTAACAATAACAAGCGCACCACAACAATAACAATGTGGGAAGAAGAGTTTGAAAGCGTGTAGAACAGGCACCGTCAAGTTTCATAGCAACCTAGTCATGTCTTACCTGTACAAAATAATTAACGTAAATTAACGCAACGTTACACCTTTTTCATTACATATAACGGATTTCAGAACAGATAAATTTTATGTCAGAAGCATATATGAAATAAAGTAAAATAAATGGTTGTATTCTAGACAAGCGTCAGGCAGGCTTAGTTCAGTACTAATACTGGCGTAATATGCAATAATATTTGGAGAGTGGTCGTCCATTAACGAGTTTGTTAAAGTGCTGCACGAAATCTCTGAGCGAAAGCACATATTAAATGCGAAGCATTTCTTGGCGAACTTGAGCAATTCACTGAGGCCCTTTACGAAATCGCACCCAATTTAGATTAGGCGAAAGCCTACTGAAAACGAATAAAACTTCGAAAGGTTGCAATGGTATTTTACTCTCTGTGTCAGGCATTGCCAATGAAAACATGCCAACTACTATCGACTGCTCTTTATTTCTGAACCAGTAGTATGATCAGTAATATGAGTAAGAACCAGCAATATCATTAATTACCAGTAATATGGTCGGTAATATGAGTAGACATATCAGTTAGATATGAGTCGCCGGAATTACTGCACTCAAAGTTTAAGTATAAAAGAAAGGCAGTCTAACGGTGAGGCCTGAATAGCCATCGTGGCGTACCTGTCGCCAGCTCTCTCATACATATCCTGGAGTGGTTACGCAAATTTAAAATTCGTACTTTACATTGCCCCAGTAGAGGTCAGCCGATTGCGTATGCACGTCAGTGAAATGTCAATGCTCTGTGTACATCTGTTTGGAATAAGTCCAGTAAGCGCGAAGTAAAACAGCAACATCAGTATAGCTTAGCTTAAATTTCCTTTATCCTCATGGAATGTCTCATTAGCCGGATATTTATCCTAAATTATTATGTTTTGTTTGTATGCTGCGACATGGGTTGATGGCTGGCCTGTTTTCGTTCATTTGCTTTTTGTTTTCTTTGCACCACCACATGTTACATAGACAGAATATCTACGTTTTCCATGTGTACCGTTTCGTCAACGAGAAACCGTGCTGTGGAATTACTGCAAGATGCCCACAGAACGGTGAAAAATAAGACACCCCGGCTCACGACCACTTAACAACACATAACTTACATCACTCGTCGTTGGTCACTTATGGTCCATGAGTGACCAACGATGAAGCGTGATAATTAAAACATGGATTTTTTTTTAGTAGGGGGGGGGGGGGGATGATAATGTTAAATTCTGATTCTGATTATGACAAGCTCCATCACATGATTACCTTACCTCTGATAATTCCACAGAGTCACGGGTCATGCAAGACAACGCGATAGGAGGCGAAATACTTAAGCTCGGAAATACACTTTTAAATTCTGGGTGAAATTTTACACGTAGTTAAACTCAATGAAATGTGACGTCACGTTCGGCCTCACATCTAACTAAAATTGACCGTTTGAGCATACATCCAAACGAATGCATGACAGAAGTGTTTCACTGCATGGCCTCAACAGGGGAAGATTAAGTCTGTTGAATCGCTATATGGTCATCTTTTCGCGCTGTCCCTAAGTGCTCGCGTGGACATCTACGCAAAACGAACTGTTTTCAACTTATATATGCAGAGCCCAAGCTTGGAAGAATTTCTTTGTTTACCTTGTGGCATATAATGCTATAGCTCCTGCACTGATCAAGCCGTGCTCCTTATACATGCGATGCTTTAGCCACAATGGCGAAGTTTCTATTATAGTGCTGCAGCCACGTCATAAGTGACAACAGCGAAAGTTGAAGAACTGCTATTGTATAGGGTGTCAAATATGGCCCTAATGTTGAATTCGGCTCCAGCGAAGTTTAAGTGGATCACTCAGGAATAAAACTATGGTGCATTCGACGACATAGCGGAATACAGAAGTGTCCAGAATTTAACATTCTGGTCCACATGAACCTTTTTGGCTTCATTATCGCTTCGAAGGTTTGCCTAGGGAAAAGGAGCCTCTCATTCAATTTCCCCCTTTTTCGTTGATTCTGTGTGCGTGGCTCTCGCCTCATTCCCCTATCATTCTTATATAATGTGACGGAACAGGACAGCATTAGCGCCAAGACAGGGTCATGAACGCATAAATGCCTTCATTTAAAAAGGAAAGACGAAAATACAAGGCAGATAACTGCCTGTCATCGAAGACAGCAGGATGTTTCCTTGTCCGAAGGTGTCAGCACACGGACGAGAATTCGCATTGATAAGATATAAGCGTCAGTCAAAAACACTGCCAAGTTTTCGACAAGGCTGATCTCGGAAAATGTTCAGTGCTTTCTGTAAATATTTTATATTCAGTAAATTGGAGGAGCAGCATGAAACTGACTTTATGAAGGCTTCGTGTCCGATAATGATGACGAAAGGAAGCCACAGTAATGCTGCGGGGCAGAGATTTTCCAGAATTCCGCTTTCACTCACTGTGATTACGGAGGGAGCAACGCTTGCGGGCATGGGCTGTACGACCGGTGTCTGACGCTCGCACCTCGCATATGACCGATGTGCATCACGTTTTTGACCGCTGATACGTAATTGGTGTGCAGGGGCGCGTTCCAATTTGCTCTTGGTTCGCTTATCCGTAAACAGCACTTTTCGCATTGGAAAGCGCTCAAGCACTTACAGATATTATAGCGTAGTTATGTCAGAGCATCCCTTCCTCTCCCGCTCCCCCCGCCCGTCCTGCTCTTCTTACGCAAGCTGGGGTATATTCTGTGCTAAACTGTGCCGCATACTTCGACGCAATCCTCCTTGCAGACAGATCAAGGACGATACGGTTTATTGCTACCGATGTACGTCCCATGAACCTTGGTGAAGTATCGTGATGCAGTGTGCACACAGCCAAATAGGAAGCATAGACTGCGATACAATCTTGGTTTTTGCTAAAGTCGAGGGTGCTTCTTTAATTGGAGCGCGATTCTCGTGTGTTATACGAGAGACGCGCGCACATGGCTTTTGTCGAATCGCTCACACACATAACGAGGTTAACCTCCAGGTCTGGTTGCAACCCAGCATGTCGTGCAATATATGTTTCGAACCATCAGCAGCAACGGTAACCGTTGTATACATGTCGCATGTGCCCATAGCCATGAACTATTTTGTTGTAGGAACATATGCAACTGTTTAGCCTAGCGGGGAGTTTCATTGCACCTGTCGTTATTGCTTTATCTTTTCTACAAAAATGATAGCGCCGGCAATCTGAAAACTCGACGCAAGTCAAAGCGCCGTTTCTTGAGCAGCATTTCTGGTCGGATGTAACGAGCCTTTGCAGGCTGCAGCACGGGATTCAATAGAAACCACTCACTTCAGAAGGTAAATCACGCTTCGCGCCCTCGAGCGGAAAAAATTTACCTCACATTGAGAGATACCTCAACCATGCTCTTGCAAAATCAGTTCCGCGTTTCTGCAGACAACTTGTATACGTCGTATAAACAAACATGAATATACTTACACCGACATACAACGTGTATATATCCTTTACTTCCTACAATATTGCAGAATTCTGAGATATTGAATTGACGAATAAATAAATAAATAAATAAATAAATAAATAAATAAATAAATAAATAAATAAATAAATAAATAAATACTAGCATTAATAATGAACGTATATTCAAGTCCCGAGGCTCGTCCTTATTCTATGAACACACGATACCATTTAGCTCGAATGTTCTCAGTGCAAAGAGTTTGTGCCATTAGGATATTAACATGATCAATTACCAGTATAAAGCCAATCAATTTCAGATATACATCTTCACGTTTCTCAAACAGGGAACAGTTTAACAGAAATCACATTTCTTTCATCAGACCACTTGTAATCCAGGCTATAGTATGTACAGAAGTTTATGAATAATATACTATTCAAGAAGTGAGGCAAATGGAGCACTTATATACACGAGCTACGTAAGTGAATAGCACGTTAGCTCTACTGGAATAACTATGTATTAAAACGCTAAGTATACGTGGTGTTAACAAAAAGCAGATTGACATGCTGGAAAAGGAAGAAAAACATTATGATGCGGTGTGGACGTCACTTCGAGATTATCGCACCATGATATAGCCGTGCTACTACCGACTACTAAGGGACATCCATATAAGGAGTTTGAAAACGGGCAATTTCTACGACATACAATCCTATATAAGTTTAGATGAAATCCTTGTTCACGGGTTTACATAATTTCGATTCTTTTCTTTTTTCATTGGGGGGGGGGGGGGGGGGGTTGAGGAGGGGGAGGGCCTGTGGGGAGGTGTCGTATCAATCCCTGTCAATGTTCACCTGCCCCATTTTTAGCAGCGCACTTTCTGCCATGTGCGTCTCATACATATGGAAGCACATAGAATTATCTACTAATGTGGTCGAAGTCCGAAACATAAGTGCTTATCCCTCTGCGTCATCGGGGGCACTTAAGAGACACTAAAGTGAAACAGTGAGTTGGTTTACAGCGCTACACTGCTCCTTGAGAACTGCATTGTCATTGATTTCGTCACCGTGGGTTCAATTGTATAACAGACAAAACGAAGATCGAAGCTTCATTTTTTTTAATTTCGTGCCGTATAACTACCGCGCCTGAATGCAACGACGAAGTCACGGATTTCGAAGCCTTCTTTCGTGTTCTGGCAACATTTAATCAATGAAAAAACTTGCTATGTGAAGTCTATGGCCACATACAAATTCAATAAAGTTCATTTTTACCGGTCAATAATTATCTGGGCCCCAGAAGACGCTTGCAAAATATGTGAAAAATATGTCACATAAAGTTGGTGCGGAAAGCTCAAGGCGGCGTCGCCACCTGTATCGTTTTTTTTTTTTTTTCTTTCTTGAGCGTTTTCTCGGTTACTACAAGCGCTCTCTCAAGGCAAGAGTGGTGCTTTTCGTATTGTGAAAGAGTGATCCATACAGAAACGCGAAAAATCGTTTTGCTCTTTAGTGATCCCCTTAAGAAAGGTACGTCTTCTCCTCATAGTACGCACGCTAGGCATGTCGTCTTCCTTCTTACTTCGTGTTGATTAGTGCTCGAACTCAGGAATAGCAGTCTTAAACGCAAAGGAAACAAGGGACTACATGCAACAGCGATGGTATAACATATAACAATAGGGAGCACTAGCATCACGGGTGTCTTTTGACAATCCTCAATAACATCTTTTAATCCCATTATAAGACTTGTAAAATGGTTCTGGCTGTTGTTATACACTAGGCAGTGCTTGTTAACCAGCACATCAATCGAGACAAAGCCATGACACTATACTGGAAATAGGAATAGAGTAAGAGGCCTCGTGGTTCGTTAATGCATCCGCAAAACCGAGCAAACCACCGCATATGACATCGCATGATACCGGAATTCTTCTCCAAGAAACGTGCTATTCGGTTCTGGCCATACAGAAATCCGGACAGTTGTACTAAAATTGCAGTTCCTTTTGCAGAATTCCTTGAAGCCTTAGCTCTGTCCAGCAAATATTGTAGAACTATAAACTCGCATAACTACGGATTTCTGTTTTAGATGAACTAAGTTGCTCCTGCACAACTCTCATATGCTGGATTTGAAAAAGAAACTCCGTTTTCTTACATGATGATGACACAGAAGCTAGATTAAAGGGAGAAACAAAACACTTACTCGATCCTTGAGCGGGGATTCTTCCCAGCGCTTTTATTTTCTTCAATAAAGTAACTATTGTCATCAACCTTTAGTTTTCAAAGTGAGCAACATGCACCCATGTGTATAGGCGCGCGAATATCATGGGGACTTTTTCTGCGCATCGTTTATTCATGGCATACATAATATTTCGATATTAATGCGGCAAATAGGAAGGCAGAAAGGACATAATAGCGCATAGTTGCCCACCCGTTCAAACATCAGATCACTGCGATCTTCGATTTACAACAACGACTTACAAATGCCCCGCGCGACTCAGCTATGAATAAAAGAACCTTTGCAACGAGGAAGGCATCTTTAGTGACACCTAAGTCAGCCGCACATTTTTTTTTTTTCTTTCTTTTGAATGTTTACTCCGAACAATCACTTATCGTGCGCCCGAAGCAACGAAATCACTCAGAAAAGTTCATATCCGGGCCTAAAGTAAGCCTTCGAGTGCACGCGGTTGTCCCGCATTAGCCGCTAATGCGCGCAGCAGCCTATTACGCAAGGTTCCCCGGAAAAAAAGGGGGGCATTCGGTGGCCCCTGCACGATCACCTGTAAATCGATGCAAGCGCGCTCAAACGGACGCCAACAGCGCATGCCGACAGAGAAGCTACCCGCACACACACACGGCCTCGGCATGCCGTAATGGCGGCCTTTCGCCATTTTTCTCCCGCCTTTCCTCCTCTATCCTCATCCTTTCATCTCCCCTCTCTCTCTCTCTATCTTAGTCTTTCTTTCCTTCTTTGGCAAGAGTGAGGCGCGCTCTGCGAACATCATCTATCACTGTCGATGGCTGCCCTTAAAAATCCATCGTCCTCATCAGCGCATGCGCGGCCTCGTGAACTTCCCCCACTTTCCAGTTTTCTCTCTGCCTCGCACATTCGCGACGCCGCCACGTTGCGCCCGGCGCCCATGGACGTGCTTCGTTCCTTCTCTCGCGGTAGCTGATGTATCGCCTCCTCTCATGCAGTTTACTGCTTGAGTTTGCGTTGGCCTGCATGCAGCGTGCTTGTTTACGCCCGGCACCATGCGTTCGCTTGCCGGAGGCTCATCGCTTCGATCGCTCGATTTTCGGCGCACACACACACACGCACACACCGGAAGCCCGAAAAAATGAAGCGACGAGTCTACGTGTGCGGGGCATGTCAGAGCCTCGTTGTAGAACGTTCTCGGCTATGGAGACGTCATCTGTTGTTTACAATCCCGTGGGAAAGTCGTTAGCAGCGACTATATACGTAAAACGGTGCTCGTGTTCAGCAAACTGTGATGGCTTTGTGCACCATATTCTGTGGTTACAATGCATACGCGGTATGTAGGTAACAAGCGTCATTTTCGTCAAGCACGATTTATCAGAGCATCGGCGTGAGCGCGGAACTCAAAGCTGGCTAACATCACCTGAATCATCTTAAACATTTCTCTCTCTGTTCTCTCTCGCTCTCTCGTCAGAGAATGCACAAAGTGAACGAAGTTATATGTAATTGGTCGAACAACATACGAGTTGGCTTTTAAAGGAACACCACACCTTATTACAGATAAAAAGAAAGAAAAGCACGGAATCACAGGGAAGATAAGTAGCGACACCTACATCTGGATACACGGCTCCCTCCTGATGATGGTGAAGGTCCCGGGACCACGGGCACACTGAAAAGCAGCAAAAGAAGCAGAGTGCAATAGAGCTGCGAACCTAATAACCAAGCTATAGCATAACGCGTCATGAGTATACAATTTGGCGCGTAGACAATAATGGATGGTTGTGCATTAATCATTACAGCTTATAAGTGGCTTGCACATATATGTCACAGAACACGAATGTGCTGTGCGTTCATTATCCAGTGCACTGAAATCAACGAGGTTTGAAAATTAATCCACGACTTCTCGCAGCCAAGTGAGAAGTCAATGAATAAGGCGGGTATGCCAGAAACATGCCAAGAAACTATAAATTTTGAGGAGCACGCGCTTAAAGGCAAGAGATGTACGCTGTTCTTGAAAGACTTCAGAATCGCTTGCTGTGTTATGAAGTTCCTGAGGTACAATGGTCTACATGATGGACACATTGTAAGAACGCTGCACATGCTCTATGCTGCCATGATATAGCGTACGTGGTTTACGGTTTACTTCACTCGTGTTTCTAAGTCAGCTCTCATTTGTCGTTCCGGGCATGGAGTAACGATCAATCGGCTACATCCACGTCCTTGAAATGGCTGGTAGTCCAAATTTTTAACTGTGACGCTGTGAGGACAGCATTGTCGTGAAGATATGGACTGAGATATGCGGTGTGCGGGTAGTGTAGTGTTTCTCTTCCCTTCTTTTTATCATTGCCGAGCTCACACTTGCTCCATTGAATTAGAATTGACTTAAGATTCATAAAGGAGTCAGAAAGGGTTGCAATAATTTCCCCACACTAATTTACTTTTACAGAATATGTACTAAGAAATTGCAGCGTATACAAAGCTCCATGGGATGTTGTAGCATGAATTAGTGGAACAAAGGTAACCAACTCTTACGAAAAAAGTGTGCGATCACTTAGTGTACGATGCATGTTATGCAGAGATGATGGAACAAGTGCTGTATACATCTTATTTTATCACACGAACGGGCCAACAACGGCATAGCCTTTCTACAGTATATTATATATAGAGCACTTAACCAGAATTAAGCAGTGCTGGCATTATATATGCTGCGGGCTCCTGTGCAGATTTCTTAATTTAATATTTAGTGATAGTTCGCCTCCACGGTAATGTAGTATGAAAACTTTCCTGTCTTACTTTCAACAAAGAGTTTTGTCCCAGCAATTTTAACTCAAAAAGTTATTTTATATATAATGCTGACACCAAAATCGCTTCTAAAAGACCTTGCTGTACAGCAAGGGCTTTCAGCTCTCTTAACGGGCGCTTTTTCGTATTGTGCATAAGATTCCTCATGATAGCATCATAACTTCTCTGGCAATGCACTCTCCCGAGATGCGCTGAGCGCTCTCACTATAGTCAACAGAGGGATAGAGCCCCGATATAATCGATGAAACAAACAAACCAAAAGGTACATTGACATACGTACAGAGGAGCGTAAAATGTAAACGAGATATCTGCCATGCGATCTTAGCGTGGCGCCAGAGTAGTTACCGATAGACATGTGCACCGCTTTCAATTTTCACTGCCCGATTACATTGTAAAAAATCTGAACCAGCACAGCCGGGTGGCTTAATACAATTTAAGCCTTTAATCTTCAACGTTCGCGCAATTTTAAAGCCATTGAAATAAATGCGAGGATAAATGTCGCATACCTAATTGTAACAAGAAAAGACGGTCACGCTCATGAAAGACCACGCGCAATTCGACCGATGTTTCTTCAGTCTTGTTCTACAGATACATTACACGGCAACTTAGTATCCATATCCAACCACCAGCTATATATCTTAAGTTCTTAACGCAGCAGTTCACCGAGTGCATGAACGTTCCAAACGTGCACACTTTCTTATTTTTTGCTTTGAAAGTCACCCGAAACAGCAGAAAGATCAACAGATGTTTTCCTTTCACCTTCAGCATTTTAAGTGCACCGTTTCTTCGCAGCACCGCGCCTATTCTGGCGTCCCTTCGCAGCTCATTACAATTCAGGCCGCATAAGAGTGCACCTTCACGGTTCGCGGCCTCCCGGTCGCCTAAAGCCACGCCGCAAATTTTGCGCCGGTTTTTCAACGCGGACCATCTGCCACTTGAGGAATGCTACGCCAAAAAAAAAAAAAAAAAAAAGAGCTTCAGCAAGGTTATGTGCCTTATCATTATTATATATATTTTTATTACCTGCGATCGTAAGTTACCTGTCCCCCTGATTTTGTCGGTGCAGCCGAGGCCTCATACACAGTCGCACGGTGTACAAGATCAGACACGTAACCAAAACAGAGAAGCTAAGTGTTTCTCTTAGTCAGCGTCGCGTAACGAGCCAAATTACGCCAACCGCAAGGCTGTGTGCGCAGCAACAATTTTTTTTCTTTCAACTCCGAGAACAACTTCGCGCGCTCTTTGTTAATTATTGCGCGCCACAGCTTTGGGACCGATCGCGAGTGTAATTGCGCGCGTCATCGTGGCGGCAGCTCAGGGTAAGAGGCATGAAAAGAAAATTAATTATTACGGACACGGCCGCCGTTGGTCAACCAGCTTAATTATGACCAGTTTCTACGTAGGATACACAGGCCGGAAGGAGGTGGAGAAACGAAGGCTAGGAGAGGGAATGCAAGGTGAGGTTTGGGAGACTGCCTTGGCGGGGCGCTTCGTCGGGGAGACATGCACGGAGCATAAATCTTAGACCCTTCGGCGAACAGCCGCTGAAGAATGAAGGCACAGGGCGCTACGGGGCTTTGCTATATGTACCAGTTTGCCGCTGGTAACTATTGCGTTCGCAGGATGCATTCTCTCTTTTAATTACTCCTAACAATGGAGTGAGACATTATTCTGTCGAGGTGATCACTTGACACTTGCACATAAAGGCGGACGTGGAAGATATAGGGTGAAGCCATGATGGATTAATTCAAGCAGTTCTCATATCATTGAGAGCTCTCGAATAGGGTACAGATAACTTTCAGTACTCTATTGCTTGCATTTGTTGCGTTAGCGTTAGTTCCGTTAGCGGAGACGATCCCTATTCTAAATGTTATGTCACCCTTACGATAACATAACGAACTCAAAGTATGCGTACCCTATTTTAAAGCTGCTTACTACTGAACTTTTTTTTTTTTTACTTTCGCCACCATTGCATCTTTGCACGTAGGTCGGTAGAACTTACGGTAATACTTTGTACTTACGTCGATAGTGACAACCACATTAGGCGGAGTCATGTGATGAGCAACGTGACGACAAGGGCTCAAGAGAAATCGATGCCAGCGTATATGCAAGGTTGGAGGGGTTAGGGCGGACTACATGAAGACTCTTCGATACTAAGGCATCTCTCTTCTTTTTTTTTTTTTTTCCTGGAGCAAGGGCGGCCAGAAGGTTTATTAGGAAAGTGTGTTTCTCGACTAAGTTTTGTTTCCCGTGTCCTGGAACGTGGTCACTGCTTTGCACTATTTTCATACTACATTACACCGTCGCTGTTATACGATATTCCACCCGGAGTGTTGCCTGCCGCTATATTTATGCGTTAAGCTAGTAGCGTTCTTCGTTTTAGCTTGCTCTTTGGAAAGTTATTTTCCCCCTATTTCTCTTCTAATTTGGTTTTATAATGTAACCAGGGGGACCCTGGTGTAACAGTAAGAAGCCCCCCCATCCCTCGTCGATGTGTTGGGTGTCTGACGTTACGCTGGTGACGTTACGCTGGAGACTGTACAATCCCCAGCTTTTGCTGAAGCCAGCTAAGCCTAGGCGTGGTCCGGGACAATTTCTTGCATAATTTTATTAATATTCGATCTACCTGGGTAAATTTGGTATCCTTTTGGTCCTTTCTCCTTCCGGTCGATAGCCTTGGCGTTTGCTTTCCGATAATCCTGGCTTGTCCGCATACAATCTTGATAATTTCGGAAGCCTAAAACCACGTCAACACTCGCTGGGCGGTGGTGCCCCAGCCACTTCGTAACAAAATATTTCCGATTCGCGCATCACTGTGGTGGTCTGGTCGATGCGCGGCATTCGGCGTCTGGCTGGAGGAGCCGAGCGGTCACCAGTGGAAAGAGCCTTGACACGTTTACACAGAACACTGATCGGCCGTTGCAAACTCTCTGCGCACTCAAGACTCGTTTAAAAAAACGAAGTGGGGCTTCACTTGGACGCACTAAGCACACTTGCGAGCACGCACAGATACAAATCCCACCGACGATTCGTCGAACCAAGCAATGCACTGCCCCCTCCCTCTGCGATGTGTTGGGTGTATGTCCGTTACGGCTGGTGGTTACGTGGAGACTGTACAATGCTCCCGTGTAGGCCTTGAGTGTTTTCCCACAAAGGACCTACCTGCTTCCTTCCCGATATATTTACGACGAAGCCTTCTTTTGTTTCACCTATTCATTCACTTGCAGCAATTCATGTCACCTGACTAACACGCAGTTTTTCTTTTTATTCGCTTCAATACCCGATACAATACCCTTAACGCGCGACAGGTCACCGTCTTCGCTTGGTGAACTATGAATGACTAACAAAACAGCACCGCAAAGTGAAATTAGGCGTTAATAGCGCGTGCCTCCGTATACCTTGCTCAAAAGTTCGCACTCACATTCATCAGCGATGCATATACAAGTGCACTTCGAAAGACCCACGACGACAACAACCAACACGGAATATTTTTTTTTCTTTCTCTCTATCATGAGCATATCACAAGTCTTCCCCGGCTATAAACTGGAGTGCATATACGTCAGAGGAGTTGCACGAAATAGTGAGTACGTATATCTATTTCCCACGTTCTGAAATGCAAACATCTCATAAAGCGCGGACTAAATGCGCACTTCACCGTGCCCTCCCCATGTACACCAAAAGGCTGAGAGCAAAGGGACATCCGTTATCGTTTTTCTTATTCCTAATCTCTTCAGCGAGCAGGCCATCCGGATTTCATTTCTTTTTTTCGATTTATTCTTATGCGCATCACTTGGATATATACCACTTCTCATTCGCGAGGCAGCGCCTATGTCGAACGTGCATCGCATACGAGAAGACAGGCACGGTCGTTGTGGAACCAAAAAGCACACACACACAAAAAAAGTCAAACGGATACAGACCGTCGGGGCGAGTGGAGCCACCCCGCGGCTTTATCCAGCGCGATATGTCCTACAAGGGCGACAATCGCAATCCACTCACTGCGACGGCACGAGCTGCGAATACGCAAACAGTCCCTGTCGACCCGCTTTCCCTCAACACACGTGCCTCCTCCGACGTATGCGGTCGAACAGCGTTAGGTATGCAAGCTTCGTATCAAGGCGCGGTCCGCGCTGGTGAGGCACGTTCGGTGACGACCACGAAAGCTGTGTGGTTATTCGGTCTTACTTAACGCAAAAGAACGCAAGTAGTAACAATGATGCGACCGAATTCAAGCGGCGTGACCACGCCGAACTGTAGAGATATTGCGCGCAAGAAGTCTCGTGGATCCGGTACACCAGCTCTCGCTCTCTCTTCTTTTTTTTTTTTTTCCTTGTCGAACGGGGCCGTGGCCCTCATTCACAGTACCATTGCAGAACAGCAACACGTTCAATGCTTGCTCATAGCTGGCGCTTGGGCAAATAATGCATAACTTGGTATAACGCCGTCGCTGTTATGCCGCACTAAGAGAAAGAAAGAGAACAGAAAGGACAACATAACGTGGATTTGAAAGAGATTAGTTTCGTAGTTGTAATAACCATAGACGTGCGCAGGGTTCCCCATTAAGGACGGCGAAGGATCAGTGCAGCGGCCCCCTCCTACTCTCAACAGCAACCCCTCCCCCTTCCCCTAATGAGGTTATTTCGGTCAAAACGAAATGCAGTGGAGAGGTAAGGGGCTGATTTCACGCCCTCATCAGGTGGTTAGAGGTGGCGGCCGCCCTCTCCTTCCCTCTTCCCCTCCTGTGCGCTACAGCCTGTGGCAATAACATTTATTTAAAATCGATTTACTTAATTTTGGGCCATGTGAACACGTTTGATAAAAATGGCGTTCTCTATAGCTATGTGAAGCGTCGTTGTCCCGTCTCGTCCATGTCGTGCTCACGGTCGGCTCTCGCTTCTCGTATTCGCACTGTGCTTGCACAGGCCGAATGCTTTAGTGCATATATCATGAAGGAACGTAGTTCCACAATTCAGTCACTGTCTTCAGTTCGTCGACGTACTCTTATGACGCGTTCCGCTCACCCCCATTTTTTGCCCAATTATCCGTATAAATCACTACCAACTTAACTGAACATTGCTACATACCGGAGAGATGACATGCGTCGCGATGTCATGACGCATCGAACATTGTCGCGCTTCCTGTCTCGTTATACACACGGTGAATAAAACCCCGCCACGGTGGTCTATAGTGGCTATGGTGCTCGGCTGCTGATCCGGGAGTCGCGGGATCGAATCCCGGCTGCGACGGCTGCATTTCGATCACAGCAAAATGTTGAGGCCCGTGCGCTGTGTGATGTCAGTGCACGTTAAAGAACCCCAGGTGGTCGAAATTTCCGGAGCCCTCCACTACGGCATCTCTCATAATCAGAGCTGGTTTTGGGACGTTAAACCCCACATGACAACACGGTGAATATAGCTTATACATCGTCTAGCTCCGCTATATCGGTCCAGCGCATCCTCTGCGATGTTGCGTATTGGCGGTATACACACGTAAGCGTCTGCGCTTGAGACATGCCTGCGGCTGCGTATTCGTGTGTATACTATGCTCACGCATTCGCTCCTCTATGCCTTTACTTCTTTTTCGTCGTTCACGTGCTACGCCATCATTATGTACACAGTGCAGCAGCAGCAGCGGGTGCCTCCTCTCACTCTCTCTCTCTTACTCACGTCGGCCGGAACAAGGACGCTGTCTGCGGGCCGCCCTCCCATACCTTGCCTCTCCTCCTCCCACCTTCGTCCGTGTCCGCGTAGTCGCCAACGCGCATCGCCAACGGCCCTGCCGACCGCGGCGCTTGATCGATGATGTGAAAACGCAGCTCTGCACTCCCCGCCGCCGCCGCCACCACCACCACCCAAAGCCCGAGTGTGTTGTGCGCGCGCTTTCGTCCGCATGCGCTGCTGCTTCTGCTGCAACCATTCCCGTTTCCTCCTCAGTGGCCCCGGCCCCTTTTTTTAGGACCGCTGCGAACTGCAGGTGAACGCGGCGGCACGGCTTCGATCTACGGGCGACCGACCCCCGTGCGTCTCCTCGCAGCAGCAGCAGCGTCTTCCCACACATACGCGCACGCGCGAGAGAGAGCACGCTGCGTGAGTGCAGGTAGATACGGGGCTACCGTGCTTTCCCAAACATAACACTGAGCGTGAACGCGGACACCTTACATATTCTATACTTTGGTTTGCTGTGTGCCGCAGCGGTTACAACAGTTGACGTCGGAGCTTAGCGACTAAGGCATTGAGGTGTCAAGGTCGAGAACCTGCGTTCGATCCCTGCAGGCCACGGTGGCCCCATTCCAAAAGAGGCGAAATGCATGGGCACACAGGTGCACATTAAAGCACGTACCTCCGATCGTTTAAGTTAATCTTTGGATCTCCCCTCCACGGCATATCGCATAAAGAAATCGTAGTTTCGGTACGTAAAATGACAAAATTAAATTATACGCGAAGTACATGCGGATTCCCCGAGTGTTCGGGGCCCGCTGATTGGTCGTAACAGCCGAGATTCAACGTACGCCACGAATCCGAGGAGCTCGGTATAAATCGTACAATCGCCTCGCGAAGACCGCGTATATCTACACGGTTAGGAAACCCCAAACGTTCACGTAGTTGTTCTCTGGACTCTTTTTTTTTTTTTTCCTGCATAACTTGCGACTATTGTCTCAAAGTGTAGCGGTGGTCCTAATACCACTCTCAACGCAAATGACGGCCGAACGAAGCTTTCGAGCTAGTCAGAGAAGCAGGATACCTCTTCCCAGCTCGACTTTGCTATACTTTTTCTTTTTTTGAGACCTCTCTCCCTCTCTCTCTATCCCTCTCTCTCTCTCTCCATATCACTGTACGTACAACTTCCTAATCCAAAACACAAATTTACAGCCCCAAACCGGCTTGAAGAAGGAGAACAAAGAAATAGAACGCGCCAGTCAAAGGCTATATTTTGAGCTCGAGTGACATCTCAATCTCAGCTCTCTGTCACGGATGCGCGCGCATTAAGCCTGTGATTTTGCAAGGCAGGTAATAGTCAGTGTTCTTCGCGAGCGTTAAACACTGCATACACGTCCATTCGTGTGAAAATGAACGTCCTCGTTCACCTGCTCGCTCACTCGCACCTTTCTTTCCTCCTGCTCCTTTATGCTCCCATCATGAGAGCATTTGCTGTGTTGGTTAACGTATTACACCTGTGATTTCCCCGTGGTGTTATAAGCGGCCCTCTCGCGGTCATTGCTCCAAGCACCGCTGTCTACAAGCGTGACGTGTTTCTTAACGTCTCAATTTACCACTGAACAGACCAGACGCGTAGCGAGAAATACGACATGATGACCGACATTAGGAAACACACGTAGACCCGCTGACACGAAGAATGATAGTGGTGAGAGCAGTCAACAATCCCTAGGCTGTAATACTCGCACCATAATCGTTAGTGGAGTACACTCGCAATGAGGTCCTCCGTATAACGTGCAAGCTATAACCAGGAAACGTGAACTTCTGGTCTAGTATCCTGGATGTAGCCGGCATTTTAACCAGGAACTGATTAGGAGTGTAGGCTTATTATGTAACATAAATATGATGTCGATGCCCATCACCATGTACGGAACAGGCAGCCTTTTTTTTTCTTTTTTTATCTGAACGTTAAGCTTAGGCTGAACACTTTCGAAATATCTCACACCATCATTCAATACGTGTAGCCTCAAACATTCAGGATACAGCACGAAGGACAACAGGCCTGTGTCACCTGTAAGAGTTTAAGGTCTAAGGTAAGAGCCTAAGTGCTAAGGTCCTTATTTAAACCTTTGCACTTACCTACACTCTAAGCCAAAATGGACGAAAATGGGGTATGCTGTTCGTCCTTTCGGGGACTAAGTGGGCTGCCACAGATTTTGAACCAATTTTGGAGTAACTGCAAGACTAACAGCAGCGGTTCAAGTTTTTCGTCCCCTGCAGTTACCACTCTATGGCTTAACGGTTGCCCTCGGTGGACCATTCTAGGCAGACGAACTGTTGGACCAGTTCAGACCAAACGCAAAAAAGAAAAATGCAGGCTTCCGATTGCGATCACATTTTCACTCGATCTATCAGCATTTATATCACACATGCATACTTTATCAGCATTTAATATCGTATATACAGACTCCAATGCATTCAAAGGAACATCACACACACGTAGACACTCAAGCTTACACGCAAGCATATCAAAGTAATGCACCACATAGACCACTCAAACCGCACACCGACGGTCGGGTATATATACTCACATATATTGCCCCACATGTAGTGCCGGTGGCAAGTTTCTGTTCAGCGCAGTTACAAAATATATATTCACAGAAGAGCCGTGCGGTTAGCGTCGGCTCTTAGATAACCCATCACCGCACAGATCTGTTAATCTAAACCCGCCATATCGTGAGCGCGTTTTTAATTAACGAATTCCAATTAGTAGCTAGCACCTCGTCGATCGAAGCGAACGAGCGTTCGCAATGCCGTGCGCGAGCTCATAAAACACCCCTGAGCACGCACAAACACAGTAACGGCAAGCATTCTCCCGCGGCGGCGAAGAAACGCGAGGCACAGTTGCCCCGCCGGTGTACCTTCTTGCCGAAGTCGTCCGTAGGCCTTTTCCGTAGAGCACGGCTGTAGAACAAACGATCACCGGCGCTCACAAAATACCCAGTCCTGTGCCATTTCTACGGTCGTTATTCCGCACACAACTGAAGAACAAGTCTCATCGTCACTGTCGCGGCTGAGATGTGATGTACTTACCCTACTCACAACGAACGAGACGGCTCGCAGTCACGATATGCAGCGTAGTCGCAGCGCGCCGGCGGCAGCACGTTGGTTCGGTCAGCCACGTATCAGCGCTCGCCTTCGCGATAGCTGCTTCACAGTGGTCGTCGCACGAGGCGAAATACACAATTTTAATTACACTTTATTCTACGATACAGACAGTATTTCCCGGAAAACAAAAAGTACTTTTCCTTGCGCCGGCGATAGCTCACGACGGCCGCCGACGGGCTCGATGCCGACGGCATGCGAAGTTTCTTTTCGCGTACAAATTGCAGCCATTTACTCTTCGGGCACTCGGCAAGCAACCGCTGACGATCAAAACAGCTTACTTTTGTTAGCGATGTAAATATCCGTTGTAATTCGGCGCGTTCAAGCAATGTATCCACAGCGTGTAGGCTTGGAAGCTCGCACTGGCACACACACACTACGCCAGCAAACTCGCCGTAACACTACGCGAGCCTCCGCAGGCCTGAGACGGCAGCCGAGCGAGTGGTGTCCTCCAGTTGTTGATAGCAGTTACCTCTGCTGCCAGCAAAGGCCACCCGTTAAATTCCCAGACCATGCAACTGACTCGTGCACAGTTGCGACACTATACAAGGAAGCTTACAGGATTACCAGATATCTAAAGCTATCGAGCTCAATACTTGAATTGAGATTCACGCCCAGTAGCTGGTATCAGGTGGTTTACACATCTACCACCATGCCTCCTCCTCGGACAACGCGCCAACCATGCGTTGGCACTACCTCCTCACTACACATCTTCTAGGACGCTGCTTGGAAACCAAAGAGTACGCCTCCTCCCAAGATATGGCAACCCTCCGCCACCCAAAATTCGAATCCTGAACAAAAAGCCCCACTGGTAGCATGTAAGCACAGGACATTGTCTACCATGAGCAGCCTGCACTGTGTTCAACATTGAGCGATTCATGAGACAGCTGAACCTTCGAAACAAAAATATGAAATGAAGTCAAATTAGACGTTGGTGAAGAAAACGGAAACAGCGGTGACGACAAGGAAAGATGATTTGAAAAAAAAAAGCATGGGCTTCGAGAAAAGTCAGCGGGATACTCGTAGAAGACGTCGACGGGGCGGCGGCGGCGGGGCTTTTGCCTTCCGAGAATCACCTAATATGACGAATGACCATCCCGCGCACGGCGTCCAGCCTCGCGGTAGTGGACGAGACGTGGTTCGAGAGTCCCCGGCACGACCGGCCCTCTTCGCGATGCAACCCCCCCTGCTGGGACGGAAACGGCGGTCAAGAACTGGCCACGGAGCAAAAGAAAGAAGGGTCTGCCCCTCCCTCCCCGTGTCTGAGCGGACATGACATACGACCAACCGCAGATCGCGGTGCGGGCACCTTCGTTGACCACCATTCGAGAACGGCAACCGGGCATGGGAAATGCACCACGATGACCGGGGAACACCTATGAGATGGCCCGGCGAGGTGAATGCACAATCGGAACGTCGTTGTATGTCGAGTTATTCATCACTAGCCACATTGTCAAGTGTTCGTCGTGCACATTGATATAACACGGCCTGAATTATATTTCCGCATTTCTTTAATATATGCCTGGTTTCCCAGTACCACCGTTTACACTGGACATTACAATGTAGCTTTTGTTTAATATATTAGCTATATTATAACATTTATAACGTTATCATTGAAATTTCGGGTTTTTGTTGTGTTTTCTGTAACTATCTACATTAAAACTATATGTCACCGGGTCCCCATTTGTGTAATGGACTCGAGACCCAAAGAAAGAGGGTTGACAAAACGAAAACAAGTACAAGGGTTGCTGTCAGAAACTGAAAGACGTATACACATCATTCAGACAGAAATGAAGGGAAGAAACAGAAGGCATGGAGGTTAACCAGAAAGGCGTTGCGTTGACTACCCTAGGCCTGGGGATGGGGAAGAGGAATGGAAAGACGAATGACAGGGGAGGAAAGAGGAGAAGTAAATCGGCAGCTAGTGCGCTGATGCGTAGAGGATTCCACTGCCGTGTAGCCAACGGACGTTCGAAACAAAAAGAGTTAAACAACTTGGCGTGAAAAATTAACGGAACACATGTTGGTATCAGGATGTTCTATATATACAGTGTAAAACCGGTGCATGATGCCTTACAGTGGCTTTTGTGCAGCGCTGCTAAGCAGGAAAGTGCACGTCCGACCCCTACGGCTATGTTGACAGTATTTCAACGAGGCATAAATGCAGAAAGGCCCGCGTATAACTAGATGTATAAATGCACGTTAAATAACTTCACGTGGCATAAATTAATATCTAGAGCACTCACAATTCGGCAGGCCTCACAACCAGATCGAGATCTGAAGCATAAAGTCACAGAAATAAATTAATCATTTCATTACTACAGCCGTTTTGTGAAATGTTGCCGCCTGAACACCGCAAGTACACGAGTCATTGTCGACAAATGTACATTAGGCATGAAAATTCCATTCTATCTCCTGATCATTTTCATTAGCATGAAAATGATCAGGAGATAGAATGGCACGTTGACGACCAGTGAGCTATTTGAATAGTAACGTCCCTTTTAGTTGGCCTGCACTTCATCCGTGGGTTGTCCGCGTGTTTGCGTGCATAAGAAAGTTGGCATAATCGCTGTAACATGATAAATGAGCGGCCGTTCTGTGCATAATATCGTTTTATTACTCAACAGCAACTTACTATTTCTTTCGGGGGCATGCACACAAAACAAGGTACTGATTATATTTCCCGGTTTTATCATAACGGCTAAATTATATAGCATGGCTACTTTGAGAATGCATCTTCATATAACAATAGTCAGAAAATAACTGATTTGTGCAGGTAGATAAGGTAGGGCGCCAAGTGATGTACTTGAGAAAAACACATACAAACACACCAATGGAGATGGTCACATTGCATGAAATTGTTTCCAGGTGCGTCTTAACAACCAGATATCCTCATAATTCGTACATTATATTAAATTAAGATAGAACTATGCGAGTATACCAAGCGCATCAATGTGCGATTCCTATGCGTAATCTAATTCCTCTCGGGCAGTAACTCGACCTAACCAAACCTATAACATATATATTCCTTTTGTTGTTCCTACAAGAAAAAAAGCCCAGAGATGCTCGTTTTATCTCGGAGATTAAGCAACGGAGGGAATCGAAAACTATGCAGTGCCCAGTCGAAGAAAGAAAAATAAAATGAAATTATATATGCAAAGCACCGTAATCTCATTCTCAACCACGGATCTGTGACTTCTCAGGAAAAAGAAACTAACGAAGCAAAAAGGAATTCAGCGTCGAGCTGAATCAGCTCTGTTTTCTTTTTTTTTTTCTTTTTTTCACAGTGTTCTCGCGGCAGGTCTTTCTCTGCACACAGAAGCTACACGCAGGCAGCGGTGCGGCCGCGTCCCTAACGAAGCAAAAACGCCCGCGGAAGCGATGGAAGCACTGCTTCTCTTGCTGTTGCTTGGTTTATATAACCTTTTTTTTTCCCTTATGGAAAACGCAACTCGACGTGCGAGCCGAGAGATACGAAGCGCCGCAGGCGCTATGGTTCACTGTCAGCTCTATCAGATCATCCGGGGCTGTTCTCTCTCTTTCGGCCCCCCTCCCTCTTTGCAGCGCCCTCTAGCGCGGCTGAACGGCGAACTGCATGCGACCGAGTCCCGGGCTGAGCCACTGTGTCGGGCCGGGTATATCAGGCAGTCATAACTTATTCACGCGCAGAACCTGGTTTCGGAAGCCATTAATTTGAATTTAATTAAGGTTGATTGCGCGAGCGAAAACGCGCTTCGGAGGGGTCCGCGGCGCGGTGATAAGGTCGAACCACGCAGGCTGCTCGCGAGCGCGCTCTATAGGATTGCACTCGGATCGCTCGAGAGCGCTCGCACGCAAGAGCGACCGGCGGTCCTGCTTCGGATTTCTCTCCTCACTGCCGCTGTGCGCCTATCTCGGAGCTCGGATGCCATGCCGGTGGTATTTCTTTTGCGCAGAGAGCGATACACGCGGCTTCTTACCGAAGGCGGCGCTGCATGCCGTACGTGCCTCTCTGCACGCTAGACTGAACTTGCGCCCAGATCGGTGCCTGCGGCTTTGACGCGAGGCTGATTGCAGCGCATGCCTTCGTTCGCATCCGTGTGTATACTGGCAAAGACAGTGAGAAAGACATTGAGCGTTGCAGGTATTGCTTACTGTTTAAGCGAGCCTAAGTGCAGAACAGGAAGGGATGCGCCGTGCTACGTGCGCGATATGGGAGCGTTCTGTGGATGGCGAGGCCTGCAGCTTGAACGTGAAGGCCAGCAAGAAAGGAAACAAACATGTCGAAGAATCTTAGGGGCTTCGCTATTGAGAATGTTGTTCGAGATAGCAGTGCTAGAATCTGAGTTTGGATCGATTCAGTGTGTAATGATGATGCATACGATCGCACAAACATTGCTCCCCTTTGTTTGTTGTATCTCCTGCCATTTAAATTCGTGCCGAAGATGAAGCTTTACGGTTGCCTATCGCGCTCCGGGCAGCATATGAGCGTGAGAAGGGTACATGACATACTAAAATAAACTTTCAAGAACGCGGTAGTAATTTGTGCTGAAAAATCCTGTAAGAAGGTTCACAGGTAAGAAGTCTCAAACTGAACGACATTTCTTACATGCAGTCTTCATAAAAAAAAAAAAAGACGCATACATCGGCCATTATTTCACGTGCTCCGATAGATACAGTCATATTGCACGTAAAAGCATCGCTGTATAATTCGGTGTGTTGGGTGCATTGTTCCCAAGTGACACACGAACCGTGAATATAGCCGCAGTAAATTACATCAATTTATTACAGACGAACACATGCGATAGCATTACAACGCTTCATGTTATTGGCAGAGTACAGAAACGCACAGACAGACGCAAAGCTCAGGGCATGTTATGAACATTACCGCCAGACACGGACAAGCGTCACAAAACGAACAAACGCCTTCAGTTGGTGAGTGTTCATTACATCTGCTAACGATACATGTCCGACTTCAAGATCGTATAATATTTTCTCTAACAAACAATTCTTGCGTATGACATGTTTTTATCAATACGGACCATTTTATAGACCTCGAAAAGTACAGGAATATAAACGCGTATGCAACAGCGAAGCGTCCTTGACCTCTACAAATTATTCTCTTATTTTCTAAGAAAACTGATTCTTCGTTACATTTTTCGAAATTATTGCATTCTTCCTTCGTGTCTTGCAATGACTTTCTTCCGTAGCTCGCTACAAAGCCATTACTAAGTAAATTGGCAGAAGGAGCGTGGCTGCAATGGAGCAAGCTAGCGCGCGTCAGTGCACACCTAAAATGCACACCTAAAATGGCAGTGGTCCCTTCTAACGCAACCTGATTGGTTAAGCCGTGACCATAATGAGGCAACGGACATCTCAGAAGAAAAAGCACACATCACGCAAACGAGTCACGTCAGCATACTACGCCTCCCTCTACATAATCGACTTACTCGTTTCATAAAGAAAGGAATAACCAAGCGTCCACGCAGACGCGCGTAGTTTCCGGAGCAAGCCACACAAAACAAAAACAAAAAAATAAACGAAAAATTCAAGATGCACCCGCCACGCCATCATGTGTCTTCGCGTTCTTTTTCCGTGCTACGCTCATACACGTCTCGAGCTCACGCGCACGGCAAGAACCTCGTGCGTGGCGTACCTCGTCGCGTGCTCACCGTACCGAACGGCTGCGTCACTTAAGACAGCCAGAAGACGAGGAATCCGTCGCCGACAACGGCAAACCAAAAGACCATTTTCGAAAGGACGAAGAAGAAGTGGGGATTCTTCTTTCGTTGTCTCCTTCCGGTGCCAGCAGCAGCTCTCTTTCTAAAGCGCCTGGTTGGGCCTCGCACGCCAACCTGGCATTTAAAAGACGGTCGACTCTCTCTCTCTCTCTCCGCACGAAAGACGGCAACAGAAGCGGCAGCGGCCAGCTACCGCTGTCAGGTCCCACGCAAAAACTACGATACTGCCAACAGAAAGTCGCCGCCAAAGCGAAGGAGGCGGCGGCGTAGAGAAAGGAACATCAGAAGAACAACAGTATATAACGATGTCGTCAGAAAAAAGAAGGAAGCAGCGTTGGAAAGAATTTTGCTGGCGCCAACCTTCGGTGAGGGGCTACAGGAGAATGAAGGAACAACCACCGCTGCGTCACTGCCACACTCCAAGCCCGCGTTGTTGTTGTCTTCTCGATAGCTGCCTACGCCACATCGCCATCGCTTCTTCTTCCTCAAGCGAGTTCGGCAACTCCTGGCCGCCGCTGCACTTTGGCTGCACGGGTTCGGCCGCGGCGCTACCATTAGGAGCCGGAGCCGCCCTCTTTTGTTCTGTTCCGTCGTTCGCGAAGCGGTGGTGGCCTGCCGGCCGGAGGAGACCGGCAGCAGAGGCAACGTTCAAAGCAAGGCTGCGCGTGCTGTGTATTTTTCTTTTTTTTTTGTGTACGCTTATTTGCGTGTGTGTTGTAGCGGGAAACGCTTCCCTTAAAGCTTTCTTCGGCCTCTTCATCGTCCCTTCTTAGCCGGCCTTTCTTCTTTCGAATTTCTCCTATTATTATCCTTGCTTTTTTTCTCACAGAAGGTTCATCTAGTTTTTAGAGGGCCCCCTTTTGTTTCACCGTTCCCTGTAGCACGGCCCTTTGCCGTATAGCCACCCCTCACAACCTTTCCCACCCAGAAAAAGAAGAAAAGAAAAGAACGAAAGAATGCACGTAAAGAAGGAAAGAAAGGGCTCAGCCAAACCTTGGTCGAGATGTTTTTCGCCATTGCCGTATACAAAAGTGGAAACGCATTTTACGCGCGCATGTTACGCAAGCTCCGAAAAAGAATGCAAGAACCCCCGAAAGAATATTTTGTTTAAGAATATAAAAGAAGTCGCGGTGGAGGCGCTGAGTGCACGCCGACGAATCGTCTTCGCGTTTTTTTTAACGTTTTTTTTTTTTTTTTTTACGAGCGTAAACGAAAGGCGCTTTCTGCGTCGCATAGTTTCGTAATCTTTCCCATCTTCCGTTTTACATCCTAACCACCAAATGAGCGCGAAGATTTCGAAAGGCTCGTAAGGTAAGGTGGGAAAGGAATGCGGGACTTTAGCGCCGCGTTCGTCGGATGCCCGCGTGTGTTTAAAACACCGGAATTCGCCGTACCGGCAGACGAAGAAGGCGCAACACAAGAAAAACAAATAATAGAAGACGCCGAAGCATGTACTACAAAGCTGACACGAACTGCACACTGCGCCGAATGCCGTGAATGTGCAAAGAAGGCTTTGGAAAGTTGCGAAACCAGAACACACTCTCTGTCGGCCTCCGTATAATACGGCATCGCATCAATGCTAAACGTGCACAAGAAACGGCGCCGACGCAGGCGTTCTTGGCGCGCCCATTTATGTACGAAATTTTGAAGAAATCTCAGGCATTCGACATGGCTGCATAATCGCGCGAGCGTGCATGTACGCTCGTGTGCTTACACCTGAATGACAGCGCTCTTCGCCTCGACAAAAGTCAAACTTCAAGAACAGAGGAATCTCGCCTCGGCTTGAGAACAGTAAAGTTGAGAACGTGTATCAGGTGCATCATGCTAAAGTAAACATATGATTACGGAGAAGATACGAAGCTATGCGAAGACTTCAAACGTTGCCAGTGTTGCACCGAGCTTTGGTCATCAGACGTCGTTTTTCAGTATGTATACTGTGGATAAATTCCGCGTTGGTATATTCTCTTGTTTTGAATAGCCGCAGCGTCCGCTAACGCGTGCTATATACAGCCAAAGCCAGTACAGGTTATGTGTATACTGTTTTCGTTGTACTTGTAATTATATACTGCGGGTGTCCAACATAACATGAAAATGGCGAACAGCAATGATGATGATATTAAAATTTAGCAGCTATACACGGAAACATAGTTTCATTGCTTAGTGAGCTAGAAAGCATTTACTATATACGTTGCTAGTATCAAAAGAGAAACTTCGCCAAATTGGTGGCAATTGATTTTGCCGAACGGCGGCGTTAACTCAAGACTAAGAGTCGCTCTCTATATTTGCAGTTATAAAAATTTATTCTTATATAAGCTAATATTAAAGGTTCGGGCGATTACGACGACACATACCGGCACGAATTTGTCAGAAAGTCGAGTGAGTTCGAAAGTAACGGAAAGACTAAGCAGATGCACGCTTATACATGTTACAGTCTATATAAGCAGATGGACGCTTACGATTTAAACTATAACACTTCGCATTTTCGTATATACTCACAGCCCCGCCCAGAACGAAGGAATGAACCCTCACTGTAAATCGGGAGGTCTTATGAATCATTACTCTAAAGCGAACGTTTTATACAGCAGAGCATTGCTCGCCGACACTCCTCGCGCGGCAGGCTTCCCTGCACAACGTGGATGCAACCCACGCTTCCGAATATACCTTGTTAAGCTCTCCGGCGCCAGATTGTTCGAGTGTCGCGTCGCAGAAGTGGAGCGAAAGTTGTCGCGAAACTTACGTATACGACTAACTCTACACAAACCTCGTGTACACCTGCGTCCTTCTCCCCAAGTATACTCGAAGTTGCAGTACGCACGCCGCAGCGCGCTCGCACACCGTGCGAACTTCGCCGCGCACCGAACTCACGCGCTCTGGGGGGCTGCCCGTATATAAATTAGCGGGCGCGCTTTCGAATTTCAATCGGAAGCGCGTGCGTAGGGGGGGAGAGCGGCCGCTGTCGGCGACAGGTGAGCAAAGGGAGACCACCCCTACCAGCCCGCCCCGCCGCCCCGATATTGGCCGCCAGCAACGACGACGTGGTGCCAGCTCGCTCCTTTCCTGCCGAGTTCGTTTCGGTGCATGTATTTGCAGCATGCGAGTTCCGGCAATCGCGCAAAAGTTTGTGAACAAATCGAAGTTTAAGACTGCGAATGGCAAAAGGCACGATCTGTGTTTACCTACGAGCACAGTGCTAATGGAAGAAACAAAATTAGCAGTTTATATTATTGGGCGAATTGTATATATACAATTCACTGAGCGAATTTGAAGTGAACTAGGGAAAAGTAGTGGTTCCTTACAGTTATTGCTATGCGCCCTTAAATTAGATCCCAGCATTGCTTCATATATAGTTGAAAACACGTTTAGGACAAATATCAATACCAACCTTCTCACCAAAAGATCGATTTCGTCATTTTATAGTAAACAATATCTTACACACCCGCTAAAAGACTGCGGCTGTATGGAATATATCTTCGAGCTGTCTGGCTTCTTCACGATGAAGCGCTTCTAGCCCATTTGCTTTCGTGTAACCACGGTTGTTGCCATCTGAGAAGTATATATGTGGCGATAATTCTCCCGGGGCGTTGAAGGAACCACGAGAGTGCTATATATACGATGATGTACCAGGCAAGTGTTGAACAGACATATTTTGTGTTTCGAATGATTGCAGTTTGATATATCTGAGTTAGATCGTGTGTATATATATATATATAACAGAATTGACGATGCGCCTCTTAGAGAACGACGGTTTATTAAGTCAACGCATCGGTCGGAGCCCGACCTTTTTTGTCTTGAAAAAGGTCGGGCTCCGACCGAGACGTTGACTTAATAAACCGTCGTCCTTTTTTAAGAGGCGCATCGACAATTCTGTTATAAATTAGCGGCAACCCAAGCTATTTTTGCATATACAGTCTATATATATATATATATATATATATATATATATATATATATATATATATATATATATATATATATATATATATATATATATGGAGGCACTTGCGGCAGGCAGAAATGAATGGAATGAATGTGAATGGACAACTTGCCAACCAGTCCAAATGAATACTTCAATACTAAAGCGCGCAATCACAATCTCGTATGAATCAGAGATACATGTGAGCGTCATTAGAGTGATAATAGAAAGGTGCAGTGATCGAATTTCCAAAATATTTCGTAAGTGCTCTTTCCAGTCGGCCAGCCGGTGTTGCTAATTGTACTTGCCCAGAATCAGGATTGGCTGTACTATTCTCTTCCGAACATTTTTTTTTTATAGCACCCACCAGATGAAGTATAGAACAAAATTTGCGGCGTCTGCGTAAATGTCAATTCTGGAGCAATTTACACACGGCTGCCACAAAATTTCCGTGCGTTCCTATAGGCTTTGTCTCATTTTGTCATTTTTTTTTTTCCTTTCGCGCACCTTATATCGAACATGCACCTGAAAGACCACTCGATAACGTGCCGAAAGCACGGCCAATCCGGCATCGTGCTTCACTGTGTGCCCTTGTCTCGGAGGCCCACATTTGCTGATATAGTATAGGGACGCAAGAGGAATACATCGCGGTATGTGCGCGCATAAATATATACGCTATGTTGCAATTCAAAGTGGCGCTGCTTCTTTCTATTCATTCATTTCACGCAGTGAAACGATGCAAAAATAAAACCTCCCGCACGGTGAAGCAACCGGCCTCGACCGAAAAGGAGAAGCCGCTCCAACTTTATTTTTTGTTTTTCCTAGGGTCGCCCGGACCTATTATTTTTCGTTCCATCTGACGGCCGGGGCAAGATTAAAGGCAATTAATCATGGTAATCTCCAGCGAAGAGGTCGCAACGTAGGCAGGCAGGCGAGGCAGACAAGCATGACCGCGCTCCGGTTGTGCTCGGCACCCATGCATCTCTGTCGGCTCGGACGGCGGAGTGAAAAACAAAACAAGAACACGCACGCACAAATGTTTTTTTTTTTCTTTCCCCCGCTCATTGCGTGTTTTTGCATTTGTTTTTCTTTTTCTCGAGAAATCGATTTCCACCTGCCGAGTTCGAATGTTGCCACCCTATACCCCGGGTAGGTCATTTGTAAAGCGCGCTGACAGTCGGCGCTGCGTACATAAGGACGGAAACGCGCCTGCAAGTATGTGTGCGTGTGTGTATACCTCCCGCTGTGCGCCGATCGCATGTGAAAAAAAAAAGAAAAAAACACGTATAGCCAGAGAGATAGGCGAGCAAAGCGCGCGCAACGCCGCGGTTGCTGCCGCTGCGTACAGGCATGCTACATGCGAAGCCCCGGCGCAAGTGGGACTGGCTGGTTATAATTGTATACGCGCGCGCCTTTTCCCGGAGACCGCTGTGCATGCGAGCCTGCTTTGCATAAAGAATTCAGAACTGCGCGCGTTGGCGCTCCTGCGGAGCGCGGCAAACTCCGTGGACGGAGACCGATGACTCGAGGTCCACTCTACCTTGACAGGGAAGGGGGGGGGGGGGGGGTAAGCTATGCGTGTTGCGCCTTTCGTATGTGTGTGTGTATGTCCTGTGGCCAATGTACGTGGCGTTCCTTCCGTAAATTCGAGCACTTATTTAGCGCTGTGTTTGTATTAACAGCCGCACATGCGAGACAAGGTTCTGCGAGCGGTACATCGCTTTATGCAAGAGCATATCGTAAAACCGCTGTCGAAACGTCGATGCGAACATGCCTGGCTTGTGCACAGGTATGCACGCGTTGATGGGCGTATACAAAAGCGAGGTGAGATACCTTCACAAACGGAACACTCCTCCTACAAGTATATACATACGATTCTTAGGATGAGTTTGTGTGCAATGAAGCAAAATGTACGTACCTATATAATAATAAGCAGGATGGAAAATTCCTACTTCAGTCACACAGCATGCGCTACTTTTACAGCGCATGCACATGTGTGTGTGTGTGTGTGTGTGTGTGTGTGTGTGTGTGTGTGTGTGTGTGTGTGTGTGCACGTCGATGCCTAGCGGTGCTGTGTTCAAGGTCAGATATACAGCTCAAATCTCCCCACCCATGTCATGTACTATACGAACAAAACAAAGAGCACATATTACAAAGAAATGGCACTGTGTAAGGGAATCAAATTTTCTCTTCATGCCACAAATCTTTACTTCAGCACACGTGAACACAAAACTCGAAAGAGTTCAGCGCGGATCGTACATATAGCTCAGAATTGCATGGACAAATATATATACAGGCACAACAAGCGCCGTTTGCCGCGTGCACATTTAGGCCGACGCGAGACGATGTTTGTCCGAATTCTTCCGAAACGCGGCAACATAGAAGAACGCTACATCCCACGAGTTTCGGGAAATAAAAATGAAAAAAAAAGAAAAATCAGCGTTTCGAGCTAAGCGAGCCCCACGACAAAACTAATTTCCTGCGCCATTTAAAATTACGTTTTACCCCGTTTCCGCGAGGCATGCCACGCCGGACTGGCTCTGTGGCGCGCCGAATTTGTTCTCTCGTGTGTTATGTTAAAAGCGCGCGCATACGCTTTGCCCGACGTACGGGAACACAGAGGAGCGAAGCGGAAAATCAATTTCCTTTGTTTCAGCCCGCAGAAGCGCGGTGCTGAAAGGGGAAGAAAAAAAAAAAGGAGCGGTGGAGGAAGGGTTGTTCTGTGAAGCAGGGTTTTGTTTAGACATCTTGCTTCCCGTATATATACGTTTGCGATCGCTGAAAGGAGGGACCACGAATGCGAGAGAGAGAGAGCGGCGGTATATACGCCTAAATAGTGGGAGGAGGACGGTACACAGCGAGCATTCCCATGACGTCAAACGTACGTCATTTTGTTGTGCGAGTCGGAGCTTTTCAATGCGCTGTATAAAAACAAAATAGAAGCCTCGGTGACAGCAGCATAGTAGGGTTGCAGTTGGGGAGACTTGAAAAGCAGCCCGAGCTGATGCGAAGAGTATAGACAAGGGTAGTCGCGCCATTTAATCAAATGTTGTAGCCAAATTTAACATAAGTGCTATTCTGACATTAATTGTTTTGGCAATAATAATTGTTGAAACATAACTGACGTCATCTTGAAAAACAAACCGCATGAAGAGCAAAATGCTTTCCTTGTGCCTGGTCTTCAAACCAGAGGCAACTGCAAATGCATAGATAAAAATATATACTTCCAGGGTGGCTGCACCTATAGCTTATCTAGAATGGAGTCCCGCCACGGTGGTGGTCTATTGGTATATGGCACCCGGCTGCTGGTCCGAAGGTCGCGGGATCGACTTCCGGTCGCGGCGGCTGCACACATTTCGATGGAGGCGAAATGTTGAGGCCCGTGTACGCGATGCCAGTGTAGCCACGTGCTCGAAATTTCTGGTGCCCCCCAGTATACGGCGGCTCCCATAATCATATCGTGGTTTTGTGACGTAAAACCCCCAAAATTATTATTACTTAAAATAGATATAGTTCTTGCCACAGTAGTTTGGAAAATCGGCTGACATATGACATTCTTCTTGACACTGCCATCATTACCTATCCGCCCTTGTTTCCATAATACACACCACTTCAAAAGTGATTAATGAGTAAATCATGTGGAGTATTGTAAAGCGACCCCTTATGTAATGCCCATTGCGGGGCCCTGATAATGTAAATTAACTGAACTAAACCGAATATTCTCCCTAACAATTCAATAGGATCGTTATGCGTTAATTCACGCATTTTCTTCCTTTTAAGAGTCAATACACCGAAATAGATTGGTAGAGTTGCCGTGCTGCTACCAGTCCAAATTCAAGCGGTGAGACCTTGTCGAAAATGAAAATTTTATCTTCAGCAAATTGAACTGTGCAGTGAGGAGACTGTCTGTCTCTGTCGGTCACCAGTGAGTCAAAAGCAGAAATTCATTTAATGGCAAAACTTCTGATTTCGCAATTAGTGTGAGCTCCATTTTTTTTTATACGGCTACCCAGCTGCACAATACACAAGAAACAAGTGCACTTTCAAATTCACAAAATGCGCCGCGCATAATCACCAGGTATAGACAGAACATATGTAAGAGCTCATTCGAAGACATAATATAGCAGCATATTTTATTATAATGACGTTCGCTGAAGGCACAAGTCACACTGAGGAGAAAATTTACCAGCGTAACTTGTAGTAAAGCGCTTCGATCCTTTCGTATTATTGTCTACTGTTCCACACCTTTATCAACAGTCGTCGTGGTCTGCGCTGACTCGAAATAGAGTGAGTTTTACTCCCGCAACGCAGTACGCCACGACAGACGCATTTACAATAGGCCGCCGCGTACACTCGCCTTCACGTATATATACTGCACGCTGCACACCAGGCCTCGTATTCGCAAGAAAATAGTGCTCTGAAATTTTTCTTTCGATAAAAATTCAGCGGATACCGACCCCGGACACATTAGTGAAGCCAGTTGGCCAATGACGACAAAGGGAATTTACGGAAGAAAATTGTTGTTAATTCGGTTCCTGGTCCTGACGTACACAAATTTCCACCTCCTCTTTTACAACTAGCCGAACAAGAGACATCTGAAGAGAATTCTGGATGTATATCAACACCCCAGGTGCCGCGACACTTATAAAAGCACAGGAACCCGCCTATCTTTTCCGGCCCGCCACGGTGGTATATAGTCCATGCCAACGGCACTCGGCTGCTGATCCGAAGGTCCCGGGATCGGGTCCCGGTTGCGCCGGCTGCACTTCGATGAAGGCGAAATGTCGAGGCCCGTGTGCTGCGCGGTGTCAGTGCACGTATACCTTGAACCTCGGTGTTCGAAATTTCCGGAGCCCTCTGCGTTACGGTGTCTCTCATATAATATCGTTGTTCTGGGGCGTAAAACCCCAAAAATCAATCAATCGGTCTCTAATTCCTTCCCTCGATCCCTACGTCACTTCCTCTCGCTATCGCATATTAAAACGAACTCCGCGACTTACTCAGCCTATCATCGTAACTGCACGCTTGGAATCTGCTAAACTATATATATATATAACTATTCTTCAATAACCCAGAGCCCAGATTTCTTGCAGCTATACTGAAGTATATGTGTTTGTGTGCGCGCGCTTTTATTACAGAAAAATACTTAATAAGCGAGTTTGTTTTCGTCTACCTTGATACATTGGCTTGAAGAAAGGAAATAAATATGCAAGAATTCTGTAAACATAAATACCTGACGAAGAACTGAAGGTATAACCATTGATGACCATTTAAATGGTGTTTTGTTGTTCCACGGCTCTTTTCTGGTTCAAGCAGCAAGACCAAATCTAAGTGGAAACCAATGCAATTTGCTTGTTTAACGACTTATGATTCCAAGTAAAACTAATATCTGCAAGCAGATTCCTCGAAAAAGTGCAGTAAATAAGTGTTTACACATCTCGCTTGATAACTCTCGCACCAGATATTTTAGGACACACAATATCTTTATAACAGTAGACACAGCTGAGCTTGCTGTTGAGCAACAATAAAATTCATTTCCTTTCTTTTTTTTTTTTTTAGTGTTATGATCTCAGTTCGTTTAAGTATATCTGGCAGTAAGTATAATTATACAAAGGAAGAACTGCTTTTATGAGATAATTATAGACTACACATTCTAAAATTGCACCCTTAATGCACTTTAGAATTACCCTCTCAATGGTAAATTTTTACACTCTATATTTTGTCTACACAGTGCTCTCACAAAACGTGTTTATTGCTTTCCATGCAGGCTTTATAGATGCACTTAATTCGTGTTAAAGGAAAATCGGTATACTCAATAAATACTAAGTCTTCGTGCACTCATCGCTGTCGAGAGAATGCATACACCGAAAACCACCAGTTCATGGCCGACTGTGTTACGCCATTCAACAAGTGTGAAAATGAATAACATAACACAGTATTATAGCAAGAGTAAAGGGACTGAGATGAAAATTAAATGTGGTTGGCACTTACCTCAGTTTTCTGAAGCGATGCTCTTCATAGAAGACACTGCGGCCTCCTTTTCAGTCGGACAGCCGCTAAAACAGATTGAGAGGAAAGGTAGAGTAGACCACACGTATATAAATCGAATACTTATTACTTATAGGATGTAATACTTTTAGTATATTCACAGAAATAACAGCGTCGGATATAAACCTATATGTCTTGTGCGGCTTACTATATACCAGATGCTAATATGAAGATGGATGTTTCTGTTCAGCTATGGCCTTGCATTGAACAGCGGGCTCCTTCGCATGGTAACACTCATGTATCTACACAAAGATACATGAGTTGCTTCTGTATTTCATGTGTAAAGCTCGCTTTCGCCACCCTGAGTTCGGAAAACAATCTCCACGAGCACAAACGGCAGTAAAGTGCAAGTGAGACAGACACACCACTTTACACGGGCAGTCCACTGCGGGATCCGCGCATGCGCAACGCGATCCTTGCCGCGCCAGTGTGAGGAGGCGGCACTTCATGGCTGCGCATGCGACAGCGGGCTGTTTCCATTCTCGACAGGGACTACGCATCGTGACGACATACGCACACACATACTAGATGTTTTTCGATGGGTCGCAGCCGGGCGGGATTGGGCAGCGCTTGTCTGTGCTTGTGCGCAAGCGTGGATTCACAAAGTATATATATCTATCGAGCATAGTATAGTATATAGGTTGTGCTGTCCCTCGCCACGGGACAAACAAATCGCTGTTTTCTTCTGTTTGTTTCGGCGTTGTCGAGCTCCGAACGCCCACGGCTCGTGCCTAGGGCTCGGGGTTATTTAAAATTAAAATTACCACGCCGCGTGAAGAAAAGGGGCCCCATATATATGCAGGATAGATGACAGTGGCGCCACGCGCATGCCCGGGGCGGGCTGTCTCTCCTGTAGACGTATATTACAAAGTACGCGCGCCGTGGTTTTACGCAGCCGGGACAAATGCGCTTGCATGGCCGGTCTCGAGAATGGATGTGCCCTATACACTCTCGGCTTACGAATATGCATCGCTCGGGCCTGGGATAGGGCGAGAAAACAACCGCCTTCCCGCGGTTACTTGTGGACCACTCGACACTATATGCATTGCGCGTGCCCCCCCCCCCCCCCCCACCCCCGACACCCGGTATATATTCATAAGGTTCTCGGCTTGTTCGCGGTGCAGCTTAAAAAATGTATTACACGTTAGCTTCGAGATGCATTTTGACGTCGTTGCGCGCGGTGTCGTTGTGCCGGCAGAAAATCCTCGTGATATACACCGCGCGGCAGGTTCATGCGCATTACATCATGCCACCCGGCCGGGGGCCGCATGCACCATGCAGTCTGTGCTTCACAGAACGACGACACCATGGTCTACATTAAACAAGCAGTAAATGACGCGTCAAAATCGTAAACGAAATAAGGAGGCGTGGATTCGAATAATGTATAATGTATAGAACAGTTTAGTGACCGTGCTCCTCTTTGATTTCGTGCATCAACTTTTGCTGGGCCCGTATTCACAAAAAAGTCTTATGCTAAAATTTTTACTAGGAGAATATTTCAGCCAATCGCGATGCGGAACATATTATTAGCGAAGCTGGCGTACCAATGGAAGATGTTTTAATGAATTAGGCCTATGATTTACGCTGAATTAACTTATGTCACCACTCCAATCATCTAGTTCGCTTCTCGGACACTGAATATCATCGGTATGTTTTGCAATGAATATTCTCTTTAGGTGATGTGCTTGGTAGTGCTTTGTTATTTAAGCATTTTGTTTTCATCGTGACATATCTATTGACTGATGAAATATAGAGAGAGGTTGATGCCATCACGAGGCACTGGCCAGAGGTGTAGGTTTCTTATATGAAACAAAAGGTGGAAATGAAATGGAGTGGGGGGAGAGGGGCGGGGCACCAATCTGTAAGTTAACCCAGCCGCTACACAACACGCGCTTTATACATACAGCCGCCGTGTTATGTTTTCTATGCAGCGGCCGTGCCCATGCATATACTTTGTATACATACTTTGTGTACGTATACGGTTCAATTTGAGTTAATTCGGCGTTTGTCTTTTGTGCTTCTTACTGTATAAGTACTGTCCGAATGCGACCCGAAACAACTCACAACCCACATATACCTCTTTGTAATTGAGCACATCGTGCTTGGGCTTACCATGTGCGGACAGCAAAATTTTGTATATATACGAATATATAACAAGGAGGAATGCACTGGCGGTTGTGTTGTCTGGTTCTCTTGTACTGAGCCCGTTTCTGCACGCCCTACCTTCAGTAACGATTAAGGCAAACCTATTTCTTTTCATTAAGTTCATTCTCTATTTCCCTGCTTTTTTTTTTTTTTTCGAACAATATATAGTACTGTCGATCGCCCTGCTTCGTCGTGAGCTCAAGCGCGAGCTTTATCAGCTTTTTCGCGCCGATCCCTCGGCGTTCGTTGCCGTCAACGAAAACGCCGCATTCTCGCACCATAAACGGGCTCACACTCTCGACTTAGCGCTTCAGAACACGTACGGGCGTTTTACACGGGCGATGCGTCCGCGCGGAAGGTTAAAGCGCTTGGCCGCTTAGGCGTCCACCGTCGAATGAATAAAAAGGAGATACGCGGCGGCACCTGTGAAGAGGAAGCCGACCCCCCCCCCCCCCTCTTTCTTTCCCCAACCCCCATCCAAATGCCGCCGGCCAGTGTATATAAGAGCACGTATACACATGTGGCGATGCCATATATACATGAGGATGGCGGCTGCTGCTGCATCCCATGGGGACACGAAGCGTCCCATACATGGCCATAGTATACACACAAGACTGCATGGGACGATCCAAACCTGTCGTGCTGCCATGCAGGCGCTTGTATAAATATATATAAGGGTTCCTCGCGCTCCAAAGCCCCCAAATGGGACAGACAGGCGTGAATGAGGAATCGATTGCCGTGGTTCTTCTTTTCCTCGATCGCCGCGACCTGTGCTGGACCGCACGGCACGGCACGGAGCGCTGTTATATATATCTTATATATAGGGGCAACAAAATGAATGACCACGCATGCGAGCCGGTTGGCGCACGACCGCATACGCTGGAGATGTTGCCGCCGCGAAGGACGGCGATACCGGCGTGACGGAAGTACGGGGATTAGCGCGCTTGCTAGTCCGCTCGGGTCATGCCTTTGAAATTCGTTCGTTGCCCAAGAAAGTTAGCGTGTGTTCCCCTCTGTATTCTTTTTATCTGAGTGCGCACACACGGACAGGTTTCCGGAAAGGAAACTGTTCAACATGCGGGAGCCGCGGCTGTCGCAGAGCCGTTTTGCATGAATGTGTATGCATGGGACTGTGCCAGTGACATTTGGTACAAGGTGCTTCGTTCCGGTTGGACACAGTCACCAGAAAAAGCCTAAAATAAGGTGGTGTTCGCAACGCAGGTTCATTTAGAATGACGGTGTTCTTGACATGTACACAGCTTCTGGAAACGACCATGCGCAGAACGGTTGCATGAATATTAATAAAAGAGAGAGAGAGACAAGATACTCCTTAAAAGTGTTCCATATAGTGTCCATTCATCGTGCCACACTGCCGGACAGATCGTATAGAGCGATTCAGACGCCGCTGAATGAACTCGTTTACCTGGAGGAAGTGCAAACGATTCTTAAGTCATATAAAACAGGTTTTGTATACACTTGTCATTCGCAGGTTCATCATGTGGAGGCCGCGATGTATTGCGAAGCAAGTAGCAGCTGTATGGCTGCTGTGCCCGGTCCTGCAGCGCCACCTAGGCTCCATCAAGAACAAGACACGGCAGACGCCAGCAGAAGGAGCAACCATCATCAGGAGGCCATGCACCCGATCATCACAGTTCTTTCATTGTCTTTTTCTTTTTTTTTTTTTCTTTTCTTTTTCTCTTGCGTGAGCTGCCGGCACTTGGTTCGGCACGCAAGCCATGCTCATACAAGGCGAAGAACCTCGTCAGCCATGCAACGGCGAAAACAACAAAAAAGCGAGCATTGGCGGAACCGCGGCAGCGCGGACCAATCGAAGCATGATTCCGTCCAGCCTGCCATGGCTGCCTTCCCCTGAAGGATGGGCGGCGCGTGTCTTTTCATTTCTGTGGTCCTGTAGACAGCAGCAGCCGTCGTCGTGCGCGCGTCCCTGTCCCACGAATGTCTTCTTTTTCCCTCTTGGCATTGCGTGCAACCGAGCCGCTTGACAAGCGCCCGGGCCTCTTTGTTCTACCGCGGGCAGGTGTCCGTCTCGCCGTGGCGTGGAGAGCGCACGCGTGCTGCCTTTCTCTTCTTCTCCTTTTTTTTTTTTTTTTTCATCACACGACGCCTTGCTGCTGGTATAATTGTGGCGCCTGTTTCTGTTTCGGGAGACTATCATTAGTCTGGCCTGTCTCGGCGGGACCGGCCGCGCCGCTCGCCAGCGCCGCTGTCCCCGGGTTGAGTTCCCGCCCATCCCAGCAACGTCCTTCGTCGGCGAGCGAAGCTCAGCCGCCGGCCTTTTCTTGCTCAGCGAGCGCGCGCGCGCGCCAGCGCGCGCTTCGCTCCAGAACAACGGACCATGCCGTGGCCAAGCCGACTGTCTGTGTTCGTGGGCAATTACGGCCCATTAGCGACGTCGAGATGGCCGCGCTGCCGTGCTGTGCGTCTGGCTCTCCTCCACCCCGTCTCTAATTTCTCGCTGAGGTTACACGCAGTCTGGACATGCGTTCGCACGTGTGCGTGCATCGGTGCCGTTCGGGAGACCCCGTCCGGTTCGAGAGGTCCCACAGAGGTGCGCGGTGCCTCCCCGCTCGGACACGGACGGACGTGGCATTTTGACGGCGCATGGTTCCAGGGGTCGTGTCTCGATTGCCATCGGGCCCCTCTTTCGTCAGGGGAAGGGTTCATGAATATGCGCACGCTCGGTTGTCCACGTTTTGATGCGGGACACGACCGCGTAGCTTCGCTGTGCGTACACGGGCATGCTCGCGCACGGATTGAACGCCGCTGTGGTGCATGGTGGTACTGTTCTGGAATTGACTCGCGGAGTCCACGATCTCTCCTTCATCGAAGGTCGTGGCAAGAAAGGGAGGGGCTGATATCGGGCGAAGCCCATGTCGAGGTCGCGCGCCGAGTTCTGCGTGGCCGCGCCTAAGGCCTCGCATTGTTGCGTTCAATCTTATTCAATCGGTTATCGACGGCTGGACAGCGAAGGCCCCAGGTATAGGGGGTTATAGTGAGAGAGAAGCAATTATTTCCCTCGAAGCAGCTTTCCTTCCACACCCATGCATGTATCGAATTAGTGAGGAGTCGAACGAATGCTCGCGTGTGCCTGTGTCCGCACTTGGGGCGAACGCTACAGGTAAGCCACACCATGCAATGAGTGATCCCGCGCGTTTTCCCCGAGTTGTTTGCTCGATGTTTTCCTGGCGTGGGAGCGGGAGAGATGGCTTGTAATAAGCAATGTGCATGTGATTCCTGGGCCGGCCTCAATGCGGCTAATATACGCTTTCCGCGTCATTCTACACGGCTGACCGCTAATGACATCTGTCGTTGTCTTCGGAGAAGAACAGCGGCCTCTCGTGGCACGTTGCCTTCCAAACGGTAAACATCACACTGACGCTCTTTGTAGCCGAGCGTCAATGGCTCCTCCGCGGAAACGAATGCGTCAGAGAGATATATAACAGTGAGGTATTATCTGATGACTTTATCAGTCTACACAACGCGGTGTGAACAGTTAACTCTGCAAAATTCCCGACACCGTGCGCTACAAGACCATGAAACGCGGCACCCCGGAAAACGAGTATACGCGCTAACGAACTAAAATGTACAAACTCAAACCGTTTTTTTCTTTTCCAATTCTTTCTTATTGGGGGCTCTTTCAATGCCCGGGAAGGTAATTGACCGCATGCACCTTCACGAGAACGCGACAAACAAAGCTCCTCTTTGTCTCTACGATGCCTTAATTGTTCGAGAGTTTTCGTCGAACTGATGACATTGATGCCGATACGGTCAGGGTCAGTCTTTGACAGTGTTCAAGGAGGCAGTGCTGCACACCAGTAAAACTCGGTTTCCTTTCTGCACTTACATCTCACCAACTAGCCCACCTTATATATAGGACAAAAGACATCGCCTCCACACCACTTGCCATATATCAGCGAGCATGCGAAACCCGAAGCGTCTGCCCCTCACGCCAATTTGGTGCAGCAATGACGACTCTGAGGACCGTTGAACATTCCGTCGCGTTTTCGCGTACCTTCAGTCATAATAAGAAACCCAGCCCACTTTCGAAAATAAAAGAAGCACCGACAGCTTCGAGCGTACATTTACTTGGGAACAGCACGTAATATACAACATCATACAAGCCACGTGGTTTCGGGTCGGCCTCGTGCAGCCGTGCACAAAAGGAATGGATGAGCTTATCGATATCGACACCCATGTTTAAGATAACAGCGTTACCGCATACTACACAGTGAAACCTCGTTGGTAGGACATCGCTTAATACGTTTTTCGGCAAAATACGTATCTTCCGTCTCCGTCCGGCACACAATAGGCGCAATAAATTTTGACAATGCCGATACGATTTTCGGATTATAAGAATTATTTTCCGGTTCCCATGAAAGTTGTATCGACGAGAGTTCCCTGTATGTATACGTTTACAGTTTCCCCTACATTCAAAGTTATTTTGTTGTTGTTTTAAACTGCCACTCGACAACATTGGAAGCAGCGTCTACGTGTCTTAGACAAAAAGATAAATGAAAGAATTGACATGCACCCTCGGCGTACGGACACCTGCCTCGGATTCTTCAGTGAACACACACAGGGAGGCAGTGCGTATAATAACATACGGACCCGCGCACCGCAACGGAGTGTGCCCTCGGCGCCGGGCATAATGGCGCGGTGCGGGCGGCACGGCCGCAGGAGTCACATAAATCAGTCGTCCGGCACGCTGCAGCACGAGGCTGGCTCCTGGTCGTACGTACGCAGGTGGAGTGTTGGTGGCCGAGGGTGCAAGCATTTCAGCGTGTAGGCTGACGAATACACCGAATGCCCCTCTAATGAGTGCGGCATGCAGCATCGTCCCTTCGTCTCTGTGGATCCACATGCGTTTCCAGCGGATCCAAAAGAGACTGGAGGAAGGTATGTGTGCGTATGTGTGCGGGGGGAGGGGGGGGAGGGAGTAGGAGGAGAAGGGGGCCTGAAGACATCCCCTCCTCTAATTGTTGTGTTTATGTCACAGAAACGTTCTTAAAAGTGACCCTTTCATTCAGCACTTTCTCGCAACTGAACGCACATCTCTCCTCTCCCAGAGAAATCTCGGGTGTGTCCCAAACTTCCACAGCTCTCGATAAAACCGTTCCATATAACTGTTTCACTATTCGCTTTTGTTCGATGAGGCACACTTACATGAGAAGACCGATAATTGCTTCGAAGAGTGGCACACAGCCGAGCGTCATTACAACTATAGGTAAGGTGTATAATGACGCATCCTCTGCGTCCAGCGGTTGTAATGAGTTCGTTATGGTACACGACCGTTACATCGAGGTTGCCTGCATAACGCAGTATTTTTTAAATTTCCAAGCGCCTTGTATGTATACGTCCGGCACCTTTCTTTCGACAAATAATGCGTGGCGCAGATTTGGATTTGTGGACGTTTCTGAATGATGATTCTTTACTCAGCAGTTTTCAGACTGCAACGTAAGAAGAATTTCAGCGTATATGATATGTTCGCATGCAGCTGCCGTGTGCTGAGAATGTCGACGTACGAAACCAAAGCGAATCATCCTGCCTGCGCTGTACATCGCTTTGCTGCAGTTCATCTTACGAGACAGGCGCAATATATAGTGGCGCAACGCGAACGGCACGAGCTCAGCGTCAGGCACTGTGCAACAGCTCCCGACACAATTACGTCGAATTCATCCTAGTTGTTGAGCTACAGCCATCGACGTAAACTAGAAGAGAACCTCAGGGGAATATGGACGCTTGAATCGATGAACAGATCGCTAAAAACGATGCAGTACTGGGAACGTCGCTGAAGACGACGTTTCCACAAGTGGACTTGTCTTCGTCAGGACGGCAATCTGACGAAGACAAGTCCACTTGTCGAAAGCTTGGCTCCAGTGATGTTCCCTGTTCTACATCGTCTTTAGCGGTCTGTTCATCGAGCCATCGACAGAGAAATATGAAGGGGAAAAAACAACGGCTCGCTTTCAACTGCACTTTTGTCCCCTTCATATTTCTGTGTCCGTGTCCGTCGCCAAATCTTCCAAGATGAATCTGTACAAACTACAGTCCAAATCCAGACGCATACACACATGTCAGTGCTTCGCAAATCAAGTAAAACTCAAAGGGGCCTTCAATTATTGTCGTTCCTTCGCAATACACAACGCAATGTTTCAGGACGCCGTCGAGGCTACCCGCCAAGGTACAAAGCCAACACTAAGGCACGCAGGGCAGGATAGCTCAGCAGCCCGGTATCCAAACAGCACGGGACTCACTCCCTAGAAAACCTCGACTGCATGCGGCCGGGCCCTAATCGCAGATACCGTCGCCGCAGTTCTACGTAACTGCCGGCCTACTGCGGCATGCCCGCTGGCCAGGCCTGCAACGCGACTTAAAGCTCGCTCAGCGGAGTCCAATCAGAAAAGGTGGCGCCCGCTCTTTTTCCGGCTCCCATTGGGAAGAGCGGCTTCCTCGGGCGTCATCCATCATCATGGCGGCGTCGGGGGGCGCGCGCACACCCACCCTCTCGGCGGAACGAACCAGTCGCGCAGCTCACAACACGGCGCGTTTCATGCATGCAAGCTGCTCGCTCGCTCACGGTCCTCCCTGCTTCTCCGCGCTACGCCGGGACCCTCGCTTGAGTCCGGCATTTGACAGCCGGTACCCTGGACTCTTTCGGGGGGTCATTCCAAAAGAGCACAACGCTGCGTCTTCAAGCATCTGTAGCGTAGCAATTCAAAAAATAAGAAATAGGAAAGATGGAACCAAGACCAGATTCTGTTGTCATTCCTCTTTTTAGCTTGGCGCTAAAAGATCAGCGCCTTGACCACCCTGGACACAGAGGGAGCATTGCACGACGCGGTCAGTGGCAGCGGCCCCGACTCTTGGGTGCCGTCTCCGCATGGGTGCGACAGGCCTGCAACGTGACGAATCGGCGGCGCGGTCGAGCCACCTTTGAACGTAATCCTTCATCCTTTCGCCTTCCCTTTATTTTGCTCGCGACAGAGCGTCGCCGTCCGGCTTGCTTCGCTAGCATTCGGGTTCTGCGGCTCGGGGAGGCGACTCCGTGGACGCCTACGTGGGGATGGGCGCTTGCATGCGCGCGGAGAGGCATCCTGCGGTGAGCGCGGTGGGCATGTACGTGTACACGCGTCCTTTTTTTTTTTTTTTTATGAGTTATGACACCTGTCCGGCCTGCTTTCCAAAAAAGGCGGCGGTGAAGAAGGAAATGAAGGCGGTAACGCAGGCACCTATGAAGGTACGAGATACAGGGGGGTCCCGGACACTCACCCACCTCCTGAAGAGGGTACGAAAAACAGAAGCAAATGGCGAAACCCATTTCGGGCCTGTTCCTTGTCATCAGTGCCATCTGTTATACTCATCGTTGAACACCGTTTTTTTTTGTTGTTGTTGTTGTTGTTGTTCTCATTTCATGGCCTTTCTCGTTTCTTTTGTTTCTTTTTTTAAGCACGCGACGAATATATTCGCCCAAGTTTCAAAATTTGACTGGCAGGCACAAACACAAGCCATCCTTACGGGATTCTTTTTCTTCTTTATTTTCCCAGCAGTAAGCCTGCGAACGGAACTTGCGAAGGAGTGAGCGCATCAGAAGTCGACATGGGGCTGGGAAGGTGGCGGATAACTCGGGGAGGATGCATGCCTCCGAGTTGTCAGCCGCCCACGCATCACTTCTAAGCGGGTTGCCGTTGCTGCGGCCTGTTGAACTCTTACAAACGCAGAGAGTATGCGAAGGTGTGTGTGTGTGTGTGTGTGTGTGTGTGTGTGTGTGTGTGTGTGTGTGTGTGTGTGTGTGTGTGTGTGTGTGTGTGTGTGTGTGTGTGTGTGTGTGTGTGTGTGTGTGTGTGTGTGTGTGTGTGTGTGTGTGTGTGTGTGTGTTTTGAGCTGCTGCGATCTTTTAAATCCAAACTGTCCTCCAAGATTTTGTTGCTGTTGTTATTGTTGCTATTTTCACTTACGTTGTGACAAAACAAGCGAAGCAACTGCGGCGTGCTTCAATGCTTCGTTTGTTTGTTTGTTTGTTTGTTTGTTTGTTTGTTTGTTTGTTGCGCTTGCTTGAGCAAAAGCCATGGCGTTCGCTGTCCGACTGCTGTGAGGAGTGCAGATTCTCCTACATACCCTTTGACAAATGTTAGGCGGGGAGAAAAAAAAGGAAGTATTCCTTAACTTGCACCGCGATCTCTGGAAAGATGGGGTATAGAAGAAAAGAAAAAAAAAAAGATGACACTTGGTTCGGCAGACGGGACCGAACGATCCCCCCTCCCCCCCCTGAAAAAAAAAAGGCCCATTTTTTTGCCATCCCTGGGCTTTTTTGACAATAGGATTCTCCCCTGCGGTGCGCCCGCTACAGCAGTTGTCGATGGATCCGACGGGTCGCGCCTCACGCGACAGGGCTTTCGCAAGCCAACTCGCCATGCCCATGGTGCTCTTAGGGCTAAGCGTTCCAGACAAGGAGCGACACTTTTTCAATCCCTTCTGACCCCGCGGTTACCAGAGTGCGCCGCGCAGTACTGGCACGGGACACAGAGAGAGAGATCCAAAGGAAATAGAAAGGAAAAGAAAAGAAGAACCACGTATACAGAAAAAACATGCAAACGCAAATTGGAAAGACGTGAAAAAAGCGTCTTTCTATCCGTCTTCACTTAAACCTACGGGTTTTTTTTTTTTTTCTGTTGTCAGTACGTTCTTTTGCAACGTGTTTGCGCTGTGGGTGTGCGGGCACATACACACTCGGACAGATAGATGCAGTCTCTGCTCGCGCCTGTGATTGGTCGTTTCTGGCAAGTTTAGTTAGAAGTTCATGGGCAAGGCGCATTCCACGGCAACGGTTACAGTAGGGAATTCGACGTCGAAGTGTGGTAGCCACAAGATGTTGGACGCAGCGACGTTTTCGGTGACGGATTTTCCCCGTCCGCTCGTGAGCGGCGATAACAGGTGAGTGTCGCGTGCTCTTGTTCAGCACGACATCGCATGCAAGTGCATTGATTTTCCCGTCCCTGGGCAGTTTCGCACAAAAATGAGCAAAGTGAGCTAGGTAGCGGCGATCCTTAAGATACCACATTGGAAATTGTAGAACGTGGATTTGTCTGGATATCCAACGTGCTTCGATTAACATGGTTCTTGTGGGTTTGTTAGTAATTTACTAAGATGTATTACCTTTCGTGGAATGAAATTTCGTCGAAGACAAAACGACCCTTCGTACACATTCACCAAGGGTGTACACCGGTGTACATTCACCGTCGAAGACAAACAACCCAGAAACGTCGAAGACAAAAACGACCCTTCGTACATTCGCAGACTCTGTGAGTTGTTGCGTTCGTGACGCAATTATCTGTTGAGAACTGTAAATCAGCCGAGTCGCGAGGGCCGTTTGAAGCTAGAGGGACGAAGATAGGGAAAGTCCATGTGAGGCACCAGTCATTCCCACGCTGGCTGAGCCAATATACTAGCAGCTTGCACATATGCGAGTACCAAAAATACATCTCGCAAAATTTGCAGAAAGCTCTGTGGTATCGGCGATCTCAGACGAAGATGTATTTCCGTTGGATTAGACGACAGTCCTAAGCAGAATACCAATGACGTCAAGCGATCGTTCGTATATTCTTGGGTATCAATGATGCCCGATCTAGCAGGATGAGAGTTTTTCTTTTATTTATTTTTTTTACGGAGACTACCTTAAAGAACAAAGCTTCCGATAAGCTACTGACAATTCTATCGCTGAGCCAAATGAATAAAGCGCACGCTCTGGTGAAGTGAAGGGGACTTAGTGCTTTCTCAATAAGTACAAAAAAAAAAAAAAAGAAGAAAGCAGTATACTGAGACAGTTACTCCTCATATTTACAAAATCAAGCACTGCAAATTAAGCGCTTCGACAAAGTACTTACACAGTTGAAAATTAAATGTTTTCTATCGTTGATAGCAACCAGTCGTATTGTTGTTTTGGGGGGCTTTACGTCGCAAAACTACGAAATGATTATGACAGACGCCGTAGTGGGGGGGCTCCGGAAATTAAGACATGGCGTTCTATGACTCGCACTGACATTAAGAGTACAGAATGCTAAAACGCTTTTCTATGCTCCACGAATATACGCGCATTTAACAGGCACATTTAACAGCTTGTAGTATATCGATGCATATAACGCACTAACACGCTTTACGCTGAGTCTTACCTTTTGAATTCAAAACTCCATTTATGCCGAGTTTATAACTATTAATGAGCACACTAATAAAGAGTTCAGTTATGCAACGCTCATCAAATGTATTTTGAATGACCAAGACCAATGGTGAAATACTAGTTATTTTAGTCTATGGGAGACTGTGTTTTGCAGCTCAGCAAAACGCTCGTCGAAAGCAAGCCATCACGACCACACGCAAAGACAAATGGCGCCAGCATTGAGTCACGTGGGTTCGAGCGAGTTAACGCCGCCGCTTCGGCTGTGCACACACGCTACAGTTTTTTTCAAGGTGCAAGCTCGGGCTGCCCCCGTTTGATATAGCCTACACCCCCGCTCCCTTTGCCGAGTAAAAATGAAAAAGAGTAGAAATAAAGAAATCTTATAGGGAGGGCTTTCGCGAGAAACAACCACCGCGGAAGTAGAGTGACGCCCACACAAGGACTCGGCGGCTACACGGGCAGCACATCTCGTGTACACACACCACGCACGGAAGCCTCGCAGTAGCTCCTGCCTGTATTTGCGTTTTAGTCTCTTATTTATTTTTTTGGTGTATACGTGTTTTTGTGGGAGCGCCTTCGTTTTGCCGTGCGTGCAGTCTCCGGACCCCGCAGTCCCTATCCTTCTTCCATTTAATAACTTTTTTTTTTTCTTATACATATCTATAGCTCAAGCAGCGCGCAACAAGAGAAAAATCAAGTGACGTAGTAAAGTGAAAGCCTGCATGCACACACGAATGGAAAAGACAGCGAGGGAGAGAGAGGGGGGTACCGTTCCACACCAGCGCCCCTGCTCGATCGATTGCTTTCAGCACCAGCGTAATATTTTGGGCCCAGCTTACACTTTTGGTGCCTTCTTTCCGGCCAGTGCTACACGCACAGTGCTTTCTCGTTGTTGCATCTCTTCACGTTTTCTCGTCACGTAGAAAAATAAATATAATAAACAAAGACACGTAGATGTGTACACAAAAGGAAGACACGGTCTCCTCGGGGGCTTCGGGTATGCGTGTGTGGTGCGTGCGTCACATCGACTCCCACCATGTGCTGAACACACACACACACACACACACACACGTTCGCCCTTCCTTCCATTCAGCCGCGCGGCAAGTGGTGGCTACCACCGCTGCAGACTCGCGGTGCGGCTTGCACCACGGGCTTGAACTCTCGAAGCGCGTGGTTTGCGTGAGTCCCGTCTCGCCTTCTTCGCCTTCTTATGGGAGAGAACACCATGCAGCAGCAGCAGAGGAAACACCGAGTGAGGGCCAACGAAGACACGCCACATTCAAATCAGGCTCGCTCCTTCTCCGCCGAAAAAGGCGAGCGACGACTACACTGCATGCACGTCTAGTGAAAAATAGCACCGCCGCCGTTACCCTACATTCTTTACTCGCCGGCGCATCGCGGCGCTTGCTCCTTTGCTTTCGGAGTTATGTATACGGCTCAGTTCGCTCCTTGCCTTCTTTGGTTCTTTCTTTTCTCGTCCTTTTTTATCTTCCTTTTTTTTTGGGGTGGGGGGTGGGGGGGGGGGGGTTCAGAGGCAGAGACATGCAGGCGGCCCGAAGAAGAAGCGCATTTGTTGGCGAGAGATTACATGCCCGCATATCGCAAGACGAAACGCTCTCTACACATACGTATATACATCGACTGAGTTGCTGCTGTCGTGTGCGAGTGCATGCATGTGCTTGTTGAGCGAAGGCCGCATGGTGCCGACAGGCAAGAGCGCGCGTAATGCACTTGTGAGCAGTAAAGCGTGTGCAGTGCTTAGTGGCCGGAGTCCCCGTGCAACAGCATCAACGCCTTTACTGGAATAAAGGCGTCTTCGGCTCTCGCGCCCGCTCTCGCTGCTTACTTCCTCTGCATCAAGAAATCTACAAGGAAACCGCCCATCACGCTCGTTCAAAGACGGACTGATTTTTTGTGCCTTTCTTTCTTTCTTTCTTTCTTTCTTTCTTTCTTTCTTTCTTTCTTTCTTTCTTTCTTTCTTTCTTTCTTTCTTTCTTTAGAATTAAATTCATGCAGACGTGCACAGCTCGTCACACAATGTCTACACACAGCTGATGGTGTTAACAAAAAGATTCTTACGTGAAATGTTTTTTTCGTAAGAACAACTTTCACCCAATCCTTGTCCTGAACATAACATAGCGCCATTACGAACGAAAAGATTGCGGACCCCTGCAGATATGTGCGTGCATGCGTGTTTCCTCTGCAGCCCTCGAACTTCGGCCTGTTTGATGTATTTGCGACTGATTTACAGCACTGAAACCGTTCGGATGTTCGGAAACAAATAAGTGAAAGAAAGGGTGAAGTTTGTTTGACAGGTTCTTCCTATAAAATGCGCGTTAGTGTCGCTATCCTCAGTTTCCAAACAATTTTCATCGTTTGGTCTTTGGTGTTTAGGATATTTGCGCTGTACGCGTCGCTTTTGCTTACAGCATTTAACTTGTGTCACATACAGGTGCTAACCGTCATTCCCTCTTGACAAAAGCGAATCATGGTATACTTTATAGGACACGACTCAGAAGAACAGAACGAGTTATTATGGTGTTTTAGCAGTGTTAAGGAGTACACCGTACAGTAAATACGCTAATACAGTTCCCTCGCTGTCGTCACAAGCTATTTTGGCCTTAAAAACGTGATGAAAGGCTCTTTCAAACCTTTATCACGTTACTGTACGCACAGAGCTGTACTATACGCTACATACAGCTACGTATATACAGCTACGTGCCGAACACGATGGCACGGTGTTACCGTACACGGAAGGTGCAGCAGACAACCACTGCTGTAATTGATAGAAGTGCAGGAGCCAATTTCTCCCGAGGGATCGTCACCACGGCTACTCGCGATGCCATCAGCATCGTTTACATTGGGAGTAATAGATAGATAACGTGAACGTGAAGCTCGGCGATCTGTATAACGTCACGGGTGTGAGAAACACTCGTTCCTGCATACGCGAAGATGGGTATTGCCCGCTGGCAAAACGCTATACGAAGACGAAGTGAACGACGCACCAGCGAGATTCATCACTACATAAGAGCACCTGCCGCGTCACGCCTATATATCCGAGGCGTCTCGTCCTCAGCGGCAAACTCCATGGTCGTTCGTTAGCACCGCGACCAGGTGGCGCTGTCCGTTCTATGCTCCACGAATATACGCGCATTTAACAAAAAAAAAAAAAAAAAAAATCTATTGTACAGAAATTGGTCGAGGCAAAAATTAAAGGTGAAAGCGAACGCTGGGTTACAGAAATTCATGACAAAAAGAAGGACGCGCCTAGGATATTTTGGAACCACATAAAAGCGCTAGGTAAAAAGTCTGCCACATTGCAACAACATATTGTTGATGAAAGAGGAAATCAATTGGAAGGGTACGAAGCGTTGGGTTACATCCAGAAGGTAACAGCCGATTCGTTTAAAAAGATCGTCCAAGAGATTCCCCCAGTGGATAAAACCATGACGGAGAGCGAAACTAAGGAAGAGCTAGAACTTGAGAATTTCAACTGGAAAAAGGCCGAAGGAAAAATTCCAAAGCGCACTGCTATGGGTTTAGATGGGGTCCCCGTTAGCCTCATTAACGAATTAGGACAGAACACTAAAGAAGCGCTATTGAAAGCCGTAGAAAAATGCTTACAGGAGAGGCAAATACCGGACAGTTGGCGAAAAAGCAGAATGAACTTAATCTATAAAGGCAAGGGGGAAAAGAATAACATTCGCTCGTATAGACCGCTAACCATTACATCGGTACTATACAGGATGGCTATGCAAGCAGTAAAATTAAAAATAGAAGCCTGGGCAGAACGTAACAATATTTTGGGAGAACTTCAGAATGGATTTCGAGTAGACAGGCGTTTAGACGATAACCTATTTGTTCTTACTCAGTGTATAGAAATATCTAAAATAGAAAGGAGACCGTTGTATGTGGCTTTTCTAGACATCACTGGGGCGTATGACAATGTTAATCAGGAAATATTGTGGGAAATTTTGGAAGGAATGGGCATAGGCGACGATTGTGTACAGCTTTTGAGGGAAATATATCGAGAAAATACAGTTTGCATAGAATGGGAAGGAATAAGTAGCAGAGAGAACGTTGATATTAGCAAGGGGCTGAGACAGGGATGTCCTTTGTCGCCGCTGTTATTCATGCTGTACATGGTTAGAATGGAAAAAGCGCTAGGAGATAGCCACATTGGTTTTAATCTGTCACACAAACAGGGCGGCGTGATGATTGAGCAGATGCTTCCGGGTTTATTTTATGCTGATGATATTGTCTTATTCGCAAACAGTCGAGATGATATACAACGGCTGGTGAATATATGCGGGAAGGAAGGCGAGGATCTAGGACTAGGATTTAGTGTAACAAAATGCGGATTGATGGTATTCAATGATCCCAACGACCAGGCGGTATCCATACAGGGCCAAGAAATACCGAGAGTAAGCGAATACAAGTACCTTGGCGTATGGGTAAATGAGGGCGATAGATACATGAAGGTACAGGAAAAAGCCTCGGCAGCAAAGGGAAAGAGGAACGCAGGAATAATGAAGCACAGAGCGTTATGGGGACACAATAGGTACGAGGTGCTTAGGGGTCTGTGGAAAGGGGTAATGGTACCGGGGCTTACATTTGGGAACTCAGTGGTGTGCATGAGGCCAGAGATACAATCGGGAATGGATGTGAATCAAAGAACTGTGGGACGCCTCGCGTTGGGTGCCCACGGGAAAACGACAAACGAGGCTGTAAAGGGCGATATGGGATGGGCGAGTTTTGAGGCAAGGGAAGCGCAGAGCAAAATAAGGTTTGAAGAGAGGCTAAGGAATATGAAAGAGGTTAGGTGGGCAGTGAAGGTGTTCCGCTATTTATATAGAAAGAGCGTTGACACGCAGTGGAGAAAGAGAACTAGGAGGCTCACCAGTAAATATACGGGTCTAAGAGAACTGACAACAAAGAGCGTAAAGGGAAAAGTCAGAGAGGCGGAGAAGATTTACTGGAGGACAGCGATGGAAAAAAACCGACTCTGAATAACTACCGAGAGGGCAAAAACGAAATAAAGAGGGAGGCATTTTATGATAATTCAAGAGGAAGCGCTTTATTGTTTGAAGCGAGATCGGGCTGCCTTAGAACGCGTGTTTATAAAGCGAAATTCAGTAAAGAAGAAGAAAAATGCACATGCTGTGAGGAAGATAGGGAAACGACAGAGCATGTTCTGATTGAATGCGGAAATATCCACCCAGGTGTACGTTTGGGCACCACCCTACATGAAGCCTTGGGTTTTAGGGCGAACAACGGGAAGCTGAACATAGCCGCGATTGAAATAAGTAAGAGACGGTTAGAATACTGGTGGCAGAAAACTAGAGAGAACGGACAAAAATAATTATAGGGAAAAATATGGAATTTCTGCCATAAGGGGCAGGGAACTGGGATATGAAATTCCGTTTTTGATATGGCATGATCGATTTGATTGAAGTAAATTTAAAAGGCATGAGGAAAATTAAAAGAGGAAAAAAAAAGTTCTTAAATCTTCTTACGAGCCTGGTGGCGCACATGCCACCGCCCCGTTACAAAGGGGAAGCTCATAGCATCCATCCATCCATGGCACGGAATGTCTAGTTAGCGCGAAGAGCCTGCCCTGCGGTCGCGTCGTACAAAACTGCACGTTGTAGTATATAGTTAGGACCAGACTGATAAGGGAGGGTGGCCTCAATGCATGCAGGGGACAAGCAAGTATTCAAAGCACCGGTGCTGCCGCCTCGCGAGGAATTAAGGAAACAAAAGCAAAGGGGCGCAGGAAGAAGGGCGAGGGGACATGCGACCAGAAGACAGGAGGTCTAGAGTGGCTGAGTTTGTGTGTACGTGAGAGAATGAGTGGGACTAGGGGCAGCAAGGGGGGGGGGGGGGGGGCGAGTTGGCCTCGGCATCTAGCAGACGGTGGAAACGAGCGATCCACCGCCGCCTCGAGAGAGAAAGGACAACCGAACGGAGAAGGCGGCAGCAGAGAACGCGCATACACGCTGCAGCCCGGCGGCGGAGGCAGCCAAGAAGATCCTCCACCGATGATAAATGATTCATGGAGTTACCATAATTGTGTTCGTCCAGTTTCATCATTGGCGGCAGGCAAGGAAAGCCGGTTGGCGCGCGGCACACTCTTTTCAAGCCCCCCCTTTGGTCTTTCTCCCGCTTTTATTTTTTATTTCATTTGCTTTTGCGTTGTTTTTTCGAATCGGTTCTGCGCTTTTTTTCCTTTTGTTTCGTTTCTCTATCTCTGTCGTTCCTCCCTCGCTTTCTTTTCTCTCTCTCTCTTTCCTCTTGCTTTTCTTTGGTCGCTATCTCTCCCGAGCCTTTCCTAGAGCCGTACGGTGGCAGCAGCCGGAGTTCTTTCTGCTCCAGCGCTCCCCTTCGTTCTCCCCCTTCCTGTCTCGGCCGAACGTCGGCCCGCACGTCTCTTCTCTCTTCATAATTACATTTTTTTTCGCGCAGGTTTCCCCCCTAGACGGGGCCCCCCCTCAACATCCCCCGCTTCTTATCTTGGGAGCGTATGCTTTTGCTTCTTCGTCTTCCTCTCCGGCATGTCTGGCGGCGACCGTGTTCTTATAGTTCGCGCCAGCGGAGTAACGAAGAAGAAGGAGACCGCATCGCCCGTAGCTATGACTGCGCGCCTTCGCCGCCGCCGGCGACTGACGCGTAATCGCGGCCCGTCCCTTGCTCGAACGCTCCTGCGAGTCGCGAGTGAGCGTGCCATTGCCCATGCATGAGCTGCCGCAAGCGTGCGTACGCCTTCTTACATGGCGGCCGGACCTGCAGCTGTAGGCTGGATAGCTGTACGTCCGAACCGAACCTTCATTCCTTCCTTCTCGCGCTCTCGCGTCGTTTTGTATTGGCCCGTCGCAAAAAAATAAATAAATAAATAAAGGTCGAGTGTGCTCACGCCAGTAAACAAACAAAGTCGCAAAGCAAGCTGGTTTGCGTGCTGTTGTCTGCGGGAGCGCGTCGCAGTGTACTGTGTACTATAAACCAAAGCAGCGTAGGCGCGTGACCGCCTTCGCGTATATATCTCCACACCTTGTACGCACGTCGCGTGCCTCGGACGATATTTTCGGGTGCCGGCGAGTGTCCACAGACCGAACCGGACTGTATACCCGCCGCCGCTAGTGTTCGGGCGTTGCTCTGTCTCGCTGCAACACGCGCTTTTACCTTTAATTTGGTATTTGTATTTTTCTGCGGCGAATGGTAAAACAAACAACTCGGGTGCGAGCGGACTGCCAGCACGCAATAACGATCCCGAAGAGACAGGCTCGATATGTGTGCATACTACAGCTTCCTTCTAAATGCAAACTGCGTATATGCTGTTGAGGACAGCGTGGAATTTTTCCGTGGCTATTTCGGAGCGCCACAATGGTTACATGGCGAATGACATGCATTCTCGCTGGCTAGCTGGTTCGGTTTCGAGAGCTAAGTGTGCATTGCGCAGTTATAGACGTAGACGAAGGAGGAAGTGGACAGAAGCACAGCGCTTAGTTCAACTACACAAAGGCAACTATATACCGCTGTGCTTCGTATTCAAGCGCAGTTCAGACTTCGAACATGCTGCTTCGAAGTCTTCAGCTAGTTACAAATGGAAGCTGTGGATCAGAGTATACTGCTCCTTAACGGAGGCCCATCACTTGCCTTCACACAGTTATATGACTGCACATCTTGGCGCATTCGTATATACACAAGTAAAGTATTTTTCACCTAACAGTTGTCCCTAACAGTTATGCGAAAATTTTGTGAATGAAGCATCTGAAAAACAAAAAAAAGGAAACAAAGCTCTGGATAGATTCGTCGTCTTTCACTTGTACGCCGCCTTCTGATTACGTACCACATTAATTGGGCGATATACGAGGACAGAAGGAAAACATCAACTAGCGACGCGTTAAATTTAACAAATTTATTCCTAGGAAACAATCGCCTATGTACACGTGCTCAGATTTATCCATACAAACAGAGTCAACCAGAGTTTTCCAAAAAAGACTATCTCTCTCTCAACAAAGTGTTCATCACTCCGTAAGATCGGTTGTGCCACAATGTCTCGCACGTGCTTACCTTTGTGCTTTGCCACGACCGTATACGGAGACCAGAAAACGAAGGAAAGTTGCGTTCCCGACAGTAAACAGATAGCCGACGTTAGCCATGCCAGAGTACCAACCTAACCACTACGGTAATAGCTCTGGTTATATAGCCATATTGTGCATGTGAGGTCATTCGCAACAGGTGCATGACCAAAGACTGCCGAGCGCCATGCAAGGTAAGTCTCCGCCGAAAAACTATCCCCATGAGCCCGCCAACAATCTCAGCAACATATATGTTTGCCATGGGTCCCCTGGCCAGAGTCGCTTACCAAGTCACGTGAAATCATCACCGTCAATAAGCAACGAGTGATTGAGCAACTAATATTTGCCGTTACATTGCAAGGGAGAGAGTGCGTCAACGTTTGGCTTGTTGGGTCATAGTGCGTGCTTGTCAGTTACACTGACTATAAATAAACTGCGTTTACCACTTACGTATAATCGATCCATTTATCCCACTGTTCTCGTTTACTGTCGTATGCGTTTCATAAATTCGGAAGCGACCAAGTGTAAACAGGGAAACATTCATTCGCCATCGCCGAAGAATGCATACATCAAGCTTGCGAACGACTGCCCTCTTGCTGGCGATTTAGCTTACACTATAGGAGGCTTTTGTGTTTGTGCGAGCGGTTTATATACGACTTACACGTGCGTTTACACAGCAACGTCTAAACGATCTGGAGGCTCTGCAAGTATGATGCAGTTCCAACGCTTAAATGAAATAGGAAACAATGGATAGACAGAACATATCTCTCTCTCCTCTCTCGCTCTCTCTGTCTCTCCATTTTTTCCGTCAATTTCCTTCAGGTGCTGGAAATGCATCAAACGTCATCACTGCATAAATATCTCAGTAATAATCGCTTTTAGTAACACCTCTGCAAAATTTGTGTTGCCACAAAATCCCAGGTATGACGAGAGACAAATGCTCGGTTGGGAGATCCAAAGCCCTCAAGGAGTCCTGCCAGGCAACCGAACGACAGATGTCACTACACCTGAGAGACTTGGGGGCTTTCGACAAGAAGCGTTTGGAAACATCTCACGACAGCACGCTCGCATTCGCTGCGCAGCACACGCTCAACTCACGATTGTTGCGCGTACTGGGGTGTGACAATGTACGCGCACCTGTCTCATATATACACGCGTGTAGTACAAAAACCACCACGCCTCGGGACCCGACCAAACGCGACGTGCCGTCGCCGACGAGCCACGCGCTCCCACGCGAAAGCTCGCCTCACGAGTACCACTGGCGCAGCGCCGGCTTTCTTTCTTTCTTTCTTTCTTTCTTTCTTTCTCCCCGGCACGCGGAGTCTGTAATTACGATCGGCGCATCGGCGCATGAAAACCCGACGCGCGCGCAAATGATCTCAAAGTCGTCCACCCGGCGAAAAAAACAAAAGGGCGTGCGGCAGCACCTCACCCCCTGAAATCTACGCGAGAGGGAAGTTAAAGGAGAGGGTTGTGTAGGCGACATTAGGACGCCTCTACAACTATATACCACTATACAATGCCATCCTATGCGCATCCCGGCAGCGAAAAAAAAAAAAAAAATGCGTGCGAGCAAGCGCAAGCACAGTTCGAGTGACTGTCGAATTTGTCTCCCAACTTCGCGAAGCTACGACGTCAGGTTCTCTACAACGCCGCTTGAAGCGCGGCGATCGTTCGTCGCGCCACCATGGCAGCGGCGGAGCCGCGCGCTCGCTTCTTCCTGCAACGCCGGGCGACTACACGCATCAAGCTTCATTGGCAACGCACTGTGTCGCCGACCTGAGCTGGCCCTAATCGACTTTTAATGTTGGGCCGAACCTTGACTTTTTCCCCGAGAGCTCTGACGCTTCCTGCGTGCTGCACGCGTTCCCGCTGCAGAGGTATTCTACCCACCATAGCAGAGGCCTCCCCTCTGGCGAGCGTGGCGCCGCGCTGTGGCAGTGACAAGCGACAGCAGCGACGCCGCGTGGACTCCCACGCTGAGGCGCAAGCGCGCCGCTTCCAGGTTTTCGGGCAGGTCAACGTCGCTCTACAAAACCTGGCCCAACCTATTTCCAGCTTTTTTGTTCAACTTTCACCTTTTGCTTCCTTTTTTATTACTACTGTGCTTTCGCCTACTGCACACAAAAGATCGGAGTTTCGGAAGGAAACACCAAGATGCAATACAGCGCAGTTGGAATGATCTGGAGAGTGACACTGACTTTCAGGAGTAAGGGCCATGAAGGATGCCGCCGCGCTTCCTTTCATTATATTTTTTTTGCAGGCAGTATGCATCTAGTACTTTTGTTTGCCTGCTTGCTTGGATATTCCGTTCGTTTCGCTTTTACAGTCGGCCACCGTGAGTTTACGGAAGCGTTCTTTGAGGAAACTTTCAAAAAGCGGTCGCGTCGCCATAAGCTGCATGGGCGCACCTCACACACATCGCCCAGATGAATGCGAAAGCTATACGGAAAGAGAAATAAGGAAGCTTACGAAACAATACCGAACGGCGAGAAATTGGAAATGGAGCTGGATCAACGTAGACTACACCGCACAGCACGTGTGCACGCGGGAAAGCCACCTTCGGCCGAGAATATGGAGGTGCGAGACGCCCTTCCTTCCTTCCGACTCGAAGCGTTCCTCTTGAATGACTTATTGCGCTATACGCTAGGGCGATACGGTGTAAAACCGTGTTATAGAACGCCATGGAAGTTCAAGAGCTAAGGAAATTTACCTGCAAACTAAAAATATGTGAGCTATATCAAGTACCGCAGACACTGCAACAGGCTACCTTCCCTGCACATCCTCCCGCTTTGAAGATACATTTTACCACTGCATTTCTGGCGCTACAATGCGAGTGTTATTGAAATTTAAAAATTTATTGACCTGCTATAATTCGTCATGCATTACCCCCTTAACATCGCTCTATAATGACAACCTGATTAGTGCTAGTAAGGCACTGTGTGTACTAATGTTATACTCTGGATACGCCCTATTACAACATACAAAGAGGGCAGTCGCAAAATATGTGCTGCTATATCTCAGGCATTTCCCAGCGTTCACACTTAAGGCTCTTCGGAATGCCGATAATGCGCTCGTATAGCCAAGTAAAACTTGGATTTTCACCGCAATGTGTTGCGGCAACGCAGAGAAGGAACTGTTACAGACTACTTGAAGAGTATAAGCAAGACTTTAAGAAAATAACTGTGTGTGTAGAGCCTACAGGCGTAGCCTCATAGAGCAACTCCAAACTGGCCCCTTCGAAAAAATTTGAGCATGTATCCGAATATGTGCTCGCACTATAAATGTATACAAATATGCGCATGCACACATACAAACACAAAACATGCGGCATAGTGCGCCACGTGATGAATCCACGTATACGCAGATTCATCAGATGGTCGAAATTTCTGGAGCCCTCCACTTCGGCATCTCTCATAATCGTATATTGTGGTTTTGGGACGTAAAACCCCATAAATTATTATTATTATTACCGCGTCAGCGAGGCAGTTTCCGCTGTTGGAAGTGTTGTACAGATGTCTGTCCCCTCTACCAGAGCCATGGATACTGAAGCTCACGATTGGACGAACGTAAAGCGTCCAGATGACGCATTCCCAATCCCCGTCCAGTCAACGAACAGCACCTTCGAAGCATACACCGTGACGTATGACACCACCCACTATTACGCTTGCTCACAAAATTAAGCACCCGCATATGACAACCCTGCCCGAATTCTCAACAATGAACCCACCACCGGGAAGAACCATACTTCATAATGGACATAAACTCCATAGCTCCTCCGGCTACAGCCACAATGGACAAGGCGGATTATGGTCAAGTATTCCCATGTGTATTAACAGCTAAAGGTTTTAAAAAAGAAAAACAAAGAGGATAATGTGAAATAACAACGCCCGGATTCGCGAGTTTATAAGGTGAACGACTGGACAACGTTCGACCGAAAAGCCAAGCTAAAACAGCAGCGGGCCTCTATAAGCAGCCAGGGATTTGCATTTCATTCACGTCCACTCGGAGGTATTACCACCGGATCACCTCCAGCGCCTGGCCGGACGACCACACCGACACTGGCCATGGCTTTTCGAGGTCCTCGCGGCGCGAGATATCGCTGCCGCTGAAATAGGCAGCTACATACAGAAGAACCACGAAAGCATCCTCTGTGGTGCGACTCCGCGGGTGATGCTTCGGCCGGCCGCCTCATTAATACATATATGATATAAGCGATGCCGCCGGCTGTATATCATATTCGTCAGTGAAGGACGACGGTGTCGGTGGCGTATACGAACGAGAGAAACAAAAAAAAAAATAATAATCGAAACCTATACATCTCTAATCTTAGGTATACATAGCTCATAGAAGGTGGCTCATACACACACACACACACGGGCGCACGGGATGCGAAAGTGTGTTCCATACGGTCGGCTATAGGAAAGCCGTGAGATAAGACGCGAGAAGAGAAACTTTTGACCAGTAATAAATTCGGGACGGCCGAGCACGCATACTGTCGCTGCTCGTTGCGGTCCGGCGATACCAGAAAAGCCACCCAGGGACCATCTTTTCGCAGGGTGCGACCTCAGCTCGTTCTCCTCCTCCTCTCATATGTGGCCACTGAGATAGAGCGACCGCAAATACGGCGCCGTCACGCCATTTGTTAAGATCGCCGTGTGTGGTCCCCCCCTTCCCCCCCTCGCGAATATGCACTGCGTTGCCAGGCGCCACGGGTGTTTGGCACCGGGCTGACCGCGTGCGATGTGACTTGAGGATGGAGAGAATAGAAAAGAAAATTACGTGACGGGCATTAATTGTGTGCCGTGTATGATTCTCTCGCAGCTATACTTTCTCGTTCGTTAAGTACAAAACTGCGTCATGTACATATAATGTGCTACGGTCTATGTATATTATGTCGTAAAGTTTCGGAAGTGTGCGCTGAATGTAATGCGGGGCTCTCGGAGACCGCAGATATCCGTCTTCGGTGCGAGCAGTTAATGTGAGCCTGACAGTATATACTTCGTAATGATACCCAGCCTAAGTTTGCTTGCCAGCGATGTCCACATGCTGCTTCTATATTACGCAGGTCGAAAAATACGCTGCTTACATCAAAAATCAGCTACGAGAACATTAAATATCTGCCAAGCCTTGAAGAGCATCCCAATTTGTTAATTAGTGTTCTGTATAATTCTAATGAAAGCATTGTTATCGAATTTGTATTTACAGTATACTTTAATTACTGCTCTTCTTTAATAGGTTTCGGCCATTGGAGCTGTCATAGATAGGAAAGGCTGAGATAAGTAATGCATATATAGAGTGATCGCTCCACGCTGCAATCGATGGATACTGTTAGGCTGCGGCCCTGCATGCATAACCGTTTGCTTAGAAAGGAGCGTGTAGCGTTTTTTTTTTCTTTTCTGCGCGTTTTTTTCTCTATCCTTTTCTTTTTTCTTGTCGTGTTTCCTTTCTGCTATCTGTCATTCCCCTTACCCCTCTTCCCCTGCACAGGGTATCCAGCCGGTCTCAGCACTGGCTAACCTTCCTGTCTTTCCTCCCTCCTCCTCCTCTTCCTTAGAAAGGAGCGAGTACTGTCGTTTGATACTTTCATCTACCATAGTCCATTCTTCATGCTCACAGAGCTATAATAGTGATCAGGGAATGAATGAAACGACTTTAATATGGAAAGTGTGGACAGGTTGAATCGCAGGGCTCAACACCGGCCTACGCATCGGTCTCAAGTCCTTTGGGCTCGGGCTGCTTCCTCGGCTCGCTGGACGGCTCAGAGTAGTAGTTCTAATAGTAGTTCTAATGCGGAGCTTAGCAGCGCCGCCTCCCAGCGCGCCCTGCAGTTCCAGACTGCCTCTGGCTCTGCTTATTGTGTCGTTGAGACTCGCGCACTCCCATAACATGCGCCCCAAGGTTGCCCGGGTAATCAAGGAAAACTTATTAATTCAGTAATTCAGAACATCTCTTCTCGCAGCAAACTGAGTCATCCAAGAAGGTACGTCCTCTTTCGTTCCCCTCTTAAATTTGCGTATCGAGACAAGCAATGTCCCTTTATTTACCCCGACCGGATGCATGCAATATATACCTTCCTGTTTATTTGATTTTGAATAAAGGACTGTGACGAATTATTACAGCTTTACGGTGCAATATTTTTTTCACAAAATACGGGCCATAACTACTGATTTTGTGTTTTTATGGCAATATTTATCACTGTTTGATGGTTATTTCACCTTTAGCACCTACAATATGGTGCACTGTTTTTACTTTGCGCTGTTTTTTTTTTACTATTTCACCGTATTCTCCCCTCACGCAACACTCCTGGGGCTAGTGATGGAAATAAATAAATTAATTAATTAGCTAGTTCGACAACACGATACTCCAGTTATACAAAAAAGTTACAGCTGCCTTATTTGGACACATCAGAACACCCACCATTGCGCAGTGGTGGGTGTTCTGATGTGAGTGTTCTGATCGGTGTTCTGATGTGATGAGCCGCTACGCCGGTCACTGGGCTCAAAGGACGCGAACACCAACAAAGCCCTCACGTGCTGGCTGTTGTTTAGCAGTCAACGTTAACGTTACCACATAAAACCTCGAGGGCTAACGAAGAAAGTGCGCGGCTCTGAAGGTGTCGCATTTACTCCTGGTCTCCGCATAGCAACAGCGAATTGAGTGTTGTATGCGCCTTCAGCTATACTATAGTCAAGCGCTTGGGAAACTTAGGCATAGCAAAACCCATTACCTTTCTCACATACACTTAAGTGCACGCTTATTTCGTTAATTCCGGTGCTCCGTATACGTGAAGCAAAAATTTTGCAGCAACTCGGTCCGATGCTTTTTCTTCTTTTTTTTTTCCTTTTTTTAAAGAAGCGCAAATAGACGACGACTCTCTTCGAGCTTACAACGTATACTTTCCTTTATTTTTTCGTTTTGTTCTTTCTTTCGAGATTTAAGAACACTCTCCAAATTCGTATACACAGCCCAACTTCCCTAACGACTTCGGAATAGTCGCTGCCGTTCTTCGGGTTAGTCATACATATGCCTTGCGTCGCGAGCTAGACCTGTACCAATATTAGGTTAAAGCACGACGTTATTACACATACATATACCTACGCCTCTTCTGTTTCCTTGTGCAGCGCACGCAGTTTACAAAGGCAGCCATCCCAAAGAACGCCAATGATATGTTGTCGGAAACCAAAGAGTGCATGCCCGCCTCAGCTCATGCATATTTGATCGGCGCCATCAGTGAGAAAGTCCTACAGTATACTTTTCAAGAAGAAACGCGGCGCAAGCCTACTCGAGACACATACAGAGCCTGCGAGCACGGAGGCATCCAGTTTAGCGAAAGCGTGGCGCCGAGCGAGGAACTGTAATTGGAGATGATGAACGACGGACTGGTTGTAACTTTGCTCGTACTTTGCGAAGCCCGAGCCGTTGGTTACCCCGTACATGTTGTGCGCGGAGACTGAAGTCACGTGTTCTCTTTCCCGCGTCCCTTTTTGCTAAGGCAGATGAAGAGAACCATGGCTTCTAAATTTCACCGCTTTAACGAACGAAATGTTAAGAAACCGCTCGCTTCGCTTTGAAAGTTGTTATAATTGTTCCATCAAGCAGTTCTATGTAAAATGGAACCGCGTTCATGCAATTTTCGCTTAATACACTTTTCCGTCGGCATAGTTCTTTTTATTATTTTTTTATTTTTTTATCCACGCCAACACCTTATAAGCGCTATGTATCCGCTCTTGCTCATCCTGACCTGCGACGGATGTCGGTCGATGCCATTCTGGAACACCGACCAGACAAGCCACTCCAGCTGAAGGTGACAGGTGCTGCTGAAGAAGCGACTATATAACAGTGACGCCGCATATATATGCAGGAGCCACTGGCTCTGACAATGTGCGGTACCTTTCTCTCTCTCTCTCTCTCTCTTGCCCCACCACGGTGGTCGAGTGGTTATGGCACTCGGCTGCAGGTCCGAAGGTCGCGGGATCGAATCCCGGCCGCGGAGGCTGCGTTTCGGTGGAGGCGAAATGTTGAGGCCCGTGTGCTGTGCGATGTCAGTGCACGTTAAAGAACCCCAGGTGGTCGAAATTTCCGGAGACCTCCACTACGGCGTCTCTCATAATCAGAGCTGTTTTTGGGACGTTAAACCCCACAAATCTCTCTCTCTCTCTCTTTTCTCCCAACTTTCAATCTCGATCCCCCGTCCCCTTCCCCTCGTGCAGGGTAGCAAACCGGTTGTCCAATACACTGATTAACCTCCCTGCCTTTCCCTCTCTACTATTTCCTTCCTTCCTTCCATCGTACGGTTGATACCATTTTGTGATGATGCGTTTTCTTTTGAGGTTCCGCCGCCGGTTTGACAGTGCGGAACCATGCATTCACGACATCAGTAAGCATGCAATACTGAACGCACACGTCACGGGAGCAATGCAACCCCGACGAACCTGACGAACCAGAACCTGCACTGAGGAGAGCAAATAGCAGTGCACGGTATATGGGCGTGTATATACCATTCGCCGTCTTTTTCTTGCCCACCACGAAATCTCGCGCCCTCTCGTGAACGGGAGAAGACCTGCAGCTGCAGCGCTCGAATAATAGGTGGTCCTGTTGAGCGATTACCCCGAGAGTGCAAAGGCAATTTCCATCTCGCCAAGTCTCTGACGCCGCCGCCACCTCGGACGGCTGTGTTGTGCGAACTCTCGGGCATACCGCACACACACGTAATCGTAGGCGGGCTCCCACGACTAACCCATGCACCGCATATACAAGCACACACATGTACAAGCACAACCACCTCGCGTAAACGTCTGTGCGTTTGGACAGCCTCGCATGCAAATAAATGTCAAATGCGCATCCGCTTTAGCCGCGCCGATGCTGCATGCGGCGAGCCGTGGATGCAATTATAGTGGAGGGGAGGTGGCGTGTACCGATTACACGGTCGCGCAAGAGAGAGCATGCACGGTTTGGGGGGGAAGGGGGAGGGGGGGGGGGCGCGAAGGGTGCCCCGCGCACTGCGGACCTCCCCCCACGAACATGTCCGCGTGTGAGAGTTGGGTACAGTGGGCAGTATATGATTCAAGAGTCGAAACACAACCGTCTCCTCCTGCCGGATATACGGGCACGGCCGGTTCCTCCCCTTCCTATCCGAGCCAGCATTGCATGCATTGAGGCTGGGTCGCGATTCGGAGCATTTCGAATTATACAGCACATACGCGTGCAAGCGGGCTCCTGATTGTATACGAGTTCAGATGCTTTGCACAAGACGTGTTCGTTCTTTCATCTATTGCTAGCCGACGGCCGGGAGAGATGCAACAAAGGCCCGAGTCAGATGAGAGAAGCTTGCGATGCAACTGCATGCAGTGGGTTTTAGTAACGGCGATACACTGATGGAGCAAACACAAATGATATATAGCAGTTTTCTGGTTATAAAGGTCGTAAAGCATGTGGCGGTGTGTGTTGCAAAACTACACAATGCCCTCTTTGTGGCCACGCACGGTGACTGTGACACTCGGCTGCAGATCCGGAAGTCGCGGGATCGAATCCTGGCCGCGGCAGCTGCATTACGATGGAGGTGAAATGTTGAGGCCCGTGTGCTGTGCGATGTCAGTACACGTTAAAAAACCCCAGGTGGTCGAAATTTCCGCAGCCCTCCACTACGGCATCTCTCATAACCATATCGTGGTTAAACCCAGGATACCAATCAAACCTCTTTGTGTCATCGATGTGTGCAGTTATTTCCATCGAATATACAAAATGACTTGGCATTGAAAGTATATTATATAACCTCGACTGTAGGCGAAAAAGAACCTTCAAGCCACGACAAGGACAATCTCAACTGATGAAGGTCCCCGAGGCTGCTGCAGTATACTTAATAAATACGCCTGCACCCTGATTAGAAAGAAGCTGCAGCGGCTGTATCCTGCAAAGCACGGCTGACGTAGGGACGGTGACGATGAGAAAATAGACGGCGTCGCGTTTATACGTGGACAGTCAACAACAGGAATGCGGCGTCAGCGTTGACATCCTAGACTTTGACAAACAACTCGCGGCTCGGTGCTGGCTGTGGCCCAGAGACGGTATCTCCTACAAACATGTTTAAATGCATACACTTGCTGGCAAGGACTATAAGCCCTCAGGTCGGCTCATTTTTGCCCGTAAACAAGGTGGTAAACCGGAGTTTATACCAGCGTACAGCTTCCTGACACGGTTGCTCGGAGGATGCGTAAATCATATCTACACATCTTACCGAACTTGAAGAAAGACACGCACACAGAGCAAGGAGAGATTCTTGGATTAGAGGGGAACAGAAAAGCACAGGAGAGTAACAGCCTCTCGTCGAACGCAATAACAACAGCACTGAAGAAAGGAGACGCGGAGCTATTCGTTAGTCACGAAGTCATGGTACAGGAGAAGGTTAAACCGCCCTCCCCGTCCGCCCTCCTCACATCCCCTACGAAAAAAAAACAAAAAACATGCTGTTCGCATGTTTATGTACAGGCCAGAGATAGCCAAAGTACTTCTAAAGGTCATTAAGATTACACTACTAATTGTTGTTCCATAATTTTGCTCATTGTAAACAAATTATATCACGAACTATAGCTGGCAGAAGGTAATGACGTTAGATTGCCATTACTTTCGAAAGTAATAAAATAACTTTCAAATTACTTTAACAAAAGTTAATTCATGTATCACATAAACTCCGTTTACAGCACGTATAGGGTTTGTCCTCGTTAATTTTATTTCCTTTTCTGGTGATTTTTTTTTTGCAATTGTGGAAGCAGATTGGGAAAGTAATTAGCATTCCCGCGAAAATAGTCGCTCAAGTTAATTCGTTATGTCACTCATTACAGCAGACACTAGTTTAATTACTGCAATTCAATTACTGCAATGCCATCACGGCCACGTCTGATACAAGCTATACACACGTGCAAAATACAAACACACGCACCAATACATATAATCCCGTTACTGCCAAGTCCGATACAGGTCGTACGTGCGCGCATATAGAAAAACACGCACGAGTAAATATATACATTTACAAGAGCGAAAGCGCCTCGCGACTTGCAGTTTTTAAAGTACAAACTATTTCGTAATTCTATATGGCCTTTCCGTTCATCCAACCCATCAGAGAACACACACCACCGAAAACCCGATCAAGAGAGGCAGCGCACCTCGCGAGCTTACCTTCCGATCGCAAAAAATAAAAAGCCCATGCTCCTGGTGGCGCCATCTGTCGGAGGCTTGCTGAACCGCCTGCACGAATGGAGGTGGGAACCAAAAAGCGGTCAGACAGGGGAATGAATCAGGGCTTTCGTATAACGAGGCATTACTTGTGCGCTGCTAAGCTTCTCTTACCTTGTTGTTTGACAAAGGACAATGCAATTTTAATACGTAGCGCGTTCTAACTGCCGTCCGTCAGCAATAAACTCGCATTGATTCACTCGGCATTTGCCACCAGCACAAATAAATAAATAAATAAATAAATAAATAAATAAATAAATAAATAAATAAATAAATAAATAAATAAATAAATAAGAGAGAGAGCATACTTATATTTCAATTATTTATTTGTTATAAATTTTCCCCTGCTAAAAGCCGTCTTCGTTTCGTGAGAACCGTGTATCGGAAGTAAAAGCTGCACTTTAAGTTAGCTATGTTATGGTGATCCTGTCAGCACAAGCTGCATTTACATGAGATTTATAGGGTAACGATCGCCCCACGCGTGTCTATTATGAGACTAACGTGACGACATGCCGAGAAGCAAGCATTATTCACGGGCGCGATCGCATATATATATATATATATATATATATATATATATATATACCTCACTGCACCAATCTCGCCATTTCTTTCTTTTTTGTTCACCTGAGTCAAGCCCGTAGGCAGGAACTTTTTTTTTTTGCGGGACGAGGGGGTGGCGACTGGCGGCCTTGACTATACTTGAGAAAAACACACATTTTCATGATTTATTGTCGGGAAAAATCGCAGTATGTATAATAAGCGACTTTTTAAATGCAACGTTATTAATGGGCTTAAATCGCAGTATGTATAATAAGTGACTTTTTTAAAGTGCAGTGTTATTAATGGCTTAAATTTGATATCATTAGCAGTACACTATACGTTATTAACACCCCAAACCAAAATTTCGAAAGGGACCCGGGACCATATAGGGCATCCCCCTGGCTATACTGGCCAGATCTGAGTCTATACCTCCGCACTTTATTATGAATTATTAATAAATTCGCGTTCTGCGTTCTTTGATAACATTACTTAATCCCTTTTCATTTTGTCACGAGTCTATAAACACCACGCTTCCCGCGAGAAGACATTTGGTAAGTGAAAAACCGACCAAAAAGAAAAAAGGCAAGTGGCCATCTTGAATTTCCCGCTTTCCTGTGACGTCATAGAACTTGATCACGTCTAGCCTACATATAGTTCTTAATCGGTAAAAATGAAGTAGCATGCCCTCTAAGGCTAACAGTGCGAAGTTTCAGGAAACGTAGAACAAAGTGACCTAAACGAAAAATCCACGACGTCACGCTGCCACTCATGCGCGGAGACTTGGCGCGAAGTTTAACGATGAAACTTTGACCTTCATTACTTCTTCTGCTCATAAATCTATAATGGCGAAACTTAACGACAACAGAGCTTTCACAGAAAATAATTTATATCTGCCCAAACTGATGCATCGCTTCTGTTTAGTGTTACTTGTAACGCCATCAATATTCCAAACACTCTTCAAAGTATATACTCGCCCCGCCACGGTGGTCTAGTGGCTAAGGTACTCGGCTGCTGATCCGAGGGTCGCGGGATCGAATCCCGGCCGCGGCGGCTGCATTTCGATGGAGGCGAAATGTTGAGGCCCGTGTGCTGTGCGATGTCAGTGCACGTTAAAGAACCCCCGGTGGTCGAAATTTCCGGAGCCCTCCACTACGGCGTCTCTCATAATCAGAACTGGTTTTGGGACGTAAAACCCCACAAAACAACAACAAAGTATATACTCGCCACTGCAGATCCTTCTTAAACAGCGCCCCCTGCAGAGACACGCTCCATTCTAACTGCGTCCCGCAGCACCGCGGCTGCACGGAATACCAGTAGCACTGTATACACGCGCGCGGCGTGGCGACGCCGCACAGGAAGCAAAGAAACGGGGAGGACGACGGGCCGAGAAAAGGAGCGCGCCGGCTGCGTTTCCAAACTGATCAATAAACTCTCATTAGGCCTAACGAGGAACCATTTCTTTCTCTCTTTTTTCATTCCTTTCGGGGAGGGCAGGCCAGGCATCCCACAAAAGGCGAGGCATCGGAAGCGAGGCGAAGAAGGGGACGCGAGGTCCTCGCGTAGTGTGCGAAGGCACCCAGCGGTGTATGCGTGGGCAAGACAGCAAGACAGCGAGGCCCATCCGTCTCGCCGGTCCAGATAAAGAAAGGGGGAGAAGGCGAAGAAGAAGAACGTGGCGGCCGGGAATAAAAGAACGTCCGAGGCCGGAAAGAAGGAGGTGCGGGAAGCGCCGTTCGGGAAGAAAGGGTATACGGCCAGCGCAGCCGAGAAGGTGCGACGCCGACGAAGAATCGGGCCTCGAGAAGAAGGGAGCCCAACCCTCCGGGAATCCTTTTCAGGGAGAGACTCCGGTGCCGCCGCCGACAGGCCCTGCCGCTGGCAGGTCCTCGCACACGCGATACTCCCACACCAAACCCACCCACACAAGCCTCCCTTTGGTTGCAACGGCTTGGCTGCTGGCCTTCGACAGTGCAGCTTCCTTTCTACGCAGTTCCCTCCTCTACCACCCCTTTCCTTCCCGGGGGCTTGTCTTCCCTTCCTTTTTTCTTCCAGTCTCGCACCACATCACGCAATGCCAGCCGGAGTTCCCCCACGGGATATCTTCCTTCCTCGCGATCGACGGCCTCTGAGTAGTGGTGGTGGTGGTTGTAGTAGTATAGTAAGCCGGGTTAAACTATTTTGTCTTCCCCCTTTCGGAAGAGATGAACAAACGTTGGCAGCGAAGAGGAGAGCGCTCTCGCTCCATCACTCGTTCAGCCCGCGTCGACAGGCGAAACGAAGACGGAAGCGTGCCGTGCGAGTCGATGCCCACTCGATCAGCGTCCGCAGCGCCAAGAAAAATAGAAAAGGAGCTGAGAACGCCGAGCTTCGAGACCTCGTTCTAACGCCTCGCCCTCTACACTCTTGGCAGGCCATAGTGAAAGGCGCATGGAAGGAAGACTGAAGGTCAAACGATGGAAAAACGGTACAAGGAGGTGGCATGGGAGGAGGACCTAGAAAAACGAGGCAGGTTCGACCACTTGTCAGGAGTTTCTCCGATTTTGACAGATCGACGAAAAAAAAAAAAAAAGGCCGGCCAATGAGAAGCGAAGCTCTCGGGGCTAACGATGAAAAAGCAAGAAAGAGTGAGGCTCAAATGGAAAAGCGAAGAGAGAAAGAAGGCGCTAACCAGTCTGGCGGGTTGTCAGAGAAAAAGTTGGCAGTTATGATGGATAACGGGCGGCAGAAAAAAGCTAAAGCGCAAGAAACGAATTGGCCTATGAGGCACTGCGGAGGCGAGTAAACATCTCCGAGGCGGGCGGCGCCGCGCACACCAATCATATTTTCGAAGGGAGAGCGTTGCGGGGAGGCGGGCGCCGAAATATGACTGGTCTTCGCCGCAAGCCAACAACCTTGCGCGCGGAAAAAACCGAGCCGACTGATTGGCATCGGCCGGTTGCGAATCGTGCGTGACGGTACGGAGATATGTTCGAGCATGTGAGGCGAGTTATTGTTGGTCCACTAGTAAGACAAGGCAGCGCCTTCGCGGCTGTTTAGCATACAGGGGCCGCTTAATTTGCGAAGCTGAAGAATGACTCCCGGGTGTTGAGGGTTGCGACATGTCGTTGCGTGCTCGTTGCCACTGCGTGAAGGTCGTACTGCGTTTGGAACGTGCAGCTGAACAAGAGCGAAGCCTCTTGAAGTGGGGAGCCAGAATACGCATCTTCCTACTGTGTCATTATTGATTATAATATGACGGAGTGCGGTATACTTATGCGAGTTTCCAGTTTGGGCAGCGAGCAATGAACGATGTCTTTGAAAAATGGCATAAGGTCAGTACTCAACTTATGCCGTAACTTATGCCGCTGCTGACGAAATGCACAAAAGTAATAATGCTTTCCAAGCAAATTTTCCTGATAAAATGTGGACTACGTTATGTTTTATTGTGGGGAAAGCTGCCAGGAGATAAAGATGCTGACGATATATCACGCCTCCGTGCGTGCGGCGATGCACGAACTGCAAACACGCACACGCCATTGCGTCATCCGTAACGGAAGCGGCAAGAGAGGCAGCCCCGAGCGTACAAAGCAGTAAATCTTCGCTTAGGAATGAAGAAAAGCCTCTTTAGGGGCGACAGGAGTCAAAGACACGGCAAGACTTACAGTACACAGCAGCCGGTTTTCGGCACGGGATCGCGCCTTGACACCACCGGTGTCGTTTTATACTTTCTGCCGCTCTCCACCACTCATATGAAACGTATAGTTGCTTATCTCAAGGAACGCTTAGATTGTAAACACTTCGTAAAGGCGCCGCGCCTCGCGCATCCCAGTCTCGCGGTACGGGGCGGTACGGGAGACATGGGCTGCATCGTAAATGAAGATGAAATGCGAGGTGGCGATCGGAGCAGAGGCTGGTGTGGCAGAGACCAAACTGATCGGGCATTGACACCTAGACCACGCTATATACCTGTGTACTCGTATGCCACCACCGTATACTCAAGACCTGAAACCAGACTTCTGAAAAGTGAGCGACACTCATCAAGCAGCGTCGATATGTCAGTACAGGGAAGAGCTCACAGGTGCAAAAGGTGAGGGTGTTGGGTGAGGCCAGGGTGCAGCGAAGGGGGGGGGGGGGAAGGGGGAATGGGAGTCACCGCGGAGGAAGAGCAAGACGGCTGCCGCTCCAAAGTAGGAGCGATCCGTTTTCCCGGAGCAAGGATCTGATTGTTTCTATCGTGGGCCGAGGAGCGGAGAGCGCTGCTGCCAACGAGCCGAGCCTGGATATAGGCGCGCAAGGCGGCGTGCGCCTTCCATCCCAGGGGCATCCATCACGCCGGGCACCCTGTTAGCACTCAGTCAAGATAACCTATCTTGGGCGGCGTATATATACGTTTCGTCAGCCAGCAGGATGAATGGACGCGCTGGGTCGAGAACTCGAATTTCCCTCATTCCAACGCTCAGTCACTCCGTCGTCGTGCTTTTTGTTTGTTTGTCTGTTTATCCCAATACTTGCGTATACATTCCTGTGTAAACAGAGAGATATCGGCGAGAAGATGGGAGAACATGTGGATGAGCCTGCGGCAATCGATCGCTTATACAGCTGCAGATACGCCTGTGTTTGCAGGTTGAAGACGATCGCAAGATGCAGTTCTGAGAAAGGTGCACTTTCCCTCACGTGAATGAGAATGTGAGCAACGTCCCGAGGCTGGAGCGTATAAGCTCTTTCTTTGTTGACGGCATGCGTGAGATTAATGCTCGCGCTCGGGAAATTTCTGCATATCTATTCCCTATGCCGAACACACCAAACATATATAAACATACCATGATCACCAGGGCCCATGTTCCCAAGAGAGTTTTATACACTGAAAATGTTCGTAAGATTTAGTCAATGTTGATGCTAGAGATATCATTAGCGAAGCCATCTGAACAATAAGGAAAAGCACTCAGAAAATATGTTTTGCGAGTTTTGGCCCAGTGCTTTACCTGGCACAAGGAAGCGCATATTCGTTTGCTTACCTTAGCTAGACTCTTAAATACTATATACGGGAATTCAGCAATCCATGGCGAGTCCTCCTGCATGACGTAATTAAATACCAACATAAATAAGATTCTTATATTTCCTGTATATAAATAGAGTTAGAATGACACTACATGCGTCACCGAAAGCAGTACTGCACGGAACTATCAGGTAGCCGCAAGAGACTGACTGGACCTATACACGAAGCAAAAATGAGAGATCATACTGTTACACAGCATTCGCTTTAGACGAGACTGCAACTTTGACGATATTAAGGAAAGGAACCATGACCCGATGCAGCGATTTGTTCCAGTAAATCACTCTACAGTGAAAGATATGTGGTGCGTTCTGTATAGAGCGTAACGGAAGCGACGTATATACGCACACATAACATGAAACCGAATAACCAAAGCCCCCCCCCCCCCTTTTTTTTTTCTTTTTTTTTTTCTTGCATACCTAAGTGATTTTTTTCCAGTGGCCGCAGGCAGCCATCACTAATATGCTGAACGCCATGACTAGCTGAATTCTCCATAGTACAAAAACAGCGCGAAAACAACGAGGACGTGACAGATAAAACAGGACTCTTTCATCTGTCACATCCTCGTTGTTTTCGCGCTGTTTTTGCACTGTGGAGGAGTACCAGCAAGCTCAAGTGCGCACGCGTCTCTAGCTGAATTCTCTTACGAACAACTCGGTGTAAACGAAGGTCTTGTAAATTCGTGACCCTGTGTATATATTTTTTTAACTGCTAACATATAAGCGAACGTGAATTCAGTTATCATTTAGACAAGAAGAGTAACACAAGGTGAGCGTTGTTCAAGAAGATTGCACGCGGGCAGGGTGAAGGGAAACAAATGGCAGAAATTTTTCTACTTTTAACAGTCACCCAGAAATGATATGATTTCTCAAGACGTATAATCTAAGCGGAAAAATAAACGTATGACTAAAAAAAAAAAAGAAGGAAAGATAACGCAGGAGCCAGAAAAGGACGACGGAGGCGACGGACATAGGAAACGAGAAAAACAAAAGGCGACAGCTTGGTATATTCGGCGGCTTGAGAGATGAAGCTCAGCGCGGCACATGGGGGCGAAAAGGAAAAAAAAAAAAGATTTCAAGAAAATGCGAATCGACTGAAAAGACACAGAAAGAAAGAAAGAAAGAAAGAAAGAAAGAAAGAAAGAAAGAAAGCAAGAAAGAAAGAAAGAAACGACAGCGTTCCATTTAGATTCGATCGGCAAGATTAATCTTGCATTCCCCGGAGGCTTTGTGAAGGATCGCCCCGCGTTGCCAGGAGGGAAAGCCCACCGCCCGGGGCGGCGATGAAACCCGGCCGAGTGAAGTGTGTGTGTGCGTACATGTGTATGTACAGAGCGTACCGCTGCGCGGTGCTGGACACCGAAAACTTTAATATCGCTCCCTGCTCCGGCGAGAATAAAAAAGAAACGAAGAAAAATGAAGGGCAGGCACAGGAGAAATTGCGCGCAGGAAAAAAATCGGAAACAATAAAGAGAAATGTTATATACCACAGGCACGTAACACGCATATACGTACAGAAGCAAAAACCTTTGTTTCGTTCGATCTTTAGCTCCGTATGCGCGAAAACCAGTGACATAAAAAAAAGAAAGCAAAGGTGAACGCGATGTCGCTGACGATGGACGCCTCGTTGATACAGATGCACCTCCTTTGTCGTTCTTCAGCAAAGCGTACCGCACGAGGAAGCTATATATAACAGACGTATGGCGGCCTTCTTGGAATCCCACCGTCTTTAATTTCACAGGTTCAAACGGGTATCGGCCTCCCCGTAGCGGCGAGGTTCGCCTCGTTCTCGGTGTGAGCAAGTCTCACAACTGTGATCGCACCATACGCAATGCACAAGCGCATGGCACAGCGGTTCCATCGTTTTCACTATATACAATAAAAAAAACCACGTGGCCAATGGTCACTAGATAAGCGAGTGTCAACGATCTATTTACAACGATCATCCGAATATCGAGAAGTGAGGGTCTCGCAGGCTGTTCGATGCTGCAGCTATAACCATGGCAATCACAAAATGCGTACGAGACCGGGAATTTCGGAGTTCATTATTTCACTTGGAGGCTAACTAAGAGGGTTCAGCTTAAATTGAGGACGACGCAGCGAGCAATGGAACGGAAAATGGTTGGTGTAACCTTAAGGGACAAGAAGAGAGCGGTGTGGGTTAGGGAACAAACGCGTGTTAAGGATATATTAATAGAAATTAAGAAGAAGAAATGGACGTGGGCGGGCCATGTAATGCAAAGACAAGACAACCGTTGGTCATTAAGGGTAACAGAGTGGATTCTCAGAGAAGGCAAGCGTGGCAGGGGGCGGCAGAAAGTTAGTGATCTATCTATACGCGGCTCTCCGCTATTCGTGATATTTTGGCTTTAGGAGGACACCTCCATTCGGCATCGCATACTGCACGTGCTCAAGGTATATTTAGACGCTTAGAACAGTTATCTCACAACGCAACAAGATTAAATAATTATGCCGACAGAAGGTGGACAAATTTACAAAGCGTTTTATCATAGGCCGGTCTCATCGTTCATAATGTATACCCAGCAACACGATTGGCTGAAATCTGCTTTTACAAAGCAGATGTCAGCAGTTGTAAGCAGTTTTGCTGTTAACAGAAACTTGGCCAGATGATATATATCCACAGCAGCCTGTTCGTAGAAGCGGCGTTCGACAGTTACACCTGGATAGCGTGGGCAGGTGTGCTGTTTGTGTTTCTGTATTATGTGCTCCAAAAATTCAAGGTAGCCGTTGTCTATAGACAACGGCTGCCTTGAATTTTTGGGAAGCATGCTCGTTCAGCACGCACCGTGGCCAGCAGATATAAGGTTCATTAACTGCTCAGGCTATAGATAAGGTCCCGCGCCTAGACAACCTTCTCACGCTAAGATAATTTGTTAAAATTATAGCCGATCTTCATTAGCAAAGACGTACAAACTATGGCATAGAAGAGAGAGGCGTGTGGTCCTCTATTCATAAAATTTTCTTACGCGTCACAACCTTTTGTATAACTGCAATATTTCACTCGGCGCTAACGCTGGACAAATTATTAATGCTATACAGCACTGTTGGGTATAAGTACTTAGGCGAAATAATAAAGTCCAGTGCACTATTTCGTGAATATTTCGGATTTATGACAACTAAATCAGTTTAAAAAGCTCCGGCACCTTCAACGATATTTATATCTCTCTAAATAGTGACATCAGACTACATGTGAATAGTATTTCAATGATTAGGCCACCATTGTGTTACACGTCAATCAACTGGTAAATGAATGTACTGCGCTCTGTCCATAGGAATGCGGTCACACTTATTCTACCTTTCTTACTCGCAGCATCAAAGCGCATATACCAGCTCAAGACATTACATCTTGAGTTCATTGCCATATAGGCAGGGAGATCGGTTATCATCATTGCGTTCTCTCCATATAACAACGTGTCACCCTTTTCTCTCAACCATGCACACCATGTCTGCAGTCAATATAAGAAAAAAGTGTCGATCCCGAACACGAGGCACGCAAAGCACAGCGAGTCTTCCCTCACACGTACAAGCTTGAAATCGCGCCACTGACAGACATCAAGTAACGTTCTCCACCTCCACCTCCAAGTGCTGTTGAACAACCCAAACAAATGCCTTTATGACATAACGCATTAAAGGAATTAGGAAGTTCCTTGGGATAAATAAACAAATAAGAAAATAATCTACTAAATAAATAATAATTAAATAAATAAATAAATAAATAAATAAATAAATAAATAAATAAATAAATAAATAAATTTAGTGGAAATGGGTCAGGCCGTGGCACAAGCAACCACACGCACGGGTACTGCATAAGGGGTGGTTAAACCAAACCCAAGCAGAAGACTACCACAAATGGTGCAAAAGAACTTACACGAGAATTCATGTTATGGTATAGACAGTCAATACCAAACACGTCTACGAATAAAATGAATGAGTAAAATGTCACACACACACGTGTGTGTGTGTGTGTGTGTGTGTGTGTGTGTGTGACATTTTTATATCATTGAATAAGGCCACACAAACGAGAGAACGCTCGAATGCCCATAACATGGACCTCGTATTTAAACTATCACAAAATACGTTATTACACGTTGAGTGTGAAGGTATAAGGTCCACGCACATATGTGAAAGGGGTCCTGAAGCGCACCCTCAGTGCTTGGTTTTGAAAACGGCTTGTTATGTATATTGAAGGCAGCCCACAAATACACAGCCGAAAGTATTTTTCAGAAAGATTTCCTGGGCGCGAAGATATCGCGACCGGAAAATTATAGCGACTCTATCCGTGTGTATATAGTTATCCATGAGACAACTAACATACGCAAACACTCGCTAGTTTGGCCCTGTAGCACCCGTATTCACGAGCTCAGCTAGAAAGAGTTCTTCGTAGAACTTCCACCCTCTATACTGGTGCAAGGTCAACGGGGAAGGTATGCAGAGAACGCCAAAAAAGGAAAAGAATACGAAAAGAATCGAAAATTTCGCTTCAGATTACCGTGAAGTATAGGACAGCACTTTGCGAAAGCGTCGTGCGTGCACGTGCTTGTTCCTTCTTTTTTTCTTTTTCTTTCTTCTTCCTTGGTTCTCTGATAAAGCGAGCGCATTTAAACTTCATTTGCAAGCGTTCCCTCGAGAGCTCTGAAGTTACGCCACTTTCGGGAAAAAAGTTTGTGCTCGAGAGATGTTATGAGATATATATTTTAGGTACGCTTAAGAAAGAGGGGAGCGACGTCGATAAAAGAAATATATATAAATAAAACACCACCAATAAGTGAGGCCATACGGATCTGAATTTTGCAAAACTGCTCTGCCATATTTCTCACACCGAATTTAATAATTTCGCACTCACTTCAGGTCCCCAGGGTGCAAAAAAAAAAAAAAAGCTTTTCTTTGTTTTTGTTCTTTCTTTATTTCTCTCTCCCGAAGAAAGTTGAAGCGCGCTGCCCGTATACGGGGAGAACAAATTTCAGATTCCCGGAATACTCGATCTCCTAATTCGATTCGTATAACGAGTATGTAAAGGGTTGGAACCTTAGAAAATAAAAAAATAATAGTACAATAAAACGAAAACTGCACGTGCCAACCATTCCCTCATTGCACGTGTGCCCTACGGCTGAAGCCTATCCCCCCCCCCCCCCCCCAAAAAAAAAAAAAAAAAAAAGGAAGGAAGCCGCAGAACCGTCCCGCAAGTTCCGCCCCCTTGCATGCACAGAAGGCAAGGAAGGACGGCTCGCGTACAGGCGACGCCATTACATCCTCATCAATGGAAACCACAAAACTAGCGGCAACCCCCCCCCCCCCCCCCACACACACACACACTCGGCCGAAAAGAGGAAGAAGCGGCAGCGGGATCTGAGCGACGCCACGTCGCTGGAGGATAAAATGCGCTCGCGAGATGATATATTATGGGCCCCGAACTGAAGCCCCGCCAACCGCGAAAAGGGTTCCAGGCATACGCACTCACCCTTTCAGATTTATATATATATATATATATATATATATATATATACTCGCCCTCACCACACCCATAGATTAGGATGACTGCACATTCCGTCACCTCGCTTAATTCCTTTATTTTCTATCTATTTTTTCACATTGCGGTGATGCCGCTGTATATAGTGGATATATTTCGCGAACTACCGTGCACTTTTTTTCTGGCTCGTTCATGATCATCATTCCAAGTTTTTTTTTTTTTTTTTCGTATACTTTCGTTTCGGGACATGTCGGGCTGACTGTGTAATCCCGGATTTGGAGCGATGATGAGTGTTTCATCTTTCCCGGCGCGGAATGCGTATTTCCCGACAGAGCACCGCGAGTTATCCGTTTGCGTATGCTGCGAGCACCGCTAAATGACGCATGGCACTCCGAAATGCACGAGACAGAAAGAAATGTTAACGAGATATCTTAACGAAAGAAATAAAAAATAGAAGAAAGTTGAGAAAGAAGTGTGGCAAGGGAGACAGAGTAGCTGATTTGGCAGAGATAGATGGTCCACTTCCGCCTAACATTAGCAACGGGATCCGTGATCCCCCAACGCAAAATCTGACTATCTTCTCGGAGGAGGCGGGCGTCGCTTTTTTGTCTCGTTCTGGGGGCGTGAGCTACACTTCCTGGGATTCTGAATCGTGCCAGATGAGACGGATGCGTTCGAAAGAGTTGAATGGTATATATGATGGCAGACGCCTGTTATACAGCGAGCTGCTATGTACGTGAAATATGATGGCTGGAAAGTAAATTACATTTATTAAAAGCCCTGCATGTGCTTGTACTCCATGGGGACAAAAGAATAATAATAATAAAAGAAGGACGAGTAAATCCAGGTGGCGTGCAAAGCTTCGTCGAATACAAGAACGGCATGTACATTTGCAGCATCATAAATGTGTGCGTGCATAACGTGACGGCTGCGTAGGCAAATTTATAATTTATACTGCAGTGACATTAGGCATTCGACCTATAAGCATAGCCAACACACACACACAAGAACTATATACATATATATATATATATATATATATATATATATATATATATATATATATATATATATATATATATATATTGTTTTTCCCTTCTGTGCGACTACCTTTCAGTCTGCATATTTATTCTGGAATGTCTCACCGTCTAGTGATATATGTGAGCTGGGACAGTCACTTCCAGTTGCTCATTCTATGACACAAGTATATATATATACTGTACTTTAATACTGTTTAATACTGAGCTTAGTTATTAGATACTGCGCGAGTTATGGCGGCTGCTGTATTGCATTAGAAAGCACCTGGTGGATACGGGGCATACGACTGGTGTCATATCTTAATGTATACGGGCGGAGATGAATGGCGTGCCACAGGCATCCATCCGAGTGCTTAAATATTGCGCCAGCGCCAACCCTCCTATACGTTAAAGGCACGTTTGAAGGGAGATGCACACGTTTCCGAGACTATAGCACAATCACGATAGGCAAATGATTATAGGCAAATGACGATACCTGGACGTCATTAACACGACAGCACGCGAGAAAGAAAAAAGAAAAAGAAAAGAAGGATACTTTTGTATAGACGTAGGTAATTACCGAGTACCTATACCCTATTCACATGCACGTATCGTTTAGATCTTCCATATAGCTGGTCGCCTATGCGAGCATCGTGTGGAACTGTAGTATAAAGGAAGAAACTGAACAAATTGAGGAAACTGACGCGCGCCCATTTGCGAAGCGCATCTAACTGTCTCGTGACTAACCTGCCTGCAGTGATGAGATTAGCAAGCGTATAAGGCGTATATGCAATATAGCAAAGATAAAAAAGAAACAAAGAAAACGGAGACGACAATAATTTGTTGACGCGCATTATGCTAAGAAATATCGCGTGTCATTTATCTCTGACATTTACACGCGTACCGCTACACACGCCAAGCATGTGACCCGTCGTTATCACCAGAACTATATATGCAACGAAGGTATGCTGCCAAATGGGCACCGAGAGACTCCTATAGAAACCGGTATAGTGGAGAACGCCCTTTCATTGATTTATGACGTCTGTATACGCAGACGCTGGTAAACGTAAAGTGCTTCATATTACACTTGAGGCATTGCGCAAGACTTTTTGATATGTCGCGGCCGTAGTCCTCTTAACCGTTGATAAATTCGTGACGCGCACGTCATGGTCAAAGTCGTGGGTTATTTTTACTGAATAAAAAAAGAAGGTTAAGGAAATCGGCGCATGCATTCGGTGTCCGTGTTTTCTGCTTGCTTCTTATTTTGTTTATGTATAAACTTGAGTCCTTATACTCGCATTCCTCCAGACTCTCTCGCAGGGTATTTAGGTAAAATTATGGTTATGTCAACTCCAACCGGATCGACAATAAACTATATAACACTTTGAATATCGCTTAGATGACTTTATATTATGGGATGACAATAATGTATTTTTATAAACATCTATAACTTTTCAATAATCGCTTGGGAAAGAGGCGCCATCCAGTGTTTCTCCGCTACGTCACATATCTCTCGGCCTGTCTTCCTGCGTGAACTTTAATTAGTCTATCAAGAGATCTAGTTATTTCCACTGTTTACGTAACTCTCTTTATTGCTCCTGTTGTTCTCGTGCAATTTAGACTTAGTGATCAGTAACGATACAAAAGACAAAGAAAGTTCAAGATGTAGAGTGATTCGAATCCTAACATTATGACGCTCCTCAGGATCCATTGCTGCATATAGACGAGGCTCGAGTTACATCCAAAAATTGTGGTTATACATATTTGAGGAGCAGCAGCAGCAACACAAATGTCCGCTATAGATGTGATACGTGCAAGGTTTCCAAGTTCCTTATGTCAGTTGGCCCTGTATGCCGGAAGGCTTTTTCTAAACCCACGCACGTGACAGATTGCTTTATATATGGTTCCAGCTGCCAGCTATACCACCACGGCTATATTGGTATCCGAACACTGGAGACCCTTGAAAAGGTGTGCTTAACACCGTTTTAGCCATTGTTTTTTATGGCAGTTGCCGAAGTGTTATGAGAATATATATATGAGGCAAATAGGTAACGAGAAAGTTCTGGAGTATGAAGATCAGAGAAGCGAACATATGTGTGTACAGCAAAACCAGTGTGTTACGAACAAAAACAAACAAGGGCGTGAAAAAAAAAAAGGGGGGGGGGGGGAGGGGGAGACGGAGACGCACTTCGATCAGAAAAACAAAAACGACCCAGGCTGAAACAAACTTTTTTTTTTTAATGGTTCACAGTTTCATGGCCATCGCGATCCCCCACCGGTTTCTTATCGCATAACCTTGAAAAAAGCTCAACGAACTTCGAAGTCATGAGGCTTGAAGAATCTTCCATCACGTATGCATTCTATACATATGTGTATATACTGTGTATATATAGTTCAGAACCCCCCTCTCCCTCCTGATATAATACTACCGAAAGGTTTCGTTGTTCCTTGCTATCGCATTCGAGCCTTCTCCTCCGCATATGGCAATACCTCACGGACTGAGATTAACAGCCTTCATATGGTATGAAAGAGTCAGACAGAGAAATATTTAAAATATTCTCTTCCCCCCACCCCTCCTCCCGTTTCTCGGAGTCATCTCGCGGGACTTGGGTCTTCGCAACGCCTGACTGCTCCGGGATGAAACAAGGAGACTTTGGTTCAGCATTTAAAAACAGTATGCGTGTAGCCAGACGAAAGAAATGTTATCAGCCTTGCACAAGCGTTCCCCAAGGGATTTCTTTTTCCCGAGTCACAAACCGGTGGCCCGCAAAGAGAAACAAAATTGCTTGGATGCGTGCACGTCACGCGTGAAAGCGCATGCTATAGCGCGCGAGAAAATCTGTCCCACTTATCACCCCCCTGAATCTTTTTGTCTCTTTATGCTGAACGCGTTTGTTCTGTTGGAGAAACGGTGCGTGAATGCGATTGTCTTTTTTCGACTTCTTTGCTTTTTCCTCATCTTTCTTGCGTGCGGCACGCGAAGCGTCAACATTCCAAGGTTGTCATATACAAAAGGGCAAAATGGTCCGAGTGTTTCTGAAGATATACGAACTCCGCTCACCTCTGTTGGCAGTCACGCTCTCCAAGCGGTAAGTTTTGTGACGCAAGAAGACCTAAAGGTTAAAAGTTGGACTAGCTGTTTTCACGTGCCAGATATATAGTTTATATGTATGGCAAGATATATATAACAACATATACAGGGTGTTCTTTTTTTTTTTAGCTGCGACACATTTTTTGAATTAGAAAAACATTAATCGCGGGAATGTCTTGTGTACCATTCGAGTATACGGATTGGCGGCCTCTAGATATAGAACAATTTCCGCGCTTCTGCGTATAATTAGCGAAATTACGCTAATTAACTTTTTAACTATCAGTAATTGGTGGCTACAGCAAATGAGTACTTTGAAGCCCATCCTCGACACTACCTATCCCAACGATCAAATTTTGAATAGTGGAGCGCAAGTCAGAGCTACACGAACAATTAGTTCCCGTTGGCAGGCTCCTTGAAACCGAAACTACGCGCGAAAAGAGCGTCTGTGACGTCGATGTCGCCGCCTTCCCGGATTTCGTCACTCGCCCGCGGTGCACAACGCCGCAGATAACAAGGAGATAACGCAGGCTGCTTGCGTGGCCGGAGCGGCGGTGACCACGGGCGAGTGGCGAGTGACGAAAGCCGTGGGGGCGGCGACATCGACGTCCCAGACGCAATTTTCGCGCCCAGTTTCGGTGTCAAAGAGCCTGCCAAGAGGAACTAATTGTTCGCGTAGCTCCGACGTGCGCTCCGCTATTCAAAATTTGATCATTGGGATAGGTAGTGTCTAGGACGGGCTCCAAAGTACTCTTTTGCTGTAACGACCAATTACTGATAATTAAAAAGTTAATTAGCGTAATTTCGCTAATTATGCGCACAAGTGCGGAAATTATTCTGTATCTAGAGGCCGCCAATCCGTATGCTCGAACGGTACACAAGACATTCCTGCGATTTATGTTTTTCTAATTTAAAAAATGTGTTGCAGCTAAAAAAGAAACACCCTGTATATAGCTGCAGGGGGACGCGTCCATACAGACTTGATTTCGATCATGCACTTGGATTTCCCCATCGTCCAGCAAGCGAGTTTTTTCTTTCTTTCTTTCTTTTTCCTCAGTGACTCTTCTTCCGGACGCCACATCTATCATAGTACTCATGGCTGCTGTCATTCTCCTCTTGTATTATTATGATTAGAAGAGCACACATTGCTGTGGGCTATGTTCTTCCGGATCGGCTTTCCCGAAAATCATGCGTTCGCAAAATAATTTTCCATCAAAATAAAAAACAAAGACGACGGATATTGCCTTCGCTCTTAAGCTGCAGTCACAATAGAATTGGCTGCTATGGCATTTTGGTATTTTGGATATCATTACATACTCTTTCATCTATCAAAGCTTTACAAACTATCGATTATACATGTCGAAACTACCTTGCTCGGTAATTCCTACGTGTACTCGCCCGCAATGGCAGTCTATAACTGCAAACATTTATATATCGACACGCCGATGTGTAGTGTCAAGCTAAGTTCCACGGTAGAGCTACCTCATTATCTATATTCGCGACATTATCAAGAGTGCCGATGTTGTCTCTCACGCAGGACAACACCTTCGAAACAGCAGCCTCTATCTTCCTTCTCCGGAATACACATCGATTCGCGAAAAAAAAAAAAAAAAAGAAATCCGTCCTAACCGGCCACTTGTCACCGACAGCGATCGCCGTATCGCCACTCCATATATCGATCTGGGCCGTCTTCCACTACGGAACAAACGAAACGCGCACACTTCAAAGGCCCGAAGAGTAATGCCGTGCCTGCGCTTTCAGTTTACACTGCAAACCACACTGCCGTCCCGCGCCCGCGTGTGTGTGCCCTTTATAAGAAAGGACGCCCCCGAAGAAAGGGAAACGGATATCGAAAGCTGGAAACAGAGATGAAATAAAAGTCGCACAACATCGCGAGAGTTTCCTGGAGAACAGGAAGATTCCAACAAACAAAAACAAAAAAAAACCAAACAAACGAGGGATATAGGAAAAAAGATAGAAGGTAAAGGGACTACAGAAAGAATTTTAGTCCGCTTTCTTTTTGGCAGAGAGGAATTTCAAACGCGAAAGAAACGGGCCCGAAACACAGCCTACGGGACAGAGAGGCCCCACGAGCGAAAAAGAAGCAAAGGAGGAACGGTGACGTTAGCAAGCTGGGAGAGGAGGATACGAGAAAGGGGAGCACTGCGGGGCACGGCAGCCAATCGAGAGCGCTGATTCAGCCACCGAAGAGAGCGAGGAGGCAACGCGGCGCGGCGGGGACGAAGAAGGACGCCAAAATGGCGGCCGCACGACAAGCCGGTCCGCTCCGCCCTGTACCCTCGCCGCGCGGGTTGCTCCGTGGGGGCCGCGGGCGCGCTGCCGTGCGGTTCTGAATGGCGGTGAGCGCGCGCGCCAAACGCACGCTCCTTCACCTCCCCCGAGCGCTTGGGGGCTTCGAAGACGAAACGGCGTCGACTGTTTTACGGCACTTTCATAGCTCCTCCGGGCGGGAGAGGTGGTGATGGCAAGTTTACGAGCCGGGGATGAAAAGCGACACCGCGCCGTAAATCTGAGATCGGGAAGAGTTTAGCGCCTCGAAAAGTGACTCGCTTACGAGTCCATAAAAAGGGCAGGCGCTTTTCGAAACGCACTCAAAAAGGGGGGGGGGGGGGGGGGAAGGGGGATGGGTGTACAGGCATAAGTTGGCGGTGGTGCATGTATGTTCGTGTCACGGAGCGCGGCGGGGTGTCCACGACCGCAGCACACTGAGAAGCCGGCCATCGCAGACAGACGCACGCTTGCTCGCGTGGCACTTTGTGTGCGGGAGAAAGTGATGACGCGCGGGCGAAGAGCTCCTCCGAAGCGGCACCGAGGAAAAGAATGACGTTCGCGGTTTTTGTGGGAGGCGCCCGCCCTCAAGGACAAAAGGCAAATAATGCCCGGAAAAGGATGCTCCTCAAACACTGAAAGTACCTAGGGAAAAGGAAGAAGCAAGCACTGCCATACAAGGGACAAAAGAGAAGAAAACCACTCGCGCGCTCGTGAGTGTGTGTGTTAGCAGCTGAGGGGGGTGAAGGGATGTCGGCGAGGGAAACCGGAAAGAAGGAATGGGCTCGGTAAACATCGTTTGTAAAACAAGGTCGTATATACGCTGCCTTTTGTTTCTGTCAGCGCCTTTATGTTTGCGAAGTGTTACTGTGACTGCCTTTCTTTTCTTCGTTGCGTCCTTCTTTCTTTCTTCTTTTATTCTGCACCAAGCTACTGTCAGGATCTTGCACCAGCAACGAGGCAGTTCCCTTTTTTACTTTAGTATTAAAAATATGAGGAAATCGCCCTTTGCAACCCCATATACACAAACGAATCGTGCGCAAAAGCGTTTACACTACACTTTACGTTATTAGATCGGTCTAGTTAGCCGTTTAGTGAAATTGGATGCAGCTAACCATTTCGAGGTTCGCAAAGTTGGCACTTCGCCAAGGCAGTATAAGCATGCGCAGTCGGCGTGCTTATGCGTGCTGGATGTCCCGTGCCTGCTATAATAGCTAAAGATGTAGTCGTTGGCCTTTCAATCGGGATCGTTCACCCTGAAGGCGCACCATCAGAAGGAAACGCATACAGTGACGTCATGGTGCACTAAGTGTTTCAGGAGATGACGAAACAATGGGAACGCAAAGGGGGTATACGCATCATGTAGCAAGAAAGATGCAGATTTCAACAAAGATTCGGAGCCTTGCCGGGCGATGCTCATAATACTAACAAGAAATAAATAAAAATCGCAGTCAAATATCGTAAAGACAGCACATGCAGATATATAGCGACGCGCCATGCGACTTCCTGCGAGCAAATGACTCATCCCCGAAGTTTATCCATCACGTTTTCACCATAAAACTGTCAAAGCCGCCGCCGCTTCCTTGCTTCCTCGAGCCCAGGCGACGCAGTTAATGCAACCGCGTGCTGTTCTGGGAAATCGTTTGCTGTTGCGGATACATGCATAAACAAGCACGACGCTTCGCAACTATAAAAGCTCGGATTGTCGCCTGCCAGTGACGTTTCGCGAGGCTGAGGAAAAATATTTGACGACAAAATATTCACCGCCCAATACGGTGGAAGTTGCTGTATTCTGGCAGCGCAGGAGCGACTAGACTATTTGCATACGAGCTGCAAGATCTTTGCGCCTAGCTCTTTTTTTTTCTTGTTATTGTTATGAGTAAACGCCAGCTAAAAACGCACATGTATGCGAATCGTCACTCTCTCTTGTGAGATTGGTCATAATGAGCACAAGTTTCGTCACACACAGATTCGTCATAACAGAGACTGTGTCATATCACATGGTCATATATTATGGGACAATGTAATTTCCTTTACAATGCCGCACGCGTTAAAAGCACACACGTAACAAAGGCACCCTGTTTGCAAAATGTATACGTGGCACGGTAATTTTCATGGAAATAATTGCACAATATAGAAATGCAAGCTAGACGAAGGACCCTAGCAGCAAGGGTCCTTCATCTCAGCAGAATCACAGAAAAGACGTGTATATACTTTTCGTGCGTGGCACGCGTAAATGCACATATATCCGTCATAAGATGTGGAAAAGAACCGACAAAGCGCGCCCCGAGGCAGAAAAAAACCACCAGAGCCGTTGGAAAACTTAAGTATTCCGATCGTAGGGTATACACAGGAACAAAGATTCCCTCGCTTTCCCTGAAACGCCATAAGTCAAAACTAATGCCGCTTCCAATTTCAATCTATTACACACTCCTTCTATACACTCCTCCTTCCTGAACATTTTTAGCCTCTTATTTTCCCCCCTTCTCGTTTCCTTTTTTTGTTTCTTTCGCGTACGCGCGCTCGCCATCCATTTCCAAGGTACTCGCTGCCAACGCCCCCTTTCGCGTGAGTTGCTTGACAAAGTTTGCGGCGCTCGGTTTATATTTACTTACTAGAGCGCCTCGGATGTATATAGTACAGTGCATATTTGTATATTTATATACACTTCTCCACGTTCACTACCAACGTATACGTCCATACACACTAGGTGGCGCTGCTTCGCTCGTCTTCGATATCTGCGCTTCTATTTATTCACGACGTATACCGTCCCGACTTGTATAAAGCGAAAGAGCTTTCGGCGCTCGCGTGTGGCTATTAATAAGCGTCGTCCCCTCCTTGCACACTCTTCGCGCTCTCTCTCTCTCTCTTAGAGAGAACATTCATTCTTGTCTTTTTTACCTCGGTTGCTTAACCCTCGCTTACCGTAAAGCGAGCAGCCCCTCCCCCCATGAAGAAGTGTATTCGCCCGCCTTCCAACAGACGCACACGCACGCACAATGACTGCCTCTGTTTCGGTTTCCAAGGCGCATCCCTCACTGACAATCTCCCTGTCCCGTTCATCTCTTCGCTTACTGTTTATGTCTTGCTTCGCGCTGCGGATGTGTCTCACTCTGCGGCTTTGTATAGTTCATCGGCTCGTTTTTGTCTTGATTAGCAATTCTCTCGTCTTCTTCAGTCACCGCTGTCGTGGCCCTATAGTTCTTTAATTTTCAATTTTATTTGCTCTCTCTTCCTATCTCTCCATCTTTTTCCTGCCGACGAGGCGAGACCGAAGCGCTGTCAAAGAACAAAAGGCAAATACAGCAATTGTCTTCTGTCAGGGCTTTTTTTTTTTCTTTCGTTTCTGTACCGGCGCTTATTTATACTTTGCGCACCCCCCCCCCCCCCCCCCCTGCTTCCACACACGTTAATTCGCTTTGTTCAGCGGTGACGTTAAACGTGAAACGTTCCTCTCTCCCACTTATCTTTCAACTTGCCAAAAATTATCTTTCTCTCTTTACAATTTCCTTCCTTATCATTTCTTTTCTTTCATCAAGTCGCGCAGCGCGATTTCCAATGTAATAAATACCGTTGCTTGTCAGGGTTAAAGCACGCAGCAGTGCGACGTCGATCGTCGGCGACGAAAGTAAATCTGGCGCCGACAAAAAACAAAGATAACGAAGAAGGCGACTATAACAAATCAGATCGTAGCTTACTTAGCCTTTAGCCGGCGGTTCACCGAAGCGTCGCAAACGTATCCGAGACTTCGAAGAGAGTATAAGATGAACGAACAAAACAGATTAAAAAAAAATAAGTGCGATGCAGGAAAGAAAAGAGAAGGAACATTTATCTTCGAAAAAAAAAAAAAAAAGACAAGGTGGCTCGCGCACGCCTCTTCGCTGTTCGTACATACGTGTTCAAGTTTCTCGCGAGCGCTCTCAAAATTGGCCGCCGTTCTTCTTTTTTTCGAAAATGAGTGGAAGCGCTCGCGGAACATGCATAATAGCGCGGAAGAGAAAAATCGACAACTCTGACGGCGGCGGAATTATCCGCACGCGCTGCCTGCGTGGACTGCGGGACAAGAAAGAGAGAGCGCGCGACACACGTTGGATATATGTAGCTGCTGCTGCTGCTGCTTATAAGTCGTGCTTGTGCGTACGTGCGTGTGTAGGCGAAGCTGGCAGGCAGGTATAGGTATATATGGGTCTCTCCTACCTTGCAGGCAGCCAGTTCTTGACACGACTGGAAATTCCATACGCGCCGGCGCAGCTTTATTAATGGAACTCGGCGGCTGCAGGTATATAAGGTTGACCAAAGAAAATGCGCGTTTGTGGTTTTCCCTTGCATTTTAATTTCGATATACCATTTTGTTTTACGTATATATAAGAGTGCCTCCCCCTCACCTACTCCTCTTAGCTTTGGGAATGAGGAACTAATTAAATCGAGAATTCGTCAAGTTGGGTGCATATAGGCGCGGTTTGCTCGCGAGCGAAAAAGCAGCGAAAATTGGCAATTTCTCCCGGTGCGGGATGGAAAAGTCTCTACCGCATGTGTGCCCTTTTCGTAACACAGATTTATTACAAGCTGAGGCGGTATAAGCGGGCCAGGAGACGTGTTCCTTAGAAATATATATTGGTTCCCAAGACCTTTATTAATTATTTTTTTTTTTAGGACCTTATTTTCAGTGTGGTCTCTCCCTGAAGCCAGAATCGAAAGAGCGTGTAGAAGATGACAAACTGCGTGCTTCGAAATGGATTGATGGTGCATGCAGCTCCTGAGCACGCGATTTTTGTCAACCTGTGTTGACAAAAACACGAAAAGCATTTGCAAGCTCTTGTCGGCTGTCGCAATTCAAAGGATTGACGCGCTGAAATGGCATGTAAAACATAATTAACACCGTGGCCGTCGAACGTTTAAAATGCACAAAGCAGGAAAGCATGGGTCGAATCCCGGACGCGGCGGTCGCCTTTCGATGGAGGCGAAATGTTGAGGCCCATGTATCTGTGCGATGCCAGCGCATGTTATGAAGAGAACCCCATCTGGTCGAAATTTCCGGAGCCCTTAGCTATATGAGGCGTCTCTCGTAATCATATCGTGGTTTAGGTACGTAAAATCCCAGAAATTATTATTGTTAACGCAGGAAAAGTAACTAAACAATAACAAACAAGAAGCTACTGTATTGTTTGTCGGGCAAGCGATACCAATGCGCTTTGTCATCTGAAGTCTTTTACACGTCATTCCAGAGAAATAAAATTTTAAAGGGAAAGGAAGAAAACACTGAAAAGCGCAATAAGCCAGTGAAATGTTTCTTGAATGGCAGTTAAGGCCTTTCAAAGAAGGCTTCTGCTGTCTTCGTGGTAGGAAGCTGCAACCAATCCTGATATTGGACGTATTATTAGCCAGTGGACAATGGGAAAAAAGCTCCAAGAACGAAAAACGGTGCTAGTTGGGGCCGTGCCAATGGCGTCACAAAACCACTTTCAGCGGCACGAGCCGTAATCTGCAGAATTTCATTATTATAAGCGCGTCCAAAAGTAATCTGCTTGCCTGTTTGTTTTAAACGCTAAAGTGTTTTATTGGTTTGAACCGCGATTTAGTACTGGCCAATACGAATAGACCTTTCCCGGAGCCAACCAACAATTTTTCAGTTAACCAATGAGACCTCCTTGCATACTATTAACTTTGCGGCAGTGCCTTAATTATGTTTGCGGGCATAATTTTCTTATACACAACCGAAAAATAAAAGAGACATGTAGAAAATTTTGCTAATACAAACCACCTCAACCGGTTAGATGGCCATAGCCGCGACTCAAAAAGCACACAGAACGAAACTCCTTAGCTCTTTCATCGGGGCAGAGCACTTTATTTCTGTTACAAATTGTTCAACAACCTATACGGGATCCCGAACATTACAATAACGTGTTAATGATACGCCAAGATGTTGTAGTAGTGACCGATAACGCTTCTTCGTTGGGTAAAAAATTATAATTTTGTTTTGTATGCCGATCAGTATTAGAGGCTGGTCACATTATATATATCTATAGCGTTGCAGGCCGTGAAACACGACGAAGGAAGGGAGGGGAGAAACCAAAGCCAGTTCCACGCATGTTAAATTCCAGTAAACAGCTGTGGAGTTATGGGGAAAGTGTGCGAAGTTCACTATCGATGCATGTCGTGCTATTATTATTACTATCATGCAGCAGTGGATAGATGGCAAGGGTGTGGGTAGTGGGTTAAGAGCAAGAGCTGGTCCGCTTTTCCCTCCTGCGTGACAGTGGACATCACATCGGTGACAGCGGACACGACGGACTGCTAAACGGCTCCGCAGTTTAAAAAGAATGCAAACGTCGATTCGTGCAAGCGATTGGTCGCTCGGCACCACCCTGTAAATGTGCGGGGCCTTATACAGGGCGTGCTAAAGATTAAGGCATGTGTAATCACAATAAGGAAAGCTCCGAAGCCGTACTATACGTGGTGGGCGAAGCTCGGGGTTGATAATATATATTTCCAGCTTTCGCCAAGCAGAAAAAAAAAAATAGAAATGAAACTCATGTACTCTGTGTTTTATATGTTCACTTCAGATTTCTTAATTTACTCAGAGGTTTACTCCCGGGCTCCCAATTCTTTTCCTGTTTTCCAAATTTGAGAAACAACGCGGCAACTTCGGGAATGTGTAAAGAAATGTAACGTTTTCGCTAAATCACGATACACTGTGTGACATGCCTGCTTTTCCCTTTTTATCTCGCACATATCATCGTATGTGCTCACATGTCATTATGTGAAACTGAGCTGTTTTTTGGTGCTTTTCCTTTTATTTTCTTTCTTTTGTAAGTAAGCCCAATGCAATCGTGCGCACAGACACGTGTATGCATTTACTGCCTCGTGTGGCTGCCCCCAAGTTGCAAAGACAATCTTCCGTAATTCAAATACGTATGCGTGCTTCTGGCCGTCAAGGCTGCGTGTTCACAAAAAGGAAACGCATCATTGTGGCATGCACAGCAGTACAAAGGCACTCGTCCGAAACAATCTTATTGTCTTGCATTTCAACGCAAACAATGTTTGAACAGTGAGGCACACGGAAACATATAAGAAAGTAAGAAAAAAAAAACAACGAAAGATTGCCTCTGGTGCAACTTGTGGATGTCAATAAACTCAAGGTCTGTTGTTTCACGGTCATCATGCTTGAGAAAAACAAGAACAATAACAACAACAAAAGAAAAAGCACGAGGACATACCAAATTTCACTCCGAGCTACTCCGGTGCCTGCATTATAAAGTGAGCACGTAAAAAAAAAAAATAACGTACGAGAGCGAGAGGTCGCCATGAAAACATCACTTAATGTGCGCGCGCTGATCTTGGGCTCTCGCAGCGCAGCTCATCACAAGCACATAGGTGGCGCAAGTGGCGCCAAGCGCCATGACGGGAGGAGGGGCTCCGACTGCTACACGAGAATCGCCAAGTGAAACATAATTTAGAGCAATTTCGACCGAACAACAGCACACGAAACGGCGGAGTAGCTGGAGATGGCGCTTGCGAAACAGTGGAGGACAAAATGTGGCGAGGGGGGCAGGGGGACAAGGAGAGTAGAGAGAGCTTCATAGGAAGCAGTGAGGAACGGTGCCCGCGGACGAAAAATGGCAGCGAAGAGACGGTTCTTCGCGCTCTTCCGGCGACCGGAACCGCACCACCGAGAAACATTCGTTTCGCAAAAGTGCCCGTTAATTGCTAAGAGATGAGAGTCCCTTGGCTTACGCCACACCACGCAGCCGGAGGGGGTTGCAAGCACGTGCACATACAAAAACAGCGAGAGCTTGCTTGCCTGCTCCCGCGAGTTCAGCGGCAGGCGACGAGAAAGTGGCGGCGATTCGGAAGGAAGGATGACGTAAAAAGAGAAAGAGACAGAAGAGTTCGCTTCAGCGCGCGTTCGCCCGACTACAGAATGCAGAGAAAGCGCCCGGAGGCAGGGTCGACTTTGGGTTCAGGCTTGGCTTGGCTTGGCTTGGCCAGTCTAGTTTCCGAGCTCGCAACGCAGCGTGGCTGGCAGCCCACGCCGCTTCGCGCGGGCTCCTGCACGACAAATGCAAATTGAACTGCCACTCGAAGGGACGAGCCTTGGCGGGGACTGAAACAGCAAGGCGCGACATCGCACCGGTTCCCTCGGTCTGTCCTCCCGCAGAACGAAGCGGGAGACGCGTGTAAGAACAGTGAACTCGGCTTGAGACTTGAGAGAATGAAGCGCTGAAAAACAAAGACTACAAAGAAGGAAGTATACATATATAGAAGACGTCCAGAGAGGTGGAAAGAAGAAAGGAGGGGGGCATCGCCAAGAGTGGCACTGTATCCCACTAAGAAAGAAAGGCGGGGGGGGGGGGGGGAGAGGGGTGCGACTCCCTCTTCTGTACCCCCTGCGCGACAACGCGCACGCGAGCGCGCAGGCAGTCCAGTGGAAGCGCGGGTCCAAAGAAGTCGTTTATAAATCTGACAAATCCAGCAGGCAGGAGAACTCGCGAGCTGCCGCGGCAGGGCCAGCCGCTGCACGCACACAAGTGCAGCGGCGAGTCCGTAGTTTATCTTACTTTCCGGATTTTTCCTTCTTTCTCACCCTCATACTCGAGCACGCACACACAGGCGCGCGACTGTTTCTGAATTCCGCCTCCTTCGTTCGTTCTTCCTCTTGTTTCTTCTATATACCACCACTTCGCCTGTCTCACACCGTACAGGCTTGGGTGGTTTGTAAAGCGTAGTCGCTAGCGCGTGCCAGTACAGTGTGTCCGCAAGCTACAGCTACACAGACTCGCGAAACTCAGAGAGCAAGCAGCGATGCCGACTCGAGCAAAATGGTAAGAGAGAGTGAGAAAGAGAGACAACGGGAGAATACAGAAAACGAAGCAACGGCAAAAGGAGGCCAAGCGCAAGCATAGTCGCCTCCATCGGTGTTGTAAATTACGAGCTGGCTGCCCCCCCCCCCCCCCCCTCCTTCCACAACTATGCACCCTCCGCGTCTCACCCACCAAACGTACAGAGTGTTGCTCGCGCGCGCTGTTGAAAAGACTCCGCGCCGGAATTCGCCATTCGTCAGCGACTTTTGTACTTCTGCAACGCGCTTCCATATACATGTATGGAGAGGCGCTATATCTCGCCCTCCCGCTTCTCGTTCCCTCCTGAAGCTTCTTCCTCTTCTCTACATGTCTATCCCTCTCTCTCTCTTCCTCCCGTTGCTGCAGCTCGCGCCTCCGCTACTGTTTCGTGTTCCGTTTCGTTCATTCATTCATTCAAACTGCCTTTTCTTCTCCACTTCTCTCTCTCTCCCCTTTCGGGAGCGTTGTCTTTCGCCACACGGCGTGTACGGGCTGCGGCTTGAAGCGCAGGCCATAGCGCCGCCACCGTTTGCATAGAACGGCAGTATACATATCTAGTAAGCTATATAGCTATGTTTTGAGACACTTAAGCCACTCACAAACTCTGCACCCCCTCCGCCCCCCCCCCTTTTTTTTTTTTTCTTCTTTCTGCTGCGCAGGGCCTTTCAGCTCTTCTCAGGCCACAAATTGAAATCCGCCATTATGAAAGAAAACGTCCTTCCTTTTCGTAATCTATATAAGCTAGCGGCGACGCCGTCTTTATATATACCGCCGCCTCGCTAACAGGACGCGACTAGAATTTACAGCGTCGCCACACACTGAAAGAGCGATGCCAAAGGAAAGATTTACCGCCACCACAATTTATGAGGCCTTCTCCGAGTCTTCCGTGGCGAGACGAAGTCGCTTGCCGAGAATTGAAAGCAAGGGGGGAAAAAAAGAAAAAAGAATGGGGAAAGAAAAAGAGAGCACAGCACATAAAGGCAGCGAAGTCGGCTGTCGGGATACGTTAATCTCTTCCATTGAATGAAGCCCGGCAGCCGAATTGCTGAGGTCACTTCCCTAAAAGCTTTCCCATTCACGCAAGTGGCAGAGAGAAAGCACAGGCCAATGAGCGCGCATTAAATGTGTACGCTGCTCTTGCTTTGCCCCTGACATTTGATACACGACGCCGGTAGCCTTGAGGCGCGCCCTTCTGTATATGGCAAAGGTCCTGAGGGATAACATGTCTCCCCACCAGTTAAGATATGATCTGTATAGTATATATGTATACATCGCGTCACTTGGAAGTATAATTGCAGCGTCTGCATGATTTACAGAATGCTGTCGGTGCCTCGGCGAGTGTACAGATCCACAGGTTCACCGCTCAGTCCTGCACTTGGTACACTGCGGGAAGGAGGCGATATGCGAGGTTGTGATACCCATTTCATGGCATCGAAACTAACACGACACATCGGTACACTTCAGATATTATATACTTAGACGCCGATGCATCATGGTATAGTTTGCGACATTATCTTATTGCAGCGTTGTATTCTCTTACATAATCTAATAACGGCACTCCGTGTTAGGTCCAGTATAAATCTTCCGTTGGCCGGTTCATACGCAATTTCCAGAATAAGCGCGAACTGTATACTCGCGCATCGTATACGCAACCATGCATGTGATTGCAGGGACCGATATCTTGGACCAACGACGACCAACAACGTACGAGAAAGTACACTTGAGCAGTGGAAGTAGTCACAAGTGTGTATCAAATAGACGCCCCAATTTGTAAGGCGAAACGAGTTACGCAAGCTGGCAAAGCCGGCGTCATGAATTCGTTGCTTCGAATTCACTCGCTTCGCGAAAATGCAGTTGTTGAAAGTCAATGACATACCAAGAAACGTCTCCATGCCTATCAGCTTACGAACTTTCCTTTCGGAGATGGAAGAGCTTCAACGGAAGTTTACACGCTATCTATTCCTCGAACACTGGCCCTTTGCCCAGGAGACCCTGTCAGTGCATCCTGAGCAGTCCATAAGACTATGTAAATAGCGGTTATTTGATTGAGCGACTTAGAATGGAGATTCTAATGGCAGGCAAATCAACGATATGAAATAACACTAACGACGTTCCAGGGAGAGGTATACGTAGTCGTATATGATATGCGCCATAATATTTCATGTATATAGGCGGCAACACTAAGGATGGAGCGCAATGACAAGTATAGTATAGTGATCCTTTGCCTCAAATATAGTTTTGGAATAACTTCGGCTGTCTTTTTTTAACTCATATAGTGAAAAGCTGCTTCAGGGGACCACAAGATACATTTCTCTTGTCTTATTTTTGTTTTAATGTAAGGAACAGGCATGGTGTAAGAAAAATGGTTCTAGCACCAAATTAATCACAACATAAACGAGAAAAATGGCACAACAAAATCACGATTCGTGACTATTCGTGACGACATGCTATGGGATGCTGTATAGGACGCCCGAAAACATGCCACAGTCGCGTTTTATATCGAGTCACTATGGATACTGGGTCCCTCAGTGATTCAGGTTACATGCACACCGGGATGCATGTCCTTGCGAAGCCAGGTATTTTATATAGTTCCGCTACCGCTGTGTTGATCAACCACTGATTAGAATCTCAATTCAACGACACCCCAAAACTCACTGAGCCAATACACTGGTTCAATGAGTGTCGAAACACCGGTACGTTCAACGAGCGTTAAATAAACATCCATTGTGCATGGCTCAATAAGAAGGCTCGCATGCAGATGTTTGAACAGACCCAGCGTGTTCAAGTATCCGCGGACGGGCCAAAGCAAAAACAACACAAGCCAAGCCATACGGCTTGGCTTGTGTTGTACATGGTTGTAATGATGATGATGATCATTATTATTTCGTATGCAAACACAAGCTAATGTACGTCGAGCATCAAGGATGTGAGTGGGTAGACCGCCAACATGCTGCCACGAGGGGCACAAACGCCTGCCTACTTACACCCTTTCGGTATAGGTGGGCATAGAAATATAGGATATGAAGACAGGATGAAAGACAGCGCATATATGCATGTAGTACACGAGCATCTCACGTGAAACCACGCACCGAGAGCGCGCGTGATTCGAGTGTCCGATCTAAATATATGCACGCGAGCCATGCAGAAAAGCCGCGCACACCGAGTGCCCGCTCATCATCCAGTGCTCGCGCGTACAGCACACACCGTATACTCGACGGGGGCGGCGGCCCGGGCGTTGGTTGCAGCTGGGGCCGCGCGCAGTGGCTTGGCCGCGCTCCGTCGGCGGCCATCCATTAACCCATTAACAATTCCGGGCGCCCCCCTTCTCGGACGGCTATCGGAACGCTTCTTCTCGCACGGGGCCGCGCCATCCATTGCGGCCTGTCTGGGCCGGATTTACAAGTGCCTAGGCCTGGATTAGAGGCGCGCCCGGGGCCGTCCCTTCGGACCCCTGTATTCTTCATAGGGCCGCCTTGTAATCAATTGCGCGCCCAAATCCGTCGGGATAGGCGCCTCGCGGGAGATCTCGCGAGAGGGCAGCGCGCAGCAGAAGTGTGCGTGCGCACCCAACGAAGAAGAGAGCGTATATATATACGAAAAGCAAAGAAAGATACCGAGGGTTCTCTGCCCGGGAGGAATCCAATTCTTACTTCTTCTGCCTATAGGGTCATGCTTGCTGCCGTTGCGAGCCTCTTCTTCTCGTGTCGCACGTCTTTCCTTTCGCTTCCACCGGGAGGACCGCCACTATTTTTCTTCTTCAGCAGCGGGCGCGAAACTTATTTGCTCTTTTGCGAGGCTACTGGCAGCCGTGAGATGGTAGATATATAGGTTCGATCCCCCTCCTCGAAGCAGCATGGCCAGTCCTTTCTCTTTCTCTCCCTACTTTCCAAAAAAAAAAAAAGGGGGGGGGGGGGGGCAGCGCGTGTGTGCTTTATTTCTCCTTCTATTCTTTATATTCGATCTGCTTTCTTCTTTCTTTCTCCAGCCCCACTATCGAAACCGAGTTTGGAAACAAACGTCGGATCTCTTCTTCGGCGAGAAAACGCGGGATTAAGCGTGGCACTCGTGCGCCGCAGCTCCCGCCCCGTCTCGGCCGCTTAGTGCGCCGCGCGGTTCAGGCATGCATTGAGATCGGATCGGTCTCGCCGCGGGGATTTGGGTGCGTGCACGCGGACCACGGGTGCCGAGCGAGATCTCCGCACGAGAGAGAGAGAATTTTAAACAGAAAGAAAGAGGGAATAAGGACCGATATGCCTAGACGAGAACGTGCCAAAGAGAGAAAGGAGGCCCGATGCCATGTAGCGAAATCGAAGAGGTATCAATTTTAACTTTTTCAATCAATCTCAAGTTTCCTTCAGTATTAGTGCCCGTTTGTCGTACCTTCTCCTCGTCTTTACATTTATTTTATTTTTAGTTCTCGTCAATTCGCTTCGTTCGAACGCTGCGGGCATGATCAGCCAAATCGCTCATATATCAACTTGCACTGAAATTTCAACGTGCGACAGCTACATAGCTCCGTTAAGTAAGTTTAGTAATAAGGCGTTCTTTGAAAGCTACATTTTAATTCATTTATAGGCATGAACTATAGATTATTACGGGAGAAAATGAAGCCGGGATTGACTTTTGAAACATACTAACCGCCGAGGCAACTTAACGAGACGTTCAGTTGTCTCAGTCGTCGCGATCCTCGAAAGCGTTCTCAGATCTCGCAGGCTGCATGTGTTTATCGTTCTTTCCTATGATTCAATACCGAACTTCTTCACCATTAACCAATAATACAAAGCCAGTTAAGGACGCTGCCAAAGTCCACATCATGGACCAGGAGAAACCATACGTATATTTCATTTTTCTTTCTCTTACCTATAGATTAGAAAGTTTCATTTCAAGGTGATATCAACTGCTGCCATGCTGCGACAACAGAACTCCTGAATACATAACAACGTATCTGGTCAGTGTACTCGCAACAAGTGCAAAGATAGTGTGTTTTGCGGTGCCGCATTTTGTATGCAGAGGAACATGCGCCCCTGTGGCCGTGTATGACACAAAGACCCTTTCAGTGATTGTGACCCGCCACCAGGCTGAAGTGAGGCACCGCCGCATTTCCCCGTTATTATGACCAGGCCCCTTCGGTCTCGTCATCAACGTCTGCCACATTCAGAGCTCCCGTCGTTCAACCATACCTTTCTTGCAATTTAGCTTTTACAATTTATATATACCTACACTTTATATATACCCTTTACACTTTATATATGCACTTTATGCCTTTTACACTTTATATAAACCTCTTTCGGAGAAAGTGTCAAATAATTACACGAGGCAGAGCCTCCTTGAAGGCAACTGTATATAGTTCAGTGGCAGTCCATAGTATAACAGGGCGAGCTACGATATGTAATATTCTTCAAGTTCAAGCAACATAAAGCTTCAAGCCAATAACCATATTCTACAGTTGTATAATGACGTAATACGAGCGCAGTGGTATGCACAATCCATTATACGTGGCGGAAGAATAAGCGTGCCACCAGGGCCCAGACATTGCTTGCAATAAACGTTATATCAGCAAGCAAAACAATCGGCGAAAATGAATTTCTACAGCGTATAGGTGCGTTTAAATGCGTTTCATTGTGATCTGTAAAATTATCCTCTCGCTTAGTATGTAGCCGTACTGGCTGCGTGTATAAGCATCAATTAGGCTAATATAGAAGCCCGAGGAGAGCCTTAAAACAGCGTCACGTGTGTAACAGAATACGACAAATATGTGGGTGAAAACTAAAGTGACATTGAATGACATACCGGTGCTGCCATTCAGTGGAGGCGAGTCCTTCCGCTATAGCTTCTCAGGAGACGCCATCTGCAGGCAATGCAGGCATACATTAAGAGCACGTAATAGAAGGACGGGAATGGGCGGCGTGCAGCCAATACGTCTGCACCGCCCAGACTCAGTGGAGACATCTCATCAATATCTTATTACAGCACCGTAAATTTCCATTGTGAGCATGTATATGCAACTGCTTCTATACTAGATGTGCACTACACCCCGAAAGAAAGATGTCGATCACGTTATATAATTTATATTGCACTTAGGACAAGAAATGTGGAGAAATTTGTAAGAAGACTTGGATGTCATTCAGAAATGATCACGCGCGCAAGAGAGCCCTCCTATATGCACCGTATATGAACGCGACTACGCGGCCCACGGGAGGAGCTCGCGGCCTGTAACATACATATTTTCATAAATAATTCATAACTGAATAAATAGAAGACGGGAACGCACAGAGGCAGGTTTTTTCGTGACCTGCAAGTAGCCGTAAAATCACGCAATGGCTGAAATAGGTTGAATGAAATTCTGTTGCAATGGGACGCCTCGACGAACGTCATGCTATAGAGATGTTTCTTGGCATTCTTGCGGCTCATGAGATAACTATAGCAGTGTAGTGCAATACATAGTGATTCTGGCATCTTAAATTATATTCGTGCGTTGTGTCTCTTAAATTTATTATGCGTTTACTTCATTGATTTTCATCCTTTTTAATCCATAGAAGCGCGAAAGATGTAGCCGACACCACGTCTGTTGTGGTCGGCTTGTATTTCAAGCTGAATAAAATAATATAGTGAACTAGTGAGCATAGAACACGAAATCAACTAAAGGCGTGACAAATTTTAAGAGCGATGTATTGCCGTGGCACTGCAAAATTATGATGTGGTTAGTACTTGCCCACTTGAATTGAGGGCACAAAAGAAAGGTGCGCCTAAAATTCAGGATGGCCTCTGTACTCTTCCGTAGACTCAATAGCTTTGAATAAATTACAGCTAAAGTTAGAGTGAACGTACTTTAAATCAAAACAGAGGACAAGGAGTCATGATATAAAGCTTGAACAATCACTCAGACCCAGTCTCCAAGGCACGCACAAAATTACAGTCGTGCGTCAGGCGACCGTCCTTACATTGACAAACCGCAAACCTGATCGATGCTGAGTCCCCCCCACCCCCAAAGCTCGGGTCGCGCTATTTAAAAAACTCGCATCCCGACCCATGGGCCCCGCGACTTGATCGACGCTCCAACTAACGCGCCGAGGACAGACACCTTCTAATTCAGAACGAGCGCCGAATTAAAAAGAGCTCCGCCGTTCACAAACCTGCAGGCCCATAGGTGGGGATCCAGTTTCCTGCTGTACCCCGCCATGCATGCAGCTCGTTAAAATTGTTCCGCGGGGTCCAATCAGTCAGTACCCGACGCCTCCGCCCTCCACCCTATACTACGCTCCCGCTCTCACTTCCTTACACCAAGCATTTCATGATGACCCAGCAGCCAAGGCGTCACGCTTCTGACAATGCCGCGGCTGCTTCTTACACACAGCTTGCCTCGAAGATCGTCGATGAAGAAGTCTTTTAATAACACGGCTCCGGGGATCACCGTCTCCCCACTCCTCCTTTTTCATTCCTTTTTTTATACATTGTTCAGGTTATCCATCCTCAGCCCTGAATTCCCCCCTGCTAGCTCAGCGGGTCGCTCGGGTGTTGAGCATATGCGTTCGAATAAAAATTGAACGGTCTTGGCGGGACACAATTGGCTCCGTCGACCGCCCGTCGCGACTTGATTGAAATCTTCGTTCCAGTTCTTTTGATGTTCCTTTTAAATGTCTCCGATCCATTGACAGGCAACCGTGGTCCAACCAGGGGCTATGCTCTTCAGGGTTGCATTTCTTTCTCAGCAGATTACGACGAGGGGAAGAGAGGGAGTGAGTGAAAAAAAAAAAAGCAAGACACGTTTTCGTTTCGTGCGTTGCGCAGTGTCGCTTTGTTTGGCCTGTCGAATTGGTTTTGGATACACGTATATTTTTTCTCCCCTAAACCTAGATTGATAGTTCTATAGCAAGCAGCATTTCTCTTCCGCGTTACTGTGTCCCTTTCTCCTTGAAGGATTTTCCCTGAGACAGGGAGGGAAAGAAACAAAAATAACGAAAAAAAAAAGATAAATCAGTTTTGTTTCAGACGCGAAAGTCAAGGGACCCGGTCCCCGCGGTGGGCAGGAAGGCCGACATTGATTGAAAACGTATTCGAGCAATCTAGATGCAATGCTTCTTCCAGCCCTAGAGTGTCAAGGGAAGTCACGGTACGAAGGAAAAAAAAAAATCAAGGAAAGAAGAAAGCGTTTATACTATTGAGATAGGCACGTAGAGACCCGGCGCCTATTAATAAAATGGTAGCAAAAAGAAAAATACACCGAACTTTCAAGCCATAGAAAAGGGAAGAAGAATGTGAGCGGGAAATTTGCGAAAGCTGTGCCAATACTGGCAGGTTTTGGTGCATTGCCATGCTATAGCTGGCTCACCCGTCCACTGTCCTGCACATGGTCGACTGAACTGACGCTTCCATAAGGGAACTATAGGTTCCATGCGTAGCTAGAGACGCGCGCGATGGCAGCAGGAAAGTATACACGCAAAGTACGCTGTACACAGCGAATGTACCGCGCGGTGTATGCAGTTCGAGAAAAGGCGAAACGGAGAACAAGCGGGAGGGGTGGGGGGTTGCGAAAGGAATTCCGCAAGAGCGCTTAGGGCGAGTGCATGGTCTCGGTACCCGAACTTAGTCGCGAGGAACGTAGAAGATCCCCAGCATGCCACGCCGCCACCGTCCTTCCCTCGCCCACGCCTTCAGCCGTGCTTAAAAGTCCTTTCGATCTCAGGCGCCTGTCTATATATGGACTTCTCTTGGATTGGTTTACGCGTAGCTGGAACCGAAATGTCATTTGTCTTTGAAGGAGAGGGTGCCGAAGAGTGTGGAGGGTGACGCGGCAGAGCGTCGTTTGACTCATTGCCAAGGATGGATCCCGCTCCATGCAACTTTCGTCGCAGTTCTTCCTCTTTTCCCCCCTGGCTTTTAGTGTATTCCGTGCGGGCCAGGTTTGGCGCAGTGTTCGGTGTGTTTACTTGAAGTTGCCCGTGAAGAGTCTCTTAGAATTGTCGATGTTACTGGAATGTTGTGCTGGCACCTTTCGGGGGCGCCGCATGCGGCAGCGTGTTTCAGGTGATCGGGGCGCCTTGCAGATATTCGCGCGACGTAGCGCTATTTTCTTTGTTCTGTGCTTTTTTTTTTCTTTTGTAAACTACCAAATTGTCGATATGACGCAGAGTTCTGAATCGACGGCAGCGTGTTATCGGTGAATTGACCCAGTATAATACAAGGAGGTAAATAACGTACACCCAATTAGATCCCTGTATTCCGTATCATCGAAGACCGGCTACCTCGAGATACATTATACTGTATCCAACTTGACTTGCACTTTTGGCAATAACTAAAAGCTTTGAAAGTACCATACATTCTTTTCGTAGTTTGCAGTCGTGCTGATGTGTGACAAGATGTGATGTTCCTGAGTCAATGTTCACAAACACAACTTGCGAAAAAAAAAAAAAAGCACCAGTCGCTCCAGCTGTTAGACTTGTTAACTAAGGCAGCCGCCCACTGGTAAAGGAACACTTAGCACAACTTTGTTAATTAGATCCCTGAGCATGACATCATTGATAACTCATTATAAGTTCATTTAGAAGGCTGTAATTTGTTCCGGCACCTTTAAAATACCACACTGTTCCTCAGACAATCTTTCACAGAGAGCCACTGCTGGAATTACTGTAAGCAATTTACAGCACACGTTAGGACAATAAAAGCAGAGCAACTGTATTTTGCAAAGAAGGTCACAATAAGGCCGCGACTGCTATACATGCTGGATCTGCCAGTGCGCTGCACGTGTGATGGATTTGCTCACTTGACCCGATACACGAGTGCTTACAGTAAATAGCACTTACATTATGTACTCGGGACACTGCCGGATTCATATGCTCCTGTATTTGCATGAACCCGCGTATATGGGAGACGCATCCCTACAGTTTGCAAACACATAACGCACAATGCAAACCTTCAGATATGGTAACATGCGTCATTATAAACTACCGTCGCTTACGCTTCGATAAAAATTAAACTGCAAGTGCTTGTAAACATGGCAGGAAATGTAACGGCTGGGGAATCAACGTCGTTTTTTTTTTTTCATATATTTTATTTCTTCTGGACGAAAATTCAGATCCCCTTGGCAAACCTGCCCGCGCAGTTTCTGCCTCGGGCAATAAAACCGGTCATCCATCAGGCAGGAAAACAAAAGGAGCGACGAGAGCTGCGCTGGGGCCGAACCGCCACCGACAGTGTATAATATATACGAAGGAGCAACACGTGACGAATCGCACCTCTGAACTCGTTAAGGCGGGCAAACCAGCCGAGGGCCTCCTTCCTGCATCCTGTACGGGAAATGTTATAGAAACTACACAGGAGTGAGGGGCTTGAATTCCCTTGTGTCTCGGCGCCACGGCCACCACGCCTATGCATGCACACACACACACACATAGACACACACACACCCGGGCAATCCACGGGACTCGAGTGACAGGCCGGCAGCCAGAATAAAGCTTTCGAGCTCCCTGCAGCCAGCAGCTGCGGGAATTCGGAATACAAGGAGGGGGGGACCAACTTTGCCAGTCGAATAAATATTCAAATAACCTGTCGGATGAGGTCGGCTCAACCTGCCCACCAACTCGGAACGATCCCCCGCGCCTGCATGGCGGTGCACGCGGCGTGCACCGCGAATCTTCGTGGCAGCGTCCTCACGCATCGCGACACCGGGCGCACTTTCTCCTAATACCTTTCCATGACGTCATGCCTCCCTCTCCGCGGGCCCAATGATGGAAGGCCCGAAGAGCGGCGTGATGTATGGACCTAGGCCTCCCCCGATTCTTCCACGCGCGTCTCGCACCGGCACGCCGGTGTAGGCGCTCGCGTCTGTAGCTCCCGTCAGTCCCACGCGCGCCAGCGTGTCGCGCAACAAGAGAACCCCTAACGTATTGGAACCGTCCTGCAGCTCTACAGCTGCCGCCGGGAAACCTAATCCCCCCACCCTTGCACCGAAGAGGGATTCGACGAAGCCACGCTGCATGCTCCTGTTGCGTGGCACAAACACGTTCTGAAGCATCGCGCTGCTCCGCGGAACTCTTCCATATATATATATACACCAAACAACCTGCGTGCCTTCTTCCCAGCAGCACCCTGCGTGTCCGTACACAATCATACATACACATACGCTGTGCACAGCGAGGGTTGCTGCTCCTTCGGCTCTGGTGGCCGCATCTGCAGTGTTTCCCAGCGTAAGGGGACCGCTCTGGTCACTTATCATCTCGACATGTCGAAGCCCCGGCGTGTGTATATATATATATATATATATATATATATATATATATATATATATATATATATATATATATATATATCGCTTCTACCGATGGACGGCGGGCCACGGCATGTACGTTCATATACAGAAGACAGGACCGCCGGCCACGCAGCCCGTGATTTATGACCGAAAAGCATAAGCAATGTCGCAACTCCCTGCAGGTGCGGCAGCCTCTGAGCGAAAGGAGAACGGCGACGTTGTTAAGAAATCGCATTATGTGGGCGCTTGCCAGCCGAGCGCCGAACTTAATATCCGAAACCCTATACCGAATTCCGCGGAGACAGCCGCGTTCCTGTATATATATAAGCTTTCGTTTTGTCCACCTACCTGCGTTGTGTACAGCCAGTGACGTGTGTCTGCGAACGTCGAGATATATGAAACGAAACACGCCCGGAAAGTCGAAACTTCCAATGCCTTTCTTTTCGTCCATACCTAGCCTGTCGACGACAGTGTTTTCAATACCTTGATACACCGGCTCGCAGCGGTGGTTCTCGTTGTTTACTGTAATGCACGCTTTCCCGCAGCACGCGGCCTTATACAATCTGACACTGTTCTCTCTTATTTCACTGCCCGAAGGCCCCGACCACTATACACACCCCGCATCGCGCAGCGGTGTGCACACGAAAAAGAAAATAATAAAGAAGAAGAAGAAAAGAAGAGAAGGCAGCAACAGCGCAGAAGAAAGAACATGAGAGCGAGTCGCATTTGGTTCCATTTCGGCACCATACGTCTCTGGCGAATACTAATATCGAACCATGAGTGAGGGCCGTCTCGGAAGAACAGGCGGGTTTCCCTGTATGGTATAGAGGTTGTATAGTACCGGCGGGTCTCTCCCCTCCGTAGGTACCATACTTCATCCCGCAGCTCTGACGTTGCAAGCAGCAGCAGCAGCACGCTAGACGTCTTGCCTCTGTATAGTAGCCCCGCGACAACGCTGTCTCAGCGAGAGCGCGCTGGTAAGAGAGAGAGAGAGAGCTACAGCACGGCGAGCGAGCGCACAAGCTCGCCGTCGATGTTCTCATATATCTTCCTTCGGGCGTATATATCCCTGGGACCCCCCCTCCTTTTTCTTCCTTGTTATCAGGCCACACTGACGCGCGCGAACGCAGCGGCACTGCAGCAACGCGTATACATAAGCAGCAGCAGTACGGCCCCACGCCACAGCGCACCCTGCAGCCTTCTTATTCCCGCTCTCGTTCTATCCCGCGTCCGCCCGCTGCGCCCTCCCACGCCGAGTAATACCTTTATTAATTTCAGCCCAGTGCAACGGCAACGAGACATTTCTCATTAGCCGGCGCCATCCGTCATTGGCGAGGAAATAAGATGCGTCTGGGGAGAGAGATGCGGAGCGCGCGGCCCGGCAGAAAACTGGCTTGGCTTACTGGCTAGCTTCCTGGCTAGCTAGACAACTCCCCCCCCCTCGTTCCCTGGTGTACCAGCACCCCCGTGTAGCACGCACGCACATACTTACGCCAGCCTCTCTGCGACCTTTCCTTGTTTGGCTTCTTATACATATACACGCGAGCCGCTGCAGCCATTCATCCCCATTTGCGGGGCTTATTATTTGCGCCGGCACATTAAGGTTGCAGATGTGTCCTCGCTGTCACCGCCGCCGCGGCTCTGGGTTTTCCCTTTGTGAACAGCACGCGCCGAGCCTCGTATGCGTCGCATCTGAGGAGGAAAATATAAGAGAAGACAGACGTAACGAAACCGTTCCTCATAACGCTGATAACGCGTGCTCGGCTTGCGGACTGTACAGAGTGCGAGTGATTGCTTTCTTTTTGCATTTATGACACTTTTTTTTTTTTTTTTTTGCCTAGGTGAGACGTGGCGCGTGCGAATGCAAAGAGCCGTTTCGCAACCTATAAGTGGTCTGCCGTATACGCTGGTATAATACATCTGCCGATAAGTGCTCGGACGGCGGAATTATACGAATGGTGTTGTATACACAGCGGATGACAGCGGCAGAAGTATATGGTCACGCAAAGTATAATGGGGGAGGAGTGAACGTGGTGTGTCTTGCAAATGGATTGTTGCTTGGTGTGTGTTTTGGGTGAAGCTATATGTAGACACGACATCGTTTATCTGTAGATGGCGGATGAGTCACGCTACACTCACTCCAAAGATTCTGTTGTCATTAATCGATGTAACAAAACAGCACCTTGCAGGCGAGCCACGGTCCACGAAGAGAAAAAGAAGAAAGGGAAACCCGACGTTGCTCGTTATTGTCGAGTATACGACGTATCACTCTATAGCCATCAGGGAGAAAACGAAATAGAGAGATGAAGATGACACGTGGAAAGGTAAGACAACCATAAACGCAACTGATCTGAAAAGGCGGACAAGGAAATGTTCTCGAACACAGTTCGCGAAATAAAAGGCGATGTGTTTTCCTATATATACAAAGATGCATGCAGCAGAAATGTCAGAAGTTGTGCTTACAAGAAATAAGTGGATGGAAGGGTCAATAAAACTATAACAACACAAGGACAGTGTGCGCCTTTTAAGCTTGCCTTCGTTATATTATTATAAATTTTCTTACGCCGCAATTTATGAAATATCAGCTCCTGCTCTGAAGCCTTATATGTATATAGCTTCAAGAAATTCTTGATCTTGTTGCTTGCACAATATTATTTATTTATTTATTTATTATTTATTTATTTATTTATTTATTTATTTATTTATTTATTTCGAGTGGGGGGGAGGGTACACAATTCATGCCACGCGATGGAGTCTCAGTGTTGGGAAGGGTTGCGTGTACGCATGTGTTTCCATGTGCTTGCTTTTTTAATACGTTTCCTGAGGGCAACGGAGGCACTATACTGAGGTTAATTTTTAGATGAAACATACTTTGACAAGCGGCTGTGACAGTGATGTCGTGTACCACGCAAGAGCAACGTACTGTGACTGTTTGAATGCGCGTTGTGTGTGCTGTGTGTATCATGTCCTCTTTCTCTCTCTTTCCTCCCCATCTTCCAATCCTCCCCCATCCCGTTTCCTATGAGTATAGGGTAGCGAACAGGTTGCCCGTAACTGGCCAGCCTCGCTGCCTTTCCCTCGCCACTATTTCCTTTCTCTCTCTCTAAGAACACACGTATTTCACTCTTCCGCATATGTGGAACGAACATGAATACGTGTCTCTATATTCATCATGCACTCCATCCCAGAAAAGAAGCTCAAATTTACGCGGAACGTGCTTGTATACTGCCCGTGCGCGCCGCGCACCGCAAGCCACCAACCAGCCGGTGTGAGTACTCAAAGATTTATAGCGCATGCGCGTCGCAGACGGAATATAGAGAGCGCGCATCTCTCGGGAGATCCAGGCACGTTTCGCGGAGAGCAAACACGACGGGACGTGCGGACAAAGGCATCCGCGGAAATACACTTCCGAAAGGCGGCTCTATACACAGAGAGCATCTAATATCGGGGCTTGGAATTGGATTTAGATTGCCAGTACACTATATAAGAAATGCATGAAGGTTACCTCGGTGCCACCGCGTTGGCGTAAAGGAGGGTTCGCGTTTTCAGAGGTATATGTATACACAGAACGAGGAGCGAGGAGAAAAAAATATGCAAAACAAACAAGCAAACGTGCTTGGGAAGACGAGGTTTACGTGGCTGGTGGTGTCTTTCCCCAAGCACGTCAACATTTCTTTCTCGAAGGGCGTCTATATGTATTTAGAAACGATCTGGGATTGCACTTAATTTTATACGATTCAAACCACGCATGCACGCTGAGCACGTTGATTGTTTTTGAACGAGTGACGCCGGTGAATGCACCGAGAATAGAAGACGTCGTAGACGAATGTAAAACGAAGACATGTTTACGAAATAAAGGTCACAGAGCGATGAAAACTGCGAACAAACGCGCTCACTTTCCTATAATGTTCGACTATTTCTCATAATACTGAATCATATAAGGCATGCGTGTCACATCCCCTGGAAGCTTTACTTCTTAACTCGCGTAATACTATATACACCCCAATCACTGCTCGTGCCCTAAATATATTCAACAAGCACAGTGCTCCGGCTATTAAAGCCCGACCAGGACCAGTTTAGTAAGATTAGTCGCAATGGCGTTCACAAAATCAAGAACGATAACCAGGATCATCACATTCGCGAACAGAATGCTTTTATTTAATGCATTTCCAGCACCTATAGGAAGAAGAGTAGAAGAAATAGTGGACAGGGAAAGGCAGCGGGGCTAGGAAGAAAGTAAAGAAGATTGAAGGATATATGGAAATACAAAGAACAGGAAGAAAGCTCTGCGTTCTTTCAGTTCTATTGTCTTCCTACCACTTTCTTTTATGTTTTTTGCTATTCCAACTATAGACCAGCTAAACGCTTTAAGCTGCAGCTATATACGTTTCTTCGTAAGAGTAAATAGCGCGCAGTCGATCCGGCGATGTTGGAAATGATCGCGAAGACGGCCACCCGCAGTGTGGAGACGCGCTTACGAACAAAAGGCCACACGTACGAACTCGGCTCCAGATTTGGGTGTCATATAGCATGGGTTGTCGCACAGGGTGGCGCTCTATATAGCGGACTACATGCGGTCGGTCCAGTTTACGCGATTACTCTAATTACGTTTCGTAACTGCCGCTTCGCTCTTGCGCCACACCCTGAGGTCTTCCCTTCTATATAGACAATGAGGTGACCGGGCGTCATTATGAGACAATAGGAGTAAGGCGCGGCGCCGTCGTCAAGTCATCTCCTCTGCCGCTTCGTCCTGCCGTTTCATTCCACGGCTCGTAAATGCGCCTTGTTTATGTAGCAACTTGGCTCATTAGACACAGAGGTCGCTGCACACGCGCGACAAAGTTAAAAAAAGAAAAAGAGCGTGCGAATTCGCCGCAGCGTATACCCTTGAGCGTCCTTCCGCATTGTCCCTACCAGTAAAGGGAGTTAAACGACCGCGAGCAAAGTTGGCGGGTCTGTTTAGGTTCAAAGAGGGACGCGCAAACGTTGCCAAGAGCACATGCCACGCGGTACACGACGCGGTATGCGGGCATCTCCGCACGGCTTTGCTTCTTTGTCGGGAAGCCGATCTTTTTTTAGCGGCGGCAGAGAAGGGTCGCTGGCCCTCGTTGTACAACTGCAGGGCTGGCAGTCATCCTCGAGCATGGTTCTCGTTCAAGCCGAAGCGATGAGTTACACGGACGTACACGAGGAGACAGTGACGAGTGTTTGCTTGATAAACGAACCCGAAGCAGTGCTGAGTGACGAGGCGCATACTGTCATTGTGCGTCTGTACCATAGAAGGCATGCCTTCATATGGGAGTCCCTGTCCTCCGAGGGGCACCAGGCGCCGTCGTATAGATAGCTCAACTGGTATGCGACGAGTATAATTTGAACATATCGACATCTTCGCCTTAATTTCATCATCATCATCAGCCTGTCCACGCCCACTACAGGGCAGAGGCCTCTCCCACAGATCTCTAATTTTCCCTGTCTTGTGCTAACTGGGCCTAATTTATACCCGCAAACTTCCTGATCTCATCTGCCCACCTAACTTTCTGCAGCCCCCTGCCACGCTTGCCTTCTCTAGGAATACGCTCGTTACCCTTAATTAGCAACGGTTGTCTTCGCATTACATGGACCGCCCACGCCCATTTCTCCTTAATTTCTATTAGTATGTCCCTAACACGTGTTTGTTCCCTAACCCACACCGCTCTCTTCTTGTCTCTTAAGGTTACACCTACTATTTTCCGTTCCATAGCTCGCTGCGTCGTCCTCAATTTAAGCTGAACCTTCTTAGCCTCCAAGCTTCTGCCCCGTAGGTTAGCACAGGTAGGATGCAGCTGTCATACACTTTCCTCTTCAGAGACAATGGTAAGCTACCATTCCATTCATTATCTGCCCATGCTTGCCGAATGCACTCCACCCCATTCTTATCCTCGTAATTATTTCAACCTCATGATTCAGATCAGGGGTTACCCATGGTGTTACGAGAATGAAGGGGGGTGTGACCGTGTGAGTACAAAGTTAGTTAGCTGGAAAGCTTTTCGGGGTATGTGGCGATCCATCTGTGGGGGTGCTGGGAGGGTGTGGGCGGGTTGTTGTATAAACCCCTGCGTATATGGCACTGAATCAATGAAGAAGCGAATCAACGAATGAAGGAAGTAACTAACGAACCTTCGATCAGCTATAGCTGCCTCGTAGACCCTTTGCAATATATCCTCCCCCTCTCCCCCCTTCTTTTCTTTTTCGCATACTTCGAACCTTGTTTTGCATCGACAAGCTTAATTGCACTAATGCGCTGTCACCGTCAAGCCGCATAACATAGCATGATATTTTGCAGATGCATGCGAGGGTATTGCGTTTCTCACTGCCGCGTGTTTCTTTCTTGGCTTCTCATATGGGGGCGCGCGCGCCACACGAAGCCATATATTTCCATATTTACGACGTTGCCGACATCGCGGTTTTGTGAGCACGGTGTGACCCGCATATATTAGCGTGCCGTTCTGCGGACGCAGGTAATGGTTAACTGCGGCACTTGCCGCTGCTGGGCCGAGGCTATATAGCGGCAGAGAGAAAATTGTTAGCGTAAAACGGCAAAGTATAATGCACGAAAAAAAAATCTCGCACTGACCGCCAACGAGTAAAAAAAAATTAACAAGTGAAGCAGCGCGAAAAAAACTGGACGATGCAATCGCAAAGCCGCGGGTTTCTGAGGGTGCTCGACCGAGCTGCTAAGAAGATTCTCGTGGATGCAAGCGTTTCGCAAGAGACGACGAAATAAATGAATGAATTCGCGAAGGAGTAACCGAAAGAAAGAGAGAGAGCGGGCGGGAGCTCTCGGGAACTCCTTAGCCTAATTAAGATTAATTAAGGATGCCATGCAGAGCCCCTGGTGGCGACGTCTCTCCTCTGCACTGCTGCTCTTGCCGCAACAGCATACAACGCAACTCACTAAAGCGAGCTCTCTGTATACTGTTACTTTTTCGCTGCAGTTTAGTTTCCTCCTTCATATTACATACGCATTTTCTTTTTTTTTGCCTGTCAAGCTCTTCAGATCCTGCCACGACCTTCTCTTGCCAAAGAACCAAGGACCCTTTCTTCATTCTTCTTTCTTGCGTTCTCTGGCTCCATACTTCATTTGCGCGTGTAGCCCAATATTTCAGTTTGTCTCGCCTTTTCTCTGTGGTATATACCTCTGCAAACTGCAACCACAGCCTTTCGCGAAGCTCTGCGGGAGGCCTCCAATGTTTCCACGCGTCTATGCCTTACTTCAGCGGCTGTGAGAGTATACTTTTTTTTTTCTGCGTCTACGAGCGAAGTTCTGAAGCACTGAAAATATACGCGTTGGTCGTGACAGCGGAGGAAGGCGTTGAATGCATTATGCGTAACAGCACGTGCAACGTGCGCAAAAGGAAAGCGCGACGTTTTACATTGAGCCAGTATGCGCCAATTGCGCGAAGGTCAGCACGTTTTACGCTGACATGCCCAAAAGGGCTCAGCCACACATGTCAGCCAAGCCGCAAGAAAAAGAAATTCTGGCAGGAATAATTCGGGATGGTTTTGTCCGATTCAATGGTATTCTCTAATCCAAGAACAACCTCATTTCAGCGATGTTCAATTAGACCCCAATATAACTGAGATTAAACAACGACAGTTTTCTTGCTATAACAGTAGATAGCTGCCATAAGCCTAGATTACCGAACACTATTCACCACGACGCAACTATATGGCTACTCCTGTCGACATTTGCCAATGTTAAGCAAGCACAAGCGCTACTTAGCCAATATAGGGCTACACCAGCCAATATTTGCCTATACTGCGCCAACGCCAGCTACCATTTAGCAAATGTTCCTTCACCCGCCAGTATGTGCCAATATTAGGGCAGCACAAGTTCCCGCTTGGCAGATACATGGCTGTTCCTGCCGACGTTGGCTAATATTAAGCCTACTCTAGAGACCATTTCGCAAACATCAGTGTACCCCTGCCGGGATTTGCCAATATTAAGCCAACTAGTTACTGTGTGCACACATATTGTTACCCTTGCCGATCTTTACCTACATTATGTCAACATTAACCAGTACTTAGCAATAATACGGTTACTCCTATGCCGACATTTTCCAATATTAGGCCAGCTCTAGCTATGCCATAGCAAACGTATGGTTACTAGTGCCAAGATTTGCCAATATTACACCAATATTAGTTATCACGTAGCACGTATTTGTCTAATACTGCTGACATTTGCAAATGAGAATCCAACACTTAGCGACCCTTAGCCACAGCCTGCACTACTCAACAGAAGTCATCACTGGAGCATTATTTAACCGACGTTAGCCAGTGCAAACCCGCGCCTGTAAATACGGTTGCACATGATAACATGGCTTTCCGTTCACAAGTCGGGGCGGGTGATGGCAGTGTACACCTAGGTATGCGTTCACGTAATAGAAAAGAAAAACAGTCACAAAAAACAGCTTCATAACGCTCCTCCATTCTTCAAAGCGCGATCGACGCGAAGCGGCACCACCTAGAATTATGTCGTTCTCATTCGACCAATCGCCGACAGGGGCGTCTCGCAAGTCCGCCTAGCGGCAGAGATCGTATGGGCGGACGACGCTCGGCCGCTTAGGCCCGAAGCTGGCAGCTAATTAAGCGTCATTTGGCCCCGTAGAAACCACCAATTTCGTGCACGTGCTCGCGACTCGAGATGGAACAATGCGAAACGAAGCAAATCCGCGGCATCAAAAGGTGTCAGGTGTTGTTCTTTGCTATGTCCCACGCAAGAAGGCATGTAAACCACGCCCTTCGCACACGCCCAATTGCGAACGCCGTGTCTGCCGAGCTAGAAACAACCCGTTCACCGGCTTACAAGATAGCGTAATAACCGAGTTCGTCTCTTCTTGTTCAATTTCCGCCTAACTAAGCTATGTTTACGCGTGTATTATAGTTGTTTGTGGCCATTTCGTGGTAGTTATTGCCAGCACCTATCACGCTAACAGAAAACCCGAGCGCGGCAGAGCGCAGACAGTCTGACAAATTATGCAACCTCTCCTCGTCCAATCAGGGACGCAGGTAATGGCGGCGGGCATACCAGCAGAGACGAATAGGTAGACGAATGGCCGAACCTAAGTGACTTCTATCAGCAACTACGACAGACACGTTAAATATAGTTTCCGGAAATTAGAACACACAATGAAGTAGTAGTTAAAATGACCATGTCTCGGTAAAGGCAGCCGACGCCTTTCGGACCACTGACCGCCCGCGCTCTCTCAATGCATATTTTATGCATTCATAACCTCCTCTGTATGCGTTGCACGTTGCATGCGCGACATATGTGGTTTCCCTAGGAGTAACAAAATTCTTATCAGATCTTTCTCTGCAGATGCTTATTAGAAAATTAATAAAGGTTTATATAAGGAGGAATAGGAGCAATAAATGGACAGGGATCAGGGTCTGCCAGTGCTTAGACCTGCTGGCTGCTTTACTCTGGGCGGGACGGTAAAGAGCTGCCAATAATAATTATAATCACTTAGGCCACACGCAACATTTCTTCCTCGAACACGTGACAAAATACGTGTGAGCGTGACAAAAGGGGAGGGGGTAGGGGGGGTAGTAATGACGCTGTTTATCATCAGAAAGAAGAAATAGGTCTTCTTGCTGCTTTCCGGTGACAAACAGAAAAGAACGTCTCGTTCCGAACACAAAACAAATATAAAATCTCATTCGCAGCAGCCGAACGCACTAGAAGATCAATATGTGTAAATGTAATTAAAAGGCACACTAAAGATAATAATGAATTTTGTCGTATAAGTTAATTACCTATTCACATCGCCAAAAGCACCACTCCGGCGAGGAGAAGACGCTTGGTAAGTTAGAAAATGCGCAATTAAGAAAGGAAATACAGGTTGCGACACCTGCCCGGAGATTGCCGCACTAATTTTGGTGACGTCATACATTTTCGACTGCATCTACTAACTACGTCACTATTTATGGGTAAAAGATGTATACATTGCGTTCTCGGGAAGCCAGAGAAATAAAATGGCACATATCAGGGAATTTGACTCTGAGCCAATGTGGCGAGAGAACGCGAAAGAGGAATTGGGTTCGTGACGTCATTTCCTCAAATCTGTGGCGCGGTATTCAAAGATTAAACTAAGATGAAACTTTCATCTTCACTCTCTGTTCTATAATACTGCACATAAACTGGCGCAATTAAAGACGGCGGAGCTCCCCAAACGATGATCTGTCAGACTATAAAGCCCTTTAGTTCACTTAGGTTTCACTTAGAAACCCTTCGATTTACTTCTCTTTATTACACGTGCAACATGACTGTACATCTTGTTCAGGACTGCCTGAGCTATTCTAGAAGCTACTCTGCGATGCTCTGTTGGTTCTTATGTATCTAACGTGGTCGCACCAACGGTATACCGTCAAAGAGGCATACTGTATACTGTGACCAATGTCGACATGATTTCTTTTTTCTCTGACAGATCGTCATATAAGAGTTGGGGCATGAAAGATGAAATACTTCTTTGGCGAGCGAAGTATCGAACGAAGTATGTTACGCACGTTGTAGCTTAGAAGAAAGCTGTTCGATTGTTAAATCAAAAATTCACGCGTCGTAATCGCAGCAAAGATGTTAGCAATGTATGATTGACAGGTGTACTGACAAAAAAAAAAACCAATAAAGAAGTGATCGAGAAAACCACCTAGTCGAACAAAAAGTACCACGCCTTCTGTCTATTTCTCTTATTTTATAGACGTTAACAATTATATTTCTGATTCCTGCTGCTTTATAACCCTGGACGTCAAGTATATATTATAGATTAAGCGGAAAACGGTCTCACTCTTCCTCAAACGGTTGAGAGTTCGTTCGACACACTCGGCATGACGGTGGTATATATGCTTGACCACTCTCTATCATTTACATCTTGTATATGAAGGGCACTTCATTCCGGCACTCCGAACACTTATACTTTGAGTGCATGCATTTTACTGTGCAGCACGAGAGCCAGCCAAAGCCTACAATTACATTACCGATCTCTGTTAGGATAAAACCTGCTTGTGCATGGAAACAGAAGTGGTGCGCCAGAGATAGAAGTTACCTCTCACCTACCGCCTTTTATTCTTTTTCATCGAGAAGATCGTACGAAGGCTGCGAGGTAACGCCTGCGCCCACGGCAGTTCGACTGCTAACGCGACTCACTGAAGGAAGAAGCTGGGCTAGGTGTATGCGCGGCAGCGTTCTCAGTCCGCAGCCCTGCACATGGTTTCGGTTCGTACGTGGAGACGACGGGCCCATAACTCTTATACCTTGCGCAAATTGAACTTCGCAGCCGAGAGCTGCGAGCGAGAGACCTTTCAGTTGACAGCGCGCCGCGAGCACGATCAATACGCGGCGCCTTTAAATAAATATTAACACACCGCCACGGTGAACAGTGAGTAATGTTCCACGTGCACACGGCTTGTACGCCTCGAGCAGGCCTCCTCTAACTCTGTCGCACACACAGGATCTTCTTGCGAGGGGCTTGCACAGCAAGGTTTGCCTCCCTTCATCGTCATTCGGAAGTTTTTTTTTTTTTTCTTTTTGCGTCGCATTCTATTTTTCTTTTTTTTTTTCCCGTGGAGTGGTATAGCGGCTCACGTGTTCCATTTGAGCTTGTGAAGCTTGGCGCTATCTTTAGGCATGAGTGCTTTGCAGGCTAATTTGACTTGCTTCCTGAACATTGAGACAAAGTGCGTTTCGAGATGAGTGTGCCGACGACATTGGTTTTAGAAAATAAATGCGAAGTGCATAATCTGCATATTCCTGGTGTTGTGTAACACACGCAGGAGCTGATGAAAGGTAAGTTGGTGACCTGCTTCCTGAAAACTGAGACAAAATACGCTTCGAGAGAGCGTGCCGACGACTTTGGTTGTCAAAAATAAATGTGAAGTGCGTAAGCTGCAGAGAGAACATCCGCTTTCGATCGTGCTAGCGTGTGTGTTATATTACACACACGGGAGCTGATCAAGGTAAGTTGGTTCAAAGGACATCGATCACAGGTAAGTAACGTACATTGTGTCTGTTTTAATATCTCACTTTTATTCGTCTTACGCGACCACACATGTGTAACACCGCATGATAATGCGCTGTTACTATTGATGTACCGTATAGGAATGTGTTGGCTACCTTTTTCTCTCATGAACATTCGTGTGTGTGTTTGCGTATTATGCACACTGCAGACATTTCGTTTACAGTGTGCTACCTCCTCCACCCCAACCCCCCTCCGCCTTCTCTCCTTTTGACTGCACCGATGATGTAATAGCAAATCACCCTATTTATTGCACCGGACGAAGCATAGTAAGCGAGACAACATATTTCAATAGGTTATTCACGTTCTCAGGAGCATATCTGGCGATGGTATGTTGACATACTGTGTATGCGACTGGACATGCATAGATATCAACGCAACACATTACAATTCCCCACATTAACCACACGATCCACAAGGTAATATCAGACAAAAGTTTATATTATGCATGGAAATTATTACACTTCGGTGAAAGGCCACCGTACGAAGTATAATGTTGTAGGACAGATGAGAATAGCGTTGATGAATGTTTCACATCTGTACACACTGGACACAGTATACGTATGTGTAACAGGCATTTGCTTTTACTGTATGCTAAGGTGGGAGATACATAACGAAGGGGAGTTCAATGCTGGTACTCGTCTGAAGGAACACCGTTTTCACTTGGTACGTGGGGAGGTGTGTAGTGATGAAAAACAAACATGAAATTAGAGGGAAATCGTCGATACGATTAAACCAGGGGTTTATCGTTATCCAGAATTTCTAATGGGGGTGGCGGGAGGGGGGTGTTACCCTACAATGTAATCAGAACGCGCGCGCGAGTGGGGGACACCAAGTCGTTGGTTACATGGAAAATTCTTGGGGCGGCTGTCAGGCACCAAATGGGGGAGGTGTGTAAATCCCTGGATTAAACAGCGAGAAGATTTCGAACCCACTTAGTATTGAAGTATAAGTTGAACCAAAAATCTTCAAAACTGTATTGCCCAAAAAGAACGTGAGCTTCTAGTGCAAGCGCACACAAGTATAGTGTCGTGTAATGTCTCTTCATAACATGGAGGTGCCCTGAACCCGTGGTTCCTTAAATGGTGTTTAACACATGTACATTGCTTAATGCTTGATAAAGTGACTGTGCAAATCCAAATAAGGGAACGTGTCAGTATATCAGTATGTGCGGGAGCATGGATCAAGTTTGCATTTAATCGTACTCGAATACATGGATGAAACACAGGTGTAATTGCCCTAAGGGCAGCTTGGATGCACGAAAGGCCCATAGCAATACAGACAAGCGACACCCATGCGTACATGTGTTGCACGCAATTATCACACTCGAGTTGCGTTGGTCAAATATAGTGATCGCACGACGAATGTTCACACACACACACACACACACACACACACACACACACACACACACACACACACACACACACACACACACACACACACACACACACACATCCCACCACAGAGGAAAATAAGCGGTTCCAGGTTATCATATGTACGATCACAGCTGTCCCATGGGCACAAATTAATCACTGTAGTTCCATACACCTTTTACATGTTTACACGCAATGCACAGCACAAGCTGATCTTTCTTTCAATCAAAAGTACTTCAAATGTGAACATGTCCACCATAACTGTCAATAAGACTTTGTCGACAAAACCTTTAATTCATCAGTTTTGAATAACGCCCCCAAGCAAGATACCATAACAACACATTTAGTGCTGCTGAATTTCACCGCAAAACTACTTTAGACTTCCATGCATTACCCCAGTTAGTCATCAATGTCACTTAAGAAACTTGGAATAATTAGAACATGTAAGGGGCACCGGAAAAAACATCATATACAACAAACATAATTCGGCTTAACTTTACTATAAAACTACTTTACTCTTCAATGCATTGCTCAAAAAAGTCGTTAACAACGACACTTAAAAAAAAACTTGCAATGATTCGCACCTATAGGCGACGTTCATCTCACTTTGCCACAAGAGTCCTGCGAAGCCAACTCGAAAAGCGCGCCTTCGGCTGCGCCGGATGAACAAAACAAGATCGACACAGCGCGACGCCATGATTTCGTGCGAGACCGGCCGGTAAGCGAAGCGGCCGGTGTCGGGACGTTGTCACGCGCGGAGGCGATCGAAGGCAGGCTCGTAGCAAATTGCACGGTGACTCAGGGATGCATCGCTCGACATCTGACACATTAGTGAAAGGTATACACGATTTACCTGAACTTGGGGGCTCGCTCGTTGCTAAGTGTCTCAGCTTCGCGAAGAACGGACGATTTCCAAGATGGCGGCGCGCGCCGACGGCGTGTTCCGGCGGAGGAGGCAGGCAGGAGAGGAGGAAAATGGCGCGCCCGCTGCAGCAGCGGACCGATGATGCGCTGCCGCTCATTCTTTTTTTTCTCACGCGTCGTTCACGACGGGGAAAACACGGCGGGTTGAGGCGATGTTGTCCGAAAGACGCGGCTGTCCAGAGCGCAGGTGCTTCCTGCGATGGCTGAAACTTGAGCGGAATGGGGTCAGAGGCGGGCGGCAGCGGCGTAGCGTTCGCAATAGGAAGGGAAGGAAGGAGGCCCCCCCGTGCGCCGCCAGAAATCGGGCGCTGAGAAGCTCGGCCCGCGCCGCGGGGAGGGCCCCGGAGGAACGGGAAAGAAGGGGGGTTCGTTTGGGGTATTGATAGTTTAGTTCTGTGAGTGCGCGTTTGTGCAAACTCCGGCCCTTCTTTACCCACTCAAGGCGCGCGCTCTCTGCCCGAGGGGTGGTGCTCCGCTGCCGGGCTCTGGATGAAGAAGCCCGTCGCTCGCCTGCCCCTTCGAAGTAACTGACGTTCACCTTTCCCTCCAGATTTTCCAGTGCTCTTCAGGGCGTTCGAAAAAGAGGGGTCCACGCGGTGAGGATGTTGAATACGGCAGAGCGGAGCGGAAGAGCGCACATGTCCCGTTGTTACGCCTGCGGGACGGTTTTCTGACAGCGTCAGGATGGCGGAGGCCTATAGTACAGAAGACATCTGCCAGGCTCGGGGCCTTGCTGGCGCGGGCTTTCGCGTCGACTGCGCTACAACGCTAACCCCCAACGAACATGAAACCGTGAAGTGTTCGTCTCATACACACTCGCTGTCGCATTCATACGCTGATATATGAGTCCGCTGGTTTCCTGTGGTCGCATAAATCATGTCAGTTGACAGCGGCGTCCGAGATCTATAGTGGCTAAGATATACGACACCACGGGCCTGCCATGGAGAAACGGATGTTGTATTGTAACTCGTTCCGTCTAAGACATGCCCTCAACGGAAGAACGCGCTCCGAACGCATGTGTGTCGAGAATACGAACTGCGTGCGCTCGGTCTTGGCAAGATACCGGCTTGGCACGTCCGATTCGTGTTGAAGGGGTAGAGGGTACAACCGCGAAACTGGATGCGACTTGAATTAGATAAAATGTAAACGCGTTGCTCCATCTACGATTTGAGGGTCTGTTGACAGCATAATCATTTGATGCCTCTTGCTGAAGGCCGCTCACGTACGAGCGAGTTTCTATAAGGCCAACAGCCGCAGCCCAACACACACGCCGGCGCTTATCGGCAATAACCGAGCCGATGAGAGAAACGCAAGTACCATCTAGAGCAAGCTCGGGATGTCGAGACATTTTTCGCTCCACTTTATTCTCACATTCGGGAGAATACTGCCAGATAACTAGGCGATGGCTCGCAACGAAGACATCATCTTGAAAGCTGTGAATGCGCAAGCCATGCGCACAGAGGCCAGTCAGAAGGGATCCTCTACGACGCGTTCAGAGGCGTAGCGAAAACGCGGCGCTTCATTAGAGGGCGGAAGCTTCCGCGTATAAAGGAAGGCAGTCTGGCTTGTTTATCGACCGAAACGCGTCTGTAACCATCCCTAACGCGACTGGTTATTCCACTTTGGGGGAGAAGGGAGACAGAGGAGGGGGAAGGACGTTGACGTCTCCGTGTTGGTGATGCGGGGGATGGGGACGCGGAGGCGAGAACGCGGTGCGTCGACCCTGAAGCAGGGACTGCGCCCCCCCCCCCCCCCCTTTTTTTTTTTTTTCCGTTTCGCGCTCTCGCTCCGTGGCTTCGGGTTACCTGTCCGCTCCGGATGATCTCGCGTTGCGCCATTCGTCTTGGCCTTAGGACTCCTCGCGCTCAAATTGCGCGCTTCGTCGTAATCATGCTGACACCACCCCGCCGGCGCGCGCTCAAGACGAAGCGTGGGTAATGGAGTGGCTCTTTCTTTTCGAGATGTGTCCATTTTCTTTTCTTTATTTTTCTTCTCACGTGAGCGAGGTATCGTCCTCCGGCCAGGGAGCTTGATATCGTAAACCATCACAGGACGACCGTCCTTGCGAGAGAATAAATGTGCGCGTTAGCGACCGCTGCGCCTCTGGTGGAAGGTGCAGCAGTTTCGGGCCTGTCGTGCAAGACGCGTGGAACTACGTGAAAAAATAAATGAGGAACGAACTGGAAGAAACGCCGACTAATGAAGCGAGGGCGCTGTATTAATGAAGCTATGAGCCCGTAGGTCAAGTTTCAAAGCCGGACGAAATATGCCCATGAGGTGTTTCGATGAAGTGGTGACTTCACTGCGCTGGACTTACTTGCAGGGTGCGTTTTGACCTTCGCACATGGCACAATTAAGGTGGAAACTGCGCACATACATTGGAAACGGGCTCTCTCTTTTTTCTTTTCTGTCATGCTCTACGTCATACGCTATTGAGGTTAATGATCAGCGCAGGTATTGTCTCGGCTGGGCAAACTAGAATTCGAGGAGAGGTCATCAAGGTTGGAACAAGTACATTTGACGAGGAGCTGGCATGTTGAATAATGTTCAATTGTAGCACAATCGTTTTACACTTTCTTTACTAGTATACAAAATAAAACTACAGGAGACTGAAACAATCTTAAAAGAAACGAGTAGACTTCGCACGTATAAGGACACCTAAATTCCAGCAAGCGAGGTACGAGTAGCCTTGAACTTCACACGCTCCATCGCGTGCGTGCAAGAAGGGCAAAGATGCGCAGCGCACGCGGAACAGCGTTTAGCGCCGAGGATAACGACCGGAGCTGGCACGCGTGGCTTCTCGCATTTTGCCACCGCTTAGGGAGAAGGTATACGTAGCCAGGTAGAGATGGTGGGAGGGCCTGTGGTGTGCGTGCGTGCAAGTACACGCTCGTGCAACGCGACGGGAATAAGAAGCCAAAGCATGCGAGATGCCCCAGAGATCGACGCATATACGTCGTCCGAGAGCGGCGAATACCTCGGCAAGATGGAAGCCGCGCGGCACAGCGGGGGCCACCCCCAGCCCCCACCTCAACCCGAAACAAGTTCAGCAAGAAGGGGGAGATGCGGCGCGAGCGCCTCGCGACGGCGGCGCCGCTGGCCCTTTCCGCATTTGATGCATGGGGCAACGGCGGCCACCATTCGTCATCGGCCGCGCGTTCGTAGGCGCTTGATAATCTTGAACGTGGAGATTTCACTCCCTCTCCACTCCGGCCTGGTGTGCCGACTTCCATATCTCTCTCTCTCTTTATTCAGTGTCTCTCTCTCTCTCTGAAGTCCCGAGACTCCTGTGTCTGAAGGCCGAGAGAGGGCGGCAGCCTGAGGAGGCCCGGCGGCCGGAATTCTCGACAGAGATGAACGACGCTCTTTCACCCTCGCCTTTCGTTTCTCACTCGTCGGCCGCCGCCTTGCAACTTCCTCCTTTCTTCCTCTCTTCTACTCCGCTGGATTCACGGTGAGGTAAGAATTACTCTTCTATTTTTTTTTTTTTCTTTTTGCACGACTGCAAAAGAGCATGTCCGCTCCCTTCCTTCCTCGAGGCTGCGACCCCCCTTCCTCTTTCTTTTTTTTCCTTTTTGCTATGCTGTTCTTCGTCGGTCTGCGATGCTGCCGTGTAGGACCCTCCTTTCTCTCAAGCCCCCGGGATTATAATTCGGCGCAAGGGAAATTACCGACGCTGCTGCAGCAGCAGCGAAACAGGCAAGACGCGCGCGCTGAGTTGCAGCGGCGGCGGGGCAAACTGAACAGACCAAGCAGCCAAGCGTTTTGTGCTGCGCGATGCACCACCGACCGACGCGCCAGCAACGAAGGAGCGGTTGAGTTTGGCCCCGGGCCAAGTTACCCCCCTCTTGTTTTTCCGTTCTCCACTAGCCGCCGCTGCTGCTTGTGCAAGATGCATGCGCCGAGACACAGGGATGAGCCTCTGTCCTGGTACTACTGGTGCCGAAAAAGAAAAATAAGACGCGGGAATTGGCCGTCTTCACCCGCGCGCGCGTAGAAAAGAGCAGCCGACGAGCACGGGGTTCAGGACAGGGTGGCGTGTTTACGCGCCCCAGTTTGCACCCTGCGACGATGACTGAGGAGGCCGTTGGCGCCCGCTGAGGGTTTTGAAGATGCCTTCCCAAGGAGGACCGCTTGCCAGAGCGCTTTGCGTTTGCTTTCGTTGACTCCGGGATGATGGACCTCGTGTTGAAGCCGAGGCGGACGGGGTGGTATGTGTGTGTATGTACTATGTTTCCTGGTTCTGAGGGGAAAATAAAGCACCGCCGACGCCGAAGGAATGGCGAGCTTCGCACTCGGTAATTTCATGTTTGTGGTTACTAAATGCATCTTACTCGAGATGAAAAAGAGGAAAAAAAAAAAAATCACGATGCAGATGCGGATAGATAGAGCAGTAGAGGCCATCAGAGATTTCTAATTATTGGAATTAATATGTGAATGAGCGTTGTGTTGCGCAGTTAGCAAAATGAAAGAGAAATCAGATGTTAAACGCATGCAGAGAGAAAAAAAAAAGGGGGTGAAAAGATTCGAAAGGAACACTGGAAACGTAATATTATGTTTGATTAATATTGCCATCGGCGTTGCCGAAATATGACAGAAAGCGCACGGTGCAATATAATACGCATACGTGGCAATGTGGGTTTTCCGCAATAGATCAAAGGGAGATTGTCAAGACGACAAAGGCAGCTGGAAACCAACAGCAGCGCCACCTGTGTGACGGTATACACCGTCCTTCATGAATAACCACGGTTACTGCCCCGTAATAAGGTCACTATACACACTGATTTCAGCAGGTGTTTCGTAAAATGGTTTTGTCATTACTGGAGAAGGCTGCTTGAATCTTACAATGGCAATTAAGAAAAGCGCCGCGAGGCGTGCTGCGTATAGTTGCTGTTGCCTTGTCTAAATAATTACCGACAGTTGACCATGCAACGGCTGACAAATATAGGGGAAGATCCACGTCTGAATAGAACGCAGAGCGTGCTGTGGTGCCATGTGCTTATAAGTCGCGACGTCTCGACTAATGCCATGAAAATTGCCTTCTTTTTTTTCGGGAGAAGAATGTGTTAATATGCAGTTATAATCAAATAACGAAAAACACACCGTCAAGATCAGAGCTCCAGATGATGACTTGAGCAACAAAGTTGATCAATACTTCGGTGAGTTGCGCGGCGTCGCGCACAATCGGGGCATTTCGAGGAGGATCGGCGATCAAGTTGATTAGCGTATTAAACCCACGTCATCGCGAAGCAAAATGTGTGTAACAAGTAATAGTAATAATGTACACGGTGCCAGTGCGCTGAATCAGTTGTGCAATATAATGTAAATATAAGAGCGGGATTGACAGCAAATGTGAAGTAGGACACTCGTGCAGTCAGTGCACCCGCACTTTTTTCAATATTACAACGTTTGTTTCGATCCCCCGCGATCCCTTCAAGAGAGAGAAAGAGGTATAATGAAAAAAAAAAAAATCAGCGAGGCTAACCAGGCTACCTTGCAATGGGGAAGGGGAAAGTTGACTAAAAGATGTGGAGGAGGGATCTTCGAACTTACTAACAAATGCGCACAAAGACGCGCTCAAAGTCCATCCGTCACAAGCGTCCGCGTGGAGGAATTGCTATATCAAGATATGAAAGACTTACCAGCGCTGGACAGACCGCAAGTGTAGGTCCATCATTGGCCAGCTCATGCCCTGGCGACGGGACGTGTGTTCAATTACCCATATTCGCACATGGGCACATATTACATGTCTTATAATTATTATATTCGCTCAATTCATTTACTTCATATCGAACACAACGCGAACGCACGATTCTGTGAAAACGCGTACGGACAGGAGCTGGGCCGACAGAAGGAAGCCGAGAAGGAAAGGACCGTATCCCCAATTACAGTAAGACCTGCCAGCCTGGCTGGTCTAATCTTGTAGGAGGATCAGCCCAGAGATGTGGGCCCATTATTGATGATTGATATGGGGGGTTTAACGTTCCAAAACCAGCTATGATTATGAGAGACGCCGTGGTGGAGGTCTCCAGAAATTTCGACAACCTGGGGTTCTTTAACGTGCACTGACATCGCTCATTACACGGGCCTCAACATTTCGCGTCCATCGAAATGCAGCCGCCGCTGCCGGGATTCGATCCCGCGACCTTCGGATCAGTATCCGAGCGCCATCCAAGAGACCACTGTGACGGGGTATGTGGGTCCATCATTAGCCAGTTAGTACACATGTTATGGCGACGGGACCAGTGCTCAGTTATTGAAATGCTTGTACATGGGCGAATACTATATATCATAAACAATGATTTATATAACACACCCCCAATATACCTACACCCTCCCCCCCCCCCTCCCGTTATAAAAACGGTTTGCCAGCTAACCAATAACTCCGAATTCACCCCCCCCCCCTCTCACCCCCATTTTAAAAAGATTCCTGATATATAACTATGTTCACTCAATTCAGTTGTTTCTTATCGAACACAGCACGCGAGCGGATAGGGGTTGGGTCCGTTGAAAGAAGGCGAGAAGGAAAGGACCGTAGCCCCGATCACAGTGGGGTCTCGATACCCGCCAACTCGGCTCCTCTCGTGTGCAGCAATCAGCACAGAGATATAGGTCCATCTCTGGCCTGCTGTTACACACATGCCCTTGCGACGGGACGTGTGTTCATGTGCTCTTGTTAACACATGGGCAAATATTATATAATGTTGGTTTCTGTCGCCCCGATTGTCTGTAAAGATTGTCTGCAGGTCAACTGATTGTCTGCAGGTCAACTATAGACGTTCGCTGTTGCCCCCAACCGTTCTCTGACGTTCGTTCACCGTCGCATTTTAACGTGCAATAATTGGTGGAGGTGATGCGTAGCGTCCTGTGCACTGGCGACCAGCACAAAGATCATATCGTCGACATTGACGTTTTAACGTGACGATATATTATTATTATTATTATTATGTTCTTTCAACTCACATCGTTCTCATCGAACACAGCACAGGAACGTACGATTTTGTGAAAACGCGAAGAGGAGCTGGGCCCATTGAAGGAAGGCGAGAAGGAAAGGAACTGGAAGTGGATCGTTGCGTTATCGCAGCCCAAATTAGTCTCAGAGCCTGCCAGCCTGGCAGCTGCTCTATAATCTTTAACGATATCAGCCCAGCGATGTTTCCGCGCTATGCTAATGTAGGTATACATGCGGGGGAAAAATTTTTTTGATAATGACATCGTACTAGCTGGTTCATGTAATATACGGAGATCTATGCAATAACAGCACTTTGATGATTCTGTTACGACACGTTCTCGCAGCTAATTATGGTAATTAGGGCGTTCCTTTAAAAGCGGAGCTGTTTAGGGGCTAGCAATGTATATTGCTGTGTTCGTCACGCATGCAAGATGGAGAGGCCGACCAACTCTTGCCCTGAATTCACAACCCATACTCTTGCCTTCATCCCACTGCTACATGACAGTAATTATGCGAAAAGCACCATAAAATGAGATAAGAAAAGAGGAAAAATGGAAAGAAAGAAAGAAAGAAAGAAGAAAGAAAGAAAGAAAGAAAGAAAGAAAGAAAGAAAGAAAGAAAGAAAGACTCGAGTTACGACGAAGAGAAAAGCAGACCCACCCTGCACTCACCCCACTGTTATATATGACAGCGATGATAACTGACACCCGCGCTAGTTATGTCACATGCTTATCATCCATCGCATGAAGCGGGCGCTTCATCACATCAGCGCCTCTGCGGTCATGGACTAAACAAGGAAACTTCTAAATACATACTTATCCTTCTTTGTACATATCCCTCAAATCTTGAATAGTGAAGTATACCCGCCTATTCTGCCGCTTTCAGGCGGACGCTGAGGTCATCGTTTCGGTTACCACTCCTAGATAAGTGCGCTTAGACCGGCTCAGAACGGCACTTGACAGTTCCGCGACTAAGGTGGAGATTCATTATTTGTCGCTGACAAACATGACTACCGCAACCAAGTCAAATAAACGCGAACTTTAAAACACCAGCGCGTTCGGTAAAGAAACTACACGTGCCTCCGTTATCCGGCAAATAAACAACGCCACGCCTCCCTTCTGCTAAAGACAGCATAATTTATTTATTTATTCTCGATGTCGTCAAAAAAATCAAGGAGGAGGAAGACCAACGAGCCGCAGACCTCCCACTTCGAAAAATAAATGTCGGGAACGAAGCCAACAGCCGCGCACCTTGGCCGACATAAATTACGTAGACCGGTGCTTCCGCGCTGCTACTGGCGGCTTCGAACGGAGACAGCGCCGCGGCAAGGCTGGCGCCGTCGAATCGTCCCTGTCCTCCGGAGGGTGGATCCGCGATAAGAGAAACAATCCCGCCGCCGCTACCGGGACATCCTATAGGTGTCACTATTGATGCTAATCCCTCGACTCGACTGTTGTCCCCACGTTCCCCCTATCTCATCCCATCTCATCTCTCTTTTCTGTAATCGCTTGACTTCAAAAATTGCACTCTTTGTCGCTTTCTTTCTTTTTTTGTCGAAGTATTGCAGAAAAGAAGAACCACGCCGGTAGGACGAGAACAACCCTGCCCCGGGCCTCTCTGCGTGGTCGTGCTCAGCCATCGTGTGCACCCAGCGAGCGGGTGCGCCCCCAACTTCACGCTCAGGTGGTTTCGAGAGCGTCGCGTCGCCCTGGGAGCGTAGGAGCAGCACACCCCCGAAAAGTCGGTTGCGCCGCGCTGGCCGGCCACTTCAGGAGATCGCTCGTCTGTGACATGCGCTGATTGGACGGCCGCGATCCGCTGTGATGCCGGCGTGCCTCAGCCGTCCCCCCCTCCCTTGCCTAGTTTCCCGGGACACTGTTCTACCGGTTGGGTTCTTCCCAACCTTGGTTTTCCTGTCTCTCGTTACTTCCTTCTTTCGTTCTTTTCGGACAGCTTTCACCGGGCGGAAGCTGACAAACGCTCTAGAGGCGTCGCCATTTGTTGTGCTTTCGCTTTCAGAGACTGGTGTAGAGCATCGCGTGTAATCGGTGCTGCGAGAATCAGTGAGAGAGAAGTAGAGAGGAAGATACCCGAAGGAAAGGCAGGAAGGTTAACCAGAAATAAACTTCCGGATTGCTCCATGTTGAGTATGAAGAATTAGAAAAAGGATATTAGGACAATGCATTTCGGTAAGACGACACCCGATACAGTATCAGAACGCAGGCGAGGTGCACTTTTCATAAAACACAGCCAGTGCAGATGCAGATACAGCACTGATAGCATGATACCTTCCATGGTATGCCAGCGGGATACACTGATGAGAAGGTATGAGGCGACCCCATCTTTCAGGTAGGATTTAGCGCTATAGTCGTTTGGCCCCTCCCTACACCTTCCTCCATGGTCTCACTCTTGTCATGTATGACAGACAGACAGACAGACAGACAGACAGACAGACAGACAGACAGACAGATAGACAGAGATAGATAGATAGATAGATAGATAGATAGATAGATAGATAGATAGATAGATAGATAGATAGATAGATAGATAGATAGATAGATAGATAGATAGATAGATAGCAATTGCCGAGGGGCTTCTCGTAGGTAGCCCACCATTTTCCTTTTATACTAGCGACGATAAAAAGTCAAAGTGTGGTCACAATAGCCGAGAAATAGGCTTGCCGCAAATAAGCCACAACGCTCAACAAACTGAACTACGTTGTCCAATCGTCAGATGAATGAATGAATGAATGAATGAATGAATGAATGAATGAATGAATGAATGAATGAATGAATGACCAGCGATACTTTCTTCGTACATGGTCGGGAGAAACGAGTAAGTGATGCCATATAATTCATACGCTAGTTTGTAAAAAATGACCGGCTACAATTTCGAGCACAGATGAAGAGCAAATCATGGTGCCTTATCTGGTAAGGTTCTCGTCTAACGTACCTTCTGGTGGCTGCAGGCTGCAGGGGCGCAGCCGAGACTTTGTTGCAAGCGAAGCCGTTTCCATCGTTGTATATGTCTGTGTGTGTTTAGATGTCGACGTGCATATATACGTACTACACACAAACTGCATGCCAAATTTTCGCGGTCTATTTGAACACGGCTCTTCCCTCCCTCTCTCTGGCTATGCCTGCGTAGTTTGTGCAACCAGACGAAATCTATAGGTGATTGGTGAAAAGACACTTCAACAAAAACTTTAGCTTTTTACTACCCTCGCGGTTAGCTTTATCAAGCTCCTCCAATACCTTGAAGGACCCTGGCCTATATGTTGACGTGAAGGAAAAGGCAAGGAGTCAAAGCATGCTCTCAAGCAACAGCGCACCTGAAGAGCACCACATATTACCTGATGGCTGTATAGAGGAATAGAAAAGGCAGGCACCTTCTTTAAAAAGCAACACAAGGCCAATCACACCCTTGGCGATTAATATTCCCCTTTTTCTCCATGTTTTGGCAAGCGTGATACAACATACACTGGCGTAATGTATATGAGGTCACTGCGCTGATTTAGTATCGGCTGCAAGGAACTGACAGCGCCGTGAGGATCAGCCGCATTATCCGGCGCAGTTCAGTTTGGTAGCATAAGTTCTAAAACCGCACATGCTCTACGACACCACGCATATAAACCTAACACCAACATTAAAAAGAAAAAAGAGAAAAACTTCTATTCCTGATTGCCTAAGACATGCATGTTTTGAGTAGCTTCACTGCGGGGCACCAGTGTTAAAGGTAGAGCCCCTTCTTTTGAAAACCGAGAAATGTGGTCAAGAGAAGACCACTTATAACCAAAGGTTGAATAGCATAGCACATTTGGTGCTGCGCACTCAAGTTTAAAGTAGTGCGGACCCAAATATATACAAAAATTTGAACTGTTTTGACCCTGGCTTTTGACTTCACAAACGTAAATACTGACCATACAACCTTAAATCGTATGAGTCACCATCGTTCCTTCTTTACTTGATGCCGATAACGGTTTCGATAATATAACCATCATCAGCAATAAACGGGCGTCATTTCGTTTTTTTTTTTTCGTGCTGCATCGTCAGCACACGAACGGCGCAAGGAAGCAAATACAAAGCAGCCGTTACCATCCGGCTTTGGGCACCAGTTGTACAAGTGACTTATGATCCATCACATAAGATAAACCATGACTCTACGAATATTCTGCAGGGCCACCTCGACGACTCCGTGTGAACACAGGCGCGTCATTAAAATCAGACACTTGTCCTATCGTAAAGCGGTGGTCCACATAGTTCGACGTTCGCTCGTGCGTCACGCGTTGCCGTCGTGGCGTCATCCATTTGCTCGTTTACGAGTGCGCGAAGGATGGCGAAATGCTCCTAAAGTTAAGTCAACCCAGTAACGTAGAATATATAACACTAAGAGTCTACCTGTTATACCAGTTTACCTGCACTTGTGTGTATATTTCATGCAGATAAATATATGTAACCGACAACAGACACTATACTAGTTCTACATTGGGAGATGTACAGCGTGCCCTAATGGAGCGACATCCGAGACATTGTATATGTGGCTCACAATGTCTGATCATGCTTCAGAAGAGTAAGCTACCACATTTATATTGTTGTTTCAGTAAGTTGCACTATGGAATTCACTACACTTGCAGGGGCACGAACGGACCATTCCTTTTTTTACGAGGGATTGCGCATCAATAAAATAATGTTATTTCTGTGACAATTTAGACCGCTAGAGTTCGGTAAATGACCCAACAGGTTTTCGTACAAATTCAGAATGTCGGATACGTTAAACGGAATGAAGGAAACACCAACAAAAGCTCACATTACTGAAAAGGTGAGGTGTTGTCGACAGGTAGCTTTACTTATAAAAGACGATGTATGTGGCGCCACCTGAACTCGCGGTGCTTAATTTTAGAAGTTAAATACCGGGATTCCGTCGGTGCATTCAAACATGCGGGGTAATAAATACGGAATGGCACAACTGCGCAGTCCCGCGACACATGCACATTATTAGAACGCTCACGGAGGCAAACACACACACACACACACACACACACACACACACACACACACACACACACACACACACACGTGCATGTCGCTGCCGTCTTTACGGTGTAATTATTCCAGATCACTTCACGAGCAAAAATTGCGTTAGCCATTGTGAGTATTTGGGTGCCAACAGACGTACTCAATCTGCATTAGTAGGGTGGTGCTTGTTGCCTGCTTCCGGCAATGCTGATTACTTGTTCGCCATAAGCTGTCCTGGCGCCAGTGGCGATAATGACGTCATCATAAATGTACGTGCTTGGTTAGCTCCCAAGGGGGCTATGGCATTTCTCCAGAAATATATAGTTAGCCGCAGTATAACGTCGTCTGTGGTAACACCGTTCAGACCTATAATTTGTTGCGTCACCGCAACAGTTTCAGATTCATATCCCTTTGCACGTGAACTAGAAAATAGGTATAATGATTGTGCGGGCTCGCTTGAAGCTATAGCCGTTAAGGGACACCGACAATTTTTAATGGCGGGCTCAGTGATATTTTAGTGGTGTGGCGAGGATTAGAAATAAACAGCCTATATTCCAAGTCCAGCACACCGCTATTTCTGCATTACAGATCAAGCTAATCTAATTAAACCAAGCCCCGCCACGGTGGTCTATAGTGGATATGGTATGGGCTGCTGATCCAAGGGTCGCGGATTGAATCCCGGCCGCGGCGGCTGCATTTCGATGAGGGTGAAATGTCGAGGCCTGTGTGCTGTGCGATTTCAATGCATGTTAAAGAACCCGAGGTCGTCAAACTTTCCGAAGCCCTCCACTACGGCGTTTCTCATAAGAATAGCTAGTTTTGTGACGTGAACCCCCAGAAATCAATCAATAAGTTCACATATCAACCAAACTCAAATATGTATGTGCTCCCCAACACGTCACACCTTCTTTGTTACATGGCGATTCTTGGAAGCACGTATTATGCATATCTTGTTTGCAGGTAAATTCGCATATCATCTGTCCTGCAATGATGACCATGACATTTCAGCGCAGATTTCTTTTTCTTTCATTGTTGTTTTGCAAGCGCCTGAGCGGCTGTTCTACTTCCGCATATAATCGCCTATCAACTTTCTTTTCGAATAACGAGGCAAATTGATTCTCTCTTTCCACATCTCGTTTCACCACTCCCGATAAATACGCTGCCGTAAAATATATCGCCAATCACATCCAACGACTATACTGCACGTCATTTCGCGGCCGCAAACTTTCGAGCAAGGAAAGCACGCGCGCACAACGGATCGTTCGTGTCCACTGAAAGAGAGCCGGCATTCCATTTACACCATATAACGCCGAGTCCCCCGCATCCCCATGAACACGAACACCCACTTCCTTACTTTCAGGTCACACGAAATCCCGGCTAATTCGATCGCTTCCTCGCTCCTCTGTGTATACATACAACCCGAAATGCCGCTCGTTACATTCAGCCAGGAACAACCTCTCTGTTGTCATCGTCGATCGCCGTGAACACGTGAATGGTATAGTGGAAGAGAGGGTTAAAACGGCCAGGACAGGATGAAACAAAGACGATAAAAGCCCAGAACGACGAATTCCGAGCCATCCAAAAGAGGCGCGAAGAAAGGCGAGGGTGGTGGCGCTACGTAAAAGGAGGGGAAATGGGGGTGGGGGAAGGCAAGCGTTTGTAGAAGGCGCAGATTGGAGCCCAGCCCTTGACACGGCTTTCTGCGCGACTCTGGAGCATCGATCGGGCCGCGGAGTCTCGGCCGCGGGAGCGGCCATCATGAACGATGGCACACGCCCAGGAAGCTGCGAGTAATAATTGTCTCTACGCGAAAAAGAGAAGAAGAAGAAAGAAAGAAAGAGTGGCCGAGAGTGAGGATGTGTAAAAGGAGGGCCTTGTCTTCTGGAGCGCTCTTTCGCTTGGCGCGAGTTTGCTGCCGTTGATCGCGATCATCCCGGCCTAATGGACTTCCGGCGCCCAGGAATGGGTGCCCTCTCTTATTGATCACCCGCATCAGCTGAGAATCAGCTGCTAAGTCTATTGCCGCCGCTTCTTCGGCGAGTGCCGTGGCCGCCCAATCTACGTGCCTGCCTGGCAGAGTCGGCAGGACGGCCTAAAAGCGGCCAAAATGTCTATTCGGCCTATATATATACACGCTTGTTCGGACAGGATTTGTTCATCCGCTTCTCGTTTCAGCGTTGAGCCCGTGAAAGTGTTGTCGTACGGGCTGTTTGTTTCAAACGGGGTGTTCGGGACTAAGTGTAGCTACTCCTGACAACTCTTGCTCACTCTGGAGGCTGTGGCTGAGGCTGTGCGTAGGATTGGTCGTTGAAATGGCGACGACAGTGGGAACAACCGCGAAGTGATGGGCCTTGCGACGACGCCATTGTTCTATACGGGACATGCCGCACATTGAAGAAAATGACTTTGAGCAGTGGCACTCTACACATTGAGCAACGAAGCCGTAGTCCTTGGATAGAGACTCCCTGGTTGTCTTGACTGAGATTGAACCAATACCCACGGTGCACGGCGTAGACTTCGTTTTCGGTGAGTTCGAACGGAATGATCCGGGCCAGTATCACCGCGAGCGAGGACATGGGGTGACTTGAAAAAAGAAATACCGGTTAACCACCTTATACTGATATATAGCGCGAAAGTACACAAGGAACACCTGCTATAGAGTTCATTTAACACAAAGCAAACACTCCCCGGTTTGATCCCCGGGAGCAGGCGAAATTCGTTTCGACTGACTATATAGCACCCTTGCTGAGAAACATTCATGGGTTTTCTCATTAGCTTTCTGTGCCACATGGTGACGTAAAATTCCTGTCTGTTTGATACTGTATAAATTGAAGAGAGGCAGAGAGGCACTAAAGTATATATCGTTGCACACTAAGCAGGGGCGGCGCGTATGTTAGTTTCAAGTATGTTGAAATTCATAACAATCCGACTTCACTGTCACGTTATACGTTGTTACATGACGTCATCACTTTATCGGGGACGGCACAGCTTGAGGTTCTCACATGGTCCAGTGACTGTCACACGACGTGGTCACTTGGTGTAACGTTCCAGAATCAGATAAATTAAGACTGCTCTGCGGATGGGCCAAGTCAACTATTTAGGACTGGTGGGCGAAATGGCGGTTTGAATGTGGTTCAGTTCAAGTCCTGAAGTGGGCGCCAAAACTCGTACGTGACGTCATCACTTGGTCAAGTGAGTTTTCTTGCCATCAGGCGGCAGAGCCGGCGCTCGCCCACGGGCACCGGATATGTTTCGCTTCATATAGGACACGTAACTATTTACAGACTTCTGGAGAAAGCGAAAAGCAAACAAACAAACAAACAAACAAACAAACAAAACACAAAAGCAGAGAGAACAGCGCTTGCGTGCGAAGCTTTCACATGGTTCTGCCTCCGTCTCAACAAGACGCATTTTCACCGAGTTATTCGTACAGTCAAGGGCACTTTCTTCACGAAGCGGCAGTTTATTGCAACGTTACTGTTTATTGCTTCTAAACATACAAGAATCCATGGACAATCTAAGAGATGCATAAACGGCCTACGGAGCTAATTCGTTGCTCACACAGTGCAGCCGCGTGCAATCCCTCATCGATAGCGCAGGGACGAAATAAAATAAATTCGTCGCGGCTTCGACACGAATCACCGTCCCATAGCAGCGGCCGCACTGCGTGCGGCTATCGGTGGGATATGCCCAAGTGCACGCGTGGTCGTGCACAGCGTGTACCGGCGGGACGTTACAGATCTCGCTACTGCACGGTTTCCGAGACCGCTGCTGCATGTTGCTGCACGCAAAGCTCGCGCGGAGGCGCGAGGTTCGAGGGTTGCGCTTCAGGGTGATAATTATTCCCGATAAGCGTAATTCGATTTGCAACCTCGAATGGAAGAAGGGAAAGGCGCGGTGGCTGCCCGACGTGGCTATAGCGCTCCCAGGGACCCCAATTGCGTTAATGGGCGACGGCCAGGCCGCGGCGACTCGATAGGGCGGCCGGCAAACCATCGGCGGCAAAGAGACGAGGAACGATTGTACGATCACTTGCATGCATGCATGTGTGTGTGTGTGTGCCTGTGTGGTTGCGGTTCTAAGTGTGGTTTTATGAAGATGCAGTGTTGGAATACAGAGATCACAGCGTTTATTTGCAGAAACCGCGGGGAATATCGAGTGGTTCTTTGGGTGTGGAATTGCGCCGTTTTGCGGGCACGCTCGCTAAGAGGAACAACGGAGGGTCGTTTGCACTTCATTTCAGCAGCTTGATAAAGAAAAAAAAAAAGGAGGGGGGGGGGGGGGCGGCAGCAAGTCGGGAGGATCAATTTGGAAATCGAAGCTATCGTTTTGCCCTCTGTTGTAAAGTAGCATATTCGTTCTTATAGAAACGGTGTGGCCTTGTTATTATTTTTGTTTTCTACCTCACTTGTGACGTCACGTCGTATAAGGTTGTCGACTGTTACTTACATTTCAGAACAAAGAGTGAGAAATAGCGCATGGCGCTGCGATCGCTGTAATACGCGCTTGTCCGGCCATACACACGTGAAAACGAATGAAAACAAAGCAGTTCAAGCAAATAAGTTGTTTCGTTACGTTTATGTCGCAGACATCAACTCCGCCAACAAGCTACTGGAGAAACTGGAGGCACAATTTCAGAATCATGGTGAAGGTATATAGATAATGTTGAGCGGTTTACGCTCAACACATACACTATATAGGCTTGCTTATACACTGTCCCGTGTTCCGTACAGATCCGTTCAAGAGCAACTAAGTCAAACAGCTATATGTATACGCTGATACCATGCAACTGATGTTTGCTTTTTCTCACAAATGTCTCTTCGAGGTATATCTACAGCGCCGAGGTTCTTCTGCAGTGATTTCTGGTGGTCATTGCTTCAAACTCGAAACTATACGTAATGTTCCCACGCTGGAAATCGCGCGGGAATAAGGGGAAGCACGAAAAGAATACACACACGAAACACGAGAACTGCTCCTTGAAGTCTCTAAGATGCTAAGCCATGAGTCCAGCATAAAATCCACATGTATCTCACGCAACAGCGGCGCCCTCTATGTGAAAGAAAGGGCGCATGTACTCACCGTCTCAGCGACGAAGAACCAGTGGTGGCCAGGCTGGTGAACATCTCAGTAAGGTATCGTAAGCGGGATACCAAACACACAAGCAGGACAGAAATCTGATCCTATCAAGACATGTGTGCCAACTCGCTCAAAATGCCGATCGTTCTTGTGGGGAGGTTCATCACGCCGTTTCGCCTTCAACCCTCACGAACATCATGGCACGAAGAGAGCACAGGATTCTTGTGAGACCACACCATACAGTTACACGCCAACAGACTCCACCCGACTGAAGCTAAGTGCAGAGCTTGTAACCGTAACAGAACAGTCGGGAGGTAAGTGGGGCCCGAAACCTTTCCGCGAATTCCGCGCTAGCATTACAAAGGCCACTCGCACAAATAGAAGAGAAGTATAAAAAATGAGTAAGGAGGGAGAGAGACAGAGAGAGTAAAAGAAAGATGTCATGTGGCAGACTAGCTCACGTCAAGAAAATATAAACAAAGTAACTGCTAACCCCGTCAAGCTGGGCCTCGGTTTTCTTTGAAACGTAGGTGGAAGAGAGGGCGGTGCTGGCCGTAGCTGGTTTAAACAAAAAGAACAACAAAATAAACGAACTGTGGGGAAAAAAAGGAAACGCCCTTGGACACCAGCAAATGATTTTCTTGTACCAAGTGGTGGCAGGGATCAGACCAACCGCTGTCACAGACGAAAGAGATTTTTTTTTTTTTTAAGGAGTGAGACGGTTTAGTTTAGCTGTTAACTCTTCCAACATCATTTATCTTCTTCCCAGACGCCGTCGCACACTTTTAGGCGTTAGTTGGGCTTCGAGATGCCTAGATAATTTTTCACGTCCTTGTCCACGCTGTCCAATACTTCGGAGAATGACAATAGCTGGTTGATGTTCAAAAAAGAAAAAAAAGAAGGTCAGAAACTGAGATAGAAGAACGCGGCCTTTCGTTCTCCAAGGCATACCGCCTCATGCATCTGCCAGAGAATCGGAGAAAACAATCAAGTGAAAAATGGTCCCTCGTGAAACTGCATGCTGCCGGGGAAAAGGAAAAAAAAAAAAAATGTATGAGAGAGGTTGCTGAAGCGGGGTGCATTCGTGGTCAGAGACGAGTTTTTTAGCGAGTGCCCTCTGCCATGAAGTAAGCCGAGTGGAAGGAAAGAAGGGTTGACAATTGCTTTCACGTTCACTCGGCATTTTTTTTTCTCCCTCACAGCTGGAGCACACGACGAAGCGGCGGCAAACAGCAGGAAGACGCGGAGGCTATGGTGAAGACGTGTCCTGCTAGCAACAGCTTGAGGCGTTGCCTCACGATAAAAACAGGAAAAAAAAAATCCCACGTGGGCGACACGAAGCATCTCAAACACTATAGCGGAGGTGGGGTGCTTCCCGTTCTCTTTTCCTTTTTTCGAGTTTTTCTTTCTTTCCTTTCTCTTTGTTTTTTATAGAGGTGGCTCGCACTTTGCAGTTTTCTTCTTCAGGTCTCGTAAACAAGTCTTTTTTTTTTTTCACAAGCTTAAAGAGAAACAAAAATGATGAAGAAAAAGCCGTGCGTTTCTGCAAGCCGCAAAGCCATGGCACACGTGATACACACTATATTTTAAATGTTTTCCGCGCTGAAGAACAAAGCTCTTCCTGTTTGACTTTTATTCTACAAAGCACAAGTTTCCAAGAACGGTCGGAAAGTAACGGAGAACATCTGAGCTTGATGTATCGACCAACATCTGCGCGCTTTCCTATACATGGAACAAGATTTCAAGGGGATCTGGCGGAAGATCGCTAAAGTTACAGGCAAGTCTATAGGTGCTTGAAAGTCAGTCACAAACACAAAAGGCAACGTGCAGTGCAGAAGCAGAGGTTCCAGCCGCTGCCGCTGTGCCTTGAGGTTTTGTTTACTCAAGTGAAGTTTTGTTTACTTATGTTTCGGTTTTTTTTTTCTTTTTTTTAAAGCTGCGGAGCACCTTAGGGACTGGCCTGCAGCGTACCTCTGCTGTCGTCACGGTGGGCCCATCTCGGAGGCCGTGCAGTCAGCAAGTGTGTGTGCTGTGTGGGCCGATCGTGGAGGCAGTGCATCTAAACAGTGATATGTGCAGGGTTGTGTTCAGAAACGTTTCTAACGTGTTTCCGCTAATGCGCCCGCGCTGTCGGCGTCTAACGTCGTCGTCGTGGCAACGTTAAGGCAAGCCACATTAGTAGCGACTGACGTTTCCTGTGAGAAACACCGACACATAACCGCATGCTTCGCACATTCCTAGGTGCTACGTTAGTGGAGCTGTACCTTTCTTTATACGATACCACAGTTTTTATGAGATATTATAGCCGGTGGCTGCTCCGCGCGTCGAATATGAGCGCAATTATGGTGTTATAAAATAATGAGTGAAGAGTTAAAACAATGCGTGGGCTTGCATGAGAGTAACGTATATACAAAAAAGAAATATTTGGTTCATGGGTGTGATGTTGACTGCCTGCTATAGTCGGTGCTAGCAGAAAAGGAAAAGAACGTGAAGAGAGTTACGGGTGGCTGCAGGATGTGTAGTGAAATGTTTGTATAATGGTCCTTGGGTTGACGTTCGCCTACCGTGATTCAGAACCCGCGTTTCACATGCATGCAAGTAAAGTACGATCGGCAAATTCGATATTGTCGCAGGTCCACGTGATTTATCCTGCCGCATATTTTAAGAAGCTAAAATATTTACGCTCGCACAAGGATTACTGCATGAGGTGCCAGCTCAGCAACAGCTGAGGTATGGGCGAGCGGTCCCATTGCGTCCCTGACCCAGTGGTTGAGATCAAGCCGCGATACCATCGCCACGAGCTCTCGACACCGCGAGAGCACACCGCTTGGGTAAAGGTTAGTAAAGATAAACAAGTTACAGCACAAATGGCTATCTAGGACTCGTGCGTTGCGTATAGAATTGGGTCGCAAACATATAGACCGTACGCGCCATTTCACACCTCTACAATCTCTGGCACATCTATTGCCGTGCGCCACGGGGCACCATTCCTCGCCCCACATATAGGATCCTCCCGTTCCAAAGCTGCAGCTTCTTCGAACGAGAGCTCTCGCGCGCTCATGGTCATGCTGATTCGAGAACGCTTCCGGGCACGCACCCTCCTTCCCCCCACATATATCTCGTTCTCGCCCTTGTTGCGTCACCATTTCTCAGGTTTGGCGAGCATACCCCAGCAGCTCCTGTTGCCCATATAAGGTGCCCAGCCTGCGCGACAACTGTTTGTCCTTACCGAGCACGTCTGCCGGCACGTCCGCGCATTACAGAACGGTCGGGGCTGCAGCCGTTCGCCACACTCAGTGCACACACAGAACACACCGCGCAGTGCGCCAGTGATCCGAGGTACACCTCTCCTCCTCCTCCTCCTCCTCCTCCTCCTCCTCCTCTCATAGACGCGTGCTCGCTCGGTGGCAGGGTTCTATACTACACACGTTCTGCACAAATGACACCGCCAGACACATTCATCATTGCGTTGAAGTCGCTGGAGGGACCGCGTTGCTGCTGGTGCTTCAGCCTTTGGCGCTGTGTGTCTGTCTTCCCCCCCACCTCCTGGCCCCCTTTTTGCTCCACCGCTACCGACACTGTCTGGAGAGCAGCCTACCAGGCTGCTCGTAGTACATGTGCCCGCGCCGGCGCCTCTAGTGTTTCTGTCGCGCGGCCGACGGCCTTGATTGCCGCGTTTAGCTGCTTCCGGAGAGCGACTGACGGCCACCCCCCCTTCCTCTTTCCGACGCGGCCTCAAGCCGCCGCCTTATTTGCCGGCTTCGTCATTTTGAGCCGAGGAGCTTTCCCGCGCGGGCTTTTTGTTTTTGATTAATGCGGCTGGTTATAGAGCCTGGGAGAGAAACTGATTACCGGGCATGCAAGCCGCAGCAACTATACTTTGGTTAGCTCGCATAATTAGAACCTGGTTGCTGGATGGTGAAGATTGCGTCGGTTAATAATATTGGGCGAGGGTGCCTGAGACGTATACAGGGGCGACGACCTCGGATTGTGTTGCCGGTATATTTTTGAGGACGAGAAAGGTGAGTCCCTTTACCGGATGATGCTACCCGAACAAAAGTGATTTCCATAAGACATATGTAAATAATATACAACACACAGTTAAATATCTGAAAGGTAGCATCATGTTTCGTGCTCTATTTGCAGAAACAAAGAACGCTTTAATCAGACCCGTTGAACGAGGTTATCTTCTCAGTTCATCCTTGATGAGAAAAGACAGTGAAGCAGAGCGCTAAGGTAATCGATAGTTAACATGATGCAGTTGGTGCCTACTCATCCCATTGTGACAATTATATAATGACCGGTGTTTCACGCGCCATAACAACGACCACGTGGAATTCTTTAACAGGCAGCTAAATCTATAAGTACACGAAGGACATTGCACTTGCCCAACCCCCGTCCCCTTACCCCCTTATTTTTTTCTTCTACTTCCATAGAAATGCGGCCTCCGCGGCCGGGAAAGATCGAAGCCACAGAGCACCACTGCGCCTGCTTAGCGGCCACGACGGATACCGACAGTGACAAGAACCCGTGAAGACATTGCGTTTTGTAAAGGCGAAGGCGCCTGAACGGTTAGTTAGTATACTGCCCCACGCTTTCGTTTTAGGGGGGATTAAAATATGGCTAAAGAACACCACATACATTGAAACTTCGGCGTGCATGGCACTGAGGTAGGGGACCCGGACTTTAAACGCCACCAAGTCGCCCTGGCTCGATCAAATCTTGGAGTCGCCTGCAGCAGCATCACTTCGTATAAGACCTCTCATGTTGACCGGCCTGTTCCATGGGATTGGCTTTGTACCTGCAGCTGTGTCAGCACACAAGACGCCTTGTATACGCTGTGCGATTATCCAGTGCGCGACCGCATTTATAGGGCAGGACGGAAAAATTCTCGTACACATTGTTTTAACTTGGGCGCATATTAACGAAAGTAAGATGCGCCCAAATTTTACGGGGATCCACTTACCTCCACTGGAACGCATGACTTACATTTACAAGTCAACCACCACGTAGTCATTTTGTTAATTTATTTGACTGCGTTCATCTCCCGAGTAAGGTCCCAAATAATTAAATTACGATTCCGGGAAGACAATTGAGTAGTTGGATGGGCGATTACATTTTCGCATGCTGTCTGTGTGCGCTTATCCATACCACTCCTTGTTTTTCGTGAGCTCGAACGGCATATATATCCTATACCACCTTCTTTTTCTCACCCATGCACCTCAAACTTGCCCTCGCATCGCGCCAGCTTCAATCTCAATACTCATCTCGCCGATGCAGTTCCCCCACCCTCGCTCTTTACAATAATTAGACCTACCATAACGCAGCTTATTCAATATTCACCGCCGCATACATATATATAGGCATGCGTAAGTATCGCGTTGTTCCCCGAACGCGGCGAATTATTACGAAGTGCGGCAAAATGCGCGCGACGCTTAAGACCCGCTGGCACAATGGTCCAAAGGCCGAGAGAGAACAAGACGGGGAGGAAACATGGGGGGGGGGGGGGTGATAAAGGAGGAAGGGGGGATAGGGGAGGGGGGCTTTCTTAACGAGATGGAGAAAGTCGTTAGCGGTCTTCCGGAGGAGCGACTAGCGTGTGCCGTGCCCGACGAACAATGAGGCAACGCATATATACGAGAGAATGGTGCAAATGTTTAGCCACAAAGCCGCGGCAATGAGGCGACAATCGCGGGGAGGTCAAAACCGTTTCGCCTTCCAACGCTGAGAGAGAGAGATACGGAAATTATGGAGAGGCATGCAGGGAAAGGCAGTTCCGTAAGTTTAGGTTCGTGGCGCCTGCGTGTGACTGCAGCGAGAGCCGTGACACACAGGTGCGCGGGGAAAGGGAGCCCACAAGTGCATGTGACTCGATCGTCGCAAGTTTAACCGCATGCATCCGGTTTTATACGGAGAATGCGATCACCCGCAATCGAATGCGATTAGGAGGCTATACCTCGGTTTTCAGGCGCAGGTGCGAGGGACCCCGAGAAGCCTAAATTAAGGCCCAAAGCCGCTCTTGGTGTGATATTTTGAAAACGCAAGTTTCGTATAAGTTGAATCCTGAGAATCACAGATACCAACTTGAGAGCCCTGCTTTTAGTATACATTTCCAACGGCAAAATGCGCTCCGAGGCCAATACCTTAATCGTCTTGGATGTACCAAATTGGGAGCCCTGCTTTTAGTACATTGCAAACTGCAAAGTGCACTCCGAGGCCAATAAATACTTTATGCGGTCGTCTTGGATGTAATGTGCATGTGCAGAGGTATAACATGGACGTAGTTTAAGCATGTCACTCTTGGAATATTGCGCAACAGTGGCATTAATTTGGCCTGCACTGTTGTAGCGTCAAAGAGAGACGATAAGAAGAGCCCAAAAAGTGTGTAGAACGCAACTTAAACGTTACGTGAGCCTATGACACCTCTGTGTTTAGTCCCGCCGCGGTGGTCTAGTGGCTACTCGGCTGCTGATCCGAAGGTCGCGGGATCGCATCCGGCTGCCCAGGCTGCATTTCGATGGAAGCGAAATGTTCAGACCCGCACTGTACTGTGCGATGTCAGTGGACGTTAAAGAACCCCATGTGGTCGAAATTCCCGGAGCCCTCCACCACGGCGTCTCTCATGATCATATCGTGGTTTTGGGACGTACAACTTGAGCAATTGATTAACCTCTATTGTTTAGCCAAATAAAAGAATCTGACAACAGGGAATGTGAAGAGACGGCCACTTCCTCCAAGTGAGGCCTCTGGCATCTGCAGGTAACCGTGACATTCAAACAGGAAAGAAAGCAAAGATGTTCGTGCTCGTTTTTTCCCACCCACCCATAATGACCTATATAGTGGGTAATGCAGGGCCATTATGTTCATTGGCTGTTTTGGGGTTTGAGGAAGGTAGACTACATAGGATAGAACTTTTACTATGAGTGCGGCTCGTACCGCTAGATGTTCAAACCAACTTTGTGAGGAGCGGACATAGAAGGGGAAAAATAATGTAGATGGATCAATAACATAATAAAGATAGGATGAATTCAGTGTTGCCGGTAAAAATATACATAATCAACTAGCGTACATTAGCAAATATAGATAGCTAATAATAGCCAAGGTTAACCAACACTACTAACATTAGCTATCAATTAGCCACCATAAGTGTGTCTTAGAAAGCAGCACGTGTCCGTAGTACGAGAGTAAATACGATGCTTGGATTGGGCGAAGAATTTAAACGTGACAGAGGAGAAATTACAACTAAATAGTGGTTATTGTCGACGTCACGATCATTCAGGCCTCCTTACAAAATCGGTGTGTGTTGTCCACGACAACATCGTGTTCGAAACATCGATAATAGGGACCAGAACGTGGAGATATATAAGCATTGCGCGCTGACTGTATTACCGTCACGTAGCAACACATGACGTAGCCGTTATACTACTTTTCCCGTATTAAACTGCATCATGTTACATTATATTTCCAGAATCACTTCTGTTTAGCAGCCATCGCTATAGCTAAGTTTGCGGTTTTCGTTATTACTTTCATTCCTCCTTGCATATGAATCCGGTGGAGTTCGCTTAGGTTATGATTTTTACGTCAAGGGGAAATGTGCGCCGCGTATAACCTTCTCCCGCATGAAAGTCATCTCAGTACCAACGCACAGGTGAGGAAGCAGTTCTATAAAACAATACAGGAGAAAGGGGGGCCTGTCGATGATCGACAAGAGGGCCAGCGCCCAGCCAACCTTCCGAAGATTATGCAAAAATATCACGGTATTTATAGATTCCGTGAACTCTGCAGAGTTCAGCTGCATCATCATATTCTCTAATGAACACTATAATGTGGCAACAGGTAGGCTACGTGCCAGAAGGCCGCCGAAATCGGTATGTTCCGTCTATATGCCAGTTATAATAGGGTTATGACGAGGCGTGTACAACTCATGCAACAATACTCGGAAAAATAATATCGTTGTAGCTTAGAGTTGTGATGTAGCCGCGCTGAGGACGTCGTGGCTTCATTCTCGGTCTGGTCGGCCGCATTTCACTGGCGGCCACATAAGAGAATGTTCGCGTACGTACATTCAGATGCACCTTAAATAAGCACTATAAAGTGAAACGCTGAAGTTTATACAGCATAATGCGTTATTCTTCGGAAACACCGATGTCATTATTTTCGCCATACAGAATATTATATATCATGATATATAATATATAATATTTAATGCCAATATTAGAATAGAAAATGAAGGTCCAATTTTCATTCTTGAATTTCGCGTCGAAACTTCAAAGACATAAGGTCACAAACCACATTCCGTTTGTTTGTTTGTTTGTTTGTTTGTTTGTTTGTTTGTTTGTTTGCTTGCTTGTTTGTTCGTTCGTTCTGGTCGACAGGGGTCGACAGGGCTCGAGCGGCGGCAGCGAGCCACGACTACCTGGACTTAAGAGGCCACCCACCTTCGGGCTCACAAGGCTTTATCCTTCAATGATGTTTATTTCTCTCTCTCTCTCTCTCTCTCACTACATTGCCATAACCAAATTTTCTACATTACGCTAAGGTAAATCTCTGGCTTTCTTGAAACGTATGCCTCTTCGCTATGGTGGCGTTCTTGGCATTCTGAAAAGGGCGATCTATAGGCACAAAAATATTACTCTTCACCTTAGCGCCTCTTTATGCATGATATGAATCATTAGAGAGAGTCCATTGCGCAATGTTCAATTATGGAATGATGGTTCTGCCCCATGAACTATCAAAGAAAAAAAAGAAATACGTAACAGGAATTGTGGACGAAAAAGAAAAAAACGAAACTGCGGGTGAACGAAAAACTGTACAAAAGTGAAAGGGCCAGTATAAAATTCTGTGCAAAGTGGATACTCTCAATCAGCAGAGCTCACCCCCAAATATTTGGTTAATAAGTGCCCTCGTACAAGAAAATGCAAAGAAGCATATTCCCCGGGATTAATCAATCTGGGGCGTCGTAACGTGCACTACTATACTGCATGTCACCAAATAAACTTGATGAGCAACACCGTCATACTCGCTTATGACTGCAGATTCACATATGAAAGCCGAAACACCGCGGGCTTCTGTCAGAACACCAGTTTTGGCAATGTATTCAATAAAAAAATATTTTTTCAGTAGTTTTTTTTCTATTATTATTATTAATGAAATGGTGATAGGAGAGGTTGGTGCCTTTAGCACGGCACCGGCTACAGCTTCTCGCTTAGCAGTCCCAATGAAAATTCAATAAATAAATAATAAATAAATAAATAAATAAATAAATAAATAAATAAATAAATAAATAAATAAATAAATAAATAAATAATGAAAATAAATAAAGAAGATTTCCGCAGGACATACACACTAGAAACACCAAAAGAGTCGACGCTATGTACAGTACGACATTGCATGGGTCAGAGTTCCGTGCAGGTATTCACGTATAGGAAGGGTTCGTACATACACGACTGAGCACATGTAATTATAATAGTTCATACGGGTGACTATGCGCAACAAACCCAATAGAATCTCTGTGCAATATAACGCCTGGACCAGACTGCCTTTTTCACACACATCCCTTGTAGAGGAAAAATCGAAATGGCGAACAAAGAAAATTCAAAGCGTATAAAGCAGATTAAGGAGAGGTTGAGCAGGAAATCCAGTGGAAGCTGGTTTCTGCGCCCGAATCCATTTGTTACTTGACCCCCGTGACGTCGGTTTAGAGCGTGGCCGTAGCTCAAATCCCGAAGAAGGCAAGGCCTGCCGTCTACTGGTGGATTAGCGAGGTCGAGAGCTGCGCGTATATCACGGAGGATCGCACCGATGACAAACGCGCCGAAGCGGGGCACACTGTGCCACTTGAAATGCACAAGTGCGCTTGCCGGCCATTTTTCACGATGCAGTGCAGGCGTGAGAGATCGCGAAATCACGCGCATGTGGCTTAACAAAGTTCGATCGCCTCGAGAATCGCGTATTTATTTATGTGTAGCGCGCACTATAGCAGCTGCACAGAGTACTCGATTTCGCATTACTTTGGATCACGGGTATACAGTCCTATATTTCTCTCTTTCTCTCCAAGTTTCTCTCGATTGTGACGAATAGGCGCGAAAATAGCACGTGCAAAATAGCCGTTGCCGTTAGTCGTGAAGAAGCGAGGGGCAGGGAAATTATATTAGAAATGCCTAAGGACTCTAAAAAGTTTGAGGGAGAGAATGTAGTGCGGCATGGAGAGGTTACCACATAGCTGCAGGATGTGTGGACACACACACACACACACACACACACACACAAACACACACACACACACACACAGCCCCGCCACGGCGGTAGTGGTTATGGCAGTCGGCTGGAAATCCGAGAGTCGCGGGATCAAATCCCGGCTGCGGCGGCTGCGTTTCGATGGAGGCAAAATGTTGAGGCCCGTGTGCTGTGCGATGTCGGTGCACGTTAAAGAACCCCAGGTGGTCAAAATTTCCGGACACCTGCACTACGGAAAGTGACAGCGATGTTGATATGTCCCCCAACTCTCTTGTTTCCTTTCCCTATTTCATTCCCCTTTCCCCTTCCCCAGTATAGTGTAGCCAACGGGAGATCCCCTCTGGTTAACCTCCCTGTCTTTCCTTTCCGTTTCTCTCTCTGTCTCTCTCTTCAGTCATAATCAGAGCTGGTTTTGGGACGTTAAACCCTCAAACCCACACACACACACACACACACACACACACACACACACACACACACACACACACACACACACACACACACACACACACACACACAGCCACTACAATATCAATTCGTTTTGTGAAATAGTCCAATAAGAAAGACGTTCTCCTGATGTTTTCACCGAGAACTTCCAGGAAGTCGTTGGTCAAGTTTTACTTGCGTTCTCACTGACGGGAAATGGAACTGGAGAAACGTATAACAGATGTACAGAGCCGCTCAAATCAGCAGATTGGTAGCTCTCCTTTTCGCTTTTGGCCCCCATTTGTAAGTCTCAACAAAACTTCTTTTCTTCTTATTCTCACATTCAAAGTGTGGTGTCCTTGCCAAATGGTGGAAAAAAAAAAGATACAAATGTCAGTGCGATTGCGGCGAGTAAATGCGCCCTCATTAGGGCCAGGTGCTATGCCAGCGACGAAATTAAAATTTGAACTTGGAAAGGAGGGCCTGATTTCTGTCTAATGCCCCACTCCGGTGTCCTTTTTCCCGATCACCTTCTTTCGCTCGTTCCCGGGCCCGCCGGTTCACTTCCTTTTTAAACATTGCATACCAGGCTCACCATTTCACAGGCGACGTTTCTATCTTCCTTCACTTCCGCATTCTCCCCCTTTTTTTTTTTCTTCTCTTACCTCCTGACGACTTTCGAATGAGGCTTTGCTTGTTGTTGCTCTGACCGTTGAGTAACTTTTAACGCCCGAACCCGGCATAAGAAGGAGCTACGGCAATGCGCAACACAAAAGAATACACAACCCAAAGAAAAAAAAAATCGGTCACGAGAAAAAATATACATATACACATAGGTGCGGCTGTTTGTGCGTGTGTGCCCCATTAAACCCTCGTTTCCTGGGAGCGCTAATGAGCGGCTGGCTGCCTCGCCCTCTCTTTCGCGAGGCTCACTGCCACCGAGAACCTTCTAGCGAGTTCGAAGCAAACCTCGCCCAACTCTCCACACACACACACACACACACACGCCGCAGCATGCACTCACACACAGACACGCACGAACAACGCTCGCCTTCAACATCCTGGCCACCCTCTTCTTGGCCCCGACTCTCTCGGCAGCCTGCTGCCAGGCAGGCAGGGCTCTGCAACGTAGCTACACTAGGGGCTCGAACGTAAGCGCAGACTTTTTCGCGCGGAAGCAAGCGCCAGAACAACGCAAGAGTGACACCAAAAGAATGGAACGCACGTGCGCAGCTGGGGCAAGAGAAGGGCCGCGGTCGCTGATGCCACGCTTGCGTGGTGCGCGAACTCGCCGTGCGTGCGTGAGCGCGCTTACGCGTGTATGTGAGAACGTGTGCGTGCGTGTGCTGCAGGCGGGTTCGGGAGCCGGTAGCGCGCGGGATGAGATAATCGATAGGCGCCTCGGTTTTCCTGCAGGACGCGACAATGGCCCTGACGAGAGTTTAACCAGCGCCCGCGGGGCCATCTCGGGCTGTTTATGCGGCTGAGACTTCCCCCGCTCGAGGGAGAAACAGGCACACGGCCTGGCCGGGTGGCGAAGGCTTGCAGTGGTTTGGTTACCGGTAGCTTTTTTTTTTTTTTTTTTGTGGGGGCGGGGAGTGCTTGTTCTTTACCTGCACTTCAATCGCTTGGTTACTATGCGCCACCCTCTTTGTCCTCTGCTTTTTTTCGGAATGAATGCCTGAATGTTCGGTCCAACGTTGATGACCCCGGAGATTTAGCTTTGTTGAAGCTTGACCGTCGTAACCCGATAATATCGCGAGTTTAAACTGGTACACTCGGTTACTCACCGCTTCGACCTTCATAGTTAACGGAAGTATATATAGAAAATTAAACACGAACGCTTTTATTCTATCACTCTAAACATTACGCTCCAATTCACTCCCGTGTTTAATTTCGCTTTAAAATTGCGAACTGATAGTATGAAATAATAGGCGGAGGTTGGGACGCGTTTGATTCTCTTACAAACTGCACCCAAAATATATATCTCCCTTGGCCTATACATAGGTGTCTGCGCAAGTGGCTTCCGAGACGCGGTGAATCGAACCAGCTTTACTTGCATACGAGGACAAGAACAAAATTGGCCAGCCTACTCAAAGAAGATTCGAATTCCTTTAATTTTTATTTTTTCTTGCGTAATATTCCTCATTAAGGCGGAAACTTAGAGGCAATGACATGTCACTTATGATTGTAAATTATATATATGCTCTGAACAATAAGTCGCATGCCACTGCGTCTGATTCTTGCATTAGTGAGAAATATTACGCAGAAAAAATGTATTAAAAATGATGAGATTGGGCGAAGCTCCTGGAAGTAATCATCGGTTAAACCGTGAAATTTCTTCCGTTAATTCGCCCGATAAAATTGACGTGAAACGATTGACAAACCTGTATCGCGATATGGTTTTGAATATAAAACCATTGCTTTAGAAAACACCTGGCGTCTTTCGTTAAGCAGCTGGCGTCTTTTCGTTTTGCTTTTAGAAAACATCTGGCGTCTTTCGTTGGTTTATTTCATCAATCAACGGCGTTTTGAACAAAATTTTTATTGTTTAATCACGCACAGGAGAAATCTCACCAGGCACTACCTTGGAGGTAAACAATGGCTGCTAATGGGAATGAGAGACAGAAGAAGTCGGCTTTTAGCTAACACTTACACTTCTACTTCTACTAACGTTTCCTACTGGAACTTGCCAATGGGTGCTAATGGGGAATGAGAGACAGAAGAATTCGGCTTTTAGTTAACGCGCACGCTGCGAATTTTTTATTGTTCAACAACGCACAGAAAAAGGACTCGCTTGAAGTACGCAGGCTGACATTGAACGCTATATATATAATTCAGTACTAGCTGGTGCACAACCTATAATAACATATCCGTCAAGTGGTGACGCGTAGTTCTCCTTATAGTTTAAACCTAGGTTCTATCAAGATCAGGGACAACTGTACATATACGCTCGCTATACGACGAAGACGTCACCACCAGAAAACGGGATCTTCCTTTGAAGCTTGACATCCCCGTGATAGAAAAAAAAAAAACGACAGAAAATCTCCAAGAAACAGTGCACATAGAGAGACAGCATGAAAAAGAAAGGAAGAAGAACCTTCGAAAAAGCGGGTGACGTGAAAATCGTGTCAGTGAGCCGGGGGCAAAAATGCGCGAAAGACGCACAATGGTTGAAAGTGTCGCGAAAGAAGGAAATACTGCCTGTATCGCACGTATCAAAGAGGAGAAAAAGAAATAAAAGAGGGAAAGCTGAGGGCTGCACCTTCTGTAAACACAATTTTTCTCTCCTCTATCGAGCCACTCATCTTTATTTTTTTTCCCCCAGACTTTTGGCAAGGGACTCGGTTGACGAAGACAGCGAAGCGTCGCGGAATGGCGGAAGCACGAAACTATATAACGTGATAAAAATCCAGTAAGCATGCGGAAGAATAAGCCGCACAAAAAATGGAACAGAAAAAAAAAGTAGCCATGAATCAAGCTCCCGCTGCTTCAGTGAGAAGAAATAAATGAAAGTCGGAAGAGGTTGCGATCCAAAATGGGGAAGAACTGGAGAAAAAAAAAGGTGAAATGGGAGGGGGGGGGGGAGGGCGAGCACGAGCCACGTACGTTTACCCTTCCAAAAGAAAGAAGTCCGAGGAAGAGACGACGACGACGAAGGGACAAGAAGAAGAAAAGAGGAAGCACAGGGACGAAGCTCTGGCACGCAAGTCCCGATAAAATGAGGAACTAGTCCCTTTCCCGTCTCCGCCAACAACGCCAAGTTCCTTTATCGCACGAGGCCCGAGTAAAAATGGGGATGAATCGGAGAGAAAAAGTTCCGAGATTGAACGCCCGGTTCCTGGGATTGATAGAACGAGGAGGGCTCGCGCAAGAAAAGGGGAAGATGGGGTTGAGAGGGAAGTTAAGCAAACAGACGCATGAGTTCTGGCCTGAAAAGAAGTGAGAGGGTGAAAGAGAGATAGAGAGAGGGAAAAAGAAAGAAGGCGGCAGTCTGAGTGCGTTTCGGTACACGGCGAAGTGTTTTTGTGCTTGTGTTGAGGGTGAGGTTGACGTAAGAAAACACACACACACACACACCGGTTCGCTCTCTTGTACACAAGGGAAGAGGGGAAGGCGTGGCGTACGAAGAGGGAAAGACTCAAAACGAAATAAAATAAATTAAAATGGCGGACGACTTCCGAAAGAACACTGCTGAGACAGCGACCAACAGTGTAGAGAACGAATAGAAGAAGAAAAAAAAGAAAATAGACAGATAGAGTTGAAGAGGTACAGCACTCTGGGGCAGAGGAAAGAGGTGCTATCCGTCAGGCTAAGGAAGGGGCGTTTCCTTCGCTTCCATGTAGCCGACTGTTTCTTCCCGGAGACTTGGTGCAGCGAACACAGAGACTCTCTGAGAGAAAGAAAGAAAAAGAAAAGAACGCGCGCACGAGTCGCAGCTATCTAATCGGCTGCTGACGTCGTGAAGAGGAGGAAAGGAAGAAACGGCAGCAAAGAAGGCGAAACGTATACAGTATTGCAAAGAAGGCGGCGTGCCTTCTCGAGCATGTGCGGACGGGACGAGGAATGGGATCAGTCTTGCGAAGAGAGGAAGGCTTAGGGAAACTTTACGGGGTATAGGGATATCACTTAAGAAAGCTCGGTCATGGCAACCGTCGCGATAGGTCGCTGACAAGCAGCGACTCGTGACAGAGAGAGACGAGATGCGATGTTGAAGGTTTTGTTTTAGAGGAAAGGAGGGCTCGGAGGAAGAACGGGGTTACGAGGTTGAAGATAAAAATGGGGAGAAGTAAACATAGGAATGTGCCGCAGTATGGATGTAAGGAAGGCATGCAGGATGCATGGTGACACACAGGATGGTGAGGAATTCCATTTCCAGAAAAGCATGCATATACGCGAGGGAAAAAAAGGCGATAAGTTTCGTACTTTCCATGGATGAAATGCTCAATATCGCTGATGTGCGGCCCGTTGCTCACCTCTTCCAATATTGTGGGCAGTGTCGAAATGCTTAGCAAACTGCCTTTCATTGAAGGCCGGAGGCAACGTTTTTAAAACATTCAAAGGTCTTCCCTTCTGATGCACGGAAAATAAAATTTCTTGTTTTCTCTTTTTTATTACCTTTGGTTTATGTGGTATATATAGATTTGTTGCTTGTAGTTTAGTTGACCTTGTACAGAATATTCCATCCGAGGTACAGTAGTCAGGGCCCACTTTAGCGATAGTTTCAGGCCTCCTAATTGGATCCCGTATCGCTACAAACATGCTATCGAATGTACATCCGATAAGATGACATATTTATCTGGCACATCAGGCAGCAAGACTACAGGCAAGAGTACGAGCTCTGGGACGTTCCTGTACGGAAATGATGAAATGGTCTGGTACACTAACGCAGCGAAACACCAAAGCAGGCGAGCATGCGCACCTAACGCTGGTTGACAAACTCTAAGAAAGAACTGCAAGCAGCCACAGTAAAAGTGACTGGCACTGGGACGCTCTGTAGCGGCAATAGCCTGTGCAGCCTACCTTGGCAGAGTGCGGGCCGACCTTAACGGACCCACAAACAGAGTACCACAATATACACATGGTTTATGGAATATCTACAGCCACTGTACGCATCCTTGAGTGAATACCTTTACCCGGAATTTGCAATCTGGACACCGAGACATTTCATCCGATCATGCAATGGAGCAGCCCACAAAGCGGCCCATGAACGAGGTGTAATTTTGACACGATGTCGTCAGCATACTAACCAGTCAGTTTTAGATTCTCAAGACAAACCCAAACCGTGAAGACACACGGACGTGCTCGCCAGACTTGGAAGAAGAATCTACCCCACGCCATATATACTCTCGCCTCTCGAAAGCTTACACGCTACCTTGCAGAGAACATGTTAACATACAAAAAACGTTCCTAAAGGTTACCAAATACCACTTTATACATCCAAGAAGTAATGAGTATACGACGGAGAATTTTGTTTAATCCAAACACCGCGCATCATATGCTACGGGAATGCGACCGAAACGCCAACATCCAAGAGGCGATCCACGGCACGAGGGCGACGAAACCCGTATGCTCTTATCTTAAAGGTCATCACTCTCTCTTCACTTCTGAACTGCACTACGCATACGAGGCTGTCGCAGTTGCTACTGTTTCAACTTAATACAAGGAGTACATAATCGTCGTATACTAATTCACAAGCCCTGGACAAATTCCACCACCACTGCAGTCGCACGGTTAATGACCTTTTGTGAGCATTATCGACGAAAGTTCTACACAGACCCGGTAACATGATCTTAATCTGGAATGTTTATACGTGTTCAGAAGTACCTGCTCCCGCTTTATAACAAGGAAGTTACTTCCCTTCTCGCCCTTTCTGTTCGCGATTACACTTGACTAACCCATTCATGCAAGCCCGAACGCACGACTGAAAAGAACGTGATACTATCGCGCGTAAACAATAACGCGTGGCAATTTACGACAATGGCCCACATCCCGGGACACTGCCGCCGCCTCGCGCGTCTCTTCGACCTTGACGCATCCCAAATACGTCAGCAGTAGCAGCGGCAGCAGCGCGCGCATAATGCAAAATACAATAGGGAACAAATCAAAGCAAAACGACAGCGAACGGGGAAAATAGCGTCGTGGTTGGGACCCCGGGAGCCGTGTTCGGCACCGTCAAAACTTCCTCCGCGGCGCCCCTGGTTTAGGGAAAGGCAGCTGCAAATTCTGTTCGCGGGGCGCGCAGGGAGACCCAAGCGAGGCGCTGCCGCGGGAGTGCTTTGCCGCGGCGACCAGATCGAAGCAGGCCGCGCTCCCCTCTATCCCCTTTGGGGAGGATAGGGCTGCAGCGAGCGACGTGAAGGGGCGGTGCTCGGCGCGGGACTGCGGGATCTCCTCGCGCTCTTGCTCGACCTCCTCCTCGCCACATATTGATCAACGGCGCCGTTCCGTGTGTACATTCTCGGGCACCGTGCCATATCTCGCGGCACCCTTGAAATAATCGAAGCATGGCAAAAAGAGGGCCCGCGCACGCCCCGGGAGAGCAGAAGAGCGCCCGGTGCTGGTGCCCGGGCTTTGCTGTCCCGCTTGTCTGGGGCTCGCGCGAAGGGAACCGGGAGGGGTGGGGGTCCGACGTTGGAAAGGGTGACAGGGGGTGCTGCGACGTCGGGCTCCGAGAGGGAGAAGAATCCGGGTCAGGGAGAATCTCGGTTAAAGGCCATCTCCATCTCGTAACCCCCCTCCCTTGCCCTTCCCCTTCGCTAGTCCCGTCGCGCGCCAACCGAACACGACGAAAGAGCTAGGCGCTATCTGCCTACGCGTACATTCGTCATCGGCAAGATAGAGAGGGAGAGGAGGGCTCGGGTAAGGGAGGGAGGTACATAGACACGATGATTTGGCCTCTCTCTCTCTTGGCCCACGACGCAGAAGCGCGGACGCGTGTGTGTACACAGCCGAGTGGTGTTGCACCATTTCGCGGCTTTCCAACACGCGGAAGTCCGTGACACTGGTGGCGGAGACGAACAAACATGCATTTTTTTTGGGGGGGGGGGGGGAGCAGCCGAGGGTATAAACAATAAGAACGGGCGTAAATGTTTTTTGTTCCAGCCGAAGTAAGCTGTATGTTGTGCCGGAGTCGGTAGTGCTACATCAGTCAGAAGAGTTCGTGGTAGGAATGCGGCTGTCGCCGCGTTTACGTGCCGTTCCCCGTTGGGATTAATTTGAAGTGCAGTTTTGTTTCCCAGCTGCGCAGTACTTTTTCGTGTCTCTTTTTGAGCGTGTATAGCAAAATGCCGAGGCATACAAACGTTGAGTTCGCAGCTAAGCATATCAGTGAATGATAACAACAAGTAGTTGTAAAGCGCCACCCAAGGGTGTCGTTAGGTTATATATACACGTAGCAGAGACAGCACATGCGTATATGTAATATGTTTGTTGAGCTTATAATTTAGAGTATAATGCTCTAAGGTAACGGATGGTTGCTTCGGGTCACTTTAATTCCTGTTTTAGGCAACTACGCAATTTACATTTATACATTTTCTTGATCATGAACGTATGTTATGACAGACATCCTTAAATTAGAACTGCGAAGGCTAATTCTCATACCTCATTTTGCTCGAACGGGCAGACATGTGTATATCTTAAGCGCAAACGTAAATGCGGCTGCTTTTTTGATAGGAGAGTTCAAAACTCATATTAGAAAGAGAGCACGAAGCTTTGCACTGACAAAAGAGTTCTCACAACTCTGGCGGAGAGTCATGGTGCTGAGAACATACATTAGCGCCAAAGCTCCTGAGCAACTTTCAGTTCAATTTCAGCTCATGAGCAACTTTCAATAAGAAGCCAGCTGCTCACGTTACACCAGCCAACCGCAGCTGTCGACTCTCCTAGATTACCAATTGAAAATTTTCCAATTTGTTCAGTGTTTCCCGAAATGCCATTGTCATATTTGTCATGGAATACTTGAAGATACGTTTGTTAACTAAAATGATGCAACAGCGGATACCGTTGGTAAGACAGCGTGTTCAGTGACGGTCAAGCGTTGCTGTTAGTATATATAGTGCTGGCAAGGTGGAATCATATGGCGGATGACGTGGAATATGTAAAATGCAGTCAAACAAACGTCAACCTACATGACTTAGTAAGACAGGGAGACGTTTGAAATAGCGTTTTACCCGAACCATCGTTTCATGTTACTTCATTACTCCTTTGAGGTAAGAAAATTTCAGGCGCGGGCTAGACGGGCCGCGCGGCGAGTCGGAATACAGGACAGCCGTGTTCTCTTGGTGTACTCAAGCTTATCCACGTTATGTTGGTGGATCAATTAATCGATTTCTGGGGTTTTATGTACCAAAACTACAATATAATTATGCAGAGAAGCCATATTGGAGGGCTCCCGAAATTTCGCCCACCTGGGGTTCTTTAACGTGCGCTGGCGCAGCACAATACAATATTGAATTAATTGTTGGGGTTTTACGAGCCAAAACCAATATATGACTACGAGACACGTCCCTTAGCGGATAGTTCCGAAGTAATTTTTGACCACCTGGGGTTCTGTAACGTGCACCTAAATCTAAGTACACGGATGTTTCTTGCAGTTCGCCCCCATCTAAATATGGCTGCCGTGGCCGGGGTTCGATCCCGTGACCTGATGCTTCGCAAGTCAACACCATAGCCGCTAAGCTATACCATGACGAGTCGCCTGGATAGTGGAAGGGCATAAAGAGATGGGGACAATGCGGTGCCAATGCAGCTCGCCAATACACTCTCACACATTTTCCAGGCATACTGTGTCGAGTGAGGTGTTGCGCGTTTGCATCTGCATGGCATTCCTACCATTACTATGCAGCGCACGAACAAGAATGAGGGCCTTCTCCTTATTCCATTAGCACTGTCTTGCTTATGATACCAGAATTCTACTGTGGTCACACTGTCACCAACCCAAACTACTAGAGAGCGTGTTTGGAAGGTACGCCGCGGCCGGTAGAGAAGTGTCAACTTTGCTGACTGTGATGGGGGCAGGAGCGTGCTTGCGTGCGTGTGTGGTGCGTGTTTACATCGACTGATTGCTTATTTGAAAAGTGTGTATATTGTGTGCATACACATTTCAATTTCTGTTCAATTCTGTCCTTATACGACAACCCCATTGCACATTGGCCAGATGGAGTCTTATTCCGGTTAACTGCCCTGCTTTGCTTATTCAGCTTCTTCTTTCTGTCTGCCTTATTGCAGACGACATAATCTTTTGGCGCGATTATACTGTCTATAACTGAATTGACGATGCGCCTCTAAGAGAACGACGGTTGATTACATCAACGTTTCGGTCGGACCCAGACCTTTTTCAACACACACACACACACACACACACACACACACACACACACACACACACACACACACACACACACACACACACACACACACACACACACACACACACACACACACACACACACACACACGGGCACCTGTACTTGGCCCCGCCACGGTGGTCATGGTTATGGCGCTCGGCTGCAGATCCGAAGGTCGCGGGATCGAATCCCCGCCGCGGCGGCTGCATTTCAATGGAGGCGAAATGTTGAGGCCCGTGTGCTGTGCAATGTCAGTACACGTTAAGGAACCCCAGGTGGTCGAAATTTCCAGAGACCTCCACTACGGCGTCTCTAATCAGAGTTGGTTTTGGGATGTTAAACCCCACAAATCAAATCAAATCAAACTTGTACTTGCAAGACACACATTACAATAATCATATAGAATGCAAGACAATGCCTAACCACCCTTCCTCCCAGCGACACGCTGTACCGGGCTTTCACCGAATGCGCACAAAAAAAAAAAAAAAAAAAACGACCACTATATTTACCCACGTATACAACCAACATTCGTCAACGTTAGCTACCAAGAGCTGTTAACTACAATTTTTTGAATTTTGGCAACTGTTAGCCACCCGTTGTTTTAGCATCAACATTGTTGTCTTTCAACCTCAAGCCAAATGGTGGACTGCGACCAATTCCCTTTGTTTTAAAGAAACGTGCATCTCTTTCCAACCCAAGTGTCTTGACATATATACAGACAAGCGTATAGACTATACGCACCAACTGGCAGTGGGGGGACTGTCTAGACTTTTGCCACAACCTCAAGCCTTGTCATCGCTTCCTTTTGTCGCGCACTCCGACAGCGAGCACAGCGCCTCGCATCGGCAGCCGAGCTGCACCACGGGCGGGAGGAAGAAGAAGAGGAGGCGGAGGATGCGGTGGCCGCTCACTCGCAGCTCTCCCATACGCGGCCATATATCTCATCTCGGGAATGAGTCGGCGCGGTCCATCCATCCTGCTCAGCGAGCTGCCGGCGTCCCCGCGGGCGCCTCGGATGGCTTCACGAGACGGCGCGCTTCGTTCCCCGCTGAATTCCCGAAACCCTTTGGAGCGGCCCATTCGTCTTCATTTTAATAAACTCGGCACGTCGGCTGCGATCCGTGGGCGTTCGTTTAAAAAGTTAATTTCTGCGCATGCGCCTTATTTACCCCCGCGCGCGCGACGAAGACCGCAAGGCGGCGTTGACGGCGCTATTTTTACACGTCGCGCGAGTCCCTTTTACGTGGGACGGTGTCGCGTTGTGTGCGTCGTTGCTTGCTTACGTGCGGCGCTCTATTAGAGTGGCGTGCGTCGCGAGATACGACGCGACCATCCGTCTCTCGCGCAACTTGTTCCGTAGACTATACTGGAGGCGGGCCTGAGTTGCGCGATTAAAGTTGTATGATGGGGAAAAGAGCGCGGGGTATATACACTTCGTACGTACGCAGCGAACACAGTTGGGCAAGCCCGAGTCAGGTGAAGGGTTACCTGTGCTCCCCATGTGGAACAGACCCGAAGTTGTGTCGGCGTTGGGCTTAGGTTACGAGATGAACCGTTAATCACTTTGTACGTGCGCCTTTCATTCTTCCTGACGCAATACATATCGCAGAAGCGGGGTTTAGTTACTTCAATAATCACGCGCTGAGGGCTGTGGCGTAAACGCAGTGTGCAATCTGCCCGTGTCGTCTCTTGTTGAGTGACGTTGCTTATTTGCTGAGCTTGGATAATGTGTTCTGCAGAGCCACGTTGATCGTTTCCTATTGATTCTTCAGTTTCTTGTGCTCTCTTCTTGCACCTACTAAATCTCTCCCAACTATAGAGGGCAGCCAACTGCAGATGATCTCTGCAGTTAACCTCCGTGCTTTTCCTCTTTACCTTTTCTTCCCTAATCAGTTCCGAGCAACATGAGCCGTGTAATTGTGCTACAGAGAGATCGGCTGCGAATCTCTCTGCCATTCGTGTTGTCGAGGGCTTGGGAGCCATCAATAGTCAATCGCCCACCAATGTTCTGTTTCAGGATGCTTATTGATAGTATGTATTGGGAACTGCGCGCTTTCCGAACGCTCGGTAGTAACGGGAGTGGTTACTATACCATTTTGCATATTTCGTGCATCTTTTTTTGCCGTTTAGTATACCTTAGAATTATGTCGTAAATGCTGTCGTTACTCCTATAAGTGTGTTAGGCGTAGCAACTATTACTACATGCGTACGTGACAAGTTAGCAAATGCTATCCACCGCTGACAGGGGTATTTTATGCGGTCATTTTGATAGGCTTACGCAGAATTCAGACAAACTATAATTAATTTGATCATGTTGGAATAAGAGTATCACGCAACGTCGTGGCATACATATATGAGACAGAAAAGTACAATCGGAATCTGGATCCTAACATTGATCACTTATCAGAATCTACATTCGCTCACCAGCACAACAAATAACGTTAACGTTGCTGTTAACGCATATGTCCTGAGGAAGCTCATGGTCTTCTGTGTGCGGTAGCGTGTGCTATCGTTTCTGATTCGCACATGTTTCTATATAAGCTGTGACCTGTACATTTCTATTTCCAGCGTAGGGTTAATAACATGAAGTAATTTGCGATCATTAATTGACGTAACACAGTGTAATTAGTCAGCACCAATAATGTCGCCGGACAATGCCGTGCTGCTCCTTTTAAAGCGAAGCTTTGTACCTCTACCAGCCAAGGGTTCTGTCGTGTCCGTCGTTGTAATCAAAATACGATCCCGACGAACCGCTAACAATTGCAGGTGTAGCAGTATATAGCTTACTTGAATTCAGGCATTCAGGCACGCGCTCGCCCTCGGCGCGTGCTTCCCGGCGCGTGCCTCTCTCTCTCTCTCCCGGCGCGTGCCACCCGGCGCGTGCCTCTGCTGTCTTGTGTGAGAGAGAGAGAGAGACAGAGAGAGAGCGAAAGGCGCGCGTTGGCAATGGAAACGCTCTTTCTTAGAGGAACGCTACCAGCTCGCAAAGAAGGAGAACGCGCGACTAACAACACACATTAATAAGTATGCACTGAGTGGTTGAAGTGCACACTAGGGGCCGGATTTCGCTATCGCGTTCAACTCTTGAAGGCGAAGCTTAAGGGTCCCCCAATTTTTATGGGCCATGAATTGCTTCTCCTCGTGGAATAGGAATCAAGGAGTTATGCACCTCCTTCCCCCCACATCTCCCTAACACCCCGTCCCCAATTACTCCGGCTAACATACTTCCGTGTCTCGCATCCCCCGCGTTCTGGCAACACAATGAGTAAAGATCCGCCAGGGGTACCCACACTCAACTACACCACTGAACATTATCAATCGCAGCGCTCTCAATCTCTCGACTACGTTACCGCGTCAAGTTCACAGAATATCCTGCAGGTTGCGCAAGCTTTGTCGTGCATTTACCTAAATTTCTCTGTGAAGAAAGTGGTGGTGCAGACAACACTGACGTTTCAGGCGTTTCTCGGACACTCACACACCGTTCTAAGAAAAATATTGTTTTGCCTTTAGTGCATTTTTAAGCACTATCTTCGTCTCCTTCAGCAGTCGCCTTCAGCTTACAGCATACAGAATTTGCATAGGCAATGAAGCCAACTGAATCCTCTCATATTGTCATGAGGTCAATCACTTTTGCATGTGGCGAGTGCCAGCACTCTTCGCCCATCTACATGCCGGTATGCACCTAACCTGACTGAATGCTAACATTTACAGCCTGTATCGAATTACACTCGCGTGATTTGAAATTCAGAGATAAATCAAAGGAACCCACCTCAAAGAATATGCGAAAATGTGGAATTTTGTCATACCGCACGGGAGCGGTGAACTTTTGGCGCTCCTATACAACATGGTGGTTTAATCTGCTTAGAAACTCGCCATTCATTTCAAATAAAACCAACGGTGCATCGAAAGCGAAGCCGGAACGTGTAGCTGCATTGCGCAACGACCCAATTTTGTCTATATAGCACGTACCAGAGTACCAACGAAGAAGACATACTGAAATTTTTAGGTATTCCAATTAGTGGACTTTGATCATCGCAGTTGACAGCTTTAAGTTGTGTTTTACTTCTTTTCGCGACCATTTCCAATAACTCGCCCAACACGACGTTGCAAAACGGTAGGGCTCTACGTCATTTGTTCCGAGGCGGATTACGCGGCTGCGCACTCACGTGATTCTGTTTCCGTCGCTGTGCTTCGTTAGTGATATCAAAACATAACACCCAAAAGCTACACAGAGTTGTGTGTAATGAGATTAAAATTGCCTCGGAGGGGCGTAGCCGACCACCCAGTGTCCTGCCTAACTTCAGATAGCGCGCAGAAAGCGATGGTTAGAAGAACGGCGGTCGATATGTAGAAGGCACTTGTTAAGCTTCAAGAACAAAACGATTAAAAATAAAAATAAAAAAAGTCGGAGCTCGCAGATTCCGAGCCGAACCGAGTAAGTTTGAGAATTAACGACCTGTGTCCAGTTTCCCTTATTCTTTTTTTTTCTTTATTTCCATAAATCTGGGCTGTTTCACAGTCCCCTCCAAGGGCCCGAGCTAACCACACTGCTCACTTCACTGCTCAGCTTGCGCAGCCAAGAGAAAGAGAGGGGTACAGATAAAATACGACCAAGAAAAGCGAGAGAAACATCTAAATGCAAAAGAAAAACGCGAGAAAGAAAATAATTTCTGGGAAACGAGCGCCAGCAGCCAGCCAGGCAGGCCCTGCGCGATGCGCAAAAAAAGTCTTCCAGTTTTTGCATACGCCGGCTCGTGTAACTCGATTATGAAGTTGCAGAGTTCAACTTTTTTTCCGCATGCTCAGATATCCTTCGCCTCCGCAGGTGGCAAAAGAGCCGAAGCTTCCAGCAGCGCGCTGCGTCGCCAACGAAAACACCTGCTAATGAAGTGCGCCTGGGTAATGGAGCGAAAAATTAATATGAATGGCCGCGACCACTCCTCGGACGTTCCGGCGCCCCAAGCATTCGCTTTGCTGTTCGTTTGCTCGGAGCAAGCTGCTGAGCATGGCTGCGGGCGCAGGCGTTTCGTGCTGCCGCGTCAGCAGCAAGGAAGGCTTTGAAGGAGGAGACGGTGGGAGAGGAGAGAAAACGTAGTAATAAGTTGGGGAAGAAGAAGAAGAAGACTACGATGGTGGCCAGTGTGTGGTGGGTAGCGTGGTAATCGAGCATGAAGAGAACTTGAAAGAGCAAGTGCGACTTACCGGTGCAGGAATTAAGTCAGCGTGATGCGCACCGCGCCAGTGTGGTTAACCTTTCGCCCTCGTAAGGTATATACCACGACGAAGTATGCGCGAGCACCATCTGCATAACGCTTATCGGATTAGGCGGAGGTGCAAACGGGAGAGGGGTTAGGCAAGGGACGCACGTCACCGTGAGTCATGTAGCGCTGTTGACGCGATATATGAGAGTATACCTGTATAGATTGGAATGAGCTGATTGGGAAGAGAAATAAAATGTATTTTTTCATTTTTCAGTATCCGGAAAGGAGTACCGTAAGGAGAAAGAGAGAGAGAGGTGTAGGAAGGGAGGAAGAGAGGATAAGAAGGAAGGAGGGAAAGAGGAAAAGGCATGGAGCCACTTGAAGAAATATCTTGAGATGTGTGAATTCGCAACTTAATTGGTATTTCGCACTGGAGATTTATTAGCAAAAGAAGAAACGAAATAGAGTGCACCTTGAGGGCGCACGCACTCTTCATTGCCCACACACATTTGCATGAACAGAGTCCGCACAATGTGTACGGTGCCATAGCAAAAGGGATGGTATACGGGGCCCAAATGCACATATAAGGAATCGTTGTAATTGCCCTATAGTAAACACGGAAGACAAAGCTAATACTATAGTTGTAGGAAGTAACATTGGGCTACTGATATGAGTCGCTAGCTCTTTGTGGCAGTGCTAATAGTGGTGTTTCATTGCTCTCTGGCTTCATTTCCGCAATGGCTTGTTGCCCGAATAGTACTTGATACGATATGCCAGTAGCGAAAAGTAAGCTGGAAAAACTTGAAGCAGGAAGTAGACAAATGATTGATCATACAACACCCTTCCCGATCATTCGTCTACTTCCTACTTCAAGTGCTTTCCCGCTCACTTTTCGTTGTTAGGATTTTCTTGCTACTGAGTCGCGGCACATTGCACAAGTGCCGCTGTGATGGCTGCGACCAGGGGCCGCGCGGTGACTTCCGTTTTTGAAGGTTGGAGTACCAAAAGAAAAGGAAGAAAGATTTAATTTCTGGCCACCTTCCAAAATGTCTCGTAACTTCATCTCCGGAAAGATCCCGAACCATGGGCACAGTTCTAGACGAAGCCCTTCCCCCCCATCCTTTCCTGCCGGTCTGTGCCCGGCAGTGGTGTGCGACTATCCGGCAGTGGCGCTGATGCCACGCACCATTAAATCATTCTTAATGGCCCTGATTACTTTTTAACGACCTCAGCGCTTTCTTCTCGCGCTCACGCATGGTTCTCTCGCGAAGGAAAGTTCCAGACCATCGCTTATATATAGACAGATGGATATGTATGCGCGCAGTGGCAGCCCACTCGCTTCCTCTGCAGGAGCGGAAGTTCCGCAGCTTCCGTATAGAAAAGACGGCAGCGCGCCGCGCGTTAGCTCTCAAATTTCGTGACACGCAGTGGTGTGTCTTGGTTAACCGAGCTCGTCAAGAGGCGTCCGAAAGCGCGACGACTCTCTCTCTCTCTCTCTCTGCGTAAGCGACGGCACGTTTTGAGATCTCTGATTCCTTTAAACGACGCGCTATCCAGTTTGAATAAAACATTATGTTTAGGATTAGCTACAGGTGGCAAAGTCAGAAAAAGTAGCGATGAGAGACAATGGAGGACAACAGTACAGTGTGAAAGGGAAACTATACACTCGGCAACAGATTCGAAAGGAAGGTGGAGCAATATACACAGTCTGGACGAGGTAACTTGGACGAACTCTGGTGCAAGTTATACTGGTGTCACACGGGGGCTTCGAAGGCCTTCGAATCAACGGTCCATCGACTCAAAAGTCATGTTTGAGCTGCTATACGGGCGGTTTCGATGGCCGTCAAGTCGATAGTCTATCGAGCTCCATAGACTATCGACTCGACGGCGATCGAAACCGCCCGTGTAGCAGCTCAAACATGACTTTTGAGTCGATGGACCGTTGGTTCGAAGGCTTACGAAGCGCCCGTGTGACACCAGTTTGAGTCACCCCCGCCAGGGTGGCCTAGTGGCTATGGCAGTATGGTACAAGGCTGCTGATCCGAAGGTCGCCGGATGAAATCCCGGCTTCGGCGGCGGCATTTCGATGGAGGCGAATTGTTGGGGTCGTTGTACTGTGCGATGTCTGTGCACGTTGAAGAAACCCAGGTGGCCGAAATTTCCGGAGACCTCCACCACGGCGTCTCTCATAATCCTGTCGTGGTTTTGGGACTCAAATCGCGAGAAATAAATCAACCAATCAGGTTTTGGCTCATTTTGGCTCCCCCCCCCCCCCCCCCCCCACACACACACACAAGAAATGGGTGGGTGGGTGGGGGGGAGGTGCGAAATACAGGAACATGACACAGACCGAGAGCTAGTCTGCACTGTCGTATAATTCCTGCTCTAGCCTATATCGTCCCGTTTATTTTCCCACATTGGTCAAATTCGCTTTGGGTGAGATTTGAGGTTTATTGCTTCACGTGTCCCCAGAGCGTGATTCGCGGATTACGTTCAATCACTAGTGTCTTCACTCATCCGCTTGTGCGTGAGACCTCAACTCGCTCATATATGCACTCAAGCAGCACTCCAGGCATTAACACCCCTGTCACAGCCGGGGTGTTAATGCTGATGATTTGTAATTTTCTTACAAATCCTTCGTTTAAGTGTAAAAACTACGGTAAGCGGATTCTTTAAGGTGCACTAAATATATGGGTGCACAGATGCTGTTGCATTTTACTCGCAGTGAAATATGGCTCAGGTGCCGGGAATCGAACCCACGACTCCACAATCAGCAGCGTAACGCCGCGATCGCTAAGCAACCGCAGAACGCACATTGTGCAGGCAGCAACAGTGCCGGCTCTGTGATATCACGCCATAAATTACCTCAAACTCTAGAAGCGCATGCTTCGAACGACGCATTATCCACGATGGTTTGCTTCTCATAAGCACATCGTAGTTTTGGCACATAAATGCGCAGTGATTACTATCTACAACGGCTGTTATGCACAAAAGAAATGGTTAGAACACGCGACTATATCGCAAGTATACAATGTATAGAGCGATATATGGACCCGTATAGCGATTTTCAAAGGCTGTAGGGTAAAAAGCTAAGGTAATTTATGGAATAAAGAGATCTTCGCATCGCGCTGCGATATCGATAATTATCCTGATCGCGTATTATGCCCACGTCGCCATAACAGTCGACGAAATTGTTCAGCCTGACTGAAGGATAGAAAAAATAACCTTTGTGTCAACAACATGAAGACTTTCACAGAGAAAAAATAAATATGAAGGATACCTGTGTTCGGTACTGCATCAGCAGCACGTTCGGTTTCTCAGGAGAATGAAAACGGCAAAACAAACAAAACAGAATAAGTGGAGGCACTAGGGCACAAAGGCAATCGGAGATGAAGCCAGCCTAGATGTCTGCAATGTTTTGTAATATGCATAAACTCTCTCCGCATAAGAGAATTGCTTTCATTTCTGGCAGGAATCGAGAATGACTGTGTCTATTTCGCCTGGCAAAAGAAGTACGGGGAGAGAAAGAGAGAGAGCAGTCTGAAACGGTTGTAGTGGCATTACTTGTAGAAGTCGTACACTGATATAACAGTCACTTGTGAAATGTAAACCGAACGGTGCACGTATGAAGAGATTTCGTGTAAACAAAGTCGGCACGGACACTGTTGTGAGCTCCGCATGAAAGACCACCTTGCAAGTATGCACATAGATCAGTATGCACTTACCTGCCCTATGTACAGGTAAGTGCCTTAACGCCGACATCTTAAAAACTGCATGTTAGAGCAATATGTAACTATCTTACAAGCTTAATGTTTGAAGTGCGATCCCGGTACGGAATACGTGTATACTGCTCATGCAGTGCACGGTTGCGATGGCAGGTGTCAAGTATATGATATTTACACGAAAACGTGCAATGTATATAACGATATAATTCAGACAACTGCCTGAGCTTGCTCTGTGGTTCATACTACGCTATAGCATATGGAGCAAGGGCTGTGCAAGCCGTCAATTCATGTAGTTAATTGAACATCGCTAATAAGTGCTGCGAAGAGTCCTTTATTAAGCCTGCGTATAGCAGAAATAATTGCAACTGATCTGCAACGCACTTAAAAAAGGACGTCGTGACTGCTTGCATCACTATACAAAAACCTTGCTCAAGTATTCGGAGTGCCTGAGTATGTTGGTAGAGACATGTGTTTATGATAGGTGTCAAAGCAAGTGAAAGCGTGAAGCGGTATATCTGCAAAAGCGCCCGCAGAGTCCGAGTTATGTGGGGCAATGGGAAGCTCTTGATGGTGAACTCCTCGCATCAACCGCACGATTCTTCAGCGTCAGGGGGCTTCTGTTCTCGCCGATCATACAGTTATAGAGACGCGCACAACATCCCTTCTTTACCCCTTTAGAGCTCGATGTTCCTGCGCATGCGCTGTCCCATGCGTATCAGGAAAAGCGGAAGCAGAGAGGCCCGTTCTATTCACGCTTCGGTCTCGGGTCAGGGACCCGATCCCTCTCCGGTCTGTACAACCGAGCTCTAGCGCCGCTCGCACGTGCTAGTGTATACATACAAGGCCAGAGAGCGCGACCGAAAATCGCAGATAGCGTTGCGAAGTCGTGTATATACCGAATACGAAAGAAAAGGACAAAACAAACAATGTATACGGAAGACAGCCACGGAGAAGCTACGAAGCCGATGGAAGAATCTCACCACCGAGACCAAAGAGAGAGGGAGTGTTTTGCGAGCGAGTTAGTTGATTGGGGCGACGCGAAAAGACCGATAATTTATGTCCATTAAAAGCGATCCTCCGGCTGCGAAGGCTTCGGCACCGCCCCCTCCTTTCCATGATTTGGAGCCAATCGAAACAGGGTCACGGTGTGCTGGCTTCCTCGACTTCCTCGAGCGCGTTTGTCGCTTTAATTCGGCACCGTGTGCGCGCGTGTTCACCTCTTCCCCATTCCCTACGCACCCGCGCAGGTCTCTGGTGTACCTCTCGCCCACAACGCGTCCTTTTGTGTGCTTTGGGCAGCGAGTCCCTTTTTTTTTTCGTTTTCTTCTCTTACGCGCGCGCTCAGAGACTCCCTACCGACCTTTGTTCTTCCTTTGATGCCCCGCTAGCGCGCCAAAAGACGGCAGAGCGAGATAGATCCACGGCCGAGCCAGCGACAGCGGGAGCCATCCCGTTTTGTGCGTCACAGTGTGTGCGTGCGTGTCGGTGCCATTTTCTCTCCCTTTCAGGTTTCGGGAAGCGCCGCGAAAGAATGGCGACCGAGCGCGCCAAAAAGGACGGGGCGGGAGGACTCCAGACAAAAAAGACACCAAGACTGAGCCACCCGCCGTCGCGTGCCCCAGTTTGTCTCTACTACGCCCGCCGCGCTCCACCCCCGCCACCCACACTTTCTCGATTCAGTTTTTTTTTTTCATTTTCTTCCCTTTTCATCCCGTCTTCCTCCCTGTTTCCCTGACACTGCCATGCACTTTCTTCTTTTCCTTCGACGTCACTTTTTTTTTCTGCCGTTAATATCCTTTCACATCGTTCTTCTTTCCATACTTCCCTTTTTTTACGGCTTTTCGAAGTTAGTCGGTGCGTGTATCGGGAATACTCCTCTCCCGCCTTCTCCCTTCCTTCCCGAATTCTATCGTTGTGTAATAGGCTCCTCCCTTTTTCCCCCCAACCTTGCTTTTTTTTGCACTCGCCTCTCCTTTGTCTTCAGTTCTCGTCCTCCAAAGGGACGTATTTGTCTTTGTCTTCGTTCTATAGGTGGCGCTACTCATTGCAAATCAATATGGCCGCTGCTGCTGCTTTGATCGTTAGTATTGACTTTTGCGCACTATCACTCTCCCTTCGCAAGTGGCCGTTCGCTTCCGCGTTTCTCGCCTTTTACTTTCCTTTCAGCGCTCGGCTTTGTTTTGGGAGCGCGCACACACTATACTCAGGCCTCGCTCCGCTTGTGAAGGGAGCGCCACGAAGAAGGTTTTCAGAGACTGTCGCGATCAAAGTAAGTGCGGCTGGGAAATAAGGTCGGCGTCTTCAGTGTCTCCTAACGGGGTCCGGAACTGGCATATTATGGGGGGGGATGCTTCCCTTATGTCCTCACTATAACTCACACATAGGGAAACACGCGAATAATATGTTCCCTCTTACGAATGATGCGCCGATCGCGCAAGGAATCGGGAGATAGCTTGGTCGCCTTATGAAGGTCGGGCGTGTCTACAATGAATGAATGAATGAATGAATGAATGAATGAATGAATGAATGAATTTGACCTTTATTGAAAGAAAAGGTCGAGTGCTGGCAGTCGTTGAGGAGCAGGAGGGAAAGGAGTTAGGGGATCCTTGAGTGATGGGCAACTTGATGCATATTTCTTTCGCGGGCTTATGGGGTCTTCCGCACACATGTAAAATTTAGCCACTTTTCCCCTCTCAAGGCGCGAGGAGCGTCGGTATGCGCTCTCCACCTACTCTCTCTCCCTCCGTTTGTCTCGCGCGCTTGCGATAAGACGTGCCTCCGCGATAGGACAAAGTTCTCCCTTTTGGAGATTCAGCCAGTTGCGGCGTGACCTTGGGCGCCTCTTCCGTGCGCGCCGCTTTTCTTGTTTCTTCGGCTTTCCCTTCAACTCGACGACGGGTTTCCCGACGAAATAGGCACTATTTTGTGACACCCCGTTTCTTTGTTTTTTTTTTTAACAGCGAAGCTGTTCTAGCTCGGGGTAAAAAGTCTGTCGTACGCAGAAAACCTCGCTTCGCCTCGCATCCAGTCACGTCACAGCTAGCGTACAATGCAATGGCATAAACTCGCCGTAGCCGCGCACGCGCAGTAGTAACAGCAAGGACTGGGAAAGAAAAGTGAGGCCGAGGAGGAGGAGGGGTGGGAAGGGAAGGTGGAGGTGAGGAGTGACGTGAGGGTGGGGACGAGGACGAGGACAGCATGGAGTAGCAAGTAGTGGGAAAATGTGGTGAGGTTGATGAGGACGGGAGAAGATAGAGCGTAGCATAGTCTTGTATGATATAGTATAGCAAGGATCGTGACGGGAAAGTGAGAGGGTGAGAAGGAAGGAAAGGAGGGGAGAGCATAAAAAAGTCTTGTACAGCATAGTATAGCAGGGAGCGGGAAAGGGAAGTGACGTTGTGGAGAAAGGCAACGCCACCAGCTATACGCGTTATCCTCAGTCCTCGCGCCACTATTGCGTATAGCTGTCCGGATTTTCTAAATATATAACATTCACCTGTCTTTTCTCGCATGCTAAGACGTTTAGGGAATCGATCGCATGCATTCCTTATTATTAAAGAGATTATTCGAAGCGGATTGCTTTACCTCCGAACTAATTTCCCGTCACGCCAATGTAATTTGATATAGGCTGTAGATAGATAACATACAGTCATACCGCACATACCTGATACTTTCGCCGAGGAAGGCGAATATTCGCCACACGTAATTGTTTCGTGATGAGTCATGACCTATCATTCAAGTTAGCCATACATTCTCACACTGCCACACCAACTTTACAAAACGATCGAGACGACCTCGTTCGATTTGATGTCATCCGACTTTCGATATCATTCGCGCTGACTCCAACGCCGGTCACTTTTCGTGCTTGACGAACTCCGAATGCAAAGTGAACCGTCCTGTCGCTTTGTGTGTCTTGAGTACGACGGTTTCTGCGAACACATATGCCTCATGGACGCAACCGTTCACCTTTCCTCCTCCTCATTATTCTCTTTCCTCTTTCGAGTCCCCTTTCCCATTGCTCCGAGCAGGCTAACTAACTGGACGCCTTTGTCGTCAGCCTGCCTTTCTTTCTGTTTTCCTTTCTTTGTTGTTATATGGGGTATAACGTCCCAAAACCAGCTCTGATTATGAGAGACGCCGTAGTGGAGGGCTCCGGAAATTTTGACCGCCTGGGGTTCTTTAACGTGCACTGACATCGCACAGCACACGGGCCACAAGATTTCGCCTCCATCGAGATGCAGCCGCCGCAGCCGGGATTCGATCCCGCGACCTTCGGATCAGCAGCCGAGTACCACAGCCACTAGACCACCGTGGCGGGGTGTTTTCCTTTCTTTCCTCGTGCCGGTTGCAAGGGTGCAAACACCATTTGAAAACGATAGTGTATTGTGCGTTGTCAGTGCACGTTAAAGAATTCCAGATGCTCAAAACTGCCGGATCCCTCCACTACAGCTTTTCTCTGCTTTCTCTCTTTCACTCCCTTCCCTTACCCCCATGGAGGCTTAGCCGTGCTTCCTACATAGGCTGCAGAAATTAGCGTCCTTTGCTTAACCGAACCACAACCATCATCATTTTATAGTGGCATAATATGGTTAAAAAACTAAAGCCTATTGAACGCCTGTGAAATCTGAGTAAATCGGCAAGGGTGTCAAGTTCATTATCACTGTCCAGTAGTAACATCATTATCGCTATAGCTATCATGTAGCAGCGGGCTGAGTGCCAAGGTGACGGTCAAGCGCGAGTGCGGATCCGCTCTCCCCGTCGGCGCAATCCAAGGCTTTTTTCATCTAATTTCATTCTTCCTTTTTTTACAATCCCTCTTACAACCACTGTCATGTATGAGTTCGCTGAGCGCAAGAGGGCAGTAGATCAAGGTGAAGAGCGGTTACGCTTTTCCCTTATTAGTGACAGCGGGCATCTGGGACGGCGGACATGGCGGGCCGGTAAACAGCCTCTCTGCTTAAAGAGAGAGAGAGAGAGAGAGAGAGAGAGAGAGAGAGAGAGAAAAGAACACCGGAGTTGCCGTGACTACAGACATTGAGAGCTACCCCTCATACGTACAAATCCCACACAGTATTTCTCATAGTCGTCATGCAGTGGTACTGTACAGGCGCTTCCTCGTCGCGTAAAAACCATTAACAATAGGCCTCGTAATAAACGACCTCGCTGAAGAAGGGGAGTGACGGGCAGACACCCCAAGCCTGTCGTTGTCGCAGACGCGTACGCAGTGCAACAAGCCGCGAAATCAAGCGCCTAACAGCGACGTGCCACTAGACGATGTAAAAACCAAGAAGCAGGAGATAGCGATGCGAAGAAAAAAAGCAAGAGAAACAAACAAAAGCGAAAGAAAGAACATCCCTCACTTTTGTGGTAAGAGCGGCGGAAAAGCTTCGCAAAGGAAGTCGACATAATGCCACGCAATCTCCACACGACGCGTGGGGAAAGCGAGGAGGCAAACCACGCCGCTTTTGTGATCTCCTTAGCAGCGATAGGACGCGATTCTTTCATTCGTCCCGCCCGCGCCATGGCGGCGGCGTATTCAGTAGTATGCGTGTATGCATGTGGTGTGTGTGTGTGTGTGTGTGTGTGTGTGTGTGTGTGTGTGTGTGTGTGTGTGTGTGTGTGTGTGTGTGTGTGTGTGTGTGTGTGTGTGTGTGTGTGTGTGTTTGGGGCTGTTGTCACTTCTTATGCACTCCGTTGCCAAGTGAACGAGCTTAGAAACGCTAAGGACGCGTCAAAGATAAGAAAGAGAGAAAATAAAGAAAACAAGGAAAGAAAAAAAGAACAGGAAAGTAACGAAAGTGAATGTGCCTCAGGGGCAACGGAACGATGAGGAATCAGAAAAGAAAACAACGAAAAGAACAGCGCTTGTCTTCACTAGCCAACTGGCAGCAAACAATACCAGGCGTCGGAGTCAATAGAGCGAGGAAGCGTTTGTTCGGGCTAGGCTTCTGCGGTTGTCGCGTCGCCGCCCCTCCCAGCAGCCTATATGTAGTCCTCCAGCCATCGTTTGTCCCTGTTTCTACCGAAAAAGAGCGGCATTGTTGTTGGGCTTGGCAGTGGAACCGCGTTTTCACGCCTGGTCTGGTGCCGCTATATGGGGGGGCCGCATAACGACTTATGTACACGATGTTCGGGCATAAGCGATGCGTGGATGGGAGGACGACACGGCCGCACGCGCATTTTTAATTCGCAAAATTCTTTGCCAGCGCACACGTTAAAGGAACACCTAAGAGTAAAACGATTTTTCTCGTATCTGTAAATCACTGTTTAACGATACCGAAAGCATCACTCTTGCCTCGAGAAAGCGCTCGCTAAATGAGCAAAACTGGCGAATAGATAACGTACAGCTGGCGCCGCCACCTTGAAATTCCCGCACCATGTGGATATGACGTCATAAATTCTGAAGACGCCTGCTGAGACCCACATAATTATTAACCGGTAAAAACGAATAGCGTTGTGTTCTTAGGTGGCAACAGAATTATCGTTAAGAGCTTCACAATAAGCCATTCAGCCTTCATTGCCAAAATACGAGAAAGGAGTTTTAAATACGTTACGTCACGCCTGAATTTAGGTACTGAGGTTTGGGAGCGAAATTAAAAAAAAATCGAAGTTCGACCTTCATTTTCTGTCTAATATTTAACCTATGATGGTGATATAGAGACCACAGAATAGATAAAAGGCGATCTATCAGTATAACTGTTTTACTGTTTTACTTGAGTGTCCTTTTAAATAGGCAATTAAGTTAAATACAATTTTCGTCGTATCAATACATTGCATTGTCGCAGTACCGAAATCGCTCTTACAAGAAGACGACATTTGATAGTCTATAAAAAACGCGCAAGAATAATATGCAGGGGCAACGCCGCTACATGGTTCTCGCAAGGTTCTCGGTCGTGACTACTACTCTTTCTTTCTTTCTTTCTTTCTTTCTTTCTTTCTTTCTTTCTTTCTTTCTTTCTTTCTTTCTTTCTTTCTTTCTTTGTCTCTCTCTCTCTCCTTTCTTTCTTTCTTTCTTTCTTTCTTTCCTTCTTTCTTTGGTAAATGAGTTCTGCGGAAACCCGCAAGGCGGAGTAACGTTTATGAAAGGGAAAATTTGCATCAACCCGTTTTGTAGCATAAGGCAACAAGGAAATCCATACGGATTTCTCAGAAATGAAAGCTTCCGGGTTCGAGCCCCCGACCAGGACAAATTTTTCGGCAACTAGGAAGCCTTCATCTCTGAGAAATCCGTATGGATTTCCTTGTTGCCTTATGCTACAAAACGGGTGGATGCTAATTTTCCCTTTCATAAACATTACTCCACATCAGTGCCTTCATTTAGAGCAGCCATACGACAGTGCCTAAAATTCAAGCCGGCACTCCGTTAAAGCTAAACTCGGTTACGTACAGTATGAAGCGAAAGGAATAAACGTAAAATATTTCATTGTTGTATTTACTGCTTTTTTTTTTTTTTTTAGTTAGCAACGAGATGTTACAAATACGGGTGCGCGAATATGCGGAAGTGTCGTATGGTATATTGTCCTATATTCAGTTCGACTTTAGAACCGAGTAGGCGTTGTTATAATAAATCCAAGTATTTTTCAGATATGTAGTTTACAAATATTAAAGAAGGTTAACTGTAATAAATTAAACAACCGAATCAATGCGAAACTTCCAAACAATTCACTCTGGCATACTGTAGTCACAGAACAGGAAAGCTTATGCAGTGCAATAATAATTTCCGGGGTCTTACGTCCCAAAACCACTATATGATTATCGTGGATGGTTCCAGAAATTTCTACCACTTTGGGGTTCTTTAATGTGCCCTGACATCGCACAGTAACACGCACCTAAACTTGTCCTCTCCATCGAAATGCAGCCGCCGGGCTTTGATCCCGTGACCTTCTCATGAGCACCCTATAGTCTGTTTCACTAGTTCTGTGCAGCAGGGCCAAGTGTACGAGGCCATCGAGCGCAGAATTCTTCCGAAGCAAAACGAAATGCCATTGTTCGGACACGCGCACCCAGCTTCATCTTCCTCCTTCCAGGGCTGCAGCTGCCACTTCAGCGCCCGCCATTGGCTGATGACAAGCCGCGGAAGGACACGTTTAACATGTGTTCGCCCTCCGGATTGGTCAAGGAGGCCTGTAGCTTCCACAGTGCTGCACGGAACTTCTGAAACACACTATAGTGCCATAGCCACTAGACACTGTGGCGGGCTACGTAGTATAGCAAACTCCGTTCGGCCGGAGTGAATTAGTAAAGCTTTCTGAACAGTTCTGTCGACACAGAGGCACATATTTTCCCCTGGTGTTTCATTCATGTTTTTAATGCTAAACGTATGAATACGAGGAGGAGTTATATTATCGATTTACATTGATCGTAACGTGGCTGTTTAATGTTAGAGAATTATTTGACAATTATATATTTGATTAGATTTCCTTCCACAGGCAGCTATATACGACTCGGTCTTAAAGATAGCCACACTTCTATAGCTGCAACATTGCAACCTGTATAAATACGCGATTCTCCAAGGATTTTCCAACTCCGTTTTCAAATTCCACACTTCAGCTCCAATACACGTATTGGCAATGGGCAGTTACAGTATACACCAGGCTCTCCCCAGAAATTATTGAATGGTAGAAATATTGTAATACAGCAGAAGGGAGGAGGGGGGGGGGGGGGGAGATTCCAGATGGTATATGTTACAAAAATGGAAGCTCCTAAGTGGTACCAGAAGTTGCGAGCATTTGGTGGTCTCTGAAATGACAAGGCCATTTGTAGGTGACCTACTTACGTAACCATCAGGTGGGTGGCTTTCGGGCGTGCACATTTGCCGTTTGTAGTTGCCCAGGCGCGCACTTGCAATGCAAAAAGGGTTTGCCAGGGCGGTGGTCAGTCGATAGAGAGCGGTGGGCGGTGAACAAAGAGCTGTGGGAGGTATTTCCACCACCGCCCAACATGGGAAAAACATTGGACTATAGACATATATAAGCAGAGAGCAGCCGCTTGAAGTTCCATTCCAATTGATGACGCCGACAATTTAGATGTCATTTTCCCGGCTCAGAGGTGCAAACGGATAGTCGACATGAAGGTCACATGGCGTACAAGAAAGTCACTACAAATATGAAAAAAAAATAGTCATACATTATTATAGCCAATGGTCACCTAGCACGGGATATACTGATCATGAACCCGTGACGATCGATATATCGGGTTTGCACAAGCATATTTTTACATATAATCTGTGCCTTCCAAAAAAAAAATGGCTGCTGAAAGAAAAGCAAGACCCGTCCTATTTCTCTTTCCGTTGTCGTTCTATGTGCTGCTGGTTAACAATAAATAGTCAGCGTCGACTATCTTCACTGTTGGACAGTATTTAAAAGAAGTTCATTTATAAATGGCCTTTCAGCCTCTGTTTATCTTAATTCTGAACCGTACAAGGACAAAGTCTCCCTGTTACACTCTACGCGCATTGTATTATCGGTGGAAGTCTAGGGACACCGTCGCACAATTTCCCGGATCGCATGATCAATCTGTTGTGGTTCTCGATCCGACGGGGACCAGTTCGATTTCCTCGTCTTCCTAATTTAACCACGGCCGGAAAGCTCGCTGCAGCCGATACCCTTTCTTGTCTCGCCTCTCCAGGAGCAACTGAGCAACGCGAAGTGGGGGAGCCCGGCCCGCGCCTAATTAAAAACCGGGGTCCTCGTCCGGGAGTTCATCAATCTTGCTGACGGCCAGGCGCAGTGCCGCACACTGCTCACTCCAAACCGAACCCGAAATGAATCCGAGCCCGTGCAGTCGGGTGGCGTGGTTGGTTACCCGCCCATCAAGGGAGAAGTGACCTCCCACAAGCTGCGCCTGAGCTGGTGATCTCATTATTTTCTTAAGCTCGCGTTTTTTTTTTTCTCATGGATTTCCTTTTTTTCCTCTGTGTCCAGAGCACATATCTACTATGCACCTGATTGCCTGAGTGAAAGTAGAGTACAATACCTATACTGTACTCGGGAATATATCAGTTCACTTATTCCTTGGACGCTGTCTCTGCAGGGTGGAGAGTGGCAGCACTCAAGCGAACCCCTCGAACTCCTTAAATTAAAGTTTACCTTCCCCCTTTCCCCCTCTTTCACCGCTTTACCAGAGTATCCTTACGGATATAACACTCGTGCCAGCGTATGGGTAATCGAATGTTTGCAGCGTGTGAGGACGCTTCAAATCCCATAATCCTTGGTATATATATAGTCAAGGTTTTTCTCCCGATGTATAAGGAGAATGTTATAAGATGCAAGAGAAATTATCACCCACTCATTTGTACTACAAATCTACGAGCGAGGAAATCCATATGGGCTTCTCAGAAATTAAAGCTTCTTAGCTGACGAAAAATTCGTCCTGACCTAGGGCTCGAACCCGGGAACAACGCGAGGTAGCCGTGCGAACTCGAGGCATGTGGGCATGATTATATATGACGACTTCGTGGAATTCTGCGAGGTGGAGTAACCATTAAGAAAAGAAACAATAACAGTACCCACTCGCTTGTAGCACGAAGCGAGATATTAAAGGGGTCGTGAAACGTTTTCTGAACATTTTGTACTATAGTACAAAATGCGCACTTATAAGTGCGCATTCGGGATCCTGGCCCTAAAATCAACAATATGCAATGTTCCGTTGCATTGTGCGGGTTGATTTAGAGCGATAAAAAACGCAGTTTCGGTTTCACTGCGCGCGTTCCCCTCAACTGGGCAGTTCACGTCATCTTAGTAGCCACCAGACCTCCGAGATTGGCGCGCCCTAGGAGGCCACGGGAAAACAAACCGTGCTGCAGCTTTACTTCCGAATGGCGGCACCGCACGGTTTCTAAGCATTTTCTTTCTAGATTTCAAGTAAATCGATGCTTTTAGAGCGAACGCGAGTTCGCTATACCTTTGAACTTAAAAATAACTTACTGCAACGTCACCGAATAGTACCATGCTGGCTGGTAGTGTCGCATAGTCGTTTCGGGAGCGCAAGAACGCTGGGGTTTCAAACGGGCGTTATTAAATGCGCGCTGAATATTTCGCCGAAATATTTCGGAATCGGCTTGTCGAATGCATATTGAAGCATTCAAAATTACCACCGGGCATTTCCATATTCTTTTCACGACCCCTTTAATGTTATTAAGCGAGCAGAGTGCGAGATAGCAAACTTGCTCCTGTTGGGCACCTATACTGGCCATGACACGAGCGACAACTTTTTTTTTTCCCTTCACATTTCTATGATTTTTCCGGTGTTAATGCGCGTGCTCTGAGTTATAGTGGTCCATACAATGAAATGAAAAAGAGGCAGCTGTGTGGCAGCTACCTCGGGGTTAATGAACTCCTACCCCGCACCTCTCCGAAGCCTCTTCGTATATGTAGGTGTACAAGCACGGCAGTGGCTTCATAACGTAAGTATGAGTACATAGAAGCAACACTTTTCTTTCTCTCCTCCCCCTTCCCCCGTAAACTCCCCGGGTCGCAATAAATATACTTCGGGAACATCGCCAACAACACTGAGAACCGTTGTCCAAAACAGATCGTCCCGGAAGCATGTCCCTGACAAACAAGAAAATCGATACGACTAAGACGTAAGCCGTGGAAGCGCGAAATGGGATTCTGCGATGAAGAGGGAACACTTGACACCAGAAACTAAGCAAACGAGCAGGGACCGATTTAATGAGTTCTGCTACCCTCCATCCCTCGCACTGATGCACGCTGAACGAGAAGAACGCTTGTGCATTTAGAAGCACTTACACTGCGAGACAGCAAAAAGAAGACGATGAAACACGAATAAGTAAGGAGAGAGAGAGAGCCTGAGCAGGCAAGCAAGCTTTCAGTGCTGCCGACGAGTGCAAATGTTCTTTTAATTGGACAGCGCCCTCCTCGGTGACGACAATTGTGCGGATGTGAGTGGAGCAGATAATGGGCGGAGCCTTGCTTTTAAGATCGCAAAACGATGCCACAGGAAAGGGCCGTTTCGCGCGAATGACCGTTTCGTCCAAATGGACCTTTGGCGCCTCACTGAGCGCGACAGCTTTGTACAGTACGATTCTGCAGCGTGTCGCTTCTAGCCGAATTGCAGCGAGGTTCACTGGATGGGGCACGAAAGCGCTACACTGTAAAAAAAAATGGGCCCCAAATACGGAGAAAGTTGGAGGTAAATTGCTGCCAACCTATTTCCGTAATCAGAAAGCATCAAGCCCGAGCTTACGGAGAATTCTCAATACGTACAGTGCATTTATATTATACGTAGAGATTTCAAAAATGCATTACTACCTTGACCCGTAATAAAGAAATGGATGGTCCTGTATTAGATTGGCTGCTTCGTGAAGTACTTACCACACATTACCTGCAATTTCAATGCTGACCATGCCAAAAAAGCAAATGTGCTCTTTGTATGGTCAATATTAAGTGTGTGTAGCATATTCAAATAATGAGAGCATATTCTTTTTTGCACCAAAACAAAATTTTATTCCCTAGAAAATCATACAAGTAATAAAACCATAACATACATTTGATGGCATTATTTTGCACATTATACAATGGCACAGAAGCAGGACAACCTCTTGCAACTTAAGTTTGTGGTGCTTTTGTTTGCAATACTAACTAATATCACAACAAAGTGCATGTTTGTTTACCCAAGAAGGTAAAAGATAACTCTTGTAAGCCCAAACACACCACTCGAGTACAGACGCAGTGACCGTTGGAAACATCCAGCGCCACTGCATGTGTACCTAGTCTTATCAGATCATCACAAATGTGGAAAAGCTTTCTCAAAATACTTCCCCACAAAGTCCAAACTAGAAGAGAAGCTCAGGGGAAGATAGATGCTTGAATCGATGAACAAATCACAAGGTACGATTTAAAACAGGGAATGTCGCGGGAGCGAACATTTCGACAAGCGTACTTGTCGAAGCAAGTCCGCTTGTCGAAACGTTGGCTCCTGCGACATTCCCTGTTTTAAATCGTACCTTGCGATTTGTTCATCGATTCCCTACAAAGTGTAGCTCTTTCCATACACAATATGCGTATCACCTACCAGATTACCTTTAGGAGCTGCAAAAACATCCTTAAAACGACACTCAGTTTACTGACGCAGATGAGACACTTGTGCAATGATTTATGAAAGTAGGAGAAGCCACGCAAGCAAAATGCACCATAAAAGCAAACAAGAAAATGTTGTGGGTACCTAGATGTGGCACATTTAGTCTTATTTGCAGACCATGCTGTTGTTGGATAGCACAAGAGTGTGGCAGACAATACACACAAGGTTTCATGTGAAGCACTGTATTTGACAAGAAGTTGATGCTGCATGATTACAACCTAGCACATGAGATGTCATAGTCGTAAAAAAACACCTGATGAGAGAAATCAGTCCGGCTTCATTAACTCGAAAAGCACAAAAGCTTAAGCGGCACTCCGCCCTGACCTTTTTTATACGCGACAGTGCTGTGTACATAAAGATTATCGATGGAAAAGGTTTTGCTGATGAAGCACTTGTTGATGCGACGTCCCTCTCGAACACTTCACTATACGTGAAATTTCTTGGGGCTTATTTACTATATTTACTAAAGGTAGAGAAAGGAAACCATGCAAGCCTAACCATTTCCCTATGCGTGAAATTATTTGGGGCTTATTTACTAGAGATAGAAAAAGGAAGACGTGCAAGCGTAACCACACCATGCGAGCAAGGAAGAAATGTAGCAAGTGCCCAGTTGTGGCACATTTGTTGTTCTCATTTATAGATCAGACAGTTATTGGACAGCACAGCTGTGTGACAGACAGTGGCCAAGAGCTTTCGCATTAATCATTACTTGACACGAGAAATGGTACTGCATGACTATCAAATAGTACAAAGCATGTAGTGGCTGGAAAAGACACCTAGGATGAAAAGTCAGCTCAGTATCAATGACTTGGAGAGCACAAAAGCTTATAGAAGTGCGTCTCGCCACCATGACCTTTTTTAGATGCAACAGTGTTGTTGTGTACATAAAGATTATCAATGGAAAAGGTTTCGCTGCTGAAGCACTTGTTCCTGTGACGTCCCTCTCCGATACTTCACTATATGTGAAATATTTTGGGGCTTATTTACTAACGGTAGAGAAAGGAAGCCATGCAAGCCTAACCATTTCTTGAACTCATATAGCGCACTATGGAACAAGAGAAACGGCCAAGCAGAACGACACAAGAGGACAGAGCGCTGACTTCCAACCGTTTCCCTATGCGTGGAATTATTTGGAGCTTTTTTAATAAGGATAAGGAAGCCATTTATGCCTAACCACTTCACTATGTAAGAAATAATTGGGGCTTATTTACTAAAGATGGAGAAAGCCTTGCAAGCCGAACCACTTCACGAACCACTTCAATATGGATAAATTATTTGGAGCTTATTTATGAATGAGAGAGAAAGGAAGCCATGTACGCCTAACCACTTCACTATGTGTGAAATTATTTGGGGCTCATTTACTAAAAAAAGAGAAAGGAAGCCATGCAGCTACACCATGCGAACTCAGACGCAAGAAATAGTGCACGCACATTGCATAACACACATTGTAGTCTCTATAATTACGCATTGTTGTGGCACAGAACAAACACATTACAGACAATGAGAGAAGCTCAATGGCATAATCTGCGACTAAACTGTTGCGCTTAACCTGCAAAATTCAGTTTTCTTCCTTAAGTATGACGTTTGCCTTATATGGCGATTCCGCTTCATTATCTTTGAAGTGTAGAAATGCTCTTGAATGCTGTCCAGCATCCCAGTTTGTCCTCCTAGGTGGATTAGTGGGGAACAGGTGCCTGCAAAACAAAAAGGTACAACATATCCTTAATTAACAAAGGAGCCTGCAAACTGTATTATAATATTCTTTATTAAGACTGTATAATGCCACTATGGAAAGAAAAATTAGCTTAGATGCTATCAGTACTTCAACATTTAGGTTTGCTGAGTCAGACTGGTACCGGTCAGCAAGCATACAAGAGGTCTAGTCACATTTCCAGCTACTGTGTGATACCACAGCGGAGCCAGCTGCATGAGGTGAAATTTAAAAGCAGTGCAGGTTGCATCATCTTGCACACCATAGTGCAGTTCGTATTCTGTATCAAGGCTGGTATGCAGAGTTCTGTATGCAATATAGCAAATAATTCTTAGGTTGTGTGGGTTCATGCCTCTCATCTGCAGGTACGTATGCTGGCTGCTGGACATTGTAGAATTGTCGAATAATTTTGAAAACCTGAACTGCATAAATACCCTGCGCAATTTCCTTTCTCTTATATCAATGCTGGTTTATGATTGGATTAAAGCAGCATACTAATGACAAGGCATGCAGTTGTACCCAATGCAAAATTGGGTGTGTAAAGACAACCTGCCCATCGCCTTACATGCCCAGTCAAAGCAATGGGTAGTTCAGTGGACAACAGGAAATACAAAAAATGGTGGCATATCTGCTTTCTTTGCTGCAAATGACATCGAAAGATGATAGTCTTCTGATGGCCCTGATATTTCTGTATTTATTTACAGATTTTCTACATTGCCATAGAGGCATTATGTAGGGAAAAAAACATAAATAGTAAAAAAGAGTGTGTTGCATACACGCACATACACACATGCACACACATACAGAGATCACTAATACGTGATAGAAACATACGCATGACTCAACAAATACATTCTAAAGACACTTAGTACACACATTCGTTTCTGAAGAGTGATGTTGCAACATATAAAAAATATAAATCATTATCTGTTATGTTTAGTAAGTTATCTGTTAAGCTATTCCAATTGCTTATTGTTTTAGGAAAGAACAAGTAAAAAAGTGTTGCTTGTGTATTCAAAGGTGGAAATGTTTTTGTTTTTATCACAGCGAGTATATGAGTAGTGCACTCCAAAAAAGTAGTTATAACGATTAATACCTGTGTTAGAGTTGTATATTTGGAGCAATAGTTTAAGCCTTAATTTTTGTCTATGTACACGGAGCAGATCCCATCCCAAAGTGGCCTTCATTTCAGAAACGCTGGAGTAGGGGCTGTAATTCTTTAAAACAAACCTTGCTCTCCTCCCATAAAGAATGCAATGGGGTTTTGCTGAATTCAAGTTTCCTGCATTTGCCCTGTTCTTTCGCCATGTGTTAGGACATTTTATTGCTTTGGTGTCTCTTCAAGACATTTCTAATGTGCTGATTTTTATTTACTAGTTGAGAAACAAGTCCAATGTGTATTATAATTAAATGAATGCTCCAGATCATGGTTGTGTCTTTCCTCAATTAAGCCTGAGGTTTCTCTGCGCTTTATCGAGTTGACACACATGACACCGCACCACCAGTGCTAATAGCTCGCTTGGCTTTCACAACCCAGGTGAATCGGTTTTGGCCAGGCAGTTAGTCGAATCAAGCGACAGACAGAGAGACAGACAGACAGACAGACAAAGTTATTTTCATGTTTAAGTAGCCCGAGAAAGACTGGCACCTTTATCAGGGGACATTAAGCATTTTTGAAACACCTAGGTCTGGCTGAGATGTATGGTAAATGAAAAGTGAACCAGTATTACTTGATTGTCTTGGACAACAGCATCCCCTACATGATTAGTGCCTCTTCGTTGGCTTTCCCTAGAAGCTACAGTCCCTGTACTTGGCAATGAGAAATAAAATGCAGATCCCTGATAGCACCACACTGGCAATCCAATTGGGTCTGTTGTTCGCATGCCAGTACCCCTCGTTCTCCCGTGGTAGTGAGGCAGGAACCTAAAACTCGTGTAGTTTTCCCCCGCACTTGTGAATATGTTTCTACTTCTTAATAAATGCCAGTCTATTCTTTCATCTGGAAACGTCATCACCTCCAAATGTGTATTAATTTTTTTCTGCAGAACAACTTAGTGTCCACAGTCTATACGGTTAGGTTGCTGCAAGCAATCATTGCTGAAGTGGGACGTAAGGAGCTGCAGGCATTCTGTTATGTGTAAAGGTATTTCCAATGTTGTGTGTGTGTTTGATTACTTGTCTAGTCATAATGCTTGTAGTGATGGCTGACAGTTCTCTAAATAACAGACCTGAGTGTACACCACAGGTAAGAATAAGCACAAAATTTCTTTTATAATGTTAGCTCTCAGGCATCCCTTTTTTTAAAATCCACACATAGTGAAATGTATATGGTGCCACAAAGTAATGTGCCAGATAACAGCACTTTAATCTCATGCAGCAGGCTAAAGCTTGCTCTGGGGGGACTTATGAATCAGGCACTATGGCAAGATCTCAGACTCTGGTCCTATAACTTGCACAGTACATGTTAGTAAAATATGCATGGCAAACTAAAGGTGACACTCAAAGATGGAAATTACATTGTAAGACTGATGGCAGCTAGACAACAGTAAGTTGACCATCAAGAGGGGGGAAAAAACTTGCCTTTGCTTGAGTTGCAGTGTATTGAAGCACCAATTGGATACATCAGGATGAAAGTCTGATACACGTAAGGGACATTTGGCAGGCTGCTGCTAGTAGGCCACAGAGCGCTTCTCTGAACCAATGTTTCCTGTAAAAACAATTGAATAATAAGAAGCGAATGATGGAATTAAATACTATACAAGATATACCTTACGCCCTTGCAGATTAAAACTCTACATATCTCTACACATACAGTTAAGGCGTAACAGTACAATAATAGCTATCCTTGTTATGGTTTATCACATGGCCGTTAACCCCATGAGATTGCAGTAGCGCGTTCTTTGAAAATAAAAATGCACATATTCTAGCTCTTTTTCACAAAAAACACCAAAATGTGTGGCAAATACAGTGCAGCTTCTTCACGTAAGGTGTGCCTATGAAACGTCTGTTCAATTAGGAAAACCTTAGCTGGTGGTCAAAAAAAATTTCAAGGAATCCTCAGTGATCACTCAAGTGATACCAAGACAAAATCTCATGCCTTTTGTAGTCAAAACGTGACTTTGGTGTCTGAACACTGAACCTTTAGTGGTAGAACGGGTTTTTTGCTGCCATTGTCATTAGTGTTCAGTCATGAGCATGACCGACTTCCATCATAATTCTGTAAAGTGTCCTTCTCTTACTACCATAGTATCAATTTCTAAACCCACTGCACTAATTTTAGAGTTGCAATCTCTTTTGCTTAGTCATGATCGCATTGTAGGACATCATGTCATGCATGTGACAGTAACTTGTGTCACATCCTTAGACCTGTACCTTTCATTAGGCAATCATCATGACCACTTTCCCATAGCAATAGTTCCTAATTTTTACTTTTTGTGAGGTATGATTGCCATGCTTTAATTATGCTTGTGGTCATTATCATGGTGTATTGTATCAGTGTTATCTGAACCTTGAGTGGTGTACAGACATTGACTTGTGACCCTTTTATTCATTTTTCAGTTTTTTTGTCTATTTACCCACCTGCATTGTGAGGCTAATAAGCATGATGAAGCATTGCTCTCATGTTCAATATGGTTAGCAATGTCTATCTTATATTTAGACACATGGCATATATAATGTCCACACTGGTTGGCAGTGCAAGGTATTTGTACTCTTTGACTAACAGTTTACCATGGAACACATTACAAAACTCTGCATAAGTGAACTTAACAGCGTCCCTAAGGATTAACACCAAAATGGGTTGTGCTGTTCTGCTTAAAAGGCCTGAAACTACAGAAGAAATGTTTTGCATATGCCCAACCATAAAAGCGCAGGCAGTGAAACAGATGTCCTCATATTACGGGGGCTTTGCACTGGTACGCAAGTGATAAGGTATTTGTGCTCTTTGACTAACAGTTTCCCATGGAACACATTACAAAACTCTGCATAAGTGAACTTAACAGCGTCCCTAAGGATTAACACCAAAATGGGTTGTGCTGTTCTGCTTAAAAGGCCTGCAACTACAGAAGAAATGTTTTGCGTATGCCCAACCATAAAAGTGCAGGCAGTGAAACAAATGTCCTCATAGTACCAGGGCTTTGTATTGGTATGCAAGTGATAAGCTTTGGCGTGTTCCAACATTAGCAATTCCAAGGTGTAATAGCGGTAACTACAACCTAATGTTGCTACACCATATTGAAGAAACATAAAAGCGCACAGAGCACACGGACGAGGAGAGGCACAAAAAAAAAATACGCATGCAGGCGCTACTTCCAACACCCTTTATCATTGCGATACCCGTGCTACTTATACACCACCTAATCTGCGATATCCTGTGCACATAAGTCTGAGGTCACCAAAACTTGACACAATTCAAAACAGTGTTGTCATACTCAGATAATCAAATTCTTGTTTTCGTCAGTGCAATTTATGGCTTGCTCAAACACATTTCACCCACCTTTACAATCTCTTCTGCCTCGATAATCTCCCTTGTTAGCTAATTTCTGTTCCGGCGCACTGTTCTGCACATGTTAAACAATGGAACACAACCACACTCCTTACAATGCATTGCAAAAAGACCACCACCCATGTTCTTGACATTATAACCGTGCTCACTTACGCACTCACTAAGCCTACAGCCGGTTTAGCCAACATAGCTGCGACCACATGTCAATGGTAGGCAATAAACAACACATTCAGCGCATTCCACAAACCTGTTGTCTTTTGTGCAGTTCTTTCCGCTGCCATGATTCCTGTGTGTGTTTGGAGTCGTGACCTTTCCAGCTTGTTTGGTGCTGAAAAAACTATATGCACGTTTGCTTGCTGAGCAATTCTTTTTAAATTGCGGGAGGCCTTGTGTATGTAAGGTAACACACTTACGCGACTGCACTGCTGTTGTTTGACCAACTTTTTTCAAGCCTCGAGATACGCTCAGCCACAGAGACAACTAAAATCTGGGGATAACCAGCATCAGTCAGTCTTATTTTTGTTGCCATAGCTTACAGCAACCAAGTGATGGCACGAATTCATTAAGGCATTCTTGAAACTATTGCCCTCTTTACCAGTTTTGAATCAGCCAAGTTGTAAGCTACTGCCCTCTTGAATGAGCCGAGTGGTAAGGGAGCAGTGCCGTACTTGCACGTGGCTCATAAAACCAGCAGGAGCCACTGAGACTTCACTAGTCTCTGTGGTTGGGCGTATCTTGAGACTTGAGAGGTTGGTCAAACACCAGCCAAACAGTCTGAGCGAGGGAGTAACATAAGTGTGGTACCTTGCATATACAAGGCCTCCCACAATTTGCAAAAAAATTCTGAGCGAGCAAACGGGCACATAGTCCTGTCAGTGCCAAGAAAGCTGAAAAGGCTGTCCAAGGTCACGGCGCCAAACCCACACAGCAATCGTGGCTGCAGAAAGAACCGCACAAAAGATGAGAGCTTTGTGGAATGTTCTGAACGTGTTGTATATTGCTTATCACTGACACGTCATCGCTTGAGTGAGCAGAGTGATAATGTCAAGAACGTGACTTGTGGTTTTTGGCAATGCATTGTAAGGAATGCAGTTCTGTTCTGTTTAACACATGTAGAATAGTGTGCTGGAAGAGAAATTAGCTAACAAGGGAGACTATTGAGGCCCAAGAGATTGTAAAGGTGGGTGAAATGTGTATGAGCAAGCCATAAATTGCAGTGACAAAAACAAGAATCTGATTATCTTAGTACGACAACAGTGTTCTGAATTGTGTCAAGTTTTGGTGAAATCAGACTTATGCACACAGGATATGGCAGATTAGGTGGTGTATAAGTAACACCGGTATCGCAGTGATAAAGGTTGTTGGAAGTAGCACCTGCATGTGTGTTTTCCTTTTCTTTTTTTGTGCCTCTCCTCACCTGTGTGTTCTGCGTGCTTTTACATTTATTCAAGTTAGCCTAGCACCTTTATTCCTGTTTTGCTTTACTTTTTGGACAAATAAAGAAAGAGCTGTAGATAAGTACTGGAAACTACATGTGAATGTTGCAAGTGGGAGTTGAATATGGCTAATCGATCCACACTTTTTCATCGTCCCCACGCACCAATCAATGTGTGCTTTGAAATCAAAATCATGTGGAATAAAGCTGGAAGGCAAGATGAACCAATTGAGATAACTTGTGCTGTACAAAATATAACGCATGATTAAAAAGGGTCGTGAAATGTTTTCTGGAAAATTTTTTTATATGTATAATTTGGAATCCTGTCTCTCCAATACATGATATACACTGTTTCCTTGCATCACATGTGGATTTAGAATGATGAAAACACAGTTTCGATTTCCCCAGCACACACGTCCCTCAACACTACAGCTGACGTCATCTTAGTCGGCACGACAGCCTCATAAATTGGCGCACCTTTGGGGGCAATGGGTAAACAAACAGTGCTCCAGCCTTGTGATCATACAACGGTACCACATGGGGCTCAAGTATTTTCTTACTTTCTAGCGTTCATATGAATCCATTATATCACAGTAAACAATATGTATGCCTTCAGTGATGTCAGTGAATTAGCCCATGCCAGCCTGTGGTCGTTTCCGATCGCAGAAAGACTAGGATTTCAAATGGGTGTCATTAAATGTACACTGAATGTTGCACCAAGATATTTTGGAATTGGCACGTTCAGTGCTCAATGAGGCACTGAAATTAGAACAAGGCAGCTCTGCATTTATTTGACGGTCCCTTCAGGATCATTAGCAGTGGTGGAACAGGCATGCCAGCATTTAGGATACATTTTGGTTTAAGCAAGAACCTGCTTTCACACAACAGAACACATTTTAGGAAGGAGTGTAAAATATGGATGTGCACAGCATATTAGGTGAAATACTTAATATTTACAGAACTACAATACGTCATATTACAGTTATATCAAAATCCAAACTAGAAGAGAAGCTCAGGGGAAGATGGATGCTTGAATCGATGAACAAATCGCAAGGTACGATTTAAAACAGGGAATGTCGCGGGAGCCAACGTTTCGACAAGCGGACTTGTCTTCGTCAGGGCGGCAACTTGCCGCCCTGACGAAGACAAGTCCGCTTGTCGAAACGTTGGCTCCCGCGACATTCCCTGTTTTAAATCGTACCTTGCGATTTGTTCATCGAGTTATATCAAAAAGGCACTCTAAGCGAAAATTGCCATTGCAGCTGCATCGTTAAATATTATTATCCTGTTGTAGGGCTGCTTTTACAATCTCGCCTTGTAGCATGTTTGCATGTTTGCTGTACCTTGATCAATCTGACATAAACACAAGGATGGGGAACAAAAACTTGCAAATGAAAGCAAAGCCACATATGTCTAAACAATGCTTACATTGAAGACATCAAGAGGTTTCTTTAAACATGCAGAACTTCCCCTTGATAACTGCGCATGAAGTCATGCGAGAACTCCTTAAACTGCAGCCAAAAGACCTGTCCTTGCAGCAATGAACAGTTGCAATGGATGTATACTCTAACAGCAACTTGAGAGAAAGCAGTTTCTAACCCTTAGCTCTCTATTTTGTCTACAATAGCCAGCAGTCAAATGCTCTGATGTGGCAGTGTCGACAACTATGCTGAACAATGTGCAAGAAAACATTAAATGAAGCTACTTTCTTACTACAAAAGTTCCTTTAGCGGGCTCACCACCACAATAGTGGTAGAAAAAGAACTGTACAGTGGAAGAAAATTTGAACTACATAAATCAGAGAGAAATGCAGCCGAAAATAGCAGCAGTAAACGGGATAGAATTTAGTGGCCGCACTCATAGATATGATTACTCAATTTATCAAGGTGATGACTATGTTGTGCTTAAGGTTATTAGTTTTACAAACCAAGGAGCATGTGTAACATTCTGGCATAAGCTTCATGTAATATTTCTCCAGAATTCTCTTGGTAAGGTGGCACAAACAACCACAATCGACATAATTGGGTGGAGCAGTTAGCCATTTTACAGGTGCGTCGGTAACTGACAAGTTCAGAAATTTATACACACACCCCTAACACCCTCTCAGTTAGATCCCCACGCACCCCCAAAATTTTCTGGATAACGAATGACTTGGTATTCCCCCCCCCCCCCCCCTGGCACTATTGTTATGATTGCACCATAGTAACACCCACTCCCCAATTCAGATTCTGGATAAACCCATAACAAGCACAATGGTTTATGTGAAATGTAAAAGTCCTAAAAACTTACAAATGCCTTGGTTATTAAATGCAAGCTAGGAGCTAAATCACGTGTGTAAAGTTGTTACCTTTGCACTGGTTGAGCTGTACATACCTTTCTAGTCTACTTGCTGCGTAACATCGATCATTGTTTGGGCAGTGACCATTTCCTCGTTGATGCGGCCTTCACGTCATATCTGCGACAGATGCACGAGTTTATTCCTGTGATTATAAAGAAGATTTTAGCATTCAGCACGTGAAGTATACTGCTCGTAATCAACTAAACTAACTCTTAGCATGCTTTTGTTTTTTTTTTTCAAAGTTTTTTCTATGCCTGCACTAACTCCTTGAGTGAGCATTTGTTGTTAAATTCTTTATCGAGCTCTTTTATTTTTTGCACTTTCAAACAAAAGCTACTGTCCTAATGATTTAATTAAACGAATAACTGAACCTTGTTTACTGCAAAAAGGACAAAACAATATTTTGCACATGCTCACAAGTGTACCTTCCTAATTCCGTACTTCATTAAGCTGACACATCCTTGAAATGATGCAAACAATGCACCCACCTGAGCTTTCTCAGACCAACGAATGTACAAAACGAAACTTATGAATAATTTTAGTTTAACCAACTTCTGTGGGCGTAGGGCAGCTAGTTCACGCGAACAAGATCTTCGGTGGTGATCACACACCCAAGGAGATATATTTTATTTTTCAATGAATCGGAGGAATTTTCAAGCCATTAGACCAGAACAATTATAAATGCCTCGTCGAGCCGACCCTATATAACATGCTGCAGAGTGCCGTCAGTACTGCTGCTACGTTGCCAGTGAAAGAACAGTAACGATGTGAATCGGTTTTAGGAACAGAAACTGTTGTATATAAAATAGAATTTTACACGTAGAGACTTCACAAAAAGAGCTTCTAAGTCGTTTTCTAAGGACGATTCTTTGCCCGGGCCGCTCCCTCATCGGTGCGCGTTTTCTGCTCGACTCCGCGGTGAGACGCACTTTGACCCGACGGTAAACACACGAGAGATGGAAGCGCAGCCAGATCTCACGATATACGTGAGTAGATTGTGTCGTATTTCGGCGCCGCAGCGCACCTGGGGCGTAAGCAGATGTTCGCGGACCACCACCATCACAAAATGAGGAACAGACACACGGAGCGACCGTGCTTCAGTTCCGACAGCGGTTCCGACAAGCCGAAACGCACGCCGACACAACCGCTCACCTGGCCACGCGTATGCGAGAAATATTTTGTGCACGGCCGCTGCTCCAGTATCCTCTTATAAAGAAACAAAGTAATTTTTTATCTCGTGCTACCGTTTCAACACAAACAAAACTGTACCCTCCTCTACACAATGTCTGCTTTCGAGTATTCTTAAGCATACAGTTTAAAACAATTGACATAATACCATCCGCTCTGCGAAGCTAATAAGCGCGAAGTGAAAACCCAACGAAAAGAACCGCTGAAGTTCCAAGTCGTGGCCAGAGGTGCCTGCAACATTTAAAGTAATGATTCACACTGCTTGGCCTTATAAGTGTGCATCGTTACAAATCGTATACATGTAGTACATGCTGCACCTAATAGGCTAATATTGTGCGAAAACTGAGGATCCTTTGGCAGTCCCTGGGCCGTAATATAGTTCCCTCGTACGTCCACTATGCTCTAACGATCACGAACATTCTATTCCACACTTTGCTGAACATGCACAAAACATTGCCTAATATATAACTACCAAATGAATAACGACCGCAAAGTGAATCGCGAACCATAAGAATGGTGCGCATCGAAATCACTCCGCGATTTTCTATCAGCACACCTTGTTTTATCTACAATCATGCACAATACTACGACAACGCCACGAATTGTTCTAATTATAGCTGCGCAGTGCGGGGATCGAAGCATAACGGCAAATACGAAGGCTATCTTTACACACTTTGCCGCTTTTTTTTCGGTGCGTCATATATAGGACTATACAGCAACTCCAACAGTTTTAGCAATAGCAGTGGTTAGCACAAGGCGAACAGGATGAGAAATCAATCACTCACCTCGAAGACTCTGAGAAAAAGAACAAAGACCGCCACTAAACAGCAGCAGCACGGTTGACGGTACATCCACAAGCGAGCACGACTGAAGCGACTGAAGTTCACGTTGGCGCGCACGCGCTGGCCCGGGCTGTGGCAGGGGAGGCGCCCTCTGTTCACGCTTGTTGATATACAAGGTGAACCGCTGACGGAAGGTGTGGAAGGCTCTTCTCGTGAAGCGGTTCAGTAAAACTGACAATCTTAATTGCTGCTGCAGGTTTATCAGCAAAATTGCGCGTGCAACCATGGATTTCGATGCATAGTGGAAAACTGTGAGATTATAGCACATATCCGTATTGTTTTAATGAACCTGGTTCCGTTCTGCGCTGTGAAGGAGGTAGCGTCCTTCTTTCGATTTAGTGAGCCATTTATTTTGCTTCTACGTAGGTACCGTGCATGCTCTGAAACAACGCATAGGTGTACTTTTTTTCCTACGGTCGGACCGATCATTTTCTGCTGGAAAATCACGGAAATTTTTTACAGTGTAGGCGTCGTTGCCGCTGTAGACAGCGCTGATACTTGTCGACAAACAAGGACGGACAAGGGAAAACAAAACAGCCGTTTAATTCAGTCAGCAAGCCCCGTAGACTAGGCGTCAAACCAGGTTTCACATTCTGTATTTATATGTATGTATATATGGTCACTGGAGAGAACTAGAAGTGGATGTTTTTGCATCTAATCAAACAGCAGTAATATACCATGGAGTAAACTGGAGGTCTAGTATCCAGTCGATTAGTACGTGTGTTTGAGGTGGCGGTCTCACTGTCGCCATCTTGAAACTGTTTAAAATTTTGCCACCAGGCCACGCCACTCGGTCAGGGCAGCGGAGAAAAAATCATTTGGAAGGGGGCAGGCTTCAGCGCGACACGGAGTGAGGAGAAGACGCGTAGCTGCAAGTGATGCAGATATGTCTGCGAAAGATGTCTAATGGCTCACCGTGACGAGGGTTCAGAGCCGACACTATCTTGTCCAACCAGCATTTCTGGTGTGCGTGGTGTGTGCCTGTAGGTGGAGAACTTTCATCAGCCTGCAAAAAAGAAGCAATATTTTCAAGGCAGGTACACAGTGTAGCTCACGCACAGTAAACATGTGAATGTCCGCCCAATCAAGACTAGCATGAAATCGTAAGATAGGCTTTTCTAACTTCGTCGAACTGTTTTGATGATAACAAGATGATCGATGACTATATAATGATCATTTTTATTGGCATCTTTTTTAAGACGGCGATGCGGCAGAAGAAACCCAGCTTTCCAAGGGTTTACCCATGATTTTGATATTGTGGTGGAATCCCCCTGGGAAGGGGCGTGGGGGGGGGGGGGGGGTGAGGAGGTGAATACCTGTAGCCTTCTATATTTAATCACATTTTCTGAGTATCAACAGGAACGTAAGAATTATCCTTCAAGTTTACTGTATCGTGATTGAAGTGCGCATAATTCTCGAAATATGTTTCTTGGTGTAATCTCTTGATTACCCTCGCATTGGACCAGTTTGGGCTTGTTAAGGTTCTTTTTTTATGTGGAACTGATCATGGCATGGATAAATTGAGAAAGAATTGGGACTGTTTTTGTAATAACGTTTAAGTGCATTCGCGGGGAAATAATACCACTGGAGTGGTATATTCAAAGATTCCGTGATAGACATAGTAATTATAAAGGTTTGGTCAAGATACGCCCGTCGGTTGAAGATATATGCAATAATGCATGACCGTGTACGATCGATGTATTGCAGAGCACACGTAAGCAGGAGGTACACAGAATAATAAAAAAGGAAATTAACAGCATTCCTATGACGTCTTCATTATTAGTATGAAAGAAATAATTTTTCAGAGGATGTATCGTACAATTTTAGCCATTTTCAATTTTCATTTTTCCTTAGTTTTCCTTCGTCATTGGTTCACACGAAGTGCTACTATTTGTTGCGTGGTCGGTCATAAAATGAGCAGATGACACATGAACAGGATCGCGGTATCTTTATTCTTTATAAAGTGCGGTATAGATGAAGAAATCCTGCAGATCCGACACTGTGGGAATCGGTAACATGCAGAGCAGTGAACAAGGAAATTGCCTATGATGAAAACAATTCTTTGGCATTCAGCAAACGGTTACGCGTTGGATCAATGCTTTTATGCAAAGCGCATGTGCCCACTCATGAGTATCTTTAACATGGGCCAACAAGGAACGTCGACACGAGCGTGGCTTCTGATGGTACCTCATGGTACGACGTAACGTTCGAACTCACGTTTGTCCAAAGCACTGACATCTGTTTTGGCAAAGAGAAATAGCCTTGGTGTGCTACCATAAGCGTCCTTCACTGAAGTATTCCTACGGAATCGAGCAAAGTTGCACAAAAGCATACCGAATGGTGGCAGGACATACGTATTGCTATGATATTGCTTATCACACTTTAGAAGCGGAATTCACGTTACGCATGCACCATCATTACGACTGCTGGTGTAATAGGTATATTTACTATTATACTAAGTGGGAGAAGCAGCCGTAGCTTCGCGGTAGCGTGCTTGCTTGGCTCCTCGAGGACCCGTGTTTGATACCGCCCTAAAGCTTGGTAGGTTGCATTTGTGTCTGTGTGCTTGTTATGTCTACATTTCAATCGCAACCTATCACAAACGGTGTTCCTTGCCTTAAATGCCGAGCTCTTCGAGCCGGCTGTCGTGTGTCAACTGCGAACAGAGAAAGCTCTCATGTGTTAAACTGCGGAACAGCGAAATGTGGGTCAGTCCTGGAGAATGGACCAGGGTGAGGTGCAGAAAACTTGAGCAGCGCCGGTCAAAGTTGCGGGTTCGATTCTCACAGCCCAGGCATTTCGCATGTCTATTTCAGTTATTCCTTCGTCGACAGAGGTTCTATAAGATTCAAACACCTGTGGCGCATACCCGCTTCCGTGGGCCGAGCACTACTGATATGAGCCAAAAGAGATTGCAGTGTCGTTAATCGTAAAGTATATGATGAGTATATTACTTTGGCGATGTAAACATATCATGTGTCGTTGATGTTCGTCATATGTTTATACCCTACCTCAATATATCGAGGTATACCAGGTGAACGAGACCAGGAGGGCCCCGAGACGTAGATAGATAGATAGATAGATAGATAGATAGATAGATAGATAGATAGATAGATAGATAGATAGATAGATAGATAGATAGATAGATAGATAGATAGATAGATAGATAGATAGATAGATAGATAGATAGATAGATAGATAGATAGACAGACAGACAGACAGACAGACAGACAGACAGACAGACAGACAGATAGATAGATAGATAGATAGATAGATAGATAGATAGATAGATAGATAGATAGATAGATAGATAGATAGATAGATAGATAGATAGATAGATAGATAGATAGATAGATAGATAGATAGATAGATAGATAGATAGACAGACAGACAGACAGACAGACAGACAGACAGACAGACAGACAGACAGACAGATAGATAGATAGATAGATAGATAGATAGATAGATAGATAGATAGATAGATAGATAGATAGATAGATAGATAGATAGATACGGCCAAAGTGACCTAAGTTCGCCAAGAAAAGCTTTGCATTTAAAGATCATCGTTATTGTAGGATGGTTTATTGAGATGTTCTCAGGACCGTCCAAAAGAGTACCGCGCAAACCATTACTGATGTACGGCCGGGGTATATTACTCCACACATGCATCAACATAAGATGTTATATAAGCATATAAGGCTCTGCAGTAGGCTCTTACGTATGGTAGCTATATGGCAGAGTAAGCACATCTCGTATGAAGGAATGTTAACAGCGCTCACGACGAGGGACAATGAAAGAATACATGGCAGGGGCTGCTAGAAGAACATGTTAAAACAGTAGGACACCTTATAAGCACTGATTTATTTACCGGCACAACACCTTCCAAAGCGTTTCATGTGCCTTCTATATGATTTCATCTGCACAGTGCTCGTAATGACATACATATGTGGAACTTACTGGCAATTTTGATTCTTCGGTGTAGTTTGACTGCTTGTGATGAGAAACATATGCCATACGAGCAGGACAGAAAAGCGTGCAGATAACGTTCTCAACATCGTTTATATATTTTTTTCTCTTCCCATGTTTAGGATGGTAAGATAAGGTAGCAGACAATTACAGGTACCTTCGACTGTGAGAAAAAAAAAGCAATACCTTAACAATGCCATATATACGCGAGTGAGGCATGACACATATCGGTCCATAAACGGCACGTGTCCGTATACGGCCATATTTGATCAATTCGTGTTAGACGCGTATGAAGCAGTTGTTCTACAGGACCTGCGTTGCCATATTTGGCTCTATAACAAATTCGGGAGACATGGAAATGCACAAACACATGACCGTATGCGGATGACCACATCAGGAATTGAGCATACCACATGGCCGTGTATATAACCATCGCTTCCCATTTCCCAATAGAGCCATATATGGCAATACAAGACATACGAATTCCCGCATGTGGCTCTATCACGAATTAGGCTAGGATGGCCATTTACGGAGCCGTACCATATATAGTTCTACATGCCGAGCTTCTGATAAGGCCATATATGATATTTTTGTAAGGAATGTTTTCACATTTCCCATTCACAGGACTGCACCGAGATGGGTAAGCTCCAGCAGCACTCTTGTACCATATTTCTTAAATGTGGGTAATAGGGAGTACACTGAAACGGCAAAGTGTACGTACGACCTGGCTCCCAAGAAAGTATATACACAGAGGAGACCGAAAAATACCTCACCGGCTTATCATCTTAAAATATGTGCAGTTACTGTTTCTACATTGTCACGCCTTCATTTTTTCTTTTTTCTTTTCTTTTTTAGGCACTTCTACCGGAAACAAGTATACGAGAAGCCTCCTTTCGTAATAACGATGACCGAATGCTGGGCGTGGCTCCGATCCGCTACTTCCCTATGCCAAAAAAAAAATAGATATATGGCATAAAAGGAAAATATTGGCTCGAAGAAAGCGCCCCGCGCAGCAATACATCACGTACCGCCCAGCGCCCGACGGTCATTTATTACGTATTCCTATCGCGCCCAGACACGGGATTTGAATATGCTGATACGGTTTTAGTCGCTGGTGCTTCGCGCGGCCTAACTACCAACGTCCAACGCGACTAAATTAAATTTACCTCAGCATACGAATAAGCCTCGCGTAGCCGTACCCGGCGTAGATATATCACACGCGTGCCAAGATATTCGCGCCGGCAGCAACACTTCATCAGTTAGGCAAAGCGAAGAACTTGGCACGTTATATGTCGAAACAAGGAAGTGAACTTTGACACCTGTGGAGAAGCGATGGATACCGTTTTTTTTTTCTTCTCTTTATTATTCTCCTTGATTCGTTTCTCTATTTTCACAACGCCCAATTCAGAGAATACACCTACATACGTGAGAATGAGAAATGAAAAATAACTTGAAAAAAAAAAAAAAACGCGGCCGACGAAAAATTCATCGGCCAGCTCTGTGCAGAAACACAAGCGGAACTTCCGAACTCATCTGTACGCGTCTCGGGCTGCGTTAGGTATCGGCGAAATTTATCTCGGCCCCGGCGTGCGGCAATGCATCACATGCTGCTGCGCCGCACGCTTCAAGCCCTCACGGCCGACCGTTCCTCTCGAAAACTGTAGCTCCGGATCGCAATACGTCAGGTCACGTTTGGCTTCGCTAGATTCAATATTGAAAGAGACAAAGACTGCTGCTGCTGCCATGCGCCGTGGCAGCCCGCTGCACCATAGCTCCGCAGAAGAAGCGCGTATATGTAGCTGGCCTAAGCAGAGAGAGCCTCGACGTATGTGTGTGCGTGTGAGTATATATAGTATATACGGTATTGATATTCGGCACCATCGATCGGCGCGCGGCCATTAATCTGCGACTTTCATAAGACGGGCGGCCGATCGAGCGCGCGCCCGCGCGCGCGGTTCGAGCGCGAGCACTACGAACTTGGATGAAGAAGAAAAAAGAACGCTAATAAATAAAGTGTATAAAGAGAGCAGAGTACTAGCTCTGTACCAGCCTAGAGCGCACTAACACAAGAACATAGCCAAAAGGCCGCTGCGCGCCTTATATATATATACAACCAACCCGAACAGCCAAAGCTGGCGCATGCTCGCGGCATACACCGTGCAGGGCCTGCTGCTATGCTACGCAGCCTTGCTCCTGTGTGCAGAGCAGCGTAGGAGCTGCAGTCCTACACGCCCTCTGCACCACCCTCCTCTGCCCGAGACCGGGGCTCCGTAGCCTCTATATATGCTGCTGCTGCTTCAGCCTGCCACGGCCCGCGCTCTCCATTCGATTGAAACGTTGCGCCGCAGCCATTATTCAAAGTCAGGGCCCGATAATCAATCTCCTTTTGTTGCTTCCTCTGGCTCCTCGTCTCGCGTAGGGCACGGTAGAGGGGGGCGTCGGGGGAGACGGGCTTTGGATTCGGCATCGACTTCAGCGGTGGCCCCTTTTTCTCGTTGCTCGATGTGGCCCCTGCAGCAGTAGTGTATACCCTTTACCGAGCGCCACGTCGGCCACCAGACAACGTCGAGAGGAGTGAGGGAGGGCGGGGTGGGACGACGTCCTCCGGTCAAATGGATTTCTCTCTGCATTCATTACGCTAAGACAGCTTCTCTCGGGCCTCTTCCAGGGCCGCTTTCTTTTGCGAGGCACCGATACATTTACCGCGTTGTGCCGGAGTGTATTAGAGGCGCCCACTCGCGGAGTGGAGCTGATGAAATGCGCACAAGGCGGCGCGCTGCTGTTGCTATGTGCACGGTTTGAAAAGTGTTCGCTGGAATGCCCCGTTTTTTGAAGAGGGTTGTCGCACGCTGCGGTCAGAGTTTGTATAATGCTATATAACTCACACATGTGAATATGCATATATTCCAGCCGATGTTTCAAACCTAAAAGATGTGACAGTACAAGCACATATACTCTGAGAAGCGTTGACATTCAAGAACACTTCACGTGGTAACGAGCATGACACTCTTCAGGCACTGTGCATCGTAAGTGCGTCATGACAGACACTGCATAAATATAATAGCGTAATGTGCAGGCTGCTACTGCGGGAGGGCGGTCGTGTGACACGAGACAAAATGGAGGCTTGCATTCGACCCAATTGTTTTGTACCTCGTGCACTGTTGTGGTGTGTTTTTAAGCAAAACACTACTAATTAGGTTGGCCTCACGCATTCCTTCAATAGCACAGCGCATGGCTTTTGTTCATTAATCGTATAGTGGAGCACATGCATCAGTGTATACCAGACAGCGGTTGTACAGTGATTCACGTGTAAAACGGAGTCTCGTTTGAAGCTGCAAGCGGTCTACGAGTAAAACAATGCACAATGCTCATTTATACACGCATATCAAAGACCAACGTGGGATTTCGAACATGACTCGACGCAAGGCACTTCGCCTATGACGCCCGACTTGGCAGTAATGACATTAGTGTAATGAAATTACTGTAATTAAATTACTTCTTGCTGTAATGAGTAATGTAATGAACTAATTTTGGTAATTTAGTGATGTAGTGGATTACTTCAAGCCAGTAATTTCAAGAAAAATTACTCGTTACTTTTCGAATTACTTTCGTCTCGAGTATAACAGGTCCACTGCTGTTATGGCACGAAAAAGTTTACCAAAGAAGGGACGAAAGACAACACAGACAGATAACCCGGGTTTCAGGCCCACAGCAATTCAGAAAATCCACGTAGCATTTGAACTCGAACTTGAAGCCTTGAATACAAACGGTGCTGGAAGTCCACGAACCTCGATACTCCATGTGAAGAGGGTCGACATCCGACTGCATGCTTTGCTGACTGTCAGATTAGCTGCAGTTACATGCTGCAGATGTTTGCAGACAGGGATTTTCTTTATAAGAAACTACCATAGGATTTCGGGTTCTCAGACCCGCCCCCCTTCACCATCACGTTATCTTTCTTTCGTCGAGCAATATCAAGAAGCTATAGCAGGATCGTTCACTAACACAGGGACGAGTTATCTCTGCGATGGTTTAGGTGTCAATTTCAGCGTGTGTTGTAAATGAAAATGTACGTGAGTCACTCGAGAAATTATGAACTTTAGTTATTGAAGTAATATTAAAGTAATGTCATTACCTCTCAAAAGTAATAATAACGTAACTTCACTAGTTACAGCCAGCTGTAATCTGTAATGTAATTAAATTACTTTTGAGAGAATTCTAAAAAGGGAATCAGTAACGTAATTTAATCGCATTTTAGAAGTAATTTTGCCATCTCTACATGGCATACAGCGCTGATTGCAGTGAACGTACATGAATCCGGTATTTAAGCAGTTCTCTCACTGACCTGTGAGAAGTATAACGATCTATAGTATAACCAGGCAAAGTATAATGTCGGCCGCACTCTCGCGAGCTTTTTTCGCATCAATCAGCCCTGAAAGACACCCGCGCTTCACAGAAGTGTTTGTGCAACCGCCTCGAGACCGTGCAACCTCGCACATACACATCCGCAGAAAGTTGCTCGCCTACGCAACAACCGCGGCTCCTTTTGCTTCAGCGTATAGCGTCGCCGTCGCAAGTCGCTTTTCATTGTGGCCCGCTGTACATAAACTGCCACAGGGCGCTTGCGACATCGCGGAGAATACATGGGGAGCGGGACTCGGCAAGATAAACGAGCACAATTCGAAATGAACGCAATTGGAGTCAACGGTTCCTTTCTGGCGAGCTGCCTCCTTCGGGAGCGAAAAGTCGTTTCCCTCACGCTGACCCGGGGAAGAGACGTCAGCGATTGACGTCACGCGACTTTCGCCTTTCATCGTTAAAAGAACTTTGTGTTTGTACTTCCGTGGGATTTGGTCATATGCGGACTTCTTTAATAACTCTTTTTCAGAGTAAGGAACAGCGAACGTCAATGCACGTCAGTGCACGTCAATCGTGTACGAATGCACAAACGAAAGTGATGTTTTTGAGAGAAGAAGGATGTGATGCTTGCTGAAGAAAAAGCGTTCGCTTGGAGAGCGTGTGTCTAACCAGCTGTTCGTCATCGTTGTGAGGGAAATGGGACACAGAAGTAACAGGCAGATGCAACTGATTATCCTGTACAGGTTTATTCAGAATTTAGATTTTTTTGATGGGGGGAGGATCTACCTGGGAGTGTGTGTGTGTGTGTGTGTGTGTGTGTGTGTGTGTGTGTGTGTGTGTGTGTGTGTGTGTGTGTTCGTGCGTGTGTGTGCAACGAACATGCGCGTTGTACAAGTGCTCACATATCACATAGTCCAGAATTAATTATCTAAGCTCTGCACTTAGAGTATTATACACGACTTTCTAAGTGCGTGTGGTGTGCTATTCAAACGCGTCTGCGTGCGCCCAAAAGTTCATCCGAAAAAAAAAAAAGAAGAAGCCAAGAGTGTAGACAATGTACCATTCTTACATGTGTAATTTGCTCAGCCGCATGTTCATGGCCCACGCAGATGACGTGGCCCAGCCTGGTGATCGACAACAGTCAGTGCTTTGTTCCCGTTGCGATGTTGTGAAGACAACCTGAAAATGAGTTCCCACGTCCCTTTCTACATGGTTGACGTCAACCGAACGAGCTGTTGGTATGCAGGAACGTATACCGCCACATATTTCATTTATTCATTTCGTTTATTGTACCTTCAATCGCAGAAGCTTTTCAGAGTGGAGTTCGGTAATAAAGCAACAAGACAAGAACCGAGAAAGAACACAATATCAAATAAAAAATTACAATCAATGAGAGGATGCATTGTTAGGCTGGTACAACTGAAGTTTGAATGAAGGTAAGTACAGTGCATTCAAGAAAAAATGAAGTAAGATATACACTTCACACGTCATCAATTAAATAATTGTAAAGAGTCAAAAAATGAAGTTATGGTGTGAAATGCAAACACTGTTCTCGTAAAAGTGTTACTTTGTGTGATATATGTGATAGGGTGTACACGAATTGTTTTCGCGGTAACGAGACCAAAAGAAGCTCTATAAATGGCTCTCAAATATGCCAAGATTTCAATCTAATTAACCACTCCGTTCTTAAGGATGTCTCATAGAAGAGACGGCGAGATACGAGTGATAAGAATGGTAAGAGAAGGTAAGAAAGGTTGGGGGGAAAATGAGGCAGGACAAGGAAATAAAGCAAGCTGAGCATATATATAGTTGGCCCTCTAGCACTGGGAAAGATAAAATCAAGCAAAATATGCGAATAAGATCACAGCATGACCGCTCACGCAAGCTATAGGCTTTTATACGCTGCAGCGAGTCCCGTGAACTCGCAAAGAGAAAAAAAAAAGGAAGAAAGGCTATTGTTCCCTCAGCTTGTTTTCCGTGCAGTTTCCGTGCGTGCCTGACAAGCGCATCCATCGCGTCTTTCTAAACCTACGGAGTTAGCTCTGGTTACCGCGATTCATGAAAGTTCCAGTTCTCTGAAACTTTCATGGCATGCGATCCATACGAGGCGCTATAGATAGAAGATAAGCTTCGAACCAGAGATCAGCTTAAAAAAAACTAGAAAAATGAAATCCTACAAGAAAGTATCAGACGAGACAGAGAGAGATGACAGTGCCTGTAGTACATAAACAAGGCGCGATCGATAGCTCCTAAGGACGAGATAAGGAGAAGAAAAAAAGAAACTCGGCGTAGTAACCCTAAATGAAACCTCGGATCGCCGTAAATAATATAAAAACAGCGCGTTCCCGTTCGCTTCGGTCCGAAAACGCCAGGACGTGACCTCAGCCGAAGAAATCCATCTCCATTTCAGTGACAGCGAATCCGAAGACCTCGAGCGCGCTCCTCTGAAAGTAAACCGGCTCGCAGGAGGAGGATGGAAAGGAAGAAAAAGAAGAAGCTAGACAAGACCGAAAGGCAGTGGCTGACACAAGAAAGTAACGCAGCGTTATAAAAGAACAGCCAAGAAACGGCGAGCCTCACAGAACATGCGCGCGCACTGAAGACATCGCTCTTTTATAACCTACAGTGTTGCAGGCACCATCTTTCTCTTTTTTCTCTCTCTCTCTCTATTTTCTCTTGTTTTCATTCTATAACGTATAAGAGTGTGCACGGGCAAAGTCGGAGACGAGGTCGACCGAGCTCTCTTTCCCTTCGCCTCGCAAGACGAGCAACTCTTGAAACCAACCTCCTTATCCGACGTTCCCCCGCTTTCTTCGAACGTGCAGTGCGTTGTCTATATAATTCGGCTCTCGGAATCGGCTTCACCCTAACGAAACGTGACTCCTATGGCCAGCGGCAATCCTGTAATCGAACTCGAAGACCCCGGCAGCGCTCAGGAGGCTTGCGCAGTACAGGAGTTGGAGGTGGCGGCTACATTCGTAGGAGCACGTCCTCCCGCGCGCACAAGGAAGGGACGATGAAGAAAGATCGGCAAGGTACACAGATAAATAAATTCAAGAACAATGCCGGACGGATGAGGCTGAGACGAGCAGGCAAATGAAAGCGGACGTGGAAGACACCGAGGTATACAGATAGATAAAAAAGCAGAGGATGGAAGAGGGGGGGAGGTGAAGTCTTCCTGCTCGCAGAGGTGACGCAGATTGTAGCACTGGGTCCAGCAGGGGCCCGCGTAGGTTGGGCGCAGCAGTTGGTGTACGGGAAAGGGGGTGGTAGGGGGCACGGGCAGCAGCAGCAGGAGCCGGAGGCAAGAGCAAAAGTGCCCGCGGAGTCATGAATAATGTACCACGTTCTGCCGCGACGTGGGGAGTGGCTGCGCAAGCGAGAGTGCTGCTCCGCTCGTCCGGCGAGCCGCGCGCGTGTGGAAGCCACGGGACCAGCCGGCGCACGTTCCTATAAGTGGCCCGGAAAGGGATAGTGCAGCGTGCTGCTGCACGGGCACCGTAATTATGAGCGCAGAACGTCCTTGCCCGTGGAGGAATGCCGAGTGCGGAGGCGACCGAGCCCGTAATTCGCGCGACGGCATGCGCCGCGCATCGGTCATATGCCGGATGCGCGCATAAGCAATGGACGGCCTCCCTGTGCTTTCGGAAGATGCGCGCTGTCTTGCAGCTCTTCTAACAAAAGCGATCTTATTGAAATTGAGCACTACGCTGGGTAGCGTACTGATAATTCACAAATTAAGCGTTAATAAACTTCGTGGGACGCCTCTCGAGAGATTCGACAAAAACGAGAGTTCTTGGACGACCGGGACATAAGATTGAGAGAGCATGAAGACGGTATTGCTGTTACAACAGCTTGTGATTTCTGGTGTTTTACGTTCCAAAACGATGCTATAACAACTTATATCGGAAATTAGACACCACCACCATCTTTAATGTATAGCGCTAGCCATCATTACCTATTAGTATAAGAGCAAAGGTAACTGAAGTCCGAGATTTATTTGACTGAAAAATTAATCTCATGTGTGTGCAAGTAAATATAAGCAACATAAGTTCAACAGGTTTTTCGCAGACATCAAACATCATTACAGAAAGTGGGTGGGATGCGATTAGGAAGACGCTACCTTAAGGGAAAAGATGCATCTACACGTAGGCGATGATGTGGTCCATGCCTGAGTGGTATATTGTCAATCATATTCCTATGAGGACCAAACACTCTTCTGAAAGCCATGCAAGTGAAGCGCACTACTATGCCTTGCCCAGCCATGTTGGTCTAGTGGCTATGGCACTCGGCTGCTGATCCGAAGGTCGCAAACCGAATCTTGGCCGCGACAGCTGCAACGATGGAGGCGAAATGTAGAGGCCCACGTACTGTGCGATGCCAGTGCACGTTAAAGAAACCCAGGTGGTCGAAATTTACGGAGTTCTCCACTACGGCGTCTCTCATATCGTGGTTTTGCTACGCAAGACACCAGAAATCAATCATCAGTGAAAACATAAAGCCTTATTTTATACGCGTCTTCCATGGAGCGTGAAAACATGTGGAAAGCTCTTAGCCGTCGACTCATTCTTCAGCTCCCGCTCGGCAAAAAAGTCACAACGATAATGGACGAAACTGCTGAAAGCACACTGTATACGGTCGCCGTGTGTGCTCGATTGCTATCGAACATCTCGTAAATAAAATAAGATGGAGCCACATTTGGACCTTAGCGGTTTTGTCTTGCTCGTTCCTTCCGAACGACACGCCCATGACAACATTCTCGACAGGGCCATCTTCAGGGACAAAGAACGAGTGCCTTCAAGACAACACCAACGAGAATACCGATCCAATTCAACAAATTAACCAAATGAATGATGGCAGAGGACGCCGCCGACACAGCGACAGTTCCCACGGGATCGCTGAAACAATTCCCTTTCGTCCTAACTGGATTGGGTGCGTCGGCGTTGCAGCTTACTTCCACTTGAACCGAGACATAGAAGGCACGCTGGGCCACCGAAAGTTATGAAACGAATCCAGCACACAAGAACAAAGAGAAAGCTTTTTTTTTTTCTCGTCAAGTGAAGTGAGTCATTCTCTAATGGAGGGGGAAGACGCAAAGTTGCTTTGTCTCGTCGCCAGAGAAAGACCGATGGTCAGAGTCATTCTTCCCATGAGACGGGGAACAACGGAATAGGACAGGATGCCCGCCGACTCCGCGCGGGGGAAAGACTGGTCGGAAAGCTGGGGAGGCGCAGTCTGGTGTATACGCTCTTCCTTACTTCCTGCAGGTCAATACCACACCACCAATTTCAACGAGCAATTCTCCAGCAGCGAGGTGTATACACACGAACGCATGCGTACTCGCGAAGAGGGGAACCATCGTGTCTTCACTTGGCCAGATTGGACAGGGCGTTCGTTATACGGGACAGGGAGCCTCTGTTTTGTCACAGATACTTCAATGTAATTGCGTGGAAGCAGCTCGCTTACTTACGGTGATGAATACGCAAATGGCTCATTTATTCGGCTACATGACTGAGTGAAACGTTCGCGTGGCACTGTACAGTGCCGCAGCGTTCAAGATGTGATACAAGGGTTTTCATATAAGGCGCTCGTTTTGGCACCTGCGTTATTGGCGGTAAAACCGCCAGTAATGCGGACTCTGGCTTCTCCGCAATGTTTCTTCATCGACAACAGCAGAATTAAAGGGCGCCTAAACCACCCAGAGGTCAAAATTTAGTTGTGGTGTTGCTTTTGTGCTGGTGTCCCCAACGAACACGTAGCCGCAAGACTTTTTCGAAACTGCAATGAAAAGCGGAGTTACGCGGGTTTGATTATTAAAACGCGGCGCTGATGATGATTGTGGTTCGGTTGGGAAAGGACGCTACTTTCTGCAGCCCATGTAGGGAGCACGGCTAAGCGTCCGCGGGGTGGGGGAAAGGGAGTGAAAGAGATAGAAAGGAGAGAAAAGCCGTAGTGGACGGATCCGGAAATTTTGACCACCTGGGATTCTTTGACGTGCCCTGACAACGCACAGTACACGGGTCTCTGGCATTTTTCCCTCCATCGAAAATGCGACCGCCGCGGCCGGGATGAAACCCGCATTTTTTAAAAGACGATAGGACGATAGTCTTTCTTGGGATACTTCAACGCAGAAATTTTGGTCTGTCGGTCTGTGTGTGTGTCTGTCCTGCTTTTCTGTCTGTATAATGGCGAAAGTTTAACCCCTTCCTCAACGACCACCCATCTTGAACTGGTAGCTGCGTTCATACTTGTGAACACCGTCGACCAAAAAGCAAATATTACGCATATCTGAGGCGCAACATCACTACGCAAGTATTAGATGGTGTGATCATTTAGTAGAAAATACATAGATGCGCAATTCTAAAGACCCTAGTGCTTGTTAGGATGCGCTAAAAATGCGACGCTATGCACGAAAAAGCGGACGTTTCCTACGCTTCGGTAGAACGACACGGTGCTGCAACCTACCAGTAGCTCTGCGTACTACGCAAGCTTCTTGCGTTTCCCGATATCATGGGCAGATGGCGTCCATATCTCACGCAGCGCAAGGAGGTTGACGCAGCGCTGCCTCCATTTCATCAATGCCAGCCACATGCGGCCGATTCAACACAGACGGGGCGCTGTCTGAGGCAAGGCAAACATAAATGGCCCATAATCAAAATGGCCGTTTGATGATATAGAACACACTCTACAAGACATGCCCAGACAACGCAGGGAAAAGACCGACGAGCAGATTGCAGCGGAGAAGCGCCGGCGTGCCAATGCCCGTCGTCTCAAGCGTACCCAGGACACGTCAGAGCAACGAGCCCAGCGGCTAGCGAAAGATCGTGAATCGAGGCGCGTCCGGAGGCAACAGGAAACAGACGAGGTGCGCGATGTGCGAATTGTCACCGACCGAGAGGCTAAGCGATCGTACCCAGCGGGTGAACAGACGCCCGAAGCTCGTGCCGAACCGCAGATGAACCGGGACTCATGTAGCACGGCCGGTAGAAGACTATCGTCTTTCGACGACATTTGCAGCGAAGCACGGAGATACGCGGCAAATTTTTGGGGTGGCAGCCGAGTACCGTAACCACTAGAGGTACTGTATAATGCTACCTGCGGTAGCATATACAGTAACTCTAGTAACCGCTACACCACCGCGGCGGACAACCCCAGTTCTCCACTTTGGCGTTTCTCACCTCTCTACTCTTTCATTTCCTTTCCCTTAGCCTGCAGACGCTGAGCCGTGCGTCCGACAAAGTCATACGGAAAATAGCGTGCATTCTCTACCACACCACAATCATGCAAGGAGCTTTTCTGAAAGATCCTGACAAAAAGGTGAAAATTTAACCGAAAATATGGACTCTTGTTGGCTCTTAACTAAGAGACATGACTGCAATATGCATCCTTTGTAATGTGCGACGATAATCATTCTCAGCGTTGTTAAGGTTCAGTTATATATTGAAGGAAGTTTTCCAGGTTTCCAGATCATCTGCTGTGGTCGTTGAGGAATACAGAAACGCGTAATCGCTAGCAGTGCGGCTCTATGTGCAGCAATAGCTTGACCACTGCATTCGGTGCATTGTGCCCGAAATCGTTACAAATTGTTACACCAATAAAGACAGCATGCTGCTCCACGTTAGTCACTAACCACCCATCTTTGGCTCCATTGACAGTGCCACCTCCCATACGATTTCATTTGGGAGCTGTACCGCAGCTGGTTATATAACTGCCCTGAATCATTCCCACTAGCTCGAGACACACTAATGCTGACAGCTTGCCACTGTCCTTTAGCGGAACGCGCCCACCTTCCCATGTGACGTGTCTGTTATGCAGTTGAACTGCGGGGTTCACATGTGTAATGAAAAGAGCGGTGTGCATGTTTTCTATAGCAATACACGTTGTTAGTCTAAGTAATATGCCTCAATTTTACGGGCGAAGCACGTTAGGGCCGAGCTTGCGGCGGCGTGATTATGTGCGGGCGTGGGCCGATCCTGGAGGTTGTACAGTCATACTGCATAGAGTTTCATACTATAAATTAGAGGGCCACTTGGTGCTGCGATCGTTCAACCACCATGGGAATTAAGGAAAGTACAGGCTTCGGATTGGTTCGCGTTCGCTTGCGAACTGTGCACAAGCCATTTATTTCTGCAGTTTTGTTTCCCGCTTACCCTGCCGCGAGGTTGTTCGAGGTGTGCAACGCTCTTGGGAGAAACAAAAGCTAGAAACGAAATCTAGCCCCGACTACAGCCAAAGCTAGTGCAACGCTCAATAGCGAAAAACCAGCGTCGCATTGCCACATGACGTGATTCCGCCAGCCTGTTTTATGCTCGCTGCTCAGTATTTTCTCGTTAGTGGTCTGGTGCACTCTCGATATAAAGCGTGCGCGAAAAGCGAGCTTTCTAACGTGGGCGTTCAAGCCGCGCTCACGTACTTGCCGTGGTGCGGCGGTGTATTGAAAAGGGCGGTCAGAGCATAGAGACGCTTGCGTCAATTTCGATCCATCCGCTGGTGAAAAAAACTCGTTTTAATTGTAAACACACTTGCTTGTGATATGAAAGGCTGTTGCATCCAAGCTGCAGCAGGCTTCAGCATAGCGGATACGCGCAAATCGCAACAAGCGGCCCGTGCGGTTCAGTCAGTATATGTAATCGGTAACGAAAAAAAAAAAAAACAACTAACAAACACCCATCAGGAGGCCACAGGCATCCAGCTGCCACCTGAATCCGCTGAAACAGTCACATGTATCAGTGATTTGCAGAAACGGCGATTAAAGACCAAACGCGCACAGTTCTCGATAGAGTCTGCGAGAGACGCTCGCGGTTCCCGAGCTCGGACGGACAGACGCCGAAGCGGACGATACGTTTAGTGTTTATCTTGAAAGCTCAACACTTCTCACCCCATATAACATTCTTTTAATTTCCATAAATGCATGCTGCGTATTTTCCAGAGGGAAGCGCACGTGTTTGTTTACACTGATGCAAAAAAATATAATTAATTACTTCGTGGCGTCACAACTAGAGCACAGTCGTCGAATGATGCATACCATGGTGGCAAACTTTCTTTGCGTTCCTTCAACTTCACAGTTATGCAAACTTTGTGTATCATTTGTTACATGCGGGAGACAAAAGCAAATATTAATAGGAAATATTTCCTTTTCATTTTGTTTAATGCTCAGAAAACAATCGTCGCGAGTCTCAAGAACAAAATCCATCCGAAGCAGATCCGAAGCCTGTACTTACCATAATTCCCATGGTGGTTGAAGCGCCGCTTAACGAGTTCCCGTAGACAGTAGCATTTGCTAGCAGACTAACCGGAAGATCTTCTTCGACCAATCAGCGGAGCTCGGACTCCTCTGACGTCGCTAAAAACCACAATGTCGTCGCGGCTAACTTTAGTATGCCGGAAATGTGTACGGGATTGTTTTTCGAGTTTGTGGCGCGGCCGTGGCGCTGCCGCGTTTTACATCGTTCATCGTGGCGCTATTGATGCACGTGTTAACATGAAATGTTCCAAAAAATCTCTGAGGTGGTTTAGGGGCCCTTTAACCTCTTAAGTTGCAAAAACCACTTTCGTCTCCAAACACGCAGATGCATACACATGCGCGTTCGCCGTGGATTGAGGTTATATCTGCATAGTGGATAGAGCAAGAAATAGGACAACTTCTAGTAGCCAATTCATATTATGAGGGAAGGAGCAGGGGAGGAGATTCCCAATCAAATAAACCCATTCAACTCGTTTCTGTGTTTAGCACAAACGTGAACGATTCAGGACGACACATCGCCACAAGATTTTACAGTTCTGTGCCTTTTTCCACAAGCGAGACGGCCTCATCGACTCGTGAACTCGCCCAGCAAATATACCAAAACCCGCGGTAATTGTACCCCCGCCTCAAAAGTTCAGCATTCGATCTTTGTGAATCCAAGATATCATTGCAGATTAGAGAGAATCCTCATATTGCAAAAGAAGTGTAAGGTTCCTCCTTATATCTTCATGTACAGTGAGACAATACAACGGATTTTTAAGGACCCTTCTTTTTATGCCGCAATCGAAAGCTCGCCCTCTGTACTATTTTCACCGGCAGCGGTTACTTCCAAAAGCGCGTGGATATTTCACACGCGGAATTTTTCGATGTGAGAAGCCTCTGAAAAAGGCAGAGTGCGCACTCTGGCAACCTTGAAAAGTGATCGCGATGCCGATAATCCGCCTCGCTTCCGGACATCGTTCCGCTTTCGCAGGAGTGAGCGTATAGCTGTGATTAACTACTCACACTTTGACCTGTTCAACTACTTTTGGAAATAAAAAGACGTTGCGACAAGCTGGCATTGTTTGCCAGGCCGATCTTGTATTTGCAAGGCGTTCTTTCGCATGTCCGCGCCTACGTCATGAATGGCCGGGCTCCGGCGCTGCCACTCTGGCCATAGCCGAGCCAAACCAGGCCAGCTAGTTCCGAAACCACGCTTTCGCACGTGACGGCAGGAGCGTACGCGCGCTACAAACGAAGGGCTATCTGCACATTGTAAGTGACAAAAAAGCTTATAATATCAAAAATTTCATGCGGTTCGATACTAATAAACAGATAAAATATTGCGTAAATTTGTAGAAGGTCACGTGACCGCACTCTAACTCTAGTTCTTACGTTTGCCGCTTGAGTTACCAAACGTCAGTTTTCGCGACATTGCATGAAGAAATAAAAACATATACCCGTGTTTATTGATGAAAGTGGCGTCGTTTGAGCCAATGCAACACACAATCTTTCCGCCGGTGGGGTCATCTCAATTCAAGTTTTGGGTGGTTCTCTGTCCCTTTAAGTAAATGCATTTCAACAGCCACCCGAAATAGCCGGGCCACTCACCTCTTTCATGACAGCTTTTGGAAACATTCAGACGTCAGCAGCTGAGGGCGCATATTCACATTTGATCTTTTTAGCCTGTGACGCTGTCTTCAGATGACGTAAGACATGTACTGACATAAAAAAGCAGCGTAAAGGGGTCGTATAGTCGCATTGTCCGCATTTCTATCGGCACCGATCGATTCTTCGTTAGCGTTCCTAGCCACAAAAACGAAGCCATTCCAGTTTCTTAGCTTCGTTTAAGCTTAGCGCCGCCATTCGATTAGTTCGATTCCTGTCGCAAGGCTTGTGAACGGTTTAGTATATCATCGGGCAGATCATACAACGATCATTCAGCAACTACTTTCAGTGTATGCAGGACATGATCATTTCCACAAGCTATAGAGTCTGTGATAAAGTATAGTCCATACTGGGGCCATTCACAGTTATTGATACCGATGTCCCCACCAGAAAATTTGACTTATGCACTATATACCTGAAGTTTGCATTAGAGCACTGATGTAGCAAATGATTTGAAGCAGCAATGACGAAGTTTCGTGTACACCCTCAAAGTTTCCTTTTCTGTCCACGTAGCGTGCTGCAAGAAATAAAGAGAGAAAAGGCGAGACAACGAGAACACCGTTAACTTCTAATAAACTTTCTTTAGAGTGCATATAACTCCTTTTCTTAGATTAAGGCTCCTCTTCTAAATTACATGTACGAGTGTCATCAGTATAGTGTACAACGGACAACGCAATGGTCTGAAATGCAATAACCACTATAACTTTGAAATTTGGGACTTCGTAAGAGGGCGGCTTTATATGCACTAGCTTACTTCGTTTAGGACCACATCGTGCCACGGAGCGCGAAGTGCAGCCCGCGCTCTGTAGATTTAATTAGACGCGAGGTCTACAGGTACAGCAAGCTACCTCTTAGAAGAAGCATTCGTTTCCAGTGGCCCGCGCACTGAGTCACTCTTGTCGCTTTCGTTTGTTCTGGGCAAGTGGAGGTCTAGAACTATATAGTGGTTCATAAAGTAACGCTTAAAATTTTAATGTCATGTGTAGCTCTTAAAGGCGACACAGAAGGGAACCAAAACGACAGCCTTCTCAGCCGAGTGGTGTGCTATATATCAGGTACCTGGTTTTTTTTTTTAATTTTGTTATTCCAGCTTAATTCCTAAAATTTTTACGCACGATATCATCAATGTTATCGACTTTCGCGCAAGTTCTCATGGACATGTGAATACCGCGAGTTGAGAAAAGTGAATGGATACATCGGTATTCTATGTCCCCATCACGGAGTGTTGCGTGAATAATGATTTTCCAAGTTTGTAGGGGTACTAAAAAGGCAGTACCATTTGACGTTGTTCAGGTAAGAGAAAAATAATGGACATACACTGTAAACAAAAATTACCCGAGATGGGAGTAAATGGACCTGTCCTCTAGCGCATTCCCTGATGAGAGTTTAATATACTCCGGTCATGCGGAGTAAAAGATTTACTCCGCTTGACCGCAGCTGTATTTACATCCATCGAGGAGCTTTTGCGGGTAGCTATGGGAGTACTTGTTTACATCCATCGCGGAGCTCTTGCGGGTAGCTATATGGGAGTTATGTTTACATCAATGTATGAGCTTTTGCTGAAGCCAGCTAAGCCTAGGCGTGGTCCGGGACAATTTCTTGCATAATTTTATTAATATTCTACCTGGGTAAATTTGGTATCCTTTTGGTCCTTTCTCCTTCCGGTCGATAGCCTTGACGTTTGCTTTCCGATAATCCTGGCTTGTCCGCATACAATCTTGATAATTTCGGAAGCCTAAAACCACGTCAACACTCGCTGGGCGGTGGTGCCCCAGCCACTTCGTAACAAAATATTTCCGATTCGCGCATCACTGTGGTGGTCTGGTCGATGCGCGGCATTCGGCGTCTGGCTGGAGGAGCAGAGCGGTCACCAGTGGAAAGAGCCTTGACACGTTTACACAGAACACTGATCGGCCGTTGCAAACTCACTGCGCACTCAAGACAGTCGTTTAAAAAAACGAAGTGGCGCTTCACTTGGACGCACTAAGCACACGTGCGAGCACGCACAGATACAAATCCCACCGACGATTCGTCGAACCAAGCAATGAACTGGAGCATCACACGGAAGCACTAAACAGACGCGCGAGCTCAAGCGCGCATACACACACACATCACACCGCTGCAAGAGCGCGCAACCGAAGACGGCTGTTAAAAACTCCCATGTGGGGGTTGGGACCACGTGAACTGAAACTCCGTGTGGGTAGTATAATAAGGTCATGTCGTTTTTATACTCCGTCACTTAGCAATGGTGGTAAAATGATGTCATGCGCCGAATTCACTCCGCTATGACGGAGTAAATGGTTGGGGCATGGGAGTTTTTTCGGTTGACGCGCTGGTAAAAGCTCCCATCTCGGGTAATTTTTGTTTACAGTGTACACGCCTGGGTGACTGTACAAAGTCACGTTTGTGCAGCGCCATGTATGATTGATGGAAAAGGAACCGCTAAACTGGAAGACAACATTAACGAAATTCCCGCGGCAGCCTGGGAAAGGCAACTGCCAACGGAAACGTACACCCAACTGGTAAGACATGCATGGACGCACATACGTGTACGTGGGGAAACTCATACATGCTTCAACTCTGCACGGGTTGGTAATGTTGAAATGTCTGAGAACAGGGGTGCTCGATTAGTGAATTTTGGGTACGAATCGAATGGCGATGAAGCCGAACTGAATGCGAATACGTATCGAATACTACTCGAATACTTTTCAAAACAGTAGGAGAATTTCACAACACTTTCTTCGAAACAAATATTCATGGTCACTGACAAAGCGACATTATAACTCGATTTAACCAACAAATGATACAATGTAAGCTGATGCAGGCTTGCATAGCGCATGCAGTGAGTAGATCTTTTGAGATATTAAGTAACCGTAGAGGTGATGCTTCAATGTACATTAATCTACCGCTTGCCTATCAGATTAGGGCTCATTTCCCATGAATATCTCCTTTAATTTTTTTTACTAGACTTTAAGGTTGCAATGCGACGCCCTCTCCTAGATCTTTTTTCTTTACTCCAACCGTGGGAGTATGCTAGAGAAGGTTCGGACGTGTCTGCAAGAGCTCGGCCAGCAAAACTACTGATATCATGACGATGATTGGTGACAATTTCGCTTACGCGACACTGGAATTTTAGGCAAAGACGTCTAGATCTGGGGAATCAATATAGTCTCCACAGTATATAGTAAAAGGTTGGGCTACGTGCTTCCTGGTAGATCAGTAACATAAAAAAAAATAACCCCTTGCTATTAAGGCATTTCTTTCCTTTAAAGCTTTCGCGTCGGTGCTGACCACTCATCAGCTATTCGAAAAATATTCGCTAATTCGAATGTGCACTATTCGATATTCGAGTACCAAATCAAACAGAACGGTATTCCATTCGTTATTCGACATTTTTTAATATTTCACACCCTATAGCTCACCAACCTTCGGGATGCAACATATTGGTTGATTGATATGTGGGGTTTAACGTCCCAAAACCAGCTATGATTATGAGAGACGCCGTAGTGGAGGCCTCCGGAAATTTCGACCACCTGGGGTTCTTTAACATGCACTCACATCGCACAGTATACACGGGCCTCAACATTTCGCTCGTGATGCAACAGTACACGCCGGTTATCATTGAGAGCAGGCATGACTTTGCACTTAAGTGTTCCCTCTTTGAAAGCTCCAGCTATATGAATCACCTTGCGATAAGGCCTTTGGAATTGTGTGGGTCACACGGACTAAGCATTTTATTCAATGACGCATCTAGGCTCCATTACAACAAATGTACGGTTAGATCTCTGCACACTGAATTCACTATAGCGTGCGCGCACATAGGCTGAACAGGAATAAAATATATTGATAAAAAGACAAAAACTTCAACGTACAACGCAAAGGACCGTGTCCTCCATTGAAAACATCTATAGGAGATTCACGGGCAAGTTTCAAGTGTCTTCAGCCGATAAAAAATGCTTAAGCCTCGGCGAACTATTTGTAAGACGTAGCTGAAAGCACTTGGTCGCCATGAGCGAAGGGTGACGCAAGGAATCCGAAATAATCCGTCTAGCAAAACAGAAACACAGAGTAAATATAAAAAAAAAAAAAGCATGCATATCAAACTAGCCTCTGTCGTCTCGCTAGCGCACATTCATTTTAGATCAGCGTCTCATCTGTTTATGTATGCACGCCTCTGCGCTGTATATTAAACAGACTCGGGAGCGTCTCGAGAAAACCGAGACCAGGCAGCGGAGCCGCGGGGACATGACAAAGGGATGGTAACAGTGAAAAAGAAAAAAAAAGAAGAAGAAGAAAAAAAAGGAAAGACATACTAAGGAAAGCAAACGAGAGACCATGGGAAAACTTTCGCCAAGACGCCGCGTGAGCGGCAAAAAACTTTCATGCCACTTCGACGTATTTACACGAGAAGGAGCTCTCGGCAGCATCACGCGAGAGAGAATCCTTAGCTGACCTCATTTCACAAGCGCGCCCTCGGTCGTTCTTTCGCGACGAAGTGCTGACGTCGGCACGTGTGTGCGCGCGCACACACACACACACACACACACACACACACACACACACACACACACACACACACACACACACACACACACACGTGGTGCGCTTGTCCTCTTTGGTTGCATCTCCGTTCTGCTTAGCGACAGGCTTTTGCTTTTTCGCGGCGTTGCCCACAGCTTCACGCCATGCTTCTCGGCCGTCGGTTCACGCAGTCGAAGCAGGCGTCAAGAGAACGCTGACTCCAGATTCATCAGAAACCCTTAGCTCCCTGACGGCACCGCCCACTGCTCTTAGAGGCTATGACACGAAAAACTAAGACGGGTCAACAGAGAATAAAGAAAAACGCAAAAACGCCACAAATGATGCATGGAGCGTCTCTGAGGAAAAAAAAAAGACTTAAAAGGGAAGGAAGATGAAAACTTTAGTGTTAAAACTCGTCGAAGTGGTCTTCGGCCTTTACTTGTTTGAATTATACGGGACGCCCGTGCGGACTTGTCCACCTACAGAGACATGGGACGACTGCGCAAAGACGTTAAGAAAAGGGAGATAAAAGGAAAGAACAACGCAGCATCTCTCGCCTTCTCTGGGATATTAAAGGGAGTTCTCCAGCACGTTTTTTTTGGTTTTTGTTTTTCTCGCCAGAACCCACTCTTTTTCACGGTGGCAACGCTTTCAGGATTGGGAAGACCACCGAGCAGCGGTGGCGGCGGCGAGGCGAGCATCCCCAATCCATCTTGATTCCTGCTAGCAGCCTTGCATGGATGACACCATCAGAAAAAAAAAAGAAAGAAAAGAGCAAGGAAGGGTGATAGAGGAAGAAAAGGGAGAGAATGTTTCGAGGCACTCTCGCCGGCAGCTGCAACTCTCGCGAGAAGACGCGCGTTGGCGATCCAGCTATTTGCCCGAACCACGCAATCAATCATAGATCAACCTGCCAAGGAGCCATATATCAGCGCTTAGCAAAACAGACAGATCGATATATGGAACGACGCGCGACCGCACAGCGCAACGACGCTATATGTGCGACCGTTACGCGGGTGAAGACGGACGGTGCGAGGGAAGAATTATGCGGTGGCATCGAGGATCGAGCTCTTGGTGCAGAGTGATGGTCGTTGCGTTGCCTGGTCAGAATACGAATGATGCTTTGCTCGCCTGGAACGGGCAAGGGGATAACGCTGAAACATGTCATGTATAGGCTCGTGCAGAACATTGTGCATTTGTACGCAGAGCAGGGGAGAGATGGAGGAAAAGAGTATGTGTGTGTGTGTGTGTGGGGGGGGGGGGGGGGGGTAGGTGTAGTGGATACTAGTGGTCGAAGACCTTACGCGTAAGCGTCCATTTCCTACACGAGAAACCCTCCGCATGTTTACGAATTACTCTGGCAGCCTGCTCGAATCATGACATACATACGAAGTGGAGTCGAAACAACAAACAAAAGCGTACAACGCGCTTGCGTCATCCTTTATACACGGCTGTCAACAACCGCGCTTCCCAAGACCGCCACCTTCCAATCGTCGCCTCTGTACACAGCTCACCTCCCCCAATTCCTTCATTTCAAGTTACTCGAGACAAGCATCGGTATACGACAGCCTCGCGCAATCGTGCAAGAAATAAATGTAAAAGGCATTATGCACGTAATACTTGCCAGGCACGTGTGTGATGTATCGGGCAATACCGGCGCAAACGCTCTGGACGCGTTGCCAGAATAAGCGGTGCAGTGGACACGTATGCGTCGTGCGGGTCCGCTCGCGGGATAAATGATAGCGGGAAAGGTGCTCCGCGCGTGGACAGCATTGACAAACAGCGACAGCAGCGGGGGGGACCGTCTCATCGAGAATGGCATTTCTGAGCAGCAGGTTTTCGTCACCCCACAGGCGGCGGTTGTGAGGTATGGTGCCTCATTTCTTGTGCTGAAGTGTAGACAGTGTTCAGCGGTCAGGAGAGGAGAATCAAAGCAATTTTGTGCGATGTGACACTCGTAAATAAAATTTCACGCGCCTGTGCACTGCAAAGTAATATGAACAGCGTGAAGATTACGTAATTATTTGTGTTGAAAGAGGCACTTGTATAATGACCGGATGGAGAAGGGCGGTATCCAGATGGTTTTGACATATCGATTCTTTTACCGAGGGCGTAAAAAACCCGTTCGTTGATGGTGCTGGAATATCTAATTTTGTTTGAATTGTCTGCCACTGCAGACTGAAAATTTTTTAAGTATGCCTTGTATATATATAACCTGAAGAGATGAGGTACGTTCATCGAACACTTGCATTAAGGGACCTTGCCATGACACTCATCAATTCAATTCATGTATCTGCTGAAACACATCAGGACTGACACACCTAGCATGGAAAATCGCTTAAGTGCCAAGAACAGAGATTACTACGAGTTCAAATAAGGAATCAGATGAACTAGGCACACACGCACGCATATAATTACCAAATGCACACAGTGACCGAATTGTTTTTGAAATGCGTGATATGCAAAATCGCAAACATATTCATAATGGACATTGAGAAGACATAATGAAGTCAGTAATAGAGAGGGGGCGATCAAATTTCACCGGCACACCATAAAAATATTCATAAAACGTGGACATTGTAGAACTCTTAAAGAAATTCTCGAAAGGGGTTCACCCGCGCGGCCACGTGGGCAACGGCATGTATGACGCAAAAGTGCTGCGTCACCGGGTGCAGGTATGCGCAGTTAGTGTGAGGTATGGTGAGCAACACCGTGACGTATACTGTCACCCGTGAATTGACGTCGAATGTGCGCCTTGACGAACTCCAAGTGCATTCCAAAGGAGCTTGCGAGAACCTTTCCCTCTCCTCACTGTTGTAAGGGGAAGGAAGGTGGATGGCGGCCTTGGTTCTGCGTTTAATCACTGCGGCATCGCAGTCCCGTTTGCGCGCAGACTTCGACATGTTTTCTGCAGTCGTAATGAGGAGCTGGAGATAACGCGTAGATAACCATTCTTGTTTACGCCGTACACATGTCTGTCATGCGCTGCCGTTTTAGACTCTGCAGGCCATAAATAGGGTGTTAATAAACCAAGTGTCGTTCGTGCAGAAGCTTTTCTTTTTGTAATGTCCATAACGCTCGGAAGCGGAATCAATAGTCATTTTTGCCGCGCTGCATGCCTGTCGTACGGTGAAGCGTACTAAAAGTGTGCAGGAGACGCTCGCTGTCATGGACCACAGCACGTTTCGGCCCTTATTGCACACCTCAGATAGTAAATCCTCGACGCGAATTGAAAGAATTGAAACGAACAGTAAATACCACTTGAACCATATCAGAAAGTTCGAATATTTGCACGCTCCTATAGTCTACCACGTATTGGGGAATGTAACTTCGCTGTGCGCTATAATCTCATAGTGCTATATTGCTAAGCCACAGGTTACGATATACTGTAATCAAACGAATTTTCTGCAGCGCTGAGCAGGGGGTACGCTGCGCTTGACTGCGGACTTTGGCCAAGCGGCAGCTACGGCGCCACAAAACGAACATCTTGGCGGAGGGTACGAGGTTGAGTAGACCGTAGTAATCAAATTGTATTGAGTGGTTTAATTAATTACTTTTGTCGGCTGGTAGTTTAGCAATGAAGTACTTGAAGCGAGTAATCTAAAGCATTAATCACTGGTGTCATTATTTCCCGATACCAAAGTGTGGCAAGATAGCTTTCCTTATGGCATAAAATACCACTGTGAAAAACAGCACACCAAAGAACACGCAGGAGACAGCGAACGGACAAGACAACCATTTAGTCATGACGCGTCAATGCCTCCTTGTGCTCTTTAGTGCGCCGTTTGGCGCAACGGATCGGTGCCAACAAGCACACTTGCATATATACCTTAATAAGAAGGCGTTTCCACTGCAATGAAGCCGTACGAGGTGCTGAGCAGCGATTAGCCTGCGTTGCCCTTGTGTTTCTGTTGTGTTTGTTGTTGGCGTTTTCGAATCCTTTTCCTTTAACTTGATTTCATTGTATGAATAATTACCTTTATCGCGTGCCTTTCATTTTGTTACATTAGTTGGGTTTATCTTAACCATTCTGTGTCTGGATCCATTTATTTTATTTTTAACTGTTATTGATAGACATTATGGGAATTCATCGATGTAATACTGGTGTCACACGGGCGTTTCGAAGGCCTTCCAACCGATAGTCAATCGACTCAAAGGTCAAGTTTGAGCTGCTACACGGGCGGTTTCGATGGCCGTCGAGTCAATAGTCTATCGAGTCAACTGAGCAGCCCACAACTCCTCCTTTGAGATTTCGAAGGCCATTGAACGACGGAAGCGGAAGCGGTGCGAACTCCGAGACTTGGCGCACTGCAGCTCCCGCGCGCGCTAGTTTCTGAGGCCATGGCCCTATTTATGTCGTATCAATAAGTAGAATCTCACACCTGTGAAAAATATTGGAACATGCCAAGAGGCCAACGCTCTCACAACATTGCATTAGTTCTAGATCGAATACGCCGTCACTGGTATAAAAAACAAACGCCATGCAGCTGGTGGGAAACGCCGCGTGTCGCGCCATCTAGTTCCTATGAATCAAACTACTTTTGAGGCTCATGCTATGGACTTAGGCTTAGCAGTGTCAAAATCGGCACGTTTTCTGAATAAAGACTGCAAAACGTCGCGTATACTTTGTCCCTTGTGGTACATGAGATTTAAAGTTTGTTTCTTGCCGTCGGTGCTAATAGCAAGCAGCTAGTGCGAATTAGAATTGAAGCGGGTGCCTTGGTTGTCGCCATGTTCTTGCGAAATCACTCGGCGACTCAATGGCCGTTCAAAACTGCCGTGTAGCAGCGCCAGAATGTGTTTTGAGTCGATAGAGTTGTGGGCTTTTCGAAGGACATCGACTCGAAGGCCTTCCAATGTGCCCGTGTGACACAGGTATAAGCAAGGTTCCGTGATTCCCTTGTGTTTTGCTTGCATTTATCGCCGGCATTTTTTTTAATTACTTTCGCCTAATTCAATTTCATTATGCGATTAATTATACTTCTTTTATGTTATTGTCGTAATCTGAATTTTTTTAACCATTTTATTCTGGATCCATTTTAGCCGGTTCTGGCATGTTTTGGCCCTTTTTTCAATGCTGCTTCCTGATCCTGACCACAACATCAGATGACATTAAACACCGACAGCCCAGGCCCTTATAGTGCTCTGCACTTAAAAATCTACCAAGAAATGAAAGCAAATAACGAAGACCAGTCAATCTGAATGTCGCGACGGACACTGTGCAATAAGGTAGCCCACCTTCTTGATGCTCACTTCGAAATGAATGAATGAAAAACACTATTTCCTCAAGGTAGGTTCCCAGGCGTAAGAGGAGCCCTCAGTCCAGTGCCCCTGTGGCCTTTGCCATCTTGCCAACTCTGTCGATCAGCTTGAGCTGTCCTTCAGGCTTCGAGCACGAGTAGCAGCTGATTGTGCACGATGCAACAAAGATCTCTCAGATTTCAATGTTATATGCGTGTGATGTATAAAACATACAGTGCTCAGCAAATGAAATGCGATACTCGGAAGGCGTGGCCGCCGATGATTTCATAGTCATCGTTTTGCGCTGGGAACACCAAGCTGATTTGTATGAATGAGAAAGCTAGAGGCTTTCTGAAACACTGTGATTCAGTGTTGTCCCTCTGATCACCCAGCGTGCTCAAGTAGTACAAAGTGCGCCGACCATCACGCGGTCCGAGTATTGCGTTTTACTTGTGAGCGTGTACAAGAGTTAGTGCATGAGTGATGGATTTCTGTTAAAAATGTAATTTCAAGATAAATTACTTACCTTCGGCCACCTTAATTTGCGATGCAATTTAAATACAAGTTACAAACTTCCAGTGAAGTAGTAATGTAAGTTAAACCCGCTTGCCCCGACTTCGGAAACAAACGTGTACGCCAAACTGAGGCCATACAACGCGCCGCGTAAGACCGTTTCCTTTGGCCGCGATAATCACCATCGAGTGGGCCTCGCATACATGCAGTGTCCCGAGGTGCTCGTTTTGAACGCCACGGTCACTTTCCCGTGGTATCAGCAGATATGTACACGGGTGCGTTGGCGTCTACGAGAGGCAATGTATCTCGCCCGCTGTCCGTGCAAAGTGTACAGGGACCAATCCGCAAAGGCAGATATTTTTTTTTTTTCCTCATTGAAGCTGATCGCACATACCGACACCGGCGGCGGCGGCGGCGGACACATTTTGCTTATTTCGGCCATTGCAACGATCCCGTGACAGCTTACGCTGTGAAAGATATGTAGTAAAGAAAGTAAGAAACGAAACAAGCTCTTCATGCCTCTTTTTTATTATTTATTTTTTTTGATCTCTTATGACACAACGCAGTGTAGCATAGCTGATATATGTATGCGCCAATACGTCTAACGTAGCATTCGGCCAACTACGTCTTAATATTTGGGCTATATTATGGCGTAAACTCGTACGCGAATCCCATGTGACAGCGATGTTACATGTGCGTCCCTTTCGAACGAGCTGAGCCGGGTTACCGGGCATTTAGAAGTGAGGTTGGAATAATGCGCTGCTGCAGATTGCATTCACAAATAAAGAGACAAGAACAAAGAAATTACATGCCATGGTGCGGCGCGAATGGTGAATCTCCACGCAGGCGTTATTCATAGACGAACACCAAGAAAGAGTGGTTGCTATATATGTCGAGGGCCTCATGCATCGCGGAAAACTCAATGCAGCGTAGACGGCAAGGCCACGGAAGTTGCTGAGAAATATATTTGTAAACCACGTCTGTATAGTACGGAATGCGAGGAATCCGCAGAGAGGACTCCAGTTTACTCACAGCCGTACAGTCCAGTACGGTTATGGTCTCACAGAGCTCTTACCGCCGCGTGAGAAATGCCGCGAGTCGTAATTTCAGGACTGTCAAACAGTCAAGAAATAGAAAAGTTCATGCCTAAAACGCTTGTATCGTCCTGACGCACATGCTATATTGAGTTCATGCTTATCATATGTGAACACGTCACCATAACGTTCGGAATCCAATCATCGTTTTTCGACGCCCGATGTATTACGGTTGAGTTCCAGCCATCGAAATGAAGAGGAAAACAAGATCACTGACGCGAAAAGAGCGCGAGCGTTCGTTTAACATGCTACCCATGTTTCACATCGGCGTGTGTATGACGGGCGCAGTGATGCCACTGGAATTCGCACTCTCGCACCCACGGCCAAACGGACAAGAGCCGCGTAAAGCGTCCTACACGATCTCGCCCGAGTCACGCAACTCCTCTGTGACGCTGCAGGAGTACCCTGTTCCGTGCGAGATTGCGCGAAGCGCGCCGCGGCGCAATCAGAATGCGCGTCAACGACGAGAGCTGCCCGGAATGCCATCGGACATTATCGAGGGTAAACGAAGAAGAAATGCCAATGGACGGAAAAAAAAAATAAAGAGGAAAGGGGACCAGAGAGGGAGATGGAGGCACGCCCCGCCGGCTTTTGGGGCACGACAACGCCGATTGCGCCTCACGCAGCATAACTCCCCTTCTTCCATCAACGCTTTCTCCTGCACACGCTCCATTGGCGATTTCTCGTCCTTTCGCCGCGAAAACACGCGTGTCCTTCCCTCCAAACAGACGCGCACACAAACATATATACGTGGAGAGCAGCGGCTCTTGGATGCATCTCTCCACACCACGCGCCGCAGTCACTCACCGCGGCGCGCCGTGGGCGCGGGCCCGTGGCACGTTCCCTCAAACCCCCCACCCATCCTCGCCCTGCGGTTCTTCTTCGCCCGTACACGCGGATGCCGCGGAAGCCCCCAAGACGCGCGGCAGTCACGAGTGGAATGCCGTGCCTCGAACCTATATGCCCCTTGTACGCGGGGACGCCCAGGGCCAGGCAGCCCAGCCCATCCCGGCCCTACCCAGCCCCGCCGACCAGCCAAAAGTGGTCCTTAATGAGTTTTTGCTCCCCCATCGAATCTGCTCCTTCTTAGTGTTGTTTCGCGCCCACTCCTTCCCGCCGTTGTTGCTTCCATGGGCGCGCGCGCAAGAGCGTTGGGAGACGCAGCGCCGTTCGTGGGCTGCGCTGCCGATCAGCGGAACAGGACGGTGCAGTGCCCGTCGCAGGAAATCTGCGGCGTGCACTGTGTGGCGGCGATGCACCCTAATACGCCCCGATGTTATTTCAATGGAAAAGCGCCCGTTACGTTGTTCGTTTTTTCTCTTGTATACCTGAAGCAGTTTTCTCTCTTTGAACCGTCGTTTTGCGGGGAGCACGCTGTTATATTGCTACTTCGTCGAAGGCGAATGCCATTGAAAGCCGAGCTTGGAAGGCGGGGGTGGAGGGGAGAAATGTGGAAGTATAGACAGACGTACATTGCACCAAACCGTGCGCCGTGAAAAAGAAGAAGCGTACCGAACCGGCCGAACACACATGTGATGGAATCCCAACAGTTCGATTTGAAAGGCGGGTGTAGGCAGGGCAACTGTTTGGCTGCCGTCGGAGGACAAGCGGCAGAGCCTAATCCAGCGGCGGGTGCGTGCGCTGGGGATGTTACGCGGTAGGTAGTAGGTGCGCTCTGCGACGGGCGCCGCAAAAATCGAGGCGTCCCTTCTCCGCTTTTTGCGGGCGCGCGCCAGCGCCACGCACTGTACGGTGCCGGCGTGCCGGGCGCGGTGCCCGAAATGCCCTCTTCGCCACGAGCAGCAGAAAATAGCGCTTGTTGCTTGAAGCGTGAGGTCAATAGTCCCCGCACCACCGCCGCTCCGTGCCCTCTGACAATGGGCTGTAATGGAGGGAAGCTCCCTCTTGCAATTCTCGGTGGCTCCACGAGAGTTGAAAAGGAGCAAAAGTCGCGGCGAACGATTTTATATAACAATGCTCCCTTCGTCCGTCTCGGTATACCCTATTTATACACGAAACGTACGAGTTTGGGTTTTGTTTCTGTTTTTCTTTTCCCCCTCAGTGCGTGGTGCTGCATGCCAAGCTTCATGTAACCTGACAGGCGACGGGAGGCCTGAACTTCTTCTCACGCGACCATTTTGTTCGATAGAACTTGAAAGATACATACCGGTAAAAGTTAGCATTAGGTACAGCGTAGCATTACAGTTACCTTGACCTCGCGTGATGCTTTGCTGGAGTCCTTTTCCTGGTTCCAACATAGAGTTATGGTAGCACAGGTAATTTGATACGATTGCTGTCATTCTCCTTAATAGCCCACAGCATTTGGTCGCGGCAGAAAGTTCGCGCTGAAGACAGGAAGTCATCCCTATTGTTTGTTTTTTGTTGTCGTGCAAGTTGACCTTTCGAGATGCAAAGCCCATTGTACTGTACGACGAAAACACTGTAGATCATTCGTAATATGCCCCAGAACTGTGACATAGCAGGAAGAAATGACTAGCCATTTCTTTCGCTGCACTTAACTTTTCGTAACTATATGTTGTTCACGCCCATAGCTGGCCGTACACGTGTAACTATATTTTAGACATTTCGGACGTGGTATTACCGACTAAAAAAAAAGGACAACTAAACCCTGCTGTAATTCGGCTAGTCCCTTTTCTTTCACCCCATCTTCATTTCTTCTTTCGCACTCACCACCCGAAAATCCAGACAGCCTCACGTGGACAGCCCGCTCCTTATCGACTTTCCCTTTGCCATTTGAATATTCGTTTTATATGTTTGCACGCCTAATAATTACTGAACTATGATCGGGTGGCACAGATCAATATGATGACTCATCCAGCGGATAGAGCGAAATAATGAGCATTATACGTTCAGATCTAATGGATGTGAGCTGTATATGTACGTTACTTAAGAGTGCCCGAACATACGAAGCATTACATTCGAATACGGGCTCGGAATCCAAAAACGATATCGCGCGCGCGCGCGACACACACACACACACACACACACACACACACACACACACACACACACACACACACACACACACACACACACACACACACACACTCTACTGGTGACTCGACATCTTCCTTCCTCCCTCCCTTTTTTCCTCTACTCCTCGTGCTATGCGCAAATACATTTGACACAGTTCAATTTCAACTTTTATTTTCATAGGAATGGAGGCGCGCTTTGTTACGCCTCTGCGAATCACTGACACACCTTCCGAGTACCTCGCCCCACCGCAGTGGTTTGTGGCTATGGCACTCGGCTGCTGATCCGAAGGTCGCGGGATCGAATTCCGGCCGTGACGGCTGCATTTCGACGGAGGCGAAGTTTTGAAACCCGCGCACTGTGCGATGTCAGTGCCCTTTAAAGAATTTCCGGAGCCCTCCACTAGGGCATTTCTCTCCCCTCTAGATCCTTCACTCCCTTTCCCCCATCCACAATCATCATCATCATCTAACCATCCGTGGGGTTAGTGGAAAGGCACTGAAAGAGACAGAAAGGAGAGAAAAGCCGTAGTGGAGGGTCCAGTCGGGGTTCTTTAAAGATTTCCGGATCCCCCCACTACAGCTTTTCTCTCCTTTCTATCAATAGGTCCAGATGTGACATCAGTGTAGCTCGATGCAGTATGACATTTCCGGTCTCTATCTCTCTAACTTTTGGTGCTTACCCCTTTCTATAGGTTTTGGTACCTCATAAAATTTTAACACGACAGGGTTACGGAGCTTGCGTCGCAGAAAATGCTGGTGTCGGCGTCCACGGCGGAAATAATCATTTCAAAAAGCCGCCTGCCAAGCCCTCTGGCATGCCCTTACAAAAAGGCTATATATGGCGATATCAGGAATTGGGCAAATGTGACTATATATGCCCGAAAGTGGACGTACTTGCCCAAATCATGACACACACTAAACAAAAATAACCAGGAACGGGAGTAAACAGCTTGTCCTCTAGCGCACAACCTTTTCTGGGTTTTTTTTACTACGTAACAGTCAAGGTAAAAATTTACTCTCACGCTGACCGAGTTTTTGAACGTAGAAAGGGCAGTAATTATTTACCCCCCTGGAGGTTTTCAGCGACTATACGCGGAGTAATTTTTTACTGCCTAAACAATGTTTTCTCGGCTTTTTTGGGGGGTTAGTTTTAAAGCTCATTCGAGGTTTACTGTGGCTGGGTAAACACTATAGGCTTACGCAAAATGCAGACATCACTCAATTTATTGAGCAGTAAACGAGGACTCACCCTTCGAACTTATAACATTGGAAGCACGTTTTCACTCGTTGAGAGCGCAACAAGCACAGGCACAAGCGCGGGAGCAGAGATACTCGAAAGTGCGTTTTCACTTGGCTGCCGTGCACCAAGACCGCCGCTAGGACAGCCAGCATCGCTCAAACTCAGCACAAAACCACGCCGCACTGGTAACACTCGGGGTAGTTCGCCGTGTCGTTGTCGTACTGGTTGACGATGCGGTCAGTCAGGAACGTTTGCGACCGTAGCTTCCGTGCTTTCCCAGAACTCGGCGGTGCCTTCGAAACGACGGTCACTAGGCATAGCTGCCGGAGATGTCACGGTATCACGTTCTAGTTGACGGACGCCGGCGTACGCGTATCGGCACGCGCCGATACGCGTACGCGCTGATCACACTCACGCCGTTCACACTCACGCCCCGAGACGTCGCGTCCCCTCTTCCGCGACCGACGCTTTTGACGAACAGCTGCCTGCAAACGCGCACCATGTGGCTAGGCCTAAATAGTCATTCGAGGGCTATCACGGCCACCACCCCTGCGTCATGGCAGTTTGGAGTTTTTTACCACGTGACGAGGTAGGTAGTTTTGATCACGTGGCTTTAAACTCTAGAATGGGGTTTTTTTATCACGTGACACAAAACCCCCTATGTAGTAAAATAGGGCAACAAAGTCCTTTTACTACCTTTCTAACAGGTGGTAGTAAAACTATGTCATATGCTCCTTTTACCTCAACAAGACGTAGTAATTTTGAAAACAAGGGAGTTTTTAAGGCTCATGAGCCGGAAAAACCCAAAGATCGGGCAACTTTTGCTTACAGTGCAGCAACATATGTGGCGATGAAAGACCAACGCGAGGAATGCTATGTAGGACTCTGATACATATTGGGCAAATACAGCCACGTACGGACACGTGACATATATAGCCAGATATGCATATATAGCCAGATATGCATATATAGCCATATATGCATATCTGGCTATGTATGGTACCTGTCATTATTTGGACGTATTTGCCCAACACGCATCAGAGTCTTACAAGGGATTATTCGTGTGTGTCTTTCATTGCCACATATGTTTCTATCACTATTTGGGCAAATACGGCCACATACGGGCACGTGCCATATATAGCCACATTTGCCCAATTCGTGATATCGCCACATATAGCCTTTTTGTAAGGGTGGCGCCGGTACTCTAGCGAACAAAATCCAATTTATCAAAGTGAAATCCGTTAGAAGGGCTGTGAACTACTATATACTTACGTGCACGCTGCACACGTGATAGCTCGGACTAATTTCAACGCACGAGAAAACACAATTCTCTTACGAGGAATCCCGTATACTTCCAGCATTCCATATAGGGAAGGTGCTGATTTTAATGAATATTCTGTGATTAGGCCATGCGAACGGGGACCAATGGCGCTATAGCGAACCACTGTCTCCAACAACTCATGACTTTTGACCTTTCCTAGATTTGAATTTTAACAAAAATGCGATAAGAAGATATTTTGTTTAAATTTCAAACGCGATTTTGTTACGTAGTCGTATATGAAACGAACAGGACATGTGTTCATGATCGACAGCTCATGTTGAAAGAAAAAAAGGGGTTTCCTTGACGAGGAATACCGCATGAAGCACACAGCGCAGTTTCGTTCGTCGCTCCTTATCCTCCGTCTTGTTATCGGTCGACACAAAGGAAAATCAGCTATTTATATAGACGTTCCAGGAAACTTGCCCATCCAAACATATACACATACACATTCACTTGCAGTGTGCGCCCTAAACGGTTCAACGTGCCAATTTTCACACCTCTCGCGGCACAGACCCAGTGGTGACACCTGGGGAACAAACGCCGCAGCACACCTCCATCGATCGGGAGATGTTTGTCGACGGCGCTAAGTGTGTTGACTTAGAGCGCGCAACGAGGGAACAGGCAAGCTCTTTCGAATCACCGGCCTATTAATGGAGAGTTAGCGTAACAAGCACAAACACGATATCAATCACTCCCCATTCAGGATTTGTGCGGTTGCATATTCGTCGAAGACTGAATCACGATTACGTTCGTAGCAATATATGGTTTCAAGAAGACGAAAACAGCACAGGACACAGGACAAGGAAGAGCACAGACACGGGCGCTGATTAACAACCATATGCGTTTATTGCAACAATCGTCGTGCATCGTCGTGTTTCGTCTTCTTGCAATCATGAACCGACCAGCCCAAATGCGTGCCCTTCTACAATATATGGTCTATCGAATTTACGCGGTCGATTCAAACTGCTTGATTGGGCTGTCCGGATCGCGCGCAATGTATCGTTTTGTCGCGTGATCTTACGTCAAAGTGCGGTCTTTTGCAAAGAGCGAATAATCAAGCAATGTATTGCAGCTAGTGCAAAGCAAGGGAACTGAGACAGCCACTAAGAAAATAACGAGATAACATAATAATTCTTCAGATTTTATATGCCTTAACCACAATATGATTAAGGCGCGTGTCATGTAGTGAATGGCTCCGGATATTTTGTCCCCCTGGGATTCTTTAACATGCACTGATAGCGCATAATAACACGGGCCTCTACTATTTCCGCCTCCATCAAAAATGCTATCACCCCGACAGGTGTTCAATCCGTGCCTCTCAGGAATACAACAACATTAGGAAAAGGATTGCGAAAAGCGCATATTTACCCTGAAACTTAATGCCTAGTTTACCTCAAGGCACTGCTTTTTTAAGTGATTGAGATATTGCTAATTTATTATTGAGTTCACGTAATAAAGCGCAATTGAACTGATATTTAGTCAGTAGTCGCAGAACGTTTCCTTTTTGTTCATAGAATACTTCGATCAATACAGATAGACGTGTTTAGAAATGACAGTAGACGTTTAGATGAAGGAAAAAAAAAAAAAACAACTCCTTCATAATTACTGAGGAAAGAACATTTAACGTTCCGTAAAATAGAGAATTACTTTCATCACAGTGGGTCTACGCTATATTAAACTCACTGAAATGAGAGAGCCACATTGTTCAAGCACATGGTCTGATTTACGTAGCGTTTAATGCGCACCGTTTCTTTTCTTCGAAGGACATCACAAAAATCAAATCGCCAGCAGCATTAGAGAACAATGGGGGTGGAAGGAACCTATTCATCGCTTTATCTTTGCTTTCATTTATTAATGCTGCAATATATTGCGGGTCGCTTTGCGCGTATGGTTGCTGAATCTGCTTAGGCCGCGAAGGGCGCACCAGTAACGTTTTGGAGGGCGTAAATTTCTGTGTATAGGGACCCCGAAATTCAACGTGCTTGCCCCGAAGTGCGTGGTTCTGCTTCGAACTACGTTAGAACACAATGGGATGTCATGTACACGGAGAAAGGGTGCAGCACAACCCGGACCTATCGCACACCTGCCCAGTCTGCTGTACTGCAGAATTGTTGATCGTTGAAGCCACGTCCACAAGCTGTATACCGTGCAACAACTGTTTCGTGACACAGAGACGAAGGGTTCACGATCGTTTTGTTTCGAGCAAAAAAAAGTTGCATAGAAGTGACACGCAGCTGTGGTAAAGGTCACTGTAGCACTTGTGGCAAAATTTCATGGAAGTGCTATAAATTTTTATAGCACATCCATGAAACATCAGGACTCACTGAACTCTTCCCGTTCAACGAGTGCATCTCGTAAATGCACCGTTAAAACATCTGCCGTGGTAACGTAGCATATAGAAAGAAGAATAAATATATAAAGGGACGTTCGTGCAATTGCTTTACGGGAAGGCCATAGCAGCTCACATTCTAGTAAGGATAACACCCCACCGCTGCCCCCCCCCCCCCCCAGTGGATGAATGATATGAGCCTCACTGAATAGCGGCGACAGCTATATAGTGCCACCAAGCTCAATAAGTGCTCTTTGTGCTTTGCAGTTTGAACTAATAAGTTGCAAATTTCGTCCTGTTCCAGAGTTTTCCGCATCGATCTGCCAACCTTCTCTTACCTGTCTATATACCACCGGTGTTGCCAAAGCTTCCCTTTGAGACCCTATATATCGGGCCTACCTTCCTCGAGTATTGTGTGAATACCCTGATTTTCGACCACGATATACACCAGAATTCTGCGCCTTTCCCATGTATTACGCGCGATTCCACTTCGCTGCAAAATTCTGTTCAGTGGCTTCGCGTGCTTAAACACTCTGATATGGTTTCTGTTAGCAGGGAACTTCCTCTTGAACTGTCATTTCATGTCTTTTCTTCCATTTTGCAATAATGGAAATATTTACTGGTTAGCTTTCGCATTCCTTTTTTTTTTTTTTTTTTGCTTCCACATATATTTTTCTATATGGGTATTTAAATATTCATGCTGCCCGCCTCTTATTGTCCGTATTTCCCAGCCGTCTTTCTAAGTGAACCTCAATCATGTCCTCGCAGTCCAAAGTCCTAAATATTTGTACAGATCTATTCCTAGTATCCCATGTTTTTGTACTCTATATGACTGGTGGGTTCGTCGTACCGTTAAGTGCCATCAACACAGATCGCTTATAACACTAAACTAAATCCCAGGGCGTTACCATCCTACCCATGTGTATCTGCGAAGAGTTCGCCGAATACTTCTCTGACTGTCCGCGAATAAGACAATATCATCCGTGTATATTAAACCCCCAAGCCACTGCTCAAAAGCACCCTAAAATGTACACGAAAATGATCCTCTATTCTGTAAATCTCTCTCTCCATAGATATCACACATATATCTTAAACGCGGTATTGATACAGATCCCTGAGAACGGAAGGAAAACGGCTAATGTAGAGCTTTTAGTGAGTCTGAGATTCTTTCATTTATTTTGCCGTGTGACGCGCAGCAACGTCACTTCAACGTATCGACAAGTAAGAGAACGTATCGACAAGTAATCCATGGATTTGCCTTTGCGCTTACTCAGGTTTTCGTCACGAAGCTTAGTCAAGGCAACCACAGGCGAGTCAGGACAACGACCGTATTGTAAAAGGCATAGGAAATCTAATCGACAGTGGGCATGTCGATAATAATCGAAATAATGTAGAAGTGTTCCTTTCGTCTATGGGGGAAAAGAAAAATATCTTGCAAAGGTTTCTGGAAACGGATGAGTCAACTGAGAAGATTCTTCAGAACGAAAGCTCTGTATACGAATCTTGACAGTATCAACCTGCGCGATCATTAAACACATTGTTGAATGTATTTTCCTCACTTATTTGATCTGTTTCAGGCTCTGTTAACACTAATAACGCAATGAAGCCTATTATTCTCGGTAGCCAAATTTCCGGCACAAGCCATGGTCACTGAGTTGCTCTGGTGCTGAACTTCTAAGGCCAAGGACACGGGTTCGATTGCCGCTCACGTTGGTGGGGTGAAATAAAAAGAAATAATACAGTGCAATGACATCTAGGGGCACGTTAGCGAAGCCCAGAGAGGCAGTCCTCCGTTGCTACATGCTTCACTTTTGAAGACCTATAGTCATACAACGAGTGGTATTCTGCACAATGTTCTCAATGCACAAAAAATCAATAAACATAAGAGAATACATTGTAGGCGAGAACTGACTTAGTTTATTGCAAATAGAACCGGGAAGACACCTTCATCCAAATAAACAATCGTTGAAAAAGCTCGGTTTCACAATGGTGCATGAGCGATGCACGGCTGTTGATCTATCACAACGCGTGCGCAAGTTCGAAAACTGTTTGCGCAGTCCATGCACTTACGTTTCAATCAATGTCCTCGTGAAGAAACACATCGGAAGAAAAATATTGGATATAGCGACGCACCGTCCCGCCATCGGAGGGTTCAAACAAGCGGGCGGGTCCTGCTTCTGGCGATGCTAGCGCCATCTCGAAAGTAGAAGGGGAAGCTTCGCTCGCCACTGCTCCGCGGCAAAGCGCGCGATATTTCAAACAACCGCGGGTCGCCGCCTGTGCTGGTTGACACAACGACATTTTTGTGCTGTTCACCATGCATTAGAGAATTATACCAGTTAGTGTGAAAACTAGTGCACGGGAAAGAAGGTCCATATAAAGCTAATTTTTTTCCCAAGGAAATGTGGCGTGCGTTACTGGTTAAGCAAAGCAACAACACTACAGGCGGGCATACTTTGTAATAGCGGAGACAAATCAATGGTGAGTTTATAAGGTACAAATGGATGTGCACAGATGAAGGGCACGTGGCTAAGCGCAAAGACAAAGCAGATAACCTTGTTCATCAAAAATCCCGGTAGTTCGAGAAATGATTTAGACGAACTACGAATGTAACTGAACGCGGAGTGTGCACGCCGCTGCTTCGTCAATGTTCAGACTTGCATATAAGATTAAAGACTGTGCGCGATAACCAGCAACGGTCTCAAGTTTTCGGTTAACACCGAATGTCAGGACAGCGAAAGATCACCGAAATTACTTTCGTCGAAGCAAGTCCGACGTGGTACGTAACTATTAGGTGGTATCAGAGCCTCTCAAAGCATTGGAGGATTATGGTGCGGCTGTGGAATATTTTTGTAGCCTACCACACGTCGGACAGGATACAGTGACAGTAATGAATATCGTCGTGTTTGGGAAAGACATCGAGGCGATTGTCATGCGTCGAGAGGTAAAACCGAGCGAACCATAGTTTTTAGTGCGCAGAATAAACGTTAGCCGAACACGGCGCCCTCATCTACGGCGTCTCTCATAGATTGATTAGTGGGGTTTAATGGCGCAAGGGCCATGAGTGGCCAAAGAGCGCCATGTCTGATCATGTAGTATGTGCGTTGACAAGTGAGTGTCGATGGTAGGATGTATTATGGCTGTAAAGTTTGAGACTAAGTTACCTTCCCTGTTTCACTGACAGGCGTCTCTCATAATCACAGCAAGTTTTGGGACGTAAAACCCTATAGATAAAATCGTTTTCAAGGAAACAGAAGGCAGGAAAGGGTGTCACGTGACAATCTTGAAGTCGAGTCAAAGATTCTGAAGGAGGGAATTACGGGAAATGGGCCCCAGTCAAGTGGTAGGCAAGCGGCAGAATAATGCATGATCAAGCACCCCAGTCACCTCGAGCGGTCCAACAACTATATGTTGGGCCCAATCCTACCAGAGAGGCACCGCGCACAGGCGACAGGAAAGTTGGTTTGCCGAAGCCAGCGGAATCACGTGACGCAGCATACTAGTTTTTTTTCTCCCTTAATGCTTTCAACGATCTCTTCATCATATCAAGAATCCATCTTCCCTTGAACTTCTGTGCGTGTATGTAGTTTACGCTGTATATGTGCTACAGAGTTGGCACCAGGAAGCACGATTTAGACAAAAAAATTTTGGAACCCTTAAGCTTCGTCGAGATGAACGCGATAGCGATGCCTGGCCCCATTCTCATCGCGCTCTTCCGCTTGGCATGCTTTGCAGTCGCCTAGCCACGTAATTGACAGCTTTGGTTTCTGCCTTCTCTGCCTCTATCTTCCGTGGCCTCCCTTGTCTTTTGCGCCATTTGATATAGATGGGCCATCATAACTCGCCAATGAAGAAGGCACCACTAGAGTTCAGACTTGAGCTAGTCTCAATTCACTGACAAAGAAGAAGACAAGAACAAAGAAGAAGACGCACCTGTCCTGTGCGTCTTTGTCCGTGTTTCGTGTGGCGCTGCATGCACCTCAAGATGAAGTATAGGCAGGAGGACATAGGTGGGGTGGCCGACCGCGTAGCGCATCGCGCTACGGAGCGAGGGGTCGCAAGTTCGATTCCCGGTCGCCTGAGACGTTTTCGTGATTTATTTATCCCAGGCTTGGGGGCCGTGGGCCGTTGTATCGGTCTGCACTAGCCACATCGCGGGTCAGGCGCAAATCCTCGTCGATGCGAAATCGTTTTTCGGGGCCTGCAATGTGCGCTGGACGATGACGCCGATCCGGCCGCGGTGCAAGGCATGCCACTCGTGGGGGCAGCCATGTTGGATATGAGCCCGCGCGCGTAGTGACGCTCAGCGCTCCGCTAAACCGGCTCGTAAGCGGAGCCCACCCCCCGCTCCGGTAGCCCGCTTGCCTCCGTACCGGAGAGCGCATGCGCAGTTGCACTCGCGCTCCGCTTAGGCCTTGAGCGGAGCGTAAACACGCCAAGCTAAAATGCTCTTTTAAATGCAAAGCATTTCTTGGCAAACTTGAGTCACTTTGAGCCTATCTATCTATCTATCTATCTATCTATCTATCTATCTATCTATCTATCTATCTATCTATCTATCTATCTATCTATCTATCTATCTATCTATCTATCTATCTATCTATCTATCTATCTATCTATCTATCTATCTATCGCCGCCTACGTCCGGGTGCTCTCCTGATCGTCTCATTCACCTGACATACCCGAATATATTCATGGTAGGCTACAAATGTATGACGAACATGAAACACTCATCTTTACGTCGCTGAAGGGATGTACTTGTTATCTACGTCATGATCAAAGACATTGCAATCACTTCTGGCTCAAACCAGTAGTGCGGGGCCCATTGTACGGCTGTATGCGCCGCAGTTGTTTGAACCATTTAGAAGCTACGTCAGCCAATGACCAACTAAAATGGACATTGGGACGGCAATAAATAGACACATGAAACGCTGTGACTGTGGGGATCAAACCCGCAACTTCGAGCGGCACCTGAAGTGTTCGGCATCTCACCCCGGTTCACTGCCTCCGATCGGCCCACACTTTTGGGTTCGCCGTTGACACACGACAGCTGGCTCAAACAGTTAGGAAAGCAACACTCTTTCTCGCAGGTTGAGATTGAAATGGAGACATAACAACCACACAGACACACATGCAACCTGCCAAGCTTCAGGGTGATGTCGAACGCGGGCTCTGGAAGTGCCAAGCAAGCACGAGGCTATACGGCGTGCAGCTTCTCCCGCTCGTTATATATAGTAAGTAAACATATTGCACCAGCATCTGTAACGATGGTGCTGGCATAACGCGAATCCTGCTTCTAATGTGTGCCTTTGTGCTACTTTGCTCGATAATGTAGGAACACTTCAACGAACGACGCTTGTGATAGCACATTAACGCAGCGTTTAGTGCATTTTTCTTCGACAAAACAGATGTTTCGCTTTGCACTAACGTGACTTCCAACGTTACGTCGTACCAATGAGGTACCATTCAGTCGCTACTGTGCTGTCGACGTTCGTGGTTAGCTCACGTTAAGTAAACTCATGAGTTGGTGCATGCGCCTTGCACAAAAACCTTCATCGTATTCGTCACGGGTGGACTAAACGTCAAACAATACGTCATAGGCAATTTTTTCGTTGGGTGCTTCGCATGACATCGACAGTGCGTGAGATCTGCAGGATATTTTTTCCCTATTTCATTATTGACATTTACCTCGAATTTTCGCTCACGGACAAACCTGATTTTTCGTACACAACCAAGACGCCGACGCCGGGAATTCTGCGACACGAGCTCTTTCGCTCTCGCGTTAAAAGGCAGGAGCCACTCCTCATGGAACGTCGAGAATATGTTCTTGGCCAACAGGTATATGTGTATAGTGCAATGCGACTGAATGCGCGCCCAAATATGAGGAAGAAAATGATGGAAACGGCAGCAAAAGTAGCAGAGTGCTTAAAAGAAGTGAACAAAACTAGATAAGAGTGGGCATTAAGCGAGTAAAATTGCGCTACAGGGGTTCAGGTGAGAAATTTGTCATATGGCATAATTGAAGAAAGCGGCTATACAGTGAAAGGAAGCAGAACCTTAGAACATAAAATAGCGATGCGTGGAGGACGAAGTGAACGTTAGGGGACTATATATAGTACGGACGTTAACCATCGCGCTAAAGAAGAGTTCCAAAGAAGTTGGCAAAAGAAGAAGCCGAGTGGATAGCAAACGACACGAAAACAAATCGTGCATTTCAAGGGGAAGAGACGGATGCCCGAAAGAGGCGTATGCTGCGCACGTCAAGAACACCTTCGTAACCCTGCGAAGCGGCATGCACGCGAATGCGCACTCGTTTGTCAGCACGAAGTATAGGTATTCGAGCAAACATCAACGAAAAATACGGTGAACGAAGATTCTCACGTCAGCGTGGATTACCAAATATTGTCGCCCTTTAGAACCCTTGAAGAGAGAAAAACTATCATGAAACTGCAGATCAATAAATCAGCAAATGACGCGGGCTGTGATTGTGATAAAACATGCACTGAAATTTTCATGTTGTGAATTATACTATAATACGAATGATAGCTCGGCGCTCGCTTCCACACTTGTTGTTGTTTTGTGGGGTTTAACGTCCCAAAACCAGTTCTGATTATGAGAGACGCCGTAGTGGAGGTCTCCGGAAATTTCGACCACCTGGGGTTCTTTAACGTGCACTGACATCGCACAGCACACGGGCCTCGACATTTCGCCTCCATCGAAATGCAGCCGCCGCGGCCGGGATTCGATCCCGCGACCTTCGGATCAGCAGCCGAGTGCCATAACCACTAGACCACCGTGGCGGGGCTCGCTTCCACACTTCAACTTGTTATTTTTTGTTAGAAATTTTATGCGTGCTAACACCGCATCCTATAATCAGCACATTCACAAAGTTTTGCGTTCGCAATGCTATCTTCAGTGTCATAAACACAAGGGGGCACTCTTAATTGTACCTCTTAATGGAATACTTCTTGCATGAACATGCATATATGTACAAAGAACATGCACTACAAATAAATAATATAAAAAAGAAAGATAACGCACCTTGCTCAGCGACTATTCTGTGAACTCTTTGTATTCATGGCCAACCAAATCGAGGCTAACACACTAATATACGAACACACTAATAAAAGACTCCAATGATTTCCTACAGCATTTTAAGCGACCTTAGCCTTGCCGCAACGACACATCGTGAATCTTAAACGTCAGGTGTGGTGCGATTGTGAAACCGGATACCCGGCTCGCACGCGTGCTCACGCCACGCGTGACCAAAAGCGTACAAGTGCCGAGTGTTCATCTCCATGGTGGAGTGGGCATAGGCGGCGGCCCCTTTAATCTTCACGATCATCTGGATCACTGGTCCGAAAAGCGTACGCTTGACGTCTCTGTTATACCTCTATGACCATCCGGCCATTCCATTGTGCCATCCCGTTATCATCATCATCATGCGATAGCCGTGGCACCGCTGTAAACGCAGCGGTCGTGCACGCTCGGTTGACCACACGGGCGTGCTGATCAACTCGATAAAAGGAGCGCCGATTGAAACTGAAATTCGCAGCGTCGTGGTGTGCATAGATCGCTATCAAGGCGCGCTTAACAGACACCCGCTTTGTTGTTTCTCACAACAACGGACGCTAGCAACCCATTGTTTCAGTTCGGGGTAGCGAACGTTGTCGCTAGCACGTAAGAAGCAGAAACAGTGAGTCGGAGATGCCTCAAACGCGTGTGGCTGTAGTGCCGAGAAAAAAAGACCTACACGAAGAATGTCACGAATGACTGCGACATGTATCGGGCAAATACGTTTACGGCCACATGTGAACACGTGCCACATATACCCGCAGGTACGTATTTGCCCGATACATGTCACAGTCATTCATGACATTCTTCGTGTAGGTCTCTTATTGCCACATATGCCTCTGTCACGGTTTGGGCAAATACGGCCACGAGCCACATGTAGCCAGATAGGCCTAATTCCTGATATCGCCATATATGACATTTTTGTTAGGGACTATACGATGATGAGAGAGAGAGCTCTTTAGAGAAAAGCAGAGAATTTAGACGGCGTTCAAATATCGCTGACATGGTCTGGGGAGGGAGTTTGGGGAGAGAAAGACGAATAAAAGAAGTACAAGATACAGTGAAAAAGAAAAGAGAAAGAAAAAGTGGGCTTTGTGTTTCTGGCTATGATGCCTAATTGCGTCCAATGATATTACACGCTTGCATCAACCTGCATTGAGGTGATAGGATGTGTTGCATGATGGGTGAGTGATGGTGACGACGGAGATAAAGTCTATCGAGTTGGCCTATACTATTTAAATATGTAAAAAAAAAAAGTCCATCGCATGTCTTTGTTGTGTAGGGCAAGCTAGAGGGCCTAAAACACACTGAGGTGATAAAGGGATCTGCGCGACATTCATGCAATGTTCATAGAGCGCATGCTCAACGTTGTACGCTCGGCACTCAAATAAAAATATGCTCTACGGTTTCAGTAGAGCCACAGTTGCTGCAGTGTGAACTTGTCTCGTGATGGAAGCGGTACCGTAAGTCGTTTGAATATGCAAGGTTCAGCCGAAGTCGATGGTACAAAGTTTCCAGATGTCGAGGAATGTTGGATTGTAGTTTTGATTTGAGCACTGCGCTGAAATCGTTCAACTCAGTGCTGTGCGAGAGTGACGCCGCGGCCCTGGAGAACCTCGCCATCTATATGCGCAGTGGCGCAAGGTGTGCATTTTAGAACAAGTGCTAACGATTCATGGCAATGACACCGTACTATTGGAGAGCTGCTGCAACTGTCCTGGTCACTGCTCGAACAAATACTCTACTGTTGCAGAGCGCTATATATAGTCGAAGACAGGATATCACAGGAACACTGCACTTCCGTCGATTGGAGCCAATATATTGACAGGCCCATTCCAAATGTCACTCTACACACCCATGAGAAATTCGACAGAGATATTTGTTGATTTTCCTAGAATTTCTTATCCAATCATTTTGCGATCCCATTCTTATCAGTATATTTCAGCAGCGTTTTGCCCATACCACGAGTCTTTTACTGCAGAATCTGTAATCTGCAAGATGGAACGGAAAAAAAAATCACAGCATATTCACGGGGTGAATGATGATGAGTGGGGCGAAGCTCCGGAAGGAATCATCGGTAAACCGTGAAACTCTTCCGTGGAATTCGCCCAAGGAGGATCATAAAAAAAAATGCTGGAGTGGCAACGCCTGCTGAACCTTACCGAAATGGGTAAAGCCGGCGTTTGCCTCTGCTCCAGCCCTAAAAGCTTGCTAAAGTGTCCAGAAACCAGTATCAGTTCTAGCGTTCTTGATCTGCTAATGCATTTTATAGAGTACTTGTAATATAAAAGCGTGTTGTTTTGGATTAAAAAATACCATTGACCGAGCATCAATGTGACGATGTGGCACACAAATTTTTGCGACGTTCAAGTTTCACCCAAAAACGCGTGGCACAAAAAGGCACATCAAGCATTGCCTGTCTAGCAAAGATGGCCACTTTAAAGGTACTAAGCAGCGTGAGGAAAGCGCATTTTCTTTTGTGCTATCTGGATGCTGTTAATCGATGCCTCTGGTAAGATGGCGGCCGCCGGCTTCACATTTAGGAAAAAAATCTCCACTCCAGCATTTTCTTTTATCCTCCTTGAATTCGCCCCACAATTAAATGTGAAACACTTGAGTACATTGTCATCAAACTATTATAACATCTCGCATCTTTCATCATCAACTACAAGTACCGCCATCTAGTTTTATAACATCTCGCGCATGCTACGAATCCTCACGGTTCAACTATGCACAATGCACAAGTGAAATCTCCCACCGGCACTTCATTGCAAGTCAAGATGCAGTGCCTATATATATATATATATATATATATATATATATATATATATATATATATATATATATATATATATATATATGGGTTGCCGGTGAACGCTTCTCCAACGCGAGCAGTCGGTATTTCTCAATCAAGAAACTCGCTAGGAGACGCTGCCTGCGCCAACGTTGTCTCTCGCGGGCGAGCGCGTGCCCGCCCTCGGCGCGTGCGTGCCTCCCGGCAGGCACGCGCCGGTGGCTACCTACTACTAGGGACGCACGACCCACGCCTTAAGGAGCTTCGCCCCTAAAAAAAAAATTGACGGCAGATCCACGAGGTGAATGATGATGAGATTGGGCGAAGCTCCTGGAAGTAATCATCGGTTAAACCGTGAAATTTCTTCCGTTAATTCGCCCGATAAAATTGACGTGAAACGATTGCTGACGTGCCGCTGCAGCTTCTTGTTCACGTACGGCGGGATCTTGCTGACGCTGCCTTGCTGATGCGGCTTCTTGTTCCCGTACAGCAGGATCTTGGCGGCGACGTCGCGCAGCTTCCCGGCGCGCTTCTGCCTCGCGGGCTCTCACTTCAGGGTCCTGTCTGCGAGCGCGCGCCGCCGCTGCCCTGCGCGCCCGCCTTTCGGCATCCTTATCCATACGAGCACACACCGACGGCAACGAGCATCGTCAACTACAAACCTGTATCGCGATATGGTTTTGATTATAAAACCATTGCTTTAGAAAACACCTGGCGTCTTTCGTTAGGCAGCTGGCGTCTTTTCGTTTTGCTTTAGAAACATCTGGCGTCTTTTCGTTTTGCTTTTAGAAAACATCTGGCGTCTTTCGTTGGTTTATTTCATCAATCAACGGCGTTTTGAACATTAATCACGCACAGGAGAAATCTCACCAGGCACTACCTTGGAGGTAAACAATGGCTGCTACTGGGAATGAGAGACAGCAGAAGTCGACTTTTAGCTAACACTTACACTTCTACTTCTACTAACGTTTCCTACTGGAACATGCCAATGGCTGCTAATGGGGAATGAGAGACAGAAGAATTTGGCTTTTAGTTAACGCGCACGCTGCAAATTTTTTATTGTTCAACAACGCACAGGAGAAATCTCCCACCGGCACCACCTTGCACGTCAAAGCGTAAGACTGGTTACGCACTACGACTACGACGAGGGACGAACGGGTGCCGCTTTAAGAAGCTTCGCCCCTAAAAAGTGCGGTTGATCCCACTGTCATACGAATCTGCATAACACGAAAGTGAAGTGAACCCTGTCTTTGTGAAGTTGTGGCATGCATAAGTGGCAATCTGGCGAATCGAGGGGCGGGAGATGGCTTGGGTATCTGTGAACCTGTGAACTTCTCCTTGCTGTGAACATGTTAAATCTAGACATCAGAGGCACCTCGGTACGTCACAGGGATTCCCTACAGTTGTACACGAGAGAAAGTTTTCGAGCGACTCACATTGCTCTGGAAAAACTGAATTGCACGCGCCAGAGCTCCACGTAAGCCTGCCATACACGAGGATCGTCCGCAAATGGTGACGCCTTGAAAGAGAAACACAACGGGTTGTCAGCGGATCGTTTTGTGAATACACAGCCGACTGCAACGAAAGGCCAATCACTGTTTGTCTACGGCCGTCTTTGCGATCCTGGAGCAGTGCACGTCCAAACTCAACACACCTGGCCACGCAAGACAAATTTTGTAGCGACCGCGTTCGTACTTTGCCCCTGGAACGCGCCGTCACGACGACGGCACGACCCTAAAAGCCGAACCACACGTACGCTTCTAAAACGCGTGCGATGCGCGTGCGCTTACTTGCGCGCGCTCGTTGGCGTAACTGTGCATGCGTACACGGCACAGGCTCATCTGGGCGCGTCTATAGGCGCGGAGAATAAGCCCGGCTTGATATCGGCGCTCGATTTCACGCGTCCTACACGCGTTTGGAGTCTGTACATACGCAACTACGACGTGGCTTTGCTCCTGCACCAGTTCGGCCGACGTACCAGTAGCCAATTCAGGTTGTTTTAAGTGCGAATGCACTTAAGCGACCCCGAAAACTCCGCCGGCATCCGCGCTCCTCCTCCTCTCCCCTAGCAACGGCGCGAGGAGCGGAGAGGAGCGTCTGTAGCAACGGCGCAGCGACGTCACGCCCCACGTGACTGCGCGCGCTCCGCCCTCCGCTCCGTGGCTGCGCGCGCCCCGCGCCGGCTCCGCAGCGCTCTCCGCGCCGTGACGTCACGGCGCGTTGTGCAGCTGGCGCCTCCGCGCCGTGGCTGCGCGCGCCGCGCCGGCTCCTCGCACCCTCTCCGCGCCGTGACGTCACGGCGCCATGCAGCTGGTGTGCCTCTCCCCCCGTTAGGTTTGCACTCACCCTACTTCATATATAAATGTGTGTGTGTGTGTACAAATGCATCATGACAACAACACTTTAAATCATTAATTACACTTAATCATCATCATCAGTAAAAGTGCGTTGCACTTAAAAACGGCCAGACCTCCGTGGGTCGGCTGGCGCGTGCTCTCTCGCTGCCGTCTCCTTCGCTCGGCTCTGCAGTTTGGTCGCGCGCCCCCCCTCATAGCATCACCCCGTGCTTCGCACTTCCTCATACTCCCCTTCGGGGAAATGCGGGTTTTTCTTCTTTCCTTTTCATGCTCCTTTAGCAAATGTCTATGCATTACAATTACGCTTGTACTCATGTATTTATTTTCGACCACAGTTTAAAGACATTTATGCACTAAAGCGCTTAATGGGCTCGGGTGCCTCCCGTCGCCGCGGGCATAGTCGCACTCCGTCGTGCGCAACCTATCGTGCACCGTGCTATACAGCGTGCACGATGCCATCGAATACGCGCTAGTGATCGTCTAGCGGTGCTTCGTGGTGTGGAGTGGCATTGTGAGGCACCACCTCTGCCACGGTATTGTAGCGAGGCCTACATCGCATAGCGTGAAGCTCGATCAGTAGATCGGGACGAAGCGATACCTGCTATGCCGACGTCTGCATAGCCGGAGTGAGCGCGCGCTGGCGCACGCGACTTGCGGTTGCAAGCCACTATTCCGCGCCAGTCGCGGCTGAGTTTCACGCGTCGGCGCATGCGTGGATGCGTACAGAAGCGTACGTGTGGTTTGGCCTTACCTTCCTCGGTGGTCGAGACGCGTACACTTTGGCCGGGTAGGCTGAATCGTGTGACAGCAAACAGACCAAAATTTCTGCGTTCAAGTATCCCAAAAAAGACTATCGTCTCTATCGACTATTAACTATCGTTAATAGTAGACGTCCGTGTACTGTTATTTGCCGATGCACACTAAAGAACCCCAGTACTGATGATGATGATTGTTGTTCGGTTAGGAAAGGACGCTAATTTCTGCAGCCCATGTAGGGAGCACGGCTAACCGTCCGTGGGGGTGGGGGAAAGGGAGTGAAAGAGATAGAGGGGAGAGAAAGGCCGTAATGGAGGGCTCCGCAAATTTAGGCCACCTGGGGTTCTTTAAAGGGCCACTAAACAGGCTCCTACTTTTTTTTAACCCAAACCACGGTCGGTCTGGACGCGCGCGTTCGCTCAAAGAGGGAGCGAACGCGCGCGTCCAGACCGGCCGTGCCCAAACAAGCTAACTCAATCATAGAGACGCTTGCGGCGACCACATTCTGCGCATATGGCAGCGTTGCGCACTACACAGACGCCATATTTCAAACAAAAAAAATTCCCGCGTCTCTTTCCTGCGATTGACCAGCCGTCCTTACATCCTAGGTGTCGTCATGTTCCGCCGTGAACAACTTTGCGCAGTTGTAGCTCGTTGATTGGTCGAAATCAGGTCTGTTGTCAGACCCTGTGGCCATCCCACCGGCGTGAGCCAACACCACCTAGAAGAAAAGGCCTCCGCATCACCTCCTCTACTTGTCAGTTACGTCACGCAAGTCGGATCTGCGTTCCTGAAACGCGGTGCGCGTTCTGTAAAGTGGGCGGAGTCTCGACAGCGCGCCGCGCCTACCCTCTCCTCGGCAGAGAAGGGTGGGGAGGCCGACCGATTAAAAAAAGTAGGTGCCTGTTTAGTGGCCCTTTAACGTGCACTGACAACGCACAGTACACGGGCGTCTGGCATTTTCGCCTCCATCGAAAATGCGACCGCCGCGGCCGGGATCGAACCCGGACAAGCAGTAGGGGCAAGACTTTCACCCAGCCGCAACGTCAGCTGGAGGAGCTCGGCTCCACGAGGAAGAGAAGTAGACAGAAGGAGAAGGTGTAAACTGAGAACAAGTTTATCACGCCAAAACACCTTCTCTTCCTTCTTTTGAAAATTTACTGCGTGCATTCCCTACCACACCACAATCTTGCAAGGAGCTTTTCTGAAAGATCTTGACAAAACGGTGAAAATTTAACTGAAAATGTGAACTCTTGTTCGGTCTTAACTAAAAGACATGACTGCAATATGCATCTTTGTAATCTATGACCAATAATCATTGACAGTGTTGTTAAGGTTTAGTTATATATTGAAGGAAGTTTTCCAGGTTCCCAGATCGTCCGCTGTGGTCGTTGAGGAATACAGAAACGCGTAATAGCTAGCACTGTGGCTTCATCCGGTACGGTAGGAGCGCGGAATGGACTGTCAGTCCAGGGAAGGCTTGTCGCGCGCATTGCGGGCATCTCTCATTATGGCCGACGTGGAGGATTGGGACAACCTTAAAGAACAGTGGCGTCATCACTGCTGTGCGTCGGGCCGAGCACTCTGTTCCCGTATTTCCAAAGAGACATCGACGTTGGTGCAGAAAATACGTATCGCTCAGCGTGATCCATGTCCATCGGCCGCCATGCGTGCATGGCAAACAGAACTTGTCGAACGCTACCAGTGTACGGTGCGCGCTTCCTCGCTTTCAGCTGCCGCTTGGCGCTGTAGGCGCGCACCGTGTGCTCACCCTGAGGTTCTCAGGTATGCACGCCGAGCCCTAGTTCGTCCCACAGGTACAGCCTTGCACTATCTCGCCCCCGATACCACAGTTCATACAGGTTCACGCGACTACTTGGATTTTCTCAGGCACTTCCAATCTATGGCCCAGTCAACCCGCTCCGCAAGAGCCATTGATAATTCAACACATCCCCTCCTAGACACGTTACCTCGAGAATCTATCGAGACATTCAATATGCTTCTAGCACCACCATCGAGTGATGAGATAAAATGAGTTCTTGATGCGATGAAGAAGGGGTCGGCTCCTGGCCCCGATGGTCTCTGTGGAATTTTATTTACACTTCTGGAATGACATCGGTCCCTTGATGACACGTGTTCTTCGCTGCTGTTTCCAAGATTGCTCTGTTCCGCCCTCCTTTCGCTAGGGACGCATCACGCTCATACCAAAAAAGGATCCTACGTCTCCGCGTCCAGAAGACTGGCGTCCGATAACTCTCCTCAACGTAGATTATAAGGTCTTGACTAAAATACTTGTACATCGACTAAATGAATTCCTCCCATCGCTTATTGGTCCGCATCAGGTGTGTTCAATACCAGGACGCGAAATTCACTCGCATTCCTGCGTAACGCGAGACGTCATGCGGTACACGATTAACCGCCGCGCACAGGGCCTATTAGTATCGCTAGATCAAGAAAAAGCGTTCGACATAATCGAACATGAATACATTTTTCGCGTCCTAAATGCGTTCGGTTTTCCACAGGACTTTGTCAACCTCATCAAAGAACTTTACACCAATTTAGAAAGCACCCTATTTCTAGATTTCCGCGAAAGCAGACCCTTTAGAGTCACAAGGGGTGTGCGACAAGGATATCCCCTCTCCCCCGTTCTGTTCGTTTTGTCGCTAGAACCGTACCTAAGAGCCATTGAATGTAACCCACAGATTCGCGGCTTAGCCCTGCCGGGGAGTTCTGACGTGAAAGTGACGACCTATGCAGACGACATTACTCTCTACGTCCAAAACGAACAATCGCTCCAGCATGCTCTTCGCACGTTTCAAGCATACGGAACAATATCAGGGGCAAGGTTAAATTACTCCAAAAGCAAATACTTTTTTATTGGTGATCCAAATGGACGTGTACAGATCACATCGGCGTTACAGTGGTCCCCAAATATGAAAATTCTAGGAATCACTTTTGATCCTTTTGGCTTCTCTGAAAATACGTGGGCCCCAATTGTTGAAGCGTTTAGGAGTTATGTAAAAGCTGCTAAAGAGTTTGACTTTCCTCTACTAGAACGACGTTACCTTATTCAGTCTGTCTTTTTAGGTAATTTCTGGTACGTCTGTCACACACCTAAACCCCCCCCTACGGATTTCCAGGACTGTACAGAGTCTTGCAAATTCCTTTTTTTGGGCTGGTGGCACGGAACTCCTCTCGCGACCGGCACTAGCCCAACCACGAGATCAGGGCGGTTTCGCGTTTCCCAATGTCGCAGTCACTGCGTCTCTCTTGTCTCTCCGCACCTTGATGCGGACTCTGTCAGGTGGCGAAACACCAGCACAGATCCTGGCGCGATATTTCCTAGGTACATCGTTACGCGTGTTAATGCCAATGAGTCCCGGAAACCATGGTCCTCAGTCATCGGAAACACCGACATTATACAGAGCCATTCTAGCGTCTCACAGGCGTCTGGCGGCTACATGCCCTAACGCAGATGTCACCACAGACAAAGTGGTTGACATGATGGCCGCTCTTATGGAACCTCTAGTCCCTCAACACAGCCGTCCCGTAGCGCACCAGCAGCAGCAATGGAAACGTATAGCGGCAGCTATATTACCCGGCCACCTCCGCGATTTTGCCTGGAAACTCGGTTGGGAGCTCCTTCCAACACGGGACAGGCTGGAACGCTGGGGTTTAGTGCGCGTCTCCACGTGCCCCAACTGTCGACTGACAGAGACGAACCGCCATGTGACACTTGGCTGCGTTGTGGCACGTGTCTTTTGGCGCGCTGTTCACGCCGGATTTCGGGGCCAGGGTGTTAGAGAGTTTGTCACCAGAGGAAGGTTTCCACGCGGACGCTTCGCGGCTCTTTTGGTAGTCGCAGGGCTTTTCAGTCTGGCGGAGTCGCTGCGAAGCCGTGGCTGGTAATTGTCGACGACGCGCCATCTGGACTATATTGGGCCGAATGAGACGCGAGATTCTCCCTTTCCTATCAGAGGAGCTTTTCTTCTTGGGTGAACGCGAGTTCCTGCGACACTGGTCGTGCCCTTCTGTATCAGTAGAAAACCAGCGAGTGCACCTACTCTTCCGACCGACGTGGTGCTAGAAACCGCTGTCAGCGATTACTAGCATGCATGAATCTGCTGCCATTTTGTCAGAGTATGTTACATATGTATTGCGCCCTTTTTTTTTTTTTCACAAAGCGCTAGACGCATGCGCAGAGATATGTAGATATTGTACACATTGTCACACCCACTTGTTGATGTCCATTCAGTTTCCTGTTCAAACGTGTTATGTCATATTTGGTATACATTGTAGTGCACCATTGTAAAAATGTTCCTGTATTTCTGTACACACCTGTGATTTACATGTGATGGTTATGTTATGTCCTCTTGTACATATGTAAATAAAGCTTTTTCCTAAACAGAACGCCCCGTTATACACGCTGCATTCCTTTGTTGCGTAGATGTAACGCAATTCTGTCTTGTGATTGTGATGCACGTAATTTGATGCCTTAGTCTTGCATGAAAACGTTGTGTTGTAATGTTATAACGTTGTGTTGTAATGTTATCAGTGTTAATCGTCTGTGATACAACAAAGTTTTAAAGCGAAGCTTTGTACCTCTACCAGCCAAGGGTTCTGTCGTGTCCGTCGTTGTAAGCAAAAAACGATCCCGACGAACCGCTCGCGCTCGCGAGGTAGCGCTCGCGCTCGGCGCGTGCCTCCCGGCGCGCTACCTCTCTCACTCTTCCATCTGCTGTCTTGTGAGAGAGAGAGAGAGAGAGAGAGAGTGAAAGGCGCGCGTTGCCTATGGAAACGCTCTTTCTTCGATGAACGCTCGACCAGCTCGCAAAGGAGGAGAACGCGCCCTTACCCGCGAGAGACGAGCTTGAGGCAGGCAGCGTCTTCCAGCGAGCTTCAAAACAAGCTTCAATGTGATGAGCCAACATGATGGATGATAAGGGCTGCGGGCAAACAACGGAAACAGGCTCGGCGCGGTCCGTATGATTAGATTGCAGCTGTTGCAAAGCCTATGCAGCTGCTTGAAAGAGGGTTGACGTCATTCGAAACCCTTCCAGCCTAGTAACTGCTTCGGTTCATTTCTAGACTACCCCACTATGGGTAGACCACTGAAAGTAAAGACGGCAGAAGAAGAGCGTGAATATAAGGCTCGGCGGAAAGAACAAAATCGTCCTCGCTCAACAGCGTCGTAGGCAAAACCTAGCAGCTCTCGCCGTCACCGTGAGGGTGGCGTAAAAAGCTTCGCTTTCCAACCACATTCACAGGGTGGATTGGCGGGCAGTTTTTTTTTTTAGCGGCCGCGCCCCAACACGCCATCACGACTCCGCCACGACCCTAACTTCCTCGGCGGTCGAGAGGCGTACACTACCGAAGCGCTGACTGCCGGCGCGAATCAGCACGACAATTTGCTTTGCTCTATCTATCGTTCAAGGCGGTACCACCGCAGCAAACCTAAGAGAACCTAAAGTCCCTACATATTTTTTTTCCCGTTTTTTGAAGTGGCGAAAAGCTTTGATGTGCCGCTGGCGCATCTGATTGGTCGGCGTTGCTTTTGGCAGCCATGTTCTTCCTAAAGCTGTTACTTGAATGCTGCAGCGAGAGAACGTCAAAGAAAGTTGCGCATTTCAGTACAGGTGTTTCCTTACATATGGCACGTCCATCGTCATATTTCGATAGGAACTCTATGTGCGCGCGCGTGCTCCACTCCACGTGTTTAGGAAGAACATGGCTGTCGACGCGGGCTTTGAGCGAGAGGGTGACGGGAGAGGAGGTAGTTGTCGCTACTTAAAAACGAAAAAAAATATCTAGGGACTTTAAGCGAACCAAGAGTGCAATATAAGGGAGGCAATGTTAATTTAAGACTAATTTTGCTTGTTAAACACCTTAGTTCACTGTATACTAAACACGTTTGGTTTAACCAGACGACAATTAAATGTAACTTCTAAAGGCTGTAGTGAAGATATAAGGCCAATCTGTTCCTTATATGAGCGATGTTGCGGTGGTAATGGGTAGAGCATCCAGCTCCTCTCGTCAAATCCCGGTTGAAAGTGGGTTCGAGGCCACCTGGGTGGAACTTTTTCAGAGAAAATGCAAGTTCATTTTTTCAAAGATCCATTTCCATTACAGGAAGTACGTCACTGATTTCTTGGTGGGCCCCAGCATAAAACACTTTCGTATTGAAAAAGAAGAAATAAAGATAATGTAATGTGTAGTGCTGCAAAAGCTCGTGTCGGATGCGCGTAAAACGAAAACTTGTCGCCCACCTTATTGACACATACTATACGCACCGGCCATGAATTTGATGTGATGTGATGTGATGTAAACACACACACACACACACACACACACACACACACACACACACACACACACACACACACACACACACACACACACACACACTCTGACCTACAACCAGAAGCAGAGCTCAAAATAAGCCTTCAGCATACGGTAATTTTCCGTGGAAGGTGATCCCGTTGGTTGGTGGCGTGCATGCAGACAAGTTGAGTCGTGAAGTGCGTGTGTCCTAGCGTTAACTTTCCTTACTTTTAATTAAACAGTGGTCGCTCCCATGACACGAAAAATTAGGGGGCAAGTGAAATGTACAAGTTGCCTTGTATATTTCACCTGCACGGTAATAAATTTTGAAAAGCATTTCTAATCGCATGAAACCGGAAGGGAAAGCACTACGCACTTCGCTTATATTGCACAACTATTGTTTCATATATGCCTTACTCCACACTTCTATCTTTCGCGGAACTGATTCGCCAAGACGTAGCTGTGTACCCGTCATATATGAACAGCCGTCCTGAGATACTCGTTATATAAGCAGCCTACAAATCGGAAAAGTCGGCATCTTCTCGCGGGGAGTGCTCGGGTCAGCGTCTTTCAACCGCGAAAGGGAGGCATCGGGCCCGTAACCAAAACCCATTCGGTCGTTGGACCCCAGGCGCGTGTTTACCAGCCCCACATGGCCAGGGCCTGTCACTCAACTCTTTGTTCATTGTGCTCTGCGCCGCCATCCCGTAACGAAAACAAGCTCGTCGCCGGATGGGCGCCGTCTTCACCTCTTGTTGTGCCTCTACTGACGTGATCCAGTAATGAGGAGAATGTTTATGTGCAAACGGGCGCCTCAGCTCTTTGATAGTGCCACGTGCGAAACGGACTGCAGTGCGTCTTTCTGTTGGAGTGTGTACGTCACGCAAATGTAAAATTATGAAATCAGGAGCAATAAACTTACCGAAACCTGTTCAGAAACCGAACAGTAAGTAAGCTTACTGTTCTCCCTGGCAGTATTCTTAGCAATCCATTGTTACGACCGCTTAATTTCATCGCCAGGACAAATGTTTAATTCGAAACAGAAATGGTCTGAGTTTGTGCGTATCGTTGGCAGAGTGGCTGAATGGTCATAAAAGTCGAATTCTGAAAACGTTATGGTGTGAATTAACGCAACACTGTACTCCGTGAAGTCATAAATAACGAACAGTAGCCTAATCGCGCCGTGAGTGCTGGCTCATAAGTATATTTCCAAGGCTTACGAACCACTAAAGAACAATAATATTCGTTTTTATTTATTATTTATTCATTTCTAATATATACGTAAAACTCCACCTATAGAAATTCTCGATTACGTATTGTAACACTGAGCTACAGTAAGCTGAACACTTTGGTTAGAACTCGTAGTACAAGGCACTATCACAAGGAATGCGTTGTCCTTTTCCCCCTTGTATCTGGGTGACAGGCCTACATTTTTTCCAAAGTTGTTGCTTCAGCCTCGGTGCGCTTTCTGTAGCCGCATTTCTTACTCTCCTTTGCCTTCAAGCACCTTTTCGTTATTCGGGGTCCCAGATAGACCACCAATAATCTTTCTCTGGCTACAACATTCCATCTCTCTGTCTCTCACACAGAGCGAGTGAGAGAAAAACCAAGAACACAAGGATGCCTGCCAGAAGAACGAGTGCCTCTCTATTCAATAGCTTAGAAACAGATGAAGAGGAAGAAAGAAGAATGTTCGGCCAATGTAGAGTTCGAACATTAATTGCTGCTATTTTTCAAAAGCAGACAGACGGTGCGGCCTTTCAATACTTCAGTTGCTTGTCAGACACGAAATGTCCCAAATTAATCCTGAGGCCGCTATTTAGTGGTCTGCTCAGACACTTTCAAGAACTGACCATTCGGTACTGTCCCTATTGACTATTCTGTTCCACACGTCTGGCATACTAAAACAATTACGGTGTGCCTGCACTGAACTACGATATATCAATGCTCCATGTCTTACCGCTGTGCACTGCGGTACATACTACACACGCCCTTATTACCATGCGGCGCACATTACATTGGAAAAGTGGGTGTTCCGAAACACTTTTCAAAAGCGAATACCACGTAGTTGGCGAGAAGCCGAACTTCGACGGGACAATTTCCGGTAGCGTTTGGTTATACGTCTTGCATCGCAGAGCAAGATTGCGAAGGCGATGAAACTTCATGCAAAAGTGGCCGCGCGGAGAGAAACCTCCCCCTTCGGCTGTTTCGACACGTATACCAATCGAAGTTCGAAGCCGGCTCTTCATGCACGCGTTCATGACATATGCCTTCGTGAAAAGTGGTGTTAGAAGACGGCTAACTCCGGTCGGCATACACTTTACAGACAACGGTACTTGCACCAAAATGTCCCTGACATTTTAGGTCGCAATACAGATTGCTCCCCTATATTTACTGATACAGAATGTCTGTTCAAACACAGGGATCAGGCCAACCAGAGAAATTGTTGAAGCTTTCCACATCAACAAAAACGGTTCCCGCTGCGTCAGCAAGCCATTGATAGGCCTGAATGACAGGGAAATTTCATTTTTCGATCAGTTCATCACTTAGCTTATGTTGGTTTGGTTCTAACGAGGTTTTTTTTTTAATATTTTGTTGCACACTTTTCCATCTGCGTCATGGGATCACGTGGGTGGGGTCAGTGCTGTTAAATATGCGTGTGTTGCTAAATAAAAGTTAGTTGTGAGACAGCGTTGTGGTTTGCGTCCCTTCCTTCCTTTTGTGCTCGTGTTTCGCGCTGACCATCAATATGTCTCGTTCGTAGTGAGTGGGGTAAGTACACCACATCGTAGCCGCGACACTGACCATGAGACCAGTTCTTCATTTGTGTGTGGAATAACGACTGTAAGAATAACACAGGATTGGGGCCGGTTATCATTTGTTGTATACAGCCGTGCGCTACGGAAAAGGCCCAGGGACGACTTCGGCAAGAACGACTGGCGGGGCAAGTCTTCGTCTTTCGCCTATGTCAATATAGCCGGAAAGATAAGGAGGTCCCGCAGCTAGGCCAGCAGGCTACTCTGAGCAGCAGGAAAAGGGAAAGACCAGTTTTCCGTGAAAACTATTCCTCGCCACAGCGTAGCTCTAAAATCATCGCGTCCTTGGCAGGTCCGTCTACGCCTGGATTATGTCGAAATGTTCTGGGTGTTCTCGTCACGTGCGTCGAATCCCTGTGCTGCTGCAGCACTGGTTATCAAGGTGAACTAAGTTTGCTTTCAGTTCTTATCTCTTAACTATACACCAATACTCGTAACATGCAGATGATCAATATCTCCCTCCTGATTCACTACTTCCTCGCCGCCTTCGTCTCTGCGCCTAGATCGCATTCATTATTCTTCGAGCGCTCGAGCAGAATGACATTAGTATTCGACCACAGAATGTCGGATGTGGCATACGCGAGAAATTTGCCAGCACTGGTACATGCTATACGCAAAAAGCATTGTCGAGTGCTTGCGGCATTAAAAATGAGAACCCTTACACTATTTACGTAACGCGCAGTATCCACGTGGCTTGGCACGGACTAAACGTTCAAATACATCCACGTGTCTATAAAAGGGGCTTTGAATTGGCCTCGTGACTCTTGAAGGAAGTGATAGTAAGTGAGCAGAGATAAATAATTTTTCGAAAGCGCTTTTGTGACATTGTCATTGGAGACACTCTCCCGCCATAAAGAGAAATGCAAAGTGAAACTTTCAAATGCATATGTACTTTTTTTTTTTCATTTTGGAGCCGAAGCACAAAGGCAGGTTCGTATACTGAAGTATCGCAAGTTTGCAATGCGTGTTCCTTCGTACTTTGGTTGTTTAGTGTCAACGCATGCAGTATTGCAATCCGCACCGTCAGCCATCATATGTGTTATCTTCAAATATTTGAATCTCGGCGATGTCCTATATATAAGACACGAGACGCATCTTGAACGGGGGAACGCATTTGCGAAGAAAATGCGCTTGGCCAAAGAGTGCTTGCATGGGCTACTCCACAAAGAGCCCTATCGAAGAAGCGCGATTCAGCTCTACGCTTGTGGACTGTTAGCCGGAGAGTGTTCTGTGAATTCACGTTCTCTCTCACGTTCTATTTGTTGTATTTGCTTTTTTGTATATCTATTTTATCTACGACCCCCCACTCTTGCAATAACGTTACCGAAGAGTAAATGTACGTGTCATCTTACGGAGTTGGCCTTCGTAAGGCGAAAAACGGGGGAAAAAATAGCGAGAGCACGTGCATACGAACGTAGACTCATCACGTGCACGTGCACACAGCACGTGCATGCGAACGTGGCCTCCTTTGTCTATAGTAGGACTTGGACGAAATCAGTTATAGAGTTAATACTGATACTATCAACCACGAGCGGAAACACATTGCAGCCAAGTGGTGGGTGACAGCTAAAGACAATTTCTATCCTATGTTCCTGTAAGGGCCAGCGTATAAAAAATGGGAACCAACCCCATCACGTCTAATCTCCATCACTCCAGCGCTCGGTGTAATCGTTTAGAAACACCTCACGAAATTTCCAGCAAGAGATGGCTTTCGAAACAATAGGAAACTTCATCTGCTATGCAGGTGTGAACGCATGGCCCAGAATACGTTAAGCTCTCACCCGTTTACAAGCAACACGCCTATTCTTGCTCCAAGGCGTACGTTGTACGTTCTGCCTGCGCTCAGCTGCCAATGTGACGACGGCCCAGATATGGGCGCCAGCTCACATGTACGTGCACATTCATTGCATTCTTATTATGCATACAAGTCCTTCAAGCCTAAACGTCTTGTGGCTATAGGTGCTAACCTGGTGCGAAAATGCAACAGGAAGATGCAAATACGTGCAGCTGGCAGATATTTCTGCAAATACGGTCATCTTGAATATAATTTAGCAGGGTCTAACTCTCGCAGAAATCAGCGCATGACGCATCCTGGGTGTCTACGCTGTCTTCGAAAACTGACGGCTGCCTTCCCGAACCAGCTGGACGAAAGCCGCTGCAACATCATTAGAGAGTTTTAGTAGCGCCGGCTTACCGTACGGTAGTGACGGCAATGCCGTACCGTCATGGTCTGCACGCGGCTATTTTAGTCAGAAAGAGCTGCACTAGTTGCTCGCCGAGTACGGAAACGTCTTCAGGTGATAAAACTTGCTGGTAAAGCCCTCAGAGCGTCAATTTCCTACGTGCCAACCACGACGGTACGGCATTACCGTACTTACCGTACGGTAAGCCGCCGTTGCTAAAACTCTATTCTCTCAGAGAAGGAACGGAAAAACGGAGTGCTACAACGACGCACACAGAAGCAAGAGGCACACATGTAGGACAGGTGCGCAAACAGTTGCTCTTTCGTCTGTGTCAATCGTTCTTTTTTAGGTGCGCGGTTTTTCCATTTCAAATATGAACCAACTTACCCAAAGACATGTTCTACTGAGAGAAGTAATTCGGAATAACCGTATCTTCACATGACCACGGCAGAAAATCGCAGGAGTGGTGGTGCGGTTTCTGGTGTTTCTGGTCTGTATACTGAGACGATCGCCTTTGGCGGGAGTTTCGCTTTGAGTGACGTAGAATGTCACGTGCCCAATGAGTGAAGCGTCGACTTATCCGCCTTTCAACAACCAGCCAGCCACAGAGCATTGAAAGCAATATTGCAAAGATATCGCGAAAAGTCGTCGCCTAGATTGCTGCTCCCGCACATGTGCGAACTATTAAACAAGGTTTTCCTGTATCTCGTTTATATTAACAATCCCAATCCCCACACCCCCCCGGCAGCTACTTCCCTAGTTCTCATATTGAAGCAGGACTGCATTAACTGGTGCAATATATAGTTACCAACATAGCTATTATGTAAGCGTCCCTGCTGAGTACCAGGGTATTCAATGAAAACGGAAGATAAAAGCGCGGCGCAAAGATATACCAATGTAAAACATGGCAACAGCTCAGACCTTGCTCTGACAACCGTACAGCGCATGTTTGAAAATTAGGTTAAGCTTACTTCACAGTCTCTAATTTTTTTGTTGAACACCATGAAAAAAATTTAATTAGCTGGAACGCCTTGTATATATCGCTATAGTCAACAAAATACGCAAGATTAGATTCCATGGATTGGGTGCAAGGGCGTCTATAGGCTAGCTGTGAGTCACAATCTGTAAAATGTGTCTAAGGCCATAAGTCCATAAACAGCCGATGCAATGGTGTATAGGAATTGTTCATAGACATTCTATAAGGACGTTATTCTATAGAGACATTTTATGTACAAGAGTCTACAAAAATGGAGCCATGGAAGCCTATGCACATTTGTCTCTAGACATTCTGCAGACATTTGTCTGTGGGAGTGATTTTTTATTAATCTAACAACCTTCTATAGTCACCCTATACAGACGTTTTGTAGAGTTGTTTACAAAATGTGTACGCTGCAAATCCATAGACAGTCAAACTAGTCTAAATGAAATGTCTGTACAGGAAGTCAAATAACGTCATGGACGTATGACTTCAAGATTTAGATAAATTTTGTAGGGCAATGGTTTGCAAGGGTAGGGTCAACGCGACCGAATAACGCCCGTACATATCTCCATCGTTTGCTGTTTCTTCGCTCTCCCCTGCCTCTAAGTTTGCTAACTCATTCCAGGGGTATCCCCCTTGCTGCATGTGGACACGTGCAACTGTTCTGCAAATTAATTTTTTTGTTGTGTGGGGTTTAACGTCCCAAAACCAGCTCTGATTATGAGAGATGCCGTAGTGGAGGGTTCCGGAAATGTCGACCACGTGGGGTTCTTTAACGTCCACTGACATCGCACAGTACACGGGCCTCAACATTTCGCCTCCATCGAAATGCAGCCGCCGCGGCCGGGATTCGATCCCGCGACCTTCGGATCAGCAGCCGAGTACCATAGCCACTAGACCACCGTGGCGAGGGGTGCAAATTAACGAACACTCACAAGGTAATTGCATTTTCGCTGCCCTTCGTTTATTGTTCGAAACAGAGTTCGCTTGATTTCTGCGGCGGTTTCACCCATTCATAAACTGCGAACCTGTGCGTAACAAAAGAAAAAAATATATATAGTAGCGAGGTAATTAAATGAGAAGCGAATATTAGAGTCGACCACTTAAAGGTGAAAATTCTAATCACAGCACGCGGAGACGCAATGGCCGAATAAAGCGTGCCAGAGGGCAGGTTTGGCGCACGCACCGCTTTTCGATCAGCAATACAGGGGATGGGAGATGCACGGCGAGTATATAGTCTGTTTCAGTAGTTCCGCGCAGCAGAGCCAAGGCTACGAGGCCATCGAGCACAGAATCCTTCCGAAGCGAGACGAAATGCCATTGTTCGGCATCTTCCTCCTTCCGGGGCTGTCGCTGCCACTGCAGCGCTCGCCAGTGGCAGGTGACGAGCAGCGGAAGGACACGTTTAACGTGTGTTCGTCCTCCGGGCTGGCCGAAGAGGGCTGTAGCTTCCACAGCGCTGCACGGAACTTCTGAAACAGACTATAGAGATAAGGCCTCGGTGGGTGTGGTCAACGCACCGGGCTCGCGTGACTCGAGGTCACGCATGAAGCAGCACCACGCTTCTAGCGATGTGCTTCCATATACGCATAGACGCGGGGCAGTAGGATGCAGCCGATGAAATACCCCTGCCAGCTCAGCGAGAACAGAAGCACCGTGGGCGCAGGCATGCGTGTACCGCATTTTTCTCCATATCAGGTGCATTTCGTGCGGCGTGCTAGAGGGTGCCACCTTGGTGGAGGCAAGGCGCACAGATCGATAGAATGCGATAGGATGCATCTGCTGAAAGCATAGTCCTGCGCAGCGAGTTAAGGGATGCACTGTTAAGAAACAACCACGGCATACAACTACAATAATACACGAAAGATGTTACTCAAAACCAGCGCGTCCTTCTTCTGGGATGAGTAGAATCTCACTGTCAATGGTAAAGAATACGTTGCTGCTTTATATACAGAAGACAGAGGTTGACAGATAGACGAAGGCTTGAAGTGATGAAGAAATGATTGAACAGAGCCGGAGCCAGTGTCGCACCAACACGCATTTTATACTGAGTTCCCGTGCGACTGAGAGACTCTTTGCACGTCGGCATCATGGCTCTCGAGCAATAACTTACAATTGATCGTGCCGCTGTCCCCACTGAATGAATGAATGAATGAATGAATGAATGAATGAATGAATGAATGAATGAATGAATGAATGAATGAATGAATGAATGAATGAATCGTTTATTGCAGAAAGACTGTTCAAAGGGCTTAGCTTCGGGGTCAGATGCGAGGATCTCTGCAAGAAATGCGTGCATGGTGTAGCTGCATCAGTCACGGATATTATACGCCGTGGTAGCTTTGTTTAGTGTCTGGAAATGCCGCGGGGTGTTCGTGAGAAACAAGACAACCGGCGCCCCAGCGGCGTACACGTAAGCTAAAAGCATCGCATGGAAGCCTGCTTTTCCTTATACTTCATTTTTCTTGCGAGGCCATTCATCATTTACCCTCGCCCACCGGACCAGCTTTTTCTGAGCCTGATATGCATCCATCGTAATGGCGGCTAGCGCTGAGCAGCTTTTATTTAACAGGTCGCGGTTAGGAACACGACTTAGACTGGCGCATGAATGCATTATATTAGTTGATGTAACGATATCTGCCCATGGAAACAAGCAGCATTTCTACTGACATGTATCTGGAAACAGTGGTTATTGGAGTTATGATGATATGAAAAGGTATAAAGTATAAACCTTCCTCAAGTCTGGCGATCCTTATGTAGCTTTTGAGCATATATAGTGGACATTTTCTGGAAGAAACATTACTTAGAGCTTCAGAAGCATCTCTTTTTGTCATATAATGTGAACTATAAATAGAGCCGGTTAACACAACACTCTGTTCTTTTCTTCACACGTAAGTCCGTTGCTGACACAGATTGTTCTAGAAACGCAGTTGATGTAAAAATTATTTCTTGATTCCTTGGCTGAATAGTGCAAGCGCTTGACTGCGGGTGCACTTTTAATGCCTGTTTCAGCGCTGTTGCACACAAGGGCCCTTATTACAGACATCGTGTTCTCCAGATCGCGCAAAACAATCTTCAAACGGGGAAAAAAACGAATACTTTAGGGTACCAATCAGTTCGCTTTACAGAGCGAAAACAGTCCATGACCTCGTCATGCCTGTGACAAAGGGAAGAAGTTCAGTATTATAGCATTGACGGCCCACTTCCAAAAATCAAGAAGGCAAATCGGTCATTAACCAGATGAGTACCAATCACTGCGTAGTCGGCCTTCTTCCATAAAAATAAAACGAGTGTGCCTTCCATGCCTACGACTGTTTCTTGCCTCGCTGTAAGAGAGAGAGAAAAAAAAACAATCGGAAAAGCGAGAAAACGATACTATATAATTACCAGCGTCACATTCGACAGGGTGTTGAGCATTCTTTCGCCCTAATGTGGTGGCCTAAACGACATCGTTTGCCTGTAGTCATCAAGGCGTTGTTCTCTAACGATTACGAATAGCTGAGAAGTTATTGCTATAAACTCCAGCGCTTGATGTGGTATAGCGAGGCTTCCACAAACGGGTGAACAAAGGAAAAAAAAAAAACAGTAAGGGTGCAAGTTGATTGGGGGTGACGCGCAAGGTTGCGTTGCGATCCAGGCAAGTAAAATTGACGCATCTTGCTTGAGTTGGTTAGTAATTTTACGCGCATGCATAAGAAAACTGACTCAATATCACAGTAGAAAATGGAGCGCAGCGTGTTACTGCTTCTTTCAGGAGTTGGCGCAGGAGGAAGTTTGAAGATGCGTGCAACGGACCAAGCGATTAGGAGTGTTGAGGGCGCGTTTTTTTCTTTCTCTCTCGCTTTCTTTCTTTCATGCTTTTTTTTTCTTTGTTGTCCTTTTTAAGCTTGGCTGCAAAATAGATGTCTAGAATTATCGGCCAGTTGGTTTTCTTCGTGACACTGGTAAAAAACTTGAGCTTGTTATTCGCGTAACTGAAGCTTAATAGGAATTTGATTTTCTAATCAGCATGGATAGCTCTCTGGCCGCTCGAATCATTAAAAAAAGAAAAAAGAAAGAAAGAAAGAAAGTCGTGTTTCATAAAGCAAACTTTCGCGCTTGTACTTCAGATAGGGCAGATTGATTGACTTGTGGGGTTTTACGCCCCAAAACCACCATACGCCGTAGTGGAGGCCTCCGTAAATTTCGACCACCTCGGGTTCCTTAAAACGCACCGACATCGCACAGTGCAGGGCCTCTACATTTTGCCTCCATCGAAATGTAGCCGCCGCGGCCGGGATTCGATTTCGCGACCATCGGATCAGCAGCCAGCCTCTGCTATATAACCACGAGACCACCGCGGTGGGGAAGATACGGCAGGTTGACACAACTCCAGTGTAACCTCTGCAGAACTCTTGACAAACCTGGATAAGCTCAGCGTTGATCTTCGCATTGACTCTTCATTCCACGTTATCTTCTTGACAGTATACTATTATATCGACGACGTGTTTTAAACAAAATAAAAGATTCGGAGCACACCGTATACTCTACTATGGGAGAGCAATGTCCCTATAAGAAGATACCTCTGGGCTACATGGCGTAAGGTTGAACGTCCGCACTACGTAAATGGCCTAAAATGTTTGTATAACTTCATTACGTTGCCTCTTCAATTCATTAGGTTTAGTATAACAAAGAAACGAGCTCTTGAACCCTTCCCCATTCTATATAACGACATATGTGTATCTCTGAGAAAGTGTTCGGCCCGCTCCTCTTTCATAACATTTTTGTTAGACGTTTCTTCGGATCAGAATATTTGTTTCCTTATATGCTGACGGCATCGAAACCTTTACTGTGATTCATGCTCTTTATGACTTTCGCATTCAGAAATCTAGCCGTCTTCCGCTACGGATGGATCCACAAGTAAGAGCCTCATCTCAAATTCTGTTTTGATCAAAATCATTATACTTTCACCGGCAAACGAAAAGTAAGTTATGGCGTCAATGTTACCGGTGTGCCCTATTATACAACCCCGCACTTTCCTGCTCTCACCACGAAGGTTGCTATATACGAGGTGTTCGCTCTCCCGGCCCTGTGTCTGAACACTATTGACGGAATTCAGCACTGAGTTACCTTCTCCCAAGCTGTACAACGATCCGCCTATACCCACCTCGAACGGACACCGGTGGTGTGGAATCGCTCACCCTTCTAAACTCAACAGCGGTGCCGTAAAACGGGCACAGGAAGAGAAAAATTATCTAAGGATTATCACCGGTTTTCTAGGTCCGACGCTGTATCGCACTAATCTGCTAGTTGTATTAAAAATTCACGCTATCATTATTTGCCTTGAACTTTTAATTCCAGGTAGTGCGACTCAAGCTCACAAGCACAGGAAGAGACACGCTACGAAGGTTAGGATACCCATTCGAAGACGAATGCAGCAGCAAACAACGGATCCCCCTGTCGTTAAGGAAGAAGATCATGGTAGCCATAATGCCGAGAAAAATGCACTCCGAGCACAACAAAGAAAGAAGTCAAGCAAAAGTAAAGGCACTACGCAAGGACGAAGGCCCAGAAAAGAACCGTCGCCTCGGTTCGCCGCGTCGGTTCGCTACACCAGCGCGGCGAAATTCAAGACTTCAGCGTCCTACGCTATCAATGTGGTTAACGGCCAGGGAAAAGATATAGAGGCGGCGCACTGTAAAAACAGCAGGCACTGACTCCGCTGCGGGAACGGTGATAGCGCAGGCACCCACGACAGGCAATGGCAATGGGGACTGTATCACCATTATTACGGATTCGCAGACAGCATGCCTAAACTACCGAATGGGCCACATTTCAAAGCAAGCATTGGATATTCTTAAAAAGCAGGAAACATTCAAGATATCTACATTGTCTGGGTACCAGGACACGAATCTATGGCGGGTAATTTAGCGCCTCATGCCGCTGCTTGAGATCACATTCTCCAGGCTATCCCACCAGATTCCCATTCGCTTGTCGACCCACGCGCAAGCATCCCCAAAAGATATACGAACAGTCTCAGCCACTACAAACTGGGCAGGATGACTTACCCAAACCCGCACCCCGAACTCACAAGATAGGAGACGGTGTTGTTCCGGAGACTCCAGACCGGCACATTCCCTCAAAGAACACGCATGCACTCCATGTCTCCCTCGAGATACACCGAGTCCCGATGTAAGTGTACGTTCTGCAGCAAATATGCTATAGCATATGGTGTGGGAATGTGCAGCTAATCCATCGATACCACCATTCACTGGGCCAAGCATCGCGCAGTGGGAAGCCCAACTGAGCAGCACAAGACTCCAAGACCAGCGAAGTCAGTGCTTTGCTGTCTACACTCTACGAAAAAAAATGATGTGTGACTCTTTTTAAATTTATTTGTTTATTCATGTTACCCTACATGCCACAAAGAAGCATTGAGTAGATCGGGGGGGGGGGGGGGGGTACGAAAATATCACCATAAATGAAGCATAAAAGACACTACATCGAAGAAACAAAGAAAATTGTACACAGGAAGGGAAAAAACACTATAAGTAAAGGCAATAAAATACAAGATGAGAAAAAAAAGAAAAAAAAAACATCGTCATACAAAGTCAAGCGACAGAAAAGAGGCTGTCAAGGGAGTGACAAAGTCAGAATTTGTCACATATCTGATTCCTTTTAGAGACACACCCGAACTCTCTTTTGCCTAAGAGCCAACAGACTATGTCTATCTTGTATATAGAAGCGTACGTAGAACTCTAAAAGAGAGCGTCTTAGTGACTAGGTCATAATGGTTACTTTGACTCTCGTTTCAGAGATAAGGAACTCTTGACTGAAGGATCATATGACCACTGTTGTGGGAATCAGCTAACTATGCTGAAAGTGTCATGCATTCCTTCCGTGAGAGTCAGTATACTATTCAGGATAACTCCACTACGTGGGTCAAGTGACACTTATTAGAGCAAGTGACTTTTTAATGCGAGTTACTCCGGAAAAGGCGTTTTGTAGATTTTGCTGCATTGAAAAATAGGAAGAGCACAAAGATTTTCTAACGCAGCAGCAGATACACTCGTTTACATGTTTGTGTCTGTAACGTGTCACTGCAATGTGCAGTGTCATACATGCTGTAAACACACCGAAGAAATTGGTATAGTACTTCCATACTTGCTTCCTTGCATTTATTCCTCTTGAGTCGTTGATCAAATTCTACAGCACTGAAACGTACGGGCTCCAAATTTGTGGCTTGCTAAACTGCCGCGCAAAATGTACCATGGAAAACAAGATGTAATATTGTGTTCAGAAAAACATACTGCATATACGAGTTTGCACAGCTGCACAATTAAGAAAGTCACAGCTTCGCCGCAAGGGCGAAGCAATGAATGCGATAGCAAGAGTAAATATCCCAGGAAGGGATAAGGTAGAGAAGGTTGCCTTGTCGTGGTAAACTTGTCCTCCGTTCCCACCTTCTTCTCTTTCCTGCTTCTCTTCTTCCTTTTGGAGCCGAGCTCCTCCAGCTAGCGTTGCTTCTGCGAAGAAGGATGGACGGAAGCCTTCCTGCTACATGTCCGCCGTCGCGTTGCCGATTTGAAGGATGGAGACCAGCCTTTCACACAAACACAACGTGACTTTATATACCAGACAGACATATACTTTACAAGCAGTGCTTCCCGACTCGGTTGGTGGGACCTAGGTGGAGCCATCGGTTGGTAGGTCTTCGCGGTGGGACCGTCGCTCCAATTCGGCAGAGCAGACCAGTGCATAGCACCTCTCCTGCGGCCTCAACCACCGCCCGGACTCGTACTAGATGTCCCCTCTAGTACTATCCGCGCCCGAACCCCGGTTGGGAGAACCTTGGTGGAACGATCGCTTCCGTTCGGCAGAGCCGAGCCCAGTGCGTAGCACTGCTCCTGCGACCGTAACCACCACCCGGACTCGTGCCAGATGTCCTCTCTAGCACTATCCACTCCGTCCTCGCCAACCTTCGGGCTACCCTCCAACCTTCTGCTCACCTTCAGTCTTGCAAACTCCGCTCCCAACCTTCGGTTCCAACTCTTCCTTCCAGTCCTCTCTGCCAGGGAAAAGGGGCCACCTTGTATACACCGGTTGCTCCGCCCTTGAATCCCTCACAGCCAATCACAAACGTCGAATGTCAGACGCCGTACTAACAAAAGACAACCGTGAACAATACAGTGGGTACCCTTGCTGCCCACCACGCCGCAGGGAGGAGGGCGCCAAACCAGCTGTACAATACATCCCCACAATGGTCGCCTCCTCCCTCACATGTTCAACACGTGGCTGTGCGTCGGCGCCTACTTGACCTCCTCGACGCACCGTATTCTCCGTCTCTTTCCGACGACCCTTACAGCAAGAAACTGTAATGCTATACGAAGTGAGGCTCGCAGCTTCAGTAGCAATATTATTTAAAATACCGCAACGCGAAGGCAGCTTGAAATTTCCAGCGCGTCCCTCCAGCTCAAAGGAGGCCGCTAAATGAACAAACAGAAGATGAGCGCGAACTATCAAGTGAAGCACGCACGAAACGAACGCACAGATATACACCGAAGGAGCGCGAATAAGCTGTCACAACGGATACTCTCAGTCTGAACAGCGCTCCTGTTGCAAAGGCTGCCGAAGCAGCGAAGGAAGCTATCTTCAAGTGTCGAGCTGTGACACTTGATAGTTCGAGCTCATGTTCCGTTTGTTCGTTTAGCGGCGTCCCTTGAGTTCGAGTGACTTTCGTACGCTCCCGTAAATCAGTGCGGACATCACGGTGAAAGCTCGAAACATCCCTCTTCCTCTCACCATGAGGCAACCGCGCGAGCAGACAGCGGAAGGGCAAGCTTCTTCCCCCGCAAATATTAGAAGCGAGCGAGCTGGCCAACGACTTTTAAATGCGCCCGTTGCGCTCCTCGCGCCATCTCGCTGGTAATGAAGAAATGCTTATAAGCGCCTGCCGTCTCTGAGTCCTGCGAGCGGTAAAGGGTGTGTATATAAGGCTCGCCGTTAGCTCCCTGAAGGATCTGCCCTTTGTGGCGTAGTGGCTAGCGCCACGCGCGGCGGAGCGAGAGGTTGCTGGTTCGATTCCGCGCTTCGGAAGCATTTATCTGAATTATTTTTTTGGGACATACATACATACATACATACATACATACATACATACATACATACATACATACATACATACATACATACATACTGTAAGGCGGTTTATTGCCGAAGCAGCGAAGCGACCGTCTCAGCCGAGCGTCGCACACCAAGAGCGCGAGCTCCTCTTCGTCGGTGAGCCGATGATGATAGAGCGTTCGTAGGGTTCACCAATCCTCTTCGCTACAACTGCCCCCCCCCCCCCGCCCGGAGAAAAAGGAGCCATCCTGGCGACTCAAGGGGAGGAGAGGACGACCGGATCGTAATAAGGCTTAAGCCTCTGTACGTGCACGGTCTCGCGCCCCCGACGCCTCAAATCAGTAGACGGCGTCACCGGCTCGACAACGTAGTTGACAGGGCTGGTCTGCTGAACGACGCGGTATGGACCATGGTATTTGGTGACGAGTTTAGAGGAGAGACCAGGCGTGGTTGAAGGTATCCACAGCCACACTATTGAGTCCGGCTGGTAGGTGCAGGGAGGACGGTCATCATCACGGCGGAACTTCTGGAGGCCTTGGTCTTCTGCCGTGAACGAACGGGCCAGCTGACGGCACTCCTCGGCGTACCTCGAGGCTTCGGACAGTGGTGTGCCCTCCGAAGGGTCAGGACGGTATGGGAGAATGGTGTCCAGCGTACAAGTAGGTTCACGGCCATACACAAGGAAGAATGGCGAAAATCCCGTTGTGGCCTGTGAGGCGGTGTTGTAGGCGTACGTGACATACGGCAGAACTAGATCCCAGTTGGTGTGATCCGACGCGATGTACATGGATAGCATGTCGCCCAGAGTGTGGTTGAACCGTTCGGTTATGCCGTTGGTTTGCGGATGATAAGCTGTAGAAGTGCGGTGAACGGTACGGCATGCAGTGAGCAAGGCGCTAAGAACTTCTGAAAGAAATGCACGCCCTCTGTCGCTCAGAAGTTCCCGCGGCGCACCATGACGAAGTACGAAGTGATGTAGGAGAAAGTATGCAACGTCGCGGGCTGTGGCTGTCCGCAGTGCCGCGGTTTCGGCATAACGTGTGAGGTGGTCGACAGCCACAATAATCCATCGATTGCCAGCTGACGTGCAGGGAAGAGGGCCGTAGAGGTCTATGCCGACGCGGTCAAACGGTCTAGACGGACAAGGGATGGGCTGTAGAGGACCGGAAGGACGAGGAGCAGGAAGCTTGCGGCGCTGGCACGCTGTGCACGAGCGAATGTACTTTCTGACAAAGGCATACATGCCGCGCCAGTAAAAGCGTACTCGAAGCCTGGCGTAAGTTTTTAAGAGGCCAGCATGGGCACACTGCGGGTCCGAATGAAGAGCAGAGCATACATCTGTGCGCAGGTGACGGGGAACGACTAACAACCATTTACGGCCATCAGGAAGGTAATTGCGGCGATAGAGAACGCCGTCCCGCAATTCGAAGTGAGACGCTTGGCGGCGAATAGCGCGTGAAGGTGGATTTGTTGGAGCGTCCGAAAGACAGTCCATGATTGCTGCGATCCACGGATCCTTGCGCTGCTCCACGGCCATGTTGACGGGCACTGGCGAGGAAAATACCGGTTCGAGGACTGAGATGGAAGTCGTGTCAGTTGGTGTAGGCGAACGAGAGAGGGCGTCCGCGTCTGTGTGTTTACGACCAGAGCGGTAAATGACGCGTATGTCGAAGTCTTGTAATCGTAGAGCCCAACGAGCAAGGCGGCCAGATGGATCTTTCAATGTCGATAACCAACATAGGGCGTGGTGGTCGGTAACGACGTCGAAGGGACGGCCGTAGAGGTAGGGTCGAAATTTCCCAAGTGCCCATATAATAGCTAAACATTCCTTTTCAGTGACGGAGTAGTTGGATTCCGCTTTCGTTAGTGTACGGCTCGCATAGGCTACTACGTATTCATCATACCCATTTTTCCGCTGTGCAAGCACTGCGCCAAGTCCCACGCCACTGGCGTCGGTGTGAACTTCTGTTGGGGCCGTAGGGTCGAAATGACGCAGTACAGGAGGCGATGTGAGCAAACGCCGCAATGTTGTAAAGGCATCGTCGCAAGGTGCGGACCAAGTAGAAAGGCTTGTGTCACCTCGGAGTAGCTGAGTCAATGGAGCGATGATAGAAGCAAAATTTCGAATAAAACGGCGAAAGTAGGAACAGAGCCCGATAAAGCTTCGGAGCTCTTTCAGAGTCTTGGGTTTGGGAAACTCGGCGACGGCACGGAGTTTGGAAGCGTCGGGTAGTATGCCATCTTTCGACACCACGTGTCCGAGTATTGTAAGCTGCTTAGCTCCAAAGCGACATTTCTTCAAATTAAGCTGGAGGCCTGCGTCGGTACACACTAAACATTTTTACACCCTTAAGGGTGTAAAATGGGTGTAAATAACATTAACACCCTATTTTGCATTGTACAACACCCTTTTTACGTCGTATACACCCTAAGAGAAGGGTGTGCGCGCAAAGAGGGTGTTAATGTCTTTCATAAGGGTGTTCATGAAACAACTGAAGGGTGTACATTGAAGCATTAAGCTGCATCCATGCATCCATACCAAGATCGCGTGCGTTGCGAAATGCGTCTGTTGTACTGCTTTTTCTAAGGTTACGATGTCAGTGACATTACAGAAACAAGGAAATGGTGGAGCCATTGGTAGAATGTTATGTCTCGTGATAATTTATTTTCAGACAGGCAAATCATCAAGTATCATCGCTTAAGAGGATACTACAAGACTCGAGAAAATGTAGAAGAAAATCAACACCTTTTTTTTGCACTGACTACCGTTTGCACTGACTACCGTTTCGTACTTTCCACAATTAACGCCAACTGCATGAACATTTATACGAGCAATTGCAACCACATATACAAAATTAGAATCAATTGACAGCAAAACTTGAGTTAGTTACAAAACCTATCTCGGTCTAAAGCTGTGTTACAGAAAACTTATCGTCGGCATGATAACCTTTAACGTGCTAGGGTATCGACTTTTAATTACTTGATTAATTATTAAGCCAATAAGATAGACAAAAATAATTACTTTGAACAGGCCAAGAGATGTTCCAATAGAGTACAGTTGCACATGTTCAATGTATACAAAAAAGCAATCCTGAAATACATAAATGTACATACATTATAAGTTATCAGAATACATTCATTACTCTCTGTAATAAATGATGAACAAATGTTGTGCTGTGCAATTAGACTACAAAGTTATTTATTTATTTATTTATTTATTTATTTATTTATTTATTTATTTACACGTACTGCTGTCTCGATAGACGAGACATAGCAGGAGTGGGTACATCAGTTCTAAATCAAACAAAAATCATACAATCATACAAAGAAGTAGAAGAGGGCACATGAGTTAGTTAAAAAAATGCACAATACTTTATAAAAGCATCACGAGATATAGTTCGGCAATTCTTTCACAAACTGTTCATTTGGCTTTTCCCGCAGGGAGCCATCTAGGCTGTTCCAAATGTCGACAACACTTGGGAAAAAAGAATGCCTAAAGCAATTCACAAATGGCTGAAAAGGAACAATATTAAGGGGCTGGGATCGGCGCGTGTCACGCCTAGTAGTAGGACTCAAAGAAATCGGCGCTTGAATGTGATATTCATGTGAAATTGATAATCAGAAAAGACTTTACATGCTCCATTCTGGCAATCAATTATTAATGCAGTTTTCCAGGTCATACGAGTATAATAGCCTTGGTCGAGTGTGTGACTTCTGCAATAAAAAATAATAAAATACAGGCTGCATGCTAGATAAGGCACATATGTTACAGTAATCCTTGGCGGGTGTTTATCACAGTACGTCCCATTTGTTGCCGCATGTACAAAGGTTCATTCTCAAACTCCGAAAATGATGTCAGCACTTTGTACTCTTGTGTTGCATTCCCAACGTACACATGAAAATGTTCATCAAAAGACAACGCTAAGCGAGCGAAACGTCGCCTTCGCACGATCATGCAGCGATTGTGCGAGACTCAAAGCGCGCAAAACCTCGCCGCCTGTTCGTGTCACGTGACTGACGCGCCGGTGAGACGCGCCGGTGTGCAGTGTGGACAGCGCTCGCTCGGCTGCCGTCTCAGGTATCCGGGGGCCGGTGTACGGTTACGGCGAGTTTGCCGGTAGTGTGCGCGCCCGTTAACTCTTTCCACGTTCACATGCTCTCACTCCTCCGTCACAGTGTGTGAGTGCGCCGTCGAAGACGATATTCTCAGTGACCTGTGCCGCGTGTTGGTACGTTTTAATTGTTCTGTTGAGCTTGTACGTCGCTTTTCCTGAGCACGTTGGAACGTCGCTTTTGTGTGCTGCATCACATTCGAGATGCCGCCTGTACGCTGTCTCGTGACCGTTCCGCACCTCCAAGCAAAACGATCGTACTCCATGGAAGAAAGTTCGTTGGGCGCCCTGAAACAAGCAGTTGCCACCTGTCCTGTTCTTGGGTCCCGAGTGCTACTGTATTGCAGCAAATGTCAGGTGAGTGACCGCTTATTTGTTGAACTGTGTATTTGTTGAGCGCTCCGGTAACTTACTTTTCAAGCTCGATGAAAGCCGAGGTCCGTTTTTTGTAGCGAGCTGGGCACCCGCATAGTTACGTATTCGAAAGCGGGGACTGTGCATTGGTATCATTGTGAGTTCGGTACGGCATGCAAGGACGACGTCGTTTTGTAGTAAACTTGAAGGTGCGGAGTTCTGTACTGCTTTACAGCTCGTGCATTCAATTCGTGCGCACGCGGACGTGCTTAGACGCGCCCGCATTTACGGCATGTCGAAACGCAAACCACGCGGGTCAGGTTCCGACATCGTAGGTTGGCTTTTGGGGATTTTTGGTGTTGATCTCAAGCCTTAATGTTCACGTTCTAACCGCGTTATCCTCTCCTTAAAATAATCTCACGCACTCACCCGCCAATTAGAAAAAAAAAACGTACTGATGTTCGGGATGCCACCGGCTGCGATGAGAGAGTGGCAGAACGGGCTCGCCGTGCACCGTCGAACTTGATTCGCCGAGCATACAGCTAACTTCACACGCTTCGGAAAGCTCGTTGACTGTCAACGTTTCACAGTGGACATCGCTTTTCATACAATGCACATTTAACGCACGAGTATATTAGTTAGACGGGTACTTTTTTTTTTTCAACAACATTACCTGTTGCGTAGAGGGGCTTGCGTGTGTTATCGGCCTTGAGTGTATTAGAAGTTGTAAAGTTATCGAGTGTTTTGTGTTGTTGCATTCACATAGCTTGATATTGTATAAATGTTTCATTGGCTCTGCTATGAAAGCTCGAAAATAAATCATTACTCCCAAATGTAATGATCTTGCATCATTGCTGATTTTTACAGACATCCTTGCACTTGCAGCACTGAGTATTGTTTCGATGAACGTGAAGGAAAGAATGGCATATAATTCAACTTTATTTGTGCAAGAGAATGTGAGTTTATAGAACATTCAGTACTTAATGTCATTGCATATTAGCAAACAAAAATTGAAGCAAACTGCATAGTGGCTTGTTTCAATTTCATGAATAGGTGTGTGACAAAAGCACAACAAAATAGTGCACATGGAATGCTGTGGGGCTTGTATCAATTACATGTTCACTTCCTCCTACTGTTTCTTTTTTCTTAGTGTGATGAAGCACCAGCCTGCTCAAGTATTTACCTCAACATGAACAAATTTTTATTTTTATGTGTCTCAGGGTTTATTTATGTCAGCTGATGCAGAATAAAGAAACAATTTGTAGCAATTGTTTTAATGAGCCTGTCTTGCATTTTCAAGCCACTTAATGTGCCAAAGGCTGGGCACTAGCTAAAGGGCAGCGAATGTCAAGTTTTGTGTGTGTGTGTGTGTGTGTGTGTGTGTGTGTGTGTGTGTGTGTGTGTGTGTGTGTGTGTGTGTGTGTGTGTGTGTGTGTGTGTGTGTGAAATGGATACATAAAAATGAGCACAAATTCTCAATAGTGGCCACGGGCCTCATTCAGTGAGATGACTTCTGTAGCACTCATGAAATTGCAGAACCTACATGCAGTATTTAACATTTCGTTAGTTGGCATCGTGACTTCCTAGAGACTCATGAGAATACAATTGCTCCCCTGATTTTCTGGGATAACCTGCATAGTTTAAACCTCCCACTTAAATGAGACTTGCACACGTTATAACTGTCCCATTTGTTCCGCCAGAACTCAGTGGCTAATAGTAGATAGCGTATCTGTTACATTTAAGACAAGTTGTGCCTTGTGATGTGCACGAGAGCAACTTTTGTCCTGTACAGGATTTGAGCAAAACCACACAGTGAATTCTTATGCACAAAATACCGTTTTCACTTTGTCAATACAGGATAACATGCCAGCAACACCATGCGTGTCGTTCAGTGGGGACGTCCCGGAGGATGCGGACTTCTTGTGGCTAATGGTGGACCAGTCCCAGTGCTTCAGGGTCATGAATGCAGAGGAGGGACTGACAGCAATAATGTGTGCATATTGGCTATTCAATCTGCAGTATGCTCGCAAAGCATTCAACACTCTCGTAGTGTTGGAGCGTTTTTTTTTTGTAGGCCTTGAGAAGACTAAACCAAGGGCTGTTGTGACGAAGTTTTTGAACACTGTTGTGAAATTCTCACGGCCTTAGATTTCCACCAACTAAGTGAATCTTTGTTGTTGTTGTAATGTTGCTGTACTTTTGCTGTTAAATATTTGATACATTGTATTAGTAACCAATGCAATGTCAAGATGACATCCAGTGTGCCTTTGCATATTATTTAAATCGCAGAAAACATGTAAATCTTCATAATAAATGCCTACGTTTGTGTTCACTTGAGAGAAAAACTGTCTTGTGGTGCATGTTCTAGTCATTTATCCTTCACAAATGTATATTCCTTTACAGAAGGTGTGAAAGGCCGATTTCTTTAAAAGAGCAGCAGTGTTATGTATAAGCAGAATGTTTGAAATTAACTCGATAAGGCTGAACCATGGTTTTGCCATGCCAGGTTTAGCTGCAAATCGAGTTGTTGAAACATGTATATGGTCTGCATCCAGCATGACGTGCCTTTGAGTACCATATTTGTTCCATTGAACATGCACGCACATACGTAGTACCTTCTGTTGTATCGCCTCACAGAGCCTCCAGTGTATACACACGAGAGTGTATATATACACTTATGTATATATGCTGCGTACAGTATTTAAGACTCCAATGTTCAGTCTATATATAATGAAGCTTAATGAAGTGCACTGACCTTACAAAGCCTGTCTGCAAAGTGGACTAAACAGATTGCCTTTTCTGTTATTACCTTTTGCAGTCCACAGTATCATTTCTCGTGCGTATACCCATTCTATAGGCTCTGTCAGAGTCAATGTAGCGGAGGGTGCACACCCATCCAACACCCTTGTAGAAGGGTGTTAAACTGTAGGAACACTCTAACACCCTAATTTTATTTTGCTGGACACCCTTCTTCTAGGGTGTTAGGATAACACCCTTCACGAAGGGTGTAGGCATAAACACCCTTAGGGTGTTCGTCTGGCGACAAGTCGATTTACACCCTTAAGGGTGTTAAAATGTTTAGTGTGTAATGCACTGCAGGACTTGTTCGAGACGGTACAGATGAGTGGGAAAATCTGGAGAAAAAACGACGATGTCGTTAAGGTAACATAAGCATGTCTTCCATTTGAGCCCCCGAAGCAAATTGTCCATCATTCGTTCGAAAGTAGCAGGGGCATTGCAGAGCCCGAACGGCATAACGTTAAATTCATACAGGCCGTCGGGCGTAACGAAAGCTGTCTTCTGGCGATCGGCGGGAGCCATGGGCACTTGCCAGTAGCCTGAGCGTAAGTCGAGTGAGGAAAAATATTCAGCGCCTTGTAAACAATCTAGAGCATCGTCGATCCGTGGTAGCGGGTAGACGTCCCTGCGCGTTATTTTATTAAGGCGGCGGTAGTCCACGCAAAATCGGATGGAACCATCTTTTTTCTTTACGAGGACTACTGGTGACGCCCATGGACTATTAGACGCTTGAACCACACCACGATCAATCATCTCGCTCACTTGGTCTTCAATAACACGGCGCTCTGCAAGGGATACACGATAAGGCCTCTGGCGCAGTGGTGCATGAGTGCCGGTGTCTATCTCGTGATGTACAGTCGATGTGCGGCCTAGTGACGCTTGCTGACAATCGAACGTGGACTGGTATTTCTGTAGCAAGCTAAAGAGCTGTGAACGCTGCGTAGGGCTCAGGAGGGCGTCTACTGTGCTATCGAAGACGTCTTGCGTGGACTGGGAAGAAGGCGAGCTATAAGCCAACGTGCTTATATCAGAACAGGTATTGTCAAGTGGCGCGTCGAAGATGGTCACCGAGTCGGCATGCTGGAGACGCCCAAGGCACTCGCCACGACGTAAGGTGAGGGACGTGTCCATGGCGTTGGAGATGAACAGTTGAGTGCAACCACCGCTCACATTTAGGACAGCGAAGGGAAGTGAACATCGTCGGCGAACGAAAATGTGTGATGGTACAAACAGTGCAGTAGCATCGTGGACGTAATTGGAGCAGGCGGTCGCAATGACTGAAGAGTACGGAGGGATCGTGGTTTCTGCACTAAGGACCAGTTTGTCGCCACATTCGTCAAGCTCGTATAAGCAGGTTTCGAGATGCGGAGATAATGCAACTTCATCGCGAGAACAATCAATAATGGCTTGGTGATCGGAAAGGAAGTCCCACCCCAAGATGACGTCGTATGAGCAGCATGAGAGAACGATGAACTCGACTGTGTACGTGTATCCTTCAATCACGATACGGGCAGTGCATGAAGCAACAGGGGTAAATCAGTGTGAACTTGCTGTCCGGAGTGACAGCGTAGATAAGGGCGTCGTTACTTTTCGAAGCTTGCGGCAAAGTTCTTCCGTGATTACTGAGACAGCAGCGCCTGTGTCCACTAATGCGAGTACGATTATTCCTTCCACAGATACTTCAATTACGTTCGTCGGAGGAGAGCGAGGTCTTGTGTTGTTCGACTGGAGCGCAGTTCTTGCCTCTTGAACTGCGGTGGCTAGTTTTCCGGATCCGAAGGGGCAGGACGGCGACGCATGGGCGAAAGCGAGCGGCGGCGGGGAGATGGTGAGCGACGATCACGGAAAGGGTGATCGACGTCGCGTGTAGGACGCAAGTGTGTGTCATTTGGTGGCGAGTAGGGCGAAGTTGGGGAAGCGTAGGAACGAACAGACTGGTTATTACCGTGAAGGCCTAATCGACGGTAACAGAACCGTGCGACGTGCCCAGGGATGCCGCAGAAGTAGCACACAGGGCGATTGTCGGGCGTACGCCAGGAACCCGTGGTAGCTGCTGGTCTGGTGGTGTACACAGGTGGTATCGGACGTGGTGGTGCAGGAAACGGTGGAGGTGAAAAGGTCGATGGAGATGGCCGAGCTGCAACCTCGGCATAGCTTAGGGGTGAAGGCGCAGGTGGTGGCGCTGCGATGGGAGACTGTATAGCTTCAGAAACCTGGTCCTGGAGCATCTGGCGGAATGTAGGAGTCAAGGATGACGTGGGCGGAGCCAAAGAAGGCGCGGCCCTTGGAACAGCCGCGAGCAGGGACAACTGACGAGCAACTTCAGCACGTATGAATTCTTTGATTTCGCCAAGATGATCGCCGTTAGTTGCTGCAGCTAAACTTGCAACGGATGTATCGTGCACAGGACGTCGCGTGAGGAGACGTTGCCTCCGAAGTTCGTCATAACTCTGACAAAGTTCGGCGACTTCGACAACCGTCCGCGGGCTTTTTGAGAGGAGCATTTGAAAGGCGTCATCTTCAATACCCTTCATGACGTGGCGGATCTTGTCAGACTCTGCCATAGACGGATCAATGCGCTTGCAAAGGTCCACGATATCTTCAATATAATTCGTGAAGCTTTCGCCAGGTTGCTGCGAACGGCTGCGCAAGCGCTCTTCGGCACGGAGCTTCCGCACGGCAGGGCGACCGAAGACTTGCGTAATGCGCGCCTTGAAATCTGACCAGGTGCGAAGCTCAGATTCATGGTTGTTATACCACACGCTAGCGACACCCGTGAGGTAGAAGTTCACGTAGCTGAGCTTCTGAGGATCGTCCCACTTATTGTGCGCACTCACCCGCTCGTACAATGAGAGCCAATCTTCCACGTCGTATTCGTCGGAGCCACTGAAGATGGGAGGATCGCGCTGACGCATGGGGCCAGGGCAAATCAATGTTTGCGATGCCAGGGGTGGTGGTTGGGTGGCGTCGTCAGGCATGATGGCTGGCAGCCTCCGAGTACGCAGTTCCAGGTTTGGGGAAAAACCCAGCACAAGCTCCACCAAATATGTAAGGCGGTTTATTGCCGAAGCAGCGAAGCGACCGTCTCAGCCGAGCGTCGGACACCAAGAGCGCGAGCTCCTCTTCGTCGGTGAGCCGATGATGATAGAGCGTTCGTAGGGTTCACCAATCCTCTTCGCTACAATACATACATACATACATACATACATACATACATACATACATACATACATACATACATACATACATACATACATACATACATACATACATACATACATACATACATACACGAATGGACACGCAGACATCCTTCCTCTGCATGTGTACATGTCATTATAACATAGTTAAACTTTTTAGCGCGCACAAAAGACACAGACACAGAAGAAAGACACACTCGCCCAGTTATCAGTCTTACTGCAGGTCATTATAATACTACATACTTTCGCAGTTTCCGTTAGGGGGCCATTTCTGATTAGCTTTCGCCGCAAGTTATTTCTTTGCGACTGGGACTTGCTGTGTATACGCGTATGTTTGCGGTGTGCGTCGAAATGATACAAGAGAAACGTGGCGGCGACGTCATAGGTCACATGAAGTGCTTCTATCTCCGGCTTGATGCCACAACCCATTGGGCTAAAAAGCGAGCCACAGAAATCGAGAAGTTTAGTTCAATACTGAGGCAGACAGCAAAGGGCGAGGGTATGGAAGAGGGCGGTCTGGAGTGCCACGCGATCGAACCATCGCTCACCGCTCGGCCTGTGTGCAGTGCTGTGCCACAACGATCGCGCGATCGGCAAAGCCTGTATGAGAAATAAACATGTAGAAAGGTCCCCATATACAGAAGCTGGCGTCGAACCCAACGGTGACATATAAGCTCGGCCCGGCCGAACTCCTGTGTCACGGACGATCCTTTTCACGGCGTTCAGTCCAGTATAGCGATTCCCCTTTTGAATTCGATCTTGGCGAGAGCTTGAACCCGGAATAGCGGGCTTTTCAGTCGAATGCGCTGGCGGCAGCTTTGTGATCGGCACGCTGCAGCCTATCAGTTCTATACCCTCCGGTCCTAAACTCGCTGGCCTGCACCGACCAGTACGCAGGCGTTCATGGTTTCCGGCTCAGTTCGATCCAGCGCTTAGCCCTTTAGATTCTGACTTATATAGGGAGCGGTACTGATTTCAATGAAAAGAGGTCGCAGAATGCGCAGCGAGAAGACTACGACTTGTTCTCCCAAACAGTTGAGTTATAAAGCATATACAGAGTGTAAAAAGGTCTATGCACGTTAATAATGGAGGCAAATACAGTAGTCGTCAAAAGCTAATTAACCAATCATCGTGAAGTGGTAGTGCGCGCCATCGATCCATGGTGAGGCAGCACGGTATCGAGCGGCAGCTGTGTAAAGGAGCGCCCAGATTACGCATAAACTTGATTGCAGTAATAACGGAGGAAATATATGGGTATATAGTGCTTCGGCGTATACATGTCGCAATTTCAAATGCGGAACAGTTTAGCGGCTCGGGATGTCTGCGTCTATAACGCTAAGAGATAAAAAACGAGCGGAATGGATCAGAGAACAGACAGGAATAGCCGATATTATTATATCAATTAAAAGAAAGAAGTGGACTTGGGCAGGACATGTCATGAGGAGGAAAGATACCAGATGGACAGTAAGAGCAACGGAATGGATACCAAGAGAGGGAAAACGTAACAGAGGCAGGCAAAAGGTTAGATGGAGCGATGAAATTAAAAAGTTTGCAGGCATAAAGTGGAACCAACTCGCTCAGGATAGGGTGGATTGGAAATCGTTGGGAGAGGCCTTCGTCCTGCAGTGGACCTAAACAGGCTGATGATGATGATGATGAACGCTCAGAAAACAACACTTGATAACAACGCCAAAACATGCTAATAAATGATGAAAATTCGGCTAATGTGGACCCATATTAAGAATGGTTAAAATAAAGCAAATTATGAAAGGGAAAAGTAGCATCCATCCGTTTTGTAGCACAAGGCTACAAGGAGGTCCATATGGATGTCCTTGTAGCCCGAACCAGAACGAATTTTTTGGCAACTATGTAGGAAGCTTTGAGTTCTGAGAAATCCGTGTGGACTTCCTTGTAGCCTTGAGCTACAAAACGGGTGGATGCTAATTTTCCCTTTCATAAACGTTACTCCACCTTGCGGGTTTCCGGAGAACTCATTTGCCATAAACCAAATTAGTAACTTCTAAAGTGCTACCTCGAATGTACTTTTATTTTATGGGAATTAAGATACCCCGCAGCTACAAAAAAAGGGCTATATGTATCGGGTCTAGTATTGCCCTCATCTTAGCGACTTGCCTTTAGGTCATCTTGGTAAGAAGCTGTTTGAAGTATTACTGGGGACAAGTGTACTGAAAACTTTTAGATTTGTTGATGATTTCGTGTTTTCTTTCGTTTTTTTTTTTTTTGCGATTGCCGTGGTTATCAGTTTGGAGCTGAAGTTTGCAGCTTGTTGCCAAAGGTTCAAGATAGTCTGAAACCTCTTGACGTCATACATGAGCTACCTCAGGACAGAACCTTACATTTTTTGGATCTACGCTTATCGATAGGGGAAATCCCACCTACTGGCGTTACGAGCCACGTTCAAATAAAGCATTGCTCTCTTACCACTCGGCTCAGTCAAAACTGATAAAGAGAGCAATAGCTAACCTGTGTTTCAAGGATGCCTTAGAGAAGTAGTGCCATCACTGGGTTGCTCTAAGCTTCGACCAACAAAAAAATGAGATTGACTTGTGCTGGCTATCCCCAGACCTATAGTCTCTGTAGCTGAGCGTATCTTGAGAGACTTGGAAAAAGTTGGTCAAACACCAGCCAAATCGTTTCAGCGAGGGAAGTGTGTTACCTTACATATATACACAAGGTCTCCCACAATTTGGAAAGAAAAAAAAAACAGAAAAGAAAAACTGCTCAGCGAAAACGTGTGTGTAGTCTTTTCAGCACCAAACAAGATCACGGCTCCAAATGCACACAGCAATCGTGACAGCGGAAAACACCACACAAAAAATAAGAGGCTTGTGAAATGTGCTGAATATGCGACATATTGCGTACCGTTGTCAGGTGGTCGCAGCTACGTTGGCCAAACCGGCTGTTGTCTTAATGAGCGCTTAAGTGAGCACAGTTATAATGTCAAGAACGTGGCTGGCAGTTCTTTAACAATGCATTGTAAGGAATATGGTTGCGCTTGCTTGTTTGACACTTGCGGAATATTGCGCCAGAACATAAATCAACTAACAAGGGAGATAATCGAGGCACAAGAGATTGAAAAGATTGGTGAAATGTGTTTGAGCAGGCCGTCAATTGCTTTGAGAAAAAGAATTTGATTATCTGGGTGTGACAACGCTGTTTTGAATTGTGTCAAGTTTGGTGATCTCAGACTTATGCGCACTGGATGTAGTAGATTAGGTGCGTGTAAGTAGGGCAGGTTTCGCAACAATGAAATTTGTTGAAAGTAGCACCTGCGTGTGTGTGTGTGTGTGTGTGTGTGTGTGTGTGTGTGTGTGTGTGTGTGTGTGTGTGTGTGTGTGTGTGTGTGTGTGTGTGTGTGTGTGTGTGTGTGTGTGTGTGTGTTCTGTGCGCTTTTACCTTAATTGAATAAGAACTCTGATCCTTTTTTTCCGTATTTGTACAGAAGAAGCACAGTGAACGAGGCTTATTTTAGCGTTGGAGGGACACAGGACGTTGGAAGAGATTTCTATAGTAAATAGTAGTGAAATAACGACTATTACACAACGTCTACGTTACCGTTACCTTCACATGCTTGGTATATCTCGACACCTCGCGAACTTCATGCGTACAGTCAGTCGGCTACATGTATTGTGAGGTATAGTTTCACTCTGTAAAGTCGAAACAAAAACTGCAGTGGTTCGTGTAGCTGAAATTTTCCAGCCATGTTATTAGATAATGGTGACTGCCACGCGCTCGTTTCAAAGCTGCAAAACTTCGCTGATTGCCCAGACGAAGCTCTATGCACGAAGATATTAGTATAATGTTATTGAGCGAGGTTAGGACGTAGAAGGAATAAGCATTGTAGATTCGCCATATACTTATGTGATAAACTTAGCAGTGCCGAGCCAGACATGCTGGAGGAGAAATATATCGGTGCATTTATTATGTCAACTGTAGATATAAATCCAGTTGCACCTCCTCCTCCTGCATCTTACTGGGTGGCGATTTATGCCGCCCGTGGCGTCGTGATCCTATCACGCGCGGGAAGCGACACTCCAACCGGACAAAACCGGTTGACATCCGAAGAGGAGGGGGGGGGGGGGGGGGGGTTAACCAAATATACTGCATCATTCGCATCGCCCAGTAATATCTTATTGGGTATAGCATTCTTCTATTGTTTTTATGCAATACGCAGTAACTCTTCAGCGTTAAGATTTTGTACATCACATGTGTTGCTTGCAGCAGTCATTTCATAACTTATGTCGTTTCATAGTTTACCATTTATAATGCACAATTCAAAGGTAATCAACGTCGTATTGCAGTGGTCCTTTCCTGAAGGTGCGTTGAAGTTCATAGGGGGAGTCAAAGCACGTTAGGGAGCATATGCAGGTCGCTTAGGTTATCGAGACATGTTTCGTAGTCTCGAAAAATAATATTGCAACATGCGGTACAATTATGAAACGAGGGACGGGTGCACATTCCCTTCTGTGGCCGAATCTCCTTTTCATGACGTACTTGTGTACCCGCGAGTAAGTTTATATATATATATATATATATATATATATATATATATATATATATATATATATATATATATATATGCGAGAGGTACTGAGATCGATACCCAGCACCTCCACCACTTATAAGGGATCGTTTAATATGGCCGATCACGAGCTGCGACGACGAAGATCGGATCGTCCAGGTGATGATGATATGTACAGATGAGGAAGAAATACAAGTGATGATGATGCCTAGAGATGAAGAAGAGTAGTTCATAGATCGCGCTCACACTAAATATAATGGTCGAGTATAGTCAGGTATTGTGCAGGATCTGCACTAGCACGATTTAAATCTACGCTCCCGGCATACAGTGTAGGATGTTTGATTTTTGGATGTTGAGGAGCAAAGTGATTGTAGCCGCAAATTGAGTATCAGTAGATTTCTGCACGGGGTAACAGCACCACTACATGCTTCTAATGTCTGCACCCGTCGTCATCTTTATCAATCGTTAGCCTGTCGCGTTAACTGCGGTGCATAAGCCCCTGCCATATTTTTCCACTTGAGCCATTCATGTGACAAGCATGGCTACGTTATCCTCGCAAATTTCGTCACCTTATCAAAAACCTGTAAGTTTCTGCCGCCCCGTACCACACTTGGATTTTCTTGGAATCAAGTCGGTTGCCTTTACAAACTGTCGGTTGTCTTGCCGTCTCATTGAACAACCTCACCATGCTCATTTTTTGTTGATTTCCACTAGGACGCCATTAACACACGTTTGTTCCCTGAACCACCCTGTTCTTTCCTTGTCCCTTACAGGCCTCAAGGATTCTGCCCCGTACATGAGTACTGGCAAGATGCAACTGTTATATACACTTTCCTCTTGAGGAAAACTACTAATGTATAGCTACAGAGTCACACGATAAGCTATCGCATTCACGATAAGGCTACGAGACCATCAATCAGTGAATGCCGTAAATGGGTGAACCTAATGAAATGAAGTTGCTTAATAAATAATGATACGGTTAACACCACGACATATACACAACCCTGCTGATGTGAAATTAGTAATTACCACCGTCGAAAGATGATGATTGACGTTCTGTAAAGCAAGTCGGTTTAATATGTATTAATCTCCGACAATGTGACACCTTTACATGATTCTCACAGTGCAATAATGACATCGATGATTTGTTGTTGTCACGTGGCGTGGGGGAGAAAATTAAAATAAAAGGGTGGGGGGGAGGGCACGAACTTAGGTTTCAGAGTTACACTTCACGAGTGACAGAATAATTAAATGTTGAACAAAATGCTTTTGCACTCACTAAATATTCATAGATTGGTGACGGAAAGAATAACTGAAATGTCAGCGTTTTTCTGTCATAGCTGTAGGACACCGCGTTTAAGAGCACTCAAATATTTGAATTCGTTCAAACAATGTGGAAAATGCGAACGTGCAAGTCACAAAATATCTGTGCCATGCCAACTTCAGAGTGGACATTCATGGTAACTCAGATGTGGTGTTGCTACAGAACCTCCTAGTACGGCAGTTTACAAACGTGCACGCAGCCATCTGGATGGACACGAGGTAAGCTTATTGCCTCACGGTATCATAACCATCTTTGCTTGTGTTTACCTAGGCGACAATTTAGTAACTAATAAATGGCCAAGCGATTGCTGCAACATATCAACAAAAGACAATTAATAGTGTATTAAGGTTTGCAAGGCCGGGGTACTTCTAATATCCAGCATACTCGTATAATATCAGGAAAAATTATTAAATCTATGCAGTTCCATAAACAAATAATCCTTGACAAAAGTCGATGAAAGCATTTAAAAGCAAACGCCACCATCTGTAGCAGAAATAATCGTTCTGCATATGTAAAAACCAAGAACAAACGCTCAGCTTCGAGCTTCTGAACAAATGCTTAAGTTATATTGCCGCGAAACATCAGTGTGATGAAACGCCATGTAATGAAATTTCAGGCATATTAAAGCCGACCATTGCTCAAGAATCCCTATTAAACGCGCAGCTACGTCCTTCAGTGTAGAGTGTAGTCTACGAAGGTTGGCATCAGCCGATGGGACCCGCTTCGTACTTGTGTTGATATCAGTTAGTTAGAGGAGTCTGTTTCCGACAGCGCTTCCATTATGACATTATTGTCAAAACAGTTCTGGCTCACCACTTACCTGTTTCCTCATATGTATGTATGCATGTACTTTCCTTCTTTCTGTCCCTTTTTACCCGTTCCCCATGAGTGTACCGGTTGAGGTGTCCTCTCCAGAGACAGTTGTGCACTCCCCACCAACTTTCTATTCAGGTATTCAGGAATCTCTCCTATACATACATATGCATGCATACACATATATGAGGAAATTATGTATGTATGTATGTATGTATGTATGTATGTATGTATGTATGTATGTATGTATGTATGTATGTATGTATGTATGTATGTATGTATGTATGTATGTATGTATGTATGTATGTATGTATGTATGTATGTATGTATGTATGTATGTGCGGCTGACTAAAACCAAACTTTCAACACACATAGCTGCACAAACGACGCCTGTAGTAGGACCAGCATTGAGTGTACAAAAGAGCAAAAAAGCAGCCAGAGAAACTACTATATATAGGCCTTCGCCAGTATGTTTAACAGCGCACTCGGATGTTGTTAATATGGCGCACACCACTTATACGGGTCCTGTTAACAGGCGCACACCATACTGGTGTGCAGTGCACTTAACAGCGAATTCGGATGGTAACGAAAAGTCACACATTTCTCAATTGCAACCGTAGCCGTTCACTCGTCATTCCTGTCGTTCGTATCTATTACAACGAGGAAGCGAAAATAATGAAGAAAGAGCGCTAATGGTGGTCATCAGCCGACGGTGTCGCCACTCGCTCTCTCAACAGTCCAAGCAACACCTACGGAGACAGTATCGCGTGACGCGCCCGACCACGACGTAATTTCGAATGTAATGCCTGCTCGAATGCAACAGAACTATAGCATGCACTCGCACGCACACAATCATTGCGTCAACAACACCACTAGCAACCGAATGCGTGTTAAGCCTCAGGCTCCGAGTTCGCACAATTGCTTCAGTATGCACGCCCCGAATCGAACAAGACGAGTTCCTTCAGATGTCGCAAGAATAGAGGCTCGCACATACCTTTCGTCGTCGCCGACTCTGGCCACCCGTGAGCGGCAACTTGCGCCAGACTCGTTCTGTGCAGGGCACTCTTCTTTCCTGGTTCGGAAGAAGAAAGAAAAAGTAAATCGAAACAAGAAGATCAAGCGACCCGCTGGGCTCGGATTGCAGACCGAAAGCTGAAGCTTTCGGCGCCACCGACAGGAACAGGCTGGAAGCATTAACACACAAGTCACAAGTACACAAATAAACACAACACCCAGGGGCGAGTTCTTCGACGATTTCTTTCGTTTCAGCTTTCGCGTCTCTGAGCCGGCATTTGTGTGTGCGTCTGTGTGAACCACCAGCGGTAATTACAAGGGCAACGAAAGAAGCAACATTGTACGGGGAAGTGCACAGCTTGAGACGCAGTGTGGGGGCGAAAGTCAAATGAATGCCCACAAGGACCGACCGGGTGGGGCGACCTGCCGGCAGACGGGTGATCTATGGACTGCCGCCATGGAGAGGCATGGATAGTCCGTGGAAGAAAAGACAGCGCTGACAACTGTGGTCAGTGCCGGAAAGACTAAGCGTCCATGGCTAGGAACGGACTGTGTGCGAACAAAAACCACATTTTTTTGTTCTCCAGGAAGAAGGTAACTAATTTTGAAATGAAATTCTGGGATTTTACGAGCCAAGACTATGGAAGATGTGGGTATTAGGCATGCCGTAGTATACGGAACTTTGAATTAATTGTGACCAACTGGAGTGGTTTCATGCGCATCTGAAGACAAGTATGCGGATGTTCTTGCGCACCGGTTCCATCGGAATGCAGCCGGTGTCGCCGGCACGGTACTACCCAGTGCTTCGCAGCGAAACATCGCTTCCGCCAAGCCTCTACATTAAGATACGCGCGAAGTTCAAGTTAAGGTAGCGTATTGAAAGGACAGTTTATAAATGTGACCTTACAGTGGCTCCCTTCAAGTTGAACACACCAAATGAATGCTGCCGTTCTATAGCTCGGCCTTGTCAACGAGCCCAGACCAGCGAAGATGCGCAAGTTATTTTAAACCTTCTAATATATCAGCGGCAATAAGCCTTGGTGGAGATTTACGCATTGTATACGGAACTTATCAGTGCGCCCCTCGCGACCCTCCTCAAAGACGATCGGCGGCCCTGATGGGAGACGCGAATGGTGAAAGTGATTTATCGATCGCTTGTTCAGTTTCTTTCAACTCGCTTCAGGAACCGACGACCACACGCAGTAGTCGGATAGCCGTGGCATTCAGCTTATATGTTTATTTTATTTTTCAAGTTGCTGCTTTTATCAAAACGCTTATGGAAAATTCCAGTAGGAGCTACACGCTTTCACAAAAGCCCACGTCGGTGAGGGCGCACCGAGTTGCGTGCTGAAAGCACTCTTTTTCAGTTTTAAGAAACTGGTGATATTAAAGTCCTTGAAAATACGGATTACCTCTTGCGTACTACGTCTGCCACGGGAAATGAATCTGAAATGTATGACACCGTGTGCTCGTCGCGTTTTCTGACATGGCACTTTTATTTGTATACATTGTGTTGAGCCTTTAGAACACTGTATAGATCCACGTTCTCACTTTCAAAGAGGCATCGCAAACGTCCACGATAGAAAAAAAAAACAAGAAAAGGAAACACAAGACACTTTCCGTATTAGCAACTGCCGCATCCCTCGTTTTGCACTGGAAAACACGAAAACATGCACTGATGAGATGCCGGGAAGAAGGTATATACAAAAAAGAAAAGAAAAACTTAACTGAATGAAGCGAACAGATGCAACGGAAAGCACGCTGCCCGCAGACAACACACACGTATACCACGGCTTGTCTATATAGCATCCGTCGCGCTCCATTAATTTCTACGCACAGGTCCACCGACGTGTCCGTGCCACGGTGCCGCGCCGCTAACGGCCCTTTAATAGCATTTATGGGCGTAGATTTAATGGCCTTTCGAGGACGTGCAGCGAACGCTGCGCGTGGCCCGACGTCAACGTAGGTATATGCTCTCCGCCATGAGGGGCTGACATTTTTGCATCGTTCAGAATGAATTCTGCGCTCGCGTGTATACAACGGCTTGCACGTGCAGAGGCGTCACTTTATGCAGCGACTCGATCTGCATACTGATACGGGATGTGCTTGTAAGGCGATCATACTGACCGTGTTCTGTGTTTAATCACCACGGCAGTGCACGTGCGTATATACGTGCGGCTCGACGCTGCTGGGCATCCAAGTAATGGACACGCATACGGATACGCACATTCACGTGTCCAACGAATGTGGACTTCTGGGACTTCGTTTCGAGAAGCGTGGAAAATAAGCACATTTTTGCCCGCGCACACAATGAGCTTACAAAGGAGAGGGTTTCAGCGTTTCTGGAGAAAGACATCATTAAGGACGAATATTGATTATGAGGCCGCGGATAGAACTCGTGTCGGCGAGCTTAGCAGCGAGGCACCTCGCTTGCTATATCAGCTGTCGCGACGGGTTTATTTGCAACAAGGAACATGCCGTTCATATTGCTGTTGTATTTGACATGTAGATGCAGGTACACAAGGACTAAAGGAGCACTGACACGATTTTGCGGCGACGCAAATATACATTTGTTGTTTTCTAGCCATGTATGTTAACATCTTCCGCACACGGAATCCAGGAAACACGTACAAAATTATTTTTAGTTTTGTTTTAAAGTTTTCGTCGCCCAGCACAGCAAGCCAGCCCCAGCGCAATGGACACTACGATGGCGTATGAACACAGCCTCTTAAACATCGCTGAAATCGCTGTCAGAGTCGCTCGACGACCATAAAATTCTCGTTGTTTGCGTGCGCCACGTATAATTCACCATAGACGCAGAGTTGCAGCCACGCTATCACGAACGGCTGTCCGTACGTGACATAGACGTACGTCCGACTATGTTCACGCGTCATAGGAAACCGCCCCTTCGAAATCGAAACCGAAAGTGGGCTTTTAAGGGAGCCGTAATGAAAATATATTCATTGCGTTGCGTGGCACCATGACACTCTTTTCGGGGTTCTCCACGCCAGTGCTTTCATTTACAGCAGCAATACGAGAATGTCAAAAATTCGTGTCAGTGCTCCTTTGAAGTGAACAGGGCATGTTATACGTCAAAGCTGAAAGTTTTCTGGTCAGTTCAGACATGATGCGCTGTGGTTCCCGTGTAACAAAGGCATAGGGCCAAAGTCATCGGTCTGCGAAGCATCACTTCCTATCCTCGTTCTAGAATACTTACATTGTCATTGCTCTAATTATATTATGCTTCCTCCTGTGATTATTACCGTTGACTCACATAATGGACAACCACGGTGTTAAACCGACGCGTCCGTGTACTATAGTACTATATAGAGACAGGAATACATAGTCTGGAATTCTTAGGACAAGGTGCACGCTTTTTATAAGCAGTAATACTTCTCGGACACACACATAGAGCTATACACAATTGCACAACATTTACCGGAAGAACTTTGAGGAAAACGAAAGAATTCAGCAAACGGATAAAATGGAAAACTCGGGTAGGTTATCATCTATATATATTTGAATAAATTTTAGGCACCCTCTTTCAATGAAGAGAGCACACGTACATTTTTTTATTAAGTGTATTTAAGGGAACCTTGCAGCCCGAGCCTGACAAACAGTTATGCCTCTTCTCTTACGTGATGGATATCGTCGGAACAATGTCTGCAATAAAGAACTGTAGACAAATAGACACACTGACAAACATTCGCGTACTCCGAGGCAGCACGGCACTGTTCGCGCAACAAAAGAGCTCAGAAAGTACAAACGTTCACACAACTGCATTAATAGAAGTGTTCACCGACATGTTCGCACGCGGATATTAGTTACTTACAAACTATCTGTTTATTGCCACACTTTACCCCGAACAGAAATGTTTACAGTAACATGTATACAGCGTTATCACGAAAGTCCGATAAATTTGTAGCGAGAGATTTGTAAGTATACCGGTGTCTTGTCTTGTCAATAGCACGAGTCCATGGCGATAAGGAAAAAGGAGTGAGAGAGTTGAAAAAAAAAAAAAACAGGAAGGCCGTAGCGGAGTGTTCCGAAAAATTTCGACCCCGTGGGGTTCTTTAACGTGCACTGGCGTAGCATTTCCGCCTCCCCTGAGAACGCGACATCGCAGCGGAAAACACCCAACACCCGTGTTAACTTCACGCGTGGGACACCCATGGTTCAAAGAGGTGCCGCTAAGACTGCACTTCAATCCCTATTACCGACTCTTCGCGCATGCTCTTAAGCCTTTCCCGGCAGCACGAGGACACAGCACACCACTCTACCTAACGCCGTGCGAAAACAATGAAGCCAGTTATACTACATTATGGGCGTCGGCACGCTTTGTTGCAGTGGTACCGGAACCATTACACGGAAGATAAGGATCGTTTTCCTGCCGGTGCCTACACCTATTTAAGAGCATCTTTACGATATTAACCCGCCTTCCGATGGGCGTACACTTTCATGTACAAACACTTTATCCCGTGGCTTCGGCGTAGAGCAACTTTTGCCACGTTCGCCCCGCGAAGCGTAGATCCTCTTCGCAGTAATGTGGTTCGCAGATTAAAATTACGTGCAACCTTTGTAGGCACACACCGCCAGAGCTTCTTTCTCGTTTAAATGAAAATTAAGAAAGAAAGAAAAAGCATAGAGCGGGACATGGTGGTGCAGTGTGCGGAACATTAAACGCGTGTTCGGCCTCTGGGCATAATAAAACCAACCCCTTCACTCCCCCCACCCCCCGTCCCACTTTCCTATTTTATTTCGGACTAAAACAGGCAGCGGAATAACATTGCTGGGGCTCGCACAGAGTCAACTTCGGTACACCGCAGCAATTATGAGCTCCTTTCTTGTTTTTAATTGTTCTTGTATAAGATGGGAACGCTCATCCATCTCAGCACGCCCGATCAAAGCCCCGCGGCGCGCCCGCATAATTTTAGCGCAACCCTTCTAGAATAATTATACAATAGGCGGGCACGCTTTATTTTTGTTTTTTAGTCGAGGCGTAAATAACAAGCGGTGATGCGTCCGCGCTTCGTCTCAGTATGCGAGAGTATGCAAATCAGCAAATACTGGCAATAAAAGACATTAATTACCAGTGCAACAAAGCGGGCAGCATGCATTATTTACGCCGCGTGATATCATGAGCTTATGAAAAATGAGTTTTTTTTTTTTCCACGACACAGCGCTCTTGCACCGTAAGAAATGCGCGTTTTGTTCGTGCACTAAATATTATAATTTCATTTTTCAGAAAGCAGCAACGCCCGATAACCTTCCCACGTGTAGGGGTTGGTGTCATCGGCCTCAATTTTACAGGAGCCACGCACATATTCAAAAGTTGACATGCTGGAAAAAAAAAAAAAGCAAGAAAGAGAAAGGAAAGGCGGTTACTGCTTATTCACAACAATATATATTGCTACTGCTTATGAAATAAAATCGAGGCATATATTATGAAAATACAATCATAAGGTATCTCGCCGGCTTCTCTATACGTCACCGGACGTCTCGAGATCAGCCTTATGATATACGTTCTCTTCACTTAATAGGGTGTAGCATTATAGCGCAACACCCGTAGACATGATAAGCTCTCATATCATCAAGAACGCAGTATATTAAAGAATACACAAAGAGCACTAATCTCTACTTCCTGCGTATAAGGCGATCCTTTATATACGACGCATCATCTTCACAGTACGAGCGAGTCGGCGTAACAACAGAACTAACTACAGACAACAGCCTCAGGGTCACCACATCGCCATAGACTCGCGGTATTCTCATCTAGCACAATAACACGTCCTCCATTAGCGCTCCTAAGAAGGTATCCGTGTTTTTCTTCGCCGCGGGAGATCGCATACACGTTCGCCCGAGGGCTTGCGCGCTGCGGCCGGAGTGCGCGCGCGCTAAACCATGTCGCAGCGGGAAAACACGATTCTTGCTCGGAGACACGCGGTTCGCGTAGATGCTACACTTTGTTTCCCTAGTTCCGCGCAGCAGTGGTGAAGCTACAGGCCTCTTCGACCAATCGGGAGGGTGAACGCATCTTAAATGTGTCCTTCCGCGCTCAGTCGTCAGCTGGAAGCGAGCGCTTCTACGGAAGCGGTGCGAGCATCTCTCCGAACACTCGCACCACTTCTCGCTTCGCAAGAATAGCTGCGTTCTGCGGTCGCGTAGCCTTGGCTACGCTGCAGGGAACTACAGAGGGAGAGTGCACAACTACGCCCACGCGATCCTCCCTGCCACGGAATAAGCGGAAAATAAGAGAAAAAATACGAAAGAAAAAGAATCGGACGAGAGATCGCTGAAAGGAAGCTCTCGTTCAGGTATACAGGCAAAGACGGAGACAGGCGGCGTGTTGCAATCAGCCTTCGGGCACGGATACGAGCAAGCCGCATTTGTTCGGCGTACTGTCGCGATCCAAAAAGGGAAAGTTATGAAGCACAAAAAGAAAAAGAAAAGAGCAGGAAGAAGATAGCACGCCCCTAACAAAGGATGAAGAAGCGACCACGGTGCGACGAGTGAGCGAACACAGCCCGTACAGTGCGCACTCGCATGATGCGTGCTATCTGGCTCCGGAGTTACGCGCATATATATAAACATACACCGCCCGGGTCTCGCCGCGATGTTGCTGCTGTTTCAATCTGTGCCTATATGTGCACGTTACTCGCAATGCTGCGCCGTCGGGAATGAGGAATCCGTACAAGGAACCAGGTGTACAGGCGCGTATCTTAGTCTCTCCTTCTCGACATGCACAGTACAGCTTTCTTTTTCGTTCTTTTTACGTTAGCGTCCTCTTGATCTGGTGTCGTTTTGCTGTTTCTCCGAGGTGCTTACCGTGTGCCGAGTGTACAGGTACGAGCTTTGTCGCGCCCCATGCCTCACGTATCTTTTCTTTCTCTCTCTCTCTCTCTACACTCTATCTACTCTCACTTTCACGTCCTCCCTCCGTCCTCCCTCACACTATTTCTCTCTCTCTCTCTCCCTCTCCAAGAATGGACGTCTCTCGTACAACGCGCCCAAGACCGTCCCTTTCGCGTCCAGCAAAGGAAGCAGTATACACACACGAGCTCACGGTGGACGGGCCAGCAGGCGTCGATGATGATCCTCTGCGTGTCGCCGCCGAAGCAAAAATAAAATAACGCCCTTAATGACGCAGGCGCTATGCTTGATGTGCCCCGCGCGGCTGCTGGTATCTCTCCCACGAGCCGTCTTTTCTCGTACACACGTGTGTGTGCGTGTCTGTACGTGAGCAGGTGTTTGTGTCCCAGCGCTCTATATGTGCACCTTTGTACAATCGGGGTGCGCGGACTGAGCTTCTTCTACCCCCTCTGCATTCTCTCCTGTTCTTCGTCTTCTTCTTGTGTTAGCCGAGAAGACGACGACGACGCACCGCACGCTGCGCCAAAGGCATCGCGAGCACAGCGAGCTATGCGCCCCTGGGCATGGAGCCTCGGGAAAAAAAAAAAATGAAGACAGGCTAGACGAAGAAGAGTAAGCTTGAAGGAAACGCCATTCCCGAAGTATGTTTCACTTCTACATTTCTGTTTTTCTTGTCTTCGGCTAGCTTCGCGTGCCGGGGACCCATATTCACCCATTCTTTCGTAGCGCGGAGAATGCGGCAGCCCGAGCTACACAACAACGTGGTGACGCACGTACAAGCGTACAAATACAACGCAGAGAAAGTGGTGCCCCGTGCGCGGGTCCTCGCACGCGGAGGCCTGATGGCTGAATCAATCGAGTCTTCGAACGTCTAAGAAGATGGGCGTGTGTAGGTAATACAAAGAAAAAAAAAAATTCTATCAGTCCTTTCTCGTACCAGACGGTAGCCTGAGGTCGATATCGCTTCCATCTTGTTTGCAACTTCCTGGTTGTTTTCCCTTCATTACTATACGTCGTCAAGAACGCAAGAAACGAAAACGGCACCGTTTTGGCTGCCATCAAAAATCTTGTTCCTCTTCCCGGCCGAGATCAACGAAGCGCGCTCGTGGCGAGAAAGAATAAAAATAAGATAATCGCGCAAGTGTACGGCGCCCGGGCACCAAATAACTACGTGTTGTCTCGGAAAACAGCAGTCTAGCGCCATCTTTCGGACATCAGCCCTCCGAAGGAGCGGCGGCGAGAAGCTTGCGTTTGCAGGTTCGCAAGCCTGCGCGCTCGAAGCCGGTCCAAGTAGTTGTATACGCTTTTCGTCCAGCGGCCGTGGTACGGGTATACAAGAGGCGTTTTTCTTTCGCTTTATTGCGTGCTTACAGCTGAGCGCGCTTGCTTTATCGCTTGCTACGCGTCTAGGTGGGGTGGCTTTACTCTTCTGTTTTCCTCGTAGGCATTAAAGATTGCTTAACATTCGACAAAAATATCTCCCCTCAGTGTCAATTCCTGAGCCCCATCTCCTAGCGGGACCACCGCGAAGCGAAGAAAAAGTGAAATAAAAACGTCCAGATTACACGAATGAATTAGATGAACATACGCGCGCGACTTGTGATGGCGCAACTATCAGAACGTGAGCGGCCATTTTAAAGGAATGATTTCGTGTATACAGTTCACTCGCGCTCGCTGAAGCATGCACTACGCAAGTGTAACGCCCCAACCGGGAAGTATACGCGAATCGCGTGTTTCTGCTTCTCCTGAATCCGGAATAAGGTGTCGCAACCTCGAAAGGGCCCCCGCCGCACCCACATATAATTTCAGCAATAATCCCACCCGTTGCCGACTCCACTCCCTGCGGCCTTTGCACTTCCGCGTTACGGAAAAGGCGAAGGTGACACGGGTCTTCTCGATTCCTTCGAGCGCGTCGTCCAAATTATTACCCTCGGGGTCTTGTTAGACATATGTATTTGCTTATGTATTTATTCATTTAAGTTCTATGTCACTTCAATAACAGTTTAAGTTGATTGATTTACGGTGTTTTACGTCCTAAATGATTATGCGAAACGCTGTAGTGGACGGCTCGGGAAATATCGACCACTCGGGCTTCGCACATGTACACGGGCCTCAACATTTCGTCTCCATCGAAGTGCAGCCGGGATTTGATTCCGCGACCTCCGGATCAGCAGCAGAGTGCCATGACCACTAGGCTACCGGTACGGGAATAACAGCTGAAGTGACGCGGCAAAAAAGCGGATTTTGTCGACATTAGGCTGGAATTAACCGCTAAACGTTAGCAGAAAGCGGCAGTTAACATGAACTTTTTATTTGTGTGGCTGCATAGGAGTAACAACGTTCATTACTTTATATATCATGAGCATTGCGATGATTACGTATTAATTTTGATACGAGGAACAAAGTCGTGTGTACTTGTGGACATATAAAACCGAAGAACACGAGACCGCACATGTGCTTGAATTTAATGAAGTTGCAACTACTACTCGAAGCAATTAGTAGATATGCACGATGAATGGTGTCTCACACATCATTTTTCCGGCTCAATCAAACGTATACATATAAGACATTACATGTCGGTAGAAAAAGATCGTTATAATTACAATTTACGGCGCTGCCATCCCAAACAAGGGGTTGTGTTCACCCCCACTCCCTTATGTTTGTAATAGATACCATGGGGGTTTAATCTGTGATTTAGTATCGGGCCAGATTTCTGTTTAGAAATCTCATAGTGCCTCATTGGGGAATCGGCATGCAAATCGCCAAGCAAGACGTTGCCTTCACAAATAGTTTATACGCAGATTCAACCTTTTGGATGAAATCAATTAGATATTTCTCAGATCTTGCCGCATAACGCCTATTGCATGTCCGTCAGGCAATCAAGAGAGCAAGGGAGGCAAATTCTGTGATTGTCCACTTTCTGGACATATCTGCTTCTGCATGACGTCATCCGAGATTCAGACAGTGCAGCCTCCCGAGGTTGACGCATATACGCGAACCTCGGGAGGCTGCGCTCGCCGCATCGCGCATAAATTCCGTTCCTCGCACTCGTGTAGAGAACTTTCTTGGGCTCAGTGACGTCAAAAATGACGTGTTCGGGTAAACTGGGCGCCATCGTATTCTTTCGTCACTGCGTGTTCTCGAGCTATGGCCAATCAGCGGCCGCCGATATGGACAGTCTGTGGTACTGCAGCTCTCTAAGACGCCGAATTCTTGTGTTCCACGTATGACCATACGGTGTGTGTGTGTGTGCCCGGTATCAGCGAACTTCGAATTCTATCACACTATTTCCAGGAGCAGCGATTTCATCTATTCACGGGGCTGTGTGCAATATGCAGTCCATTCAGCGTGTCGTGATACTAATCAATCTAATGTGCAAATCAACACAAAATGGGCACGTAGAGGTTGTTTTAATAAAGAAACTCTCCTCACTGCGACGTGTGTTAGTCGCGGAAGGAAATTTGGGTACTACTTGACGTATCGCGGCTTAACTACACTAAAGCAAGCTCACAGCCCAGCAAATCAGCAGGGGTCATAAAATGAGTACTGTTGTGTGCGCGCTTACTCAACTCGTGCAATCCGCAGAAGTGTCACTGCCATTCCCATGTCTTCCCATACACTATGTAGTGCACGCTGCGCCAAAGGCATCGCGAGCACAGCGAGCTATGCGCCCCTGGGCATGAGCCTCGGAAAAAAAAAAAAAAAGAAGGACAGGGGCCAGACGAAGAAGAGTAAGCTTGAAGGAAACGCCATTCCCGAAGTCTCTTTCACTTCTACATTTCTGTTTTTCTTGTGCTTCGGCTAGCTTCGCGTGCCGGGGGACCCATATTCACCCATTCTTTCGTAGCGCGGAGAATGCGGCAGCACGAGCTATACAACAACGTGGTGACGCACGTACAAGCGTACAAATACAACGCAGCGAAAGTGGTGCCCCGTGCGCGGGTTCCTCGCACGCGGAGGCCTGATGGCTGAATCAATCGAGTCTTCGAACGTTCTAAGAAGATGGGCGTGTGTAGGTAATACAAAGAAAAAAAAAAATTCTATCAGTCCTTTCTCGTACCAGACGGTAGCCTGCAGTCGATATCGCTTCCATCTTGTTTGCAACTTCCTGGTTGTTTTCAGTTCATTACTATACGTCGTCAAGAACGCAAGAAACGAAAACGGCACCGTTTTCGCTGCCATCAAAAATCTTGTTCCTCTTCCCGGCCGAGATCAACGAAGCGCGCTCGTGGCGAGAAAGAATGAAAATAAGATAATCGCGCAAGTGTACGGCGCCCGGGCACCAAATAACTACGTGTTGTCTCGGAAAACAGCAGTCTAGCGCCATCTTTCGGACATCAGCCCTCCGAGGGAGCGGCGGCGAGAAGCTTGCGTTTGCAGGTTCGCAAGCCTGCGCGCTCGAAGCGGCCGGGTCCAAGTAGTTGTATACGCTTTTCGTCCAGCGGCCGTGGTACGGGTATACAAGAGGCGTTTTTCTTTCGCTTTATTGCGTGCTTACAGCTGAGCGCCCTTGCTTTATCGCTTGCTACGCGTTTAGGTGGGGTGGCTTTACTCCTCTGTTTTCCTCGTAGGCATTAAAGATTGCTTAACATTCGACAAAAATATCTCCCCTCAGTGTCAATTCCTGAGCCCCATCTCCTAGCGGGACCACCGCGAAGCGAAGAAAAAGTGAAATAAAAACGTCCGTAGATTACGCGAATGAATTAGATGAACATACGCGCGCGACTTGTGATGGCGCAACTATCAGAACGTGAGCGGCCATTTTAAAGGAATGATTTCGTGTATACAGTTCACTCGCGCTCGCTGAAGCATGCACTACGCAAGTGTAACGCCCCAACCGGGAAGTATACGCGAATCGCGTGTTTCTGCTTCTCCTGAATCCGGAATAAGGTGTCGAAACCTCGAAAGGGCCCCCGCCGCACCCACATATAATTTCAGCAATAATCCCTCCCGTTGCCGACTCTACTCCCTGCTTGTTAAGCAATGCGGCCTTTGCACTTCCGCGTTACGGAAAAGGCGAAGGTGACACGGGTCTTCTCGATTCCTTCGAGCGCTTCGTCCAAATTATTACCCTCGGGGTCTTGTTAGACATATGTATTTGCTTATGTATTTATTCATTTAAGTTCTATGTCACTTCAATAACAGTTTAAGTTGATTGATTTACGGTGTTTTACGTCCTAAATGATTATGCGAAACGCTGTAGTGGACGGCTCGGGAAATATCGACCACTCGGGCGTCGCACATGTACACGGGCCTCAAAATTTCGTCTCCATCGAAGTGCAGCCGGGATTTGATTCCGCGACCTCCGGATCAGCAGCAGAGTGCCATAACCACTAGGCTACCGGTACGGGAATAACAGCTGAAGTGACGCGGCAAAAAAGCGGATTTTGTCGACATTAGGCTGGAATTAACAGCTAACGTTAGCAGAAAGCGGCAGTTACATGAACTTTTTATTTGTGTGGCTGCATAGGAGTAACACGTTCATTACTTTATATATCATGAGCATTGCGATGATTACGTATTAATTTTGATACGAGGAACAAAGTCGTGTGTACTTGTGGACATATAAAACCGAAGAACACGAGACCGCACATGTGCTTGAATTTAATGAAGTTGCAACTACTGCTCGAAGCAATTAGTAGATATGCACGATGAGTGGTGTCTCACACATCATTTTTCCGGCTCAATCAAACGTATACATATAAGACATTACATGTCGGTAGAAAAAGATCGCTATAATTACAATTTACGGCGCTGCCATCCCAAACAAGGGGTTGTGTTCACCCCAACTCCCTTATGTTTGTAATAGAGACCATGGGGGTTTAATCTGTGATTTAGTATCGGGCCAGATTTCTGTTTAGAAATCTCATAGTGCCTCATTGAGTAATCGGCACGCAAATCGCCAAGCAAGATGTTGCCTTCACAAATAGTTTATACGCAGATTCAACCTTTTTGGATGAAATCAATTAGATATTTCTCAGATCTTGCCGCATAACGCCTATTGCATGTCCGTCAGGCAATCAAGAGAGCAAGGGAGGCAAACTCTGTGATTGTCCACTTTCTGGACATATCTGCTTCTGCATGACGTCATCCGAGATTCAGACAGTGCAGCCTCCTGAGGTTGACGCATATACGCGAACCTCTGGAGGCTGCGCTCGCCGCATCGCGCATATATTCCGTTCCTCGCACTCGTGTAGAGAACTTTCTTGGGCTCAGTGACGTCAAAAATGACGTGTTCGGGTAAACTGGGCGTCATCGGATTCTTTCGTCACTGCGTGTTCTCGAGCTATGGCCAATCAGCGACCGCTGATACGGACAGTCTGTGGTACTGCAGCAGCCCTTTCGGCCCTGGTGTCCTATAAAAAGGACATGAACAAAAACTGCTCTAAACCATAAACTAAAAATGTAAGCAAGTCAAATAAGATTCTGAGGTATTCTAAACATAGCTGTGACAGCAGGCGTAGTAGTTTCTTCATCCTCGTTTGCCTCGGAACACTATGTAGAAGCAAGATGGCAGAAGACGAAAATGACGACAAGAGCAGAAACTGCATTTTTGACAATATTTTATTCCTTATCTACATTCTGGCTAGCTATCGTAATTTTGTCCCCTGCTTCTAAAATGCTGGAGCACCTATTGACAAAGATTACTTCCGTCTTATCATTTACAGATCGTCCACAGTAGTCCACAATCTTCATGTCCTAAATATAGGACACCAGAGCTAAGTGGTTGTCACGACCCTGAATGCAAAGCTTGTGGATCCAGGCCCGTATTGCTTGTGTCATCCTTCAAATTCTTGTTATTCTTTTAGAAGAGCGAGAAATTAGCCTGACTTGTTTTTCCTAGTTGCAAGGAGACTAACAGTGGCACGTTTTTATAAAATTGATCAAAATACGTTTTTGTTGCACTATGTGAACGGCCCGTGAGGGATGTAGAAGACGATGACGATGAAGTCCCATACCGACACTTTGCTCTTGTAGACATTCGTGACAGCAATTCTATCGAAGGAAATGAGAATCCTGCAAAATACTAGGATGTTACAAGTGACGAACCGTGTCATATGTAAACGGAGGCCATTCAGGTGCAATGAATTGATGTGTATCCCGAGATCAAGTTCTTGGTTTTTGCACTTTCAGGCTCACTGGCTATTGTAAGTGGCCTATCACGCTAGTTTTCCAAGGTTTATATATGCTTTGAATAGAAAAATAGCTAGTATTTCAACTTGCACCATTTTGCAATTTACAACCACTAAGCCCTGGTGTCCTATATATAGGACATACCGCCATATTTTACACAGCAGTAATGAAGTGCTCGAATTTGTAATTTTTGTGCTTTTGGAGTGCTAGTGAAGGGATACTTCCGAGAAAAAAAAAAGTCTGCCTATTAAAAAAAAAAATCAGGGCTGAAAGGGCTAAGACGCCGAATTCATGACCATACAGTGTGTGTGTGACCGGTATCAGCGAACTTCGAATTCTATCCCACTATTTCCAGGAGCAGCGATTTCATCTATTCACGGGGCTGTGTGCAATATGCAGTCCATTCAGCGTGTCGTGATACTAATCAATCTAATGTGCAAAATCACACAAACATGGGCACGTAGAGGTCTGTTTTAATAAAGAAACTCTCCTCACTGCGACGTGTGTTAGTCACGGAAGGAAATTTGGGTACTACTTGACGTATCGCGGCTTAACTACACCTAAAGCAAGCTCACAGGCCCAGCAAATCAGCAGGGGTCATAAAATGAGAGTACTGTTGTGTGCGCGCTTACTCAACTCGTGCAATCCGCAGAAGTGTCACTGCCATTCCCATGTCTTCCCATACACTATGTAGTGTAGAAGATGTTAACGCAACCTTTTCTTTTATGATTGTACATTTGCTCGTATGTACCACACGACACGTGGTAGAATTGTGTAACACCACGAATTGGACTTTGTATGTATTGTTTCCACGTAGTGCTTGTTCTGATCTTGTGTTTTGTAGATTATACCAAGTGTGTTACGGATTTATTCAGGTTGGACGATGTATTATGTCTGTTGCAGTGCAAGCCAGTGCTTTGTCATGAGTTGAATAAACTTCCCTTTGACCACGAGTGAAACAAATCGTGATATATATAGACATTCTCGCATTCAGAATACCAGGAATACTGTCAACATATTCAAGCTCATCGAAACACTGCATTCGCAACAGGAAAATGCAGTGGACTGCGAGCCAAGGGTCCACTGGAATTTTATAACACACCGTGCCAGAGAGCGAGCTTTCAAAAACCCCCTTGAAACAGGTGGACAGATTTTCGAACGACTAACGCTATCAGATGTCAGATGTAAGCTACGTGCTAACGTAATGGGCGCTTTTAAGAGGAGGATAAAATGAAAGCAGTCCGAATGTGACTGAAGAAAAAAAAAAAAGATACGTCATGTGGAACGCGACTTTCATATATATAGCTGAGAAGGTGAAGCGTGTTACCGAATGAAGCATGCACTACGCAAGTGTAACGCCCCAACCGGGAAGTATACGCGAATCGCGTGTTTCTGCTTCTTCTCCTGAATCCGGAATAAGGTGTCGCAACCTCGAAAGGGCCCCCGCCGCACCCACATATAATTTCAGCAATAATCCCACCCGTTGCCGACTCTACTCCCTGCTTGTTAAGCAATGCGGCCTTTGCACTTCCGCGTTACGGAAAAGGCGAAGGTGACACGGGTCTTCTCTATTCCTTCGAGCGCTTCGTCCAAATTATTACCCTCAGGGTCTTGTTAGACATATGTATTTGCTTTTGTATTTATTCATTTAAAGGGACCGACAACTGACCAGAACCTGCGATTAGATTCTGGCGGAAATGAAAAAACCATGAATTATGGTGACAGATTCAAGCATACTTAATGGGGTTTGAGTAGAATGTGTATTTTTAAATTGCGTTTGAAAATCACAATAAACGGGTATGTCGCGCAGCGTAGCCGTAGAGACTTCGTACTGGAGTCTTCGGTTTGGTGTGCATCGTCAGTTGCTTTTATACGCACCATAATTAGTGCTCAAAGTTAGAGCACGCATATTATTAAGCATTCCCGCTCTCTTCTTCTGTGCTGCCCACGAGGTACGGAACAAATAAGTTGACACTGCATGAGAAGCGGCGCTGCCTTCGCGGCGCAACCGTGGAACGGTCGCTGAAGGCTGCGACGCATGTGCGCGCCGTTTTTCTCTCGTGTCTGCGAAACCGGTACCGGAGTGTACAGCGCGAATTCACGAGTGAGATCAAAAGTCATAGCAACATATAGGCCGGATAAACGCATCATTGATTTCTTTATGTTTAGGGCTTCACTAGTTTCCTTTTCCCATTGCCGCCTTATAATCGCTATCGGCCTCACCTCCCACTGTTTGCAGCTCTGTGACCTGTAAAGACTCCATAGTCGCCGCAGATGAAAAATTCGGATTTTATATGTTTCGCGGCGTTACTACTGGGTGATTAGGCACTCTGACCAGTGACCGGATAAGTTTTCAGTTGCACTGATAAAAGCAGGTACCGCAAAAATTGGTTGTCGGTCCCTTTAAGTTCTATGTCACTTCAATAACAGTTTAAGTTGATTGATTTACGGTGTTTTACGTCCCAAATGATTATGCGAAACGCTGTAGTGGACGGCTCGGGAAATATCGACCACTTGGGCTTCGCAGTACACGGGCCTCAACATTTCGTCTCCATCGAAGTGCAGCCGGGATTTGATTCCGCGACCTCCGGATCAGCAGCAGAGTGCCATAACCACTAGGCTACCGGTACGGGAATAACAGCTGAAGTGACGCGGCAAAAAAGCTGACTTTGTCGACATTAGGCTGGAATTAACCGCTAAACGTTAGCAGAAAGCGGCAGTTAACATGAATTTTTTATTTGTGTGGATGCATAGGAGTAACAACGTTCATTACTTTATATATCATGAGCATTGCGATGATTACGTATTAATTTTTATACGAGGAACAAAGTCGTGTGTACTTGTGGACATATAAAACCGAAGAACACGAGACCGCACATGTGCTTGAATTTAATGGAGTTGCAACTACTACTCGAAGCAATTAGTAGATATGCACGATGAATGGAGTCTCAGACATCATTTTTCCGGCTCAATCAAACGTATACATATAAGACATTACATGTCGGTAGAAAAAAATCGTTATAATTACAATTTACGGCGCTGCCATCCCAAACAAGGGGTTGTGTTCACCCCCACTCCCTTATGTTTGTAATAGAGACCATGGGGGTTTAATCTGTGATTTAGTATCGGGCCAGATTTCTGTTTAGAAATCTCATAGTGCCTCATTGAGGAATCGGCATGCAAATCGCCAAGCAAGACGTTGCCTTCACAAATAGTTTATACGCAGATTCAACCTTTTGGATGAAATCAATTAGATATTTCTCAGATCTTGCCGCATAACGCCTATTGCATGTCCGTCAGGCAATCAAGAGAGCAAGGGAGGTAAATTCTGTGATCGTCCACTTTCTGGACATATCTACTTCTGCATGACGTCATCCGAGACTCAGACAGTGCAGTCTCCCGAGGCTGACGCATATACGCGAACCTCGGGAGGCTGCGCTCGCCGCATCGCGCATATATTCCGTTCCTCGCACTCGTGTAGAGAACTTTCTTGGGCTCAGTGACGTCAAAAATGACGTGTTCGGGTAAACTGGGCGCCATCGGATTCTTTCGTCACTGCGTGTTCTCGAACGATGGCCAATCAGCGGCCGCCGATATGGACAGTCTGTGGTACTGCAGCTCTCTAAGACGCCGAATTCATGTGTTCCACGAATGACCATACAGTGTGTGTGTGCCCGGTATCAGCGAACTTCGAATTCTATCACACTATTTCCAGGAGCAGCGATTTCATCTATTCACGGGGCTGTATATGCAATGTGCAGTCCATTCAGCGTGTCGTGATACTAATCAATCTAATGTGCAAAATCACACAAACATGGACACGTAGAGGTCTGTTTTAATAAAACTCTCCTCACTGCGACATGTGTTAGTCGCGGAAGGAAATTTGGGTACTACTTGATGTATCGCGGCTTAACTACACCTAAAGCAAGCTCACAGGCCCAGCAAATCAGCAGGGGTCATAAAATGAGAGTACTGTTGTGTGCGCGCTTACTCAACTCGTGCAATCCGCAGAAGTGTCACTGCCATTCCCATGTCTTCCCATACACTATGTAGTGTAGAAGATGTTAACGCAACCTTTTCTTTTATGATTGTACATTTGCTCGTATGTACCACACGACACGTGGTAGAATTGTGTAACACCACGAATTGGACTTTGTATGTATTGTTTCCACGTAGTGCTTGTTCTGATCTTGTGTTTTGTAGGTTATACCAAGTGTGTTACGGATTTATTCAGGTTGGACGATGTATTATGTCTCGGTTGCAGTGCAAGCCAGTGCTTTGTCATGAGTTGAATAAACTTCCCTTTGACCACGAGTGAAACAAATCGTGATATATATAGACATTCTCGCATTCAGAATACCAGGAATACTGTCAACATATTCAAGCTCATCGAAACACTGCATTCGCAACAGGAAAATGCAGTGGACTGCGAGCCAAGGGTCCACTGGAATTTTATAACACACCGTGCCAGAGAGCGAGCTTTCAAAAACCCCCTTGAAACAGGTGGACAGATTTTCGAACGACTAACGCTATCAGATGTCAGATGTAAGCTACGTGCTAACGTAATGGACGCTTATAAGAGGAGGATAAAATGAAAGCAGTCCGAATGTGACTGAAGAAAAAAAAAAAAAAGATACGTCATGTGGAACGCGACTTTCATATATATAGCTGAGAAGGTGAAGCGTGTTACCGAAGCGCCAACAGCGTGTCAGGTGGCCCGTTGACTGCGTCGGATGACAGGTGCGCAAACTGTGGGCTGTGCGAGACAAGTAAACTCATTTCAGCGCCTCCTCAAAAAAAAATACAGGAGGCGCTGGTCCTTATCACACAGCAACGCTGTGAACACTAGTGCTCCTGTTTGCGCTGTGTACTTCCGCGACCAAAAAGTAGTGCGTTGCTCGTGGTGAGCCAGAAACAGCAAATGCTCTTGGCAAATGAACGCTGGTATTAATGGGGAAACAATCGAAAGATGCGAGTTTGTATTTTATGTTTGTCGTTTGTTTGTCGCGGAGTGGTCCATATCTACGTCATTTTCTTTGCGGAACTGCTTGCGTAGCCTTCACGCCGCTGCACCTCATGAATGAAGCGGAGTACAGGCATGTTTTTATTTAAGTGCTGCGGCTAACGTGTGCATATAGCAAGTTGAGCGCACCTTTAAAGTCATATGATAATTTACGGGGGTTTCCGTGCCGAAACCACGATATAATTACAACGCAAGCCGTAATAGAAGGCTCCGGGGCTAATTTTGACCGCCTCGGCCCTCGGGCACATTGACTTCCACCTAAATCCAAGTACAGGGGCGCTTTCTGCACTTGGTCACCATGGGCTTAGCGAGCCGACGCCGTATAGCCGCTAACCTATACCGCAGCGGATTCCCCTCGCAGTCACAGCTGCATCGAAAACACCAATCGAGAGCACAAGACAAGCAAGCACCCGGAGGCAAATGATTTGCCAAGTCAAAACTACCAGACTGGGAACGGCAGCACCGGCGGTGTCTTGGGTGCCCGAGTAGTGGGTCGCATCCTCGCTGCTAGTAGTTAACGAACTACGCGCGCATGGGATAAAACTATTGCGACTTCGCGTAGCCCACTGTCTACGCTCACTCCTATATTTATTATGACGAACCTGTATAATACATGCGCGCAATGCCGCCTCGTGCCCACGCGCGCTGAGGCTGACTCGTGGTTGCTGTTTTCCTGGACGCGAGGCCATAAACGATCGGATTACGCTGTTTCCCTTCGAGAACGCTTCGCGGGGTGCAGCTATATACAGCTGCACAAAGGTGAAGTCCGAAAGCCGGTGTTTAGAGCCGAGGCGATGACCGTCCGAGTGCACGCTCGCGCGCGCGCGGAACACATCCCACAATTACTCGGGCATTTTGCTCACGGGGGCCCGGAGCAAGGGGGGGGGGGGGTCGCGGAGGGGGGAGGGTTTTGCCCCCACCCCCTTAAATCATCCTCCCTCCTCCACTCCCTTTCACCAGTACACTTGTGCATACGGGACGGCGTGATTGTCGATGCCAGAGGCAGAGGGGGGGGACGGGGGGGAGGGGGGGGTTACACTTGCGGAGGTGTGTGTGTGTGTGGGGGGGGGGGATGGGAGATGGAGGGAAAGGGGCGATAGGGGAAGCGAAGGGCGTCGTGATGGACACGGAGGCCGCTGGTCCGGGGCAGACGGCAGCGGAAATATCTGGCCGCCCATTGCAAAAGCTTCGCGAGGCGAGCCATGACCAACATTACTACACCAAAACTTGGCCAGACTAGGTGTGCCGATTTTCGCGAGCACTGCAAGTTCAAGGCTGTTGAACTCACCGGTGCGTAGCACTGTTACGGGCGGCGGCATTGTAGAACTCAGGGCCCCTGTCTAGACGGGCGTGCGTCGCTGCTCTCGAGTGTATAGTCTCGAACACTGCCGCGAGCCACACCTCCCGTAGGCGTACCATGCACGGTGCTGCCGTCTACCCGTAAGACGAGCTCCAGTTAGTTTTTATGGCGTCAGACAACAGCGGGAGAACTGGCCGTTTCGCGCGACGGATGTGCCGTTGCTCGAATAAGCGTGGATGACGCTGAAGTGACGCTCTTACGGTATACTGGTGAATTTGTCCCGGCGTTATCTTAATCGAGACAGTGATATCTGTGGCATCAAAGTAGCCGCCTGCATTCCTTCCGTCGGGTATACTTTGGTGCCCTGACAAAAGGAATGGTGTGCAAGCAGCGCTTCCTATATATAGATGCTTATAAAATCAAATTGTGATGTATTACGCGCGAAAATGAAATCGTAATTCCGAGGCACGCAATGGCGGGGACTCTGGATTAATCCTGACTACGTGAGGTTCTTTAACCTGCATCTAAATCAATCTCAGTGTGAAGAATGACGAACCAGCTAACGTGCCCATGAAAGAAGGCTAAAGAGCGAAATTTCGCCAGATGATCAGGTCATCTTGGTTCGTCGTGTCGTTAGCGGTATTTCTTTTTCCTTTTTTTATTTCATTTTGCAATCATGTACTAACTGGCCCAACTTTAAAAGTTGTTGCTTAATGCAGGAATGTGCTTATTATCATTATACGTCGCCAGAAATGCAGCCGCCATCACAGGGAAGCAAACCTGTGTTTTAGAGCTTAACAGCGAAAGACAATGTAGCTGCTAAGCTACATTTTTTTTTTATTTCTAACACAGTGAACCTAAATCATTCATAAGAAACACACCTCCCTTGTAGAAATAGGTAGAGTCGGTTAACCAGTTAGAAAACAGGTTTGGTGTGATCATGATCGAGCCATACCGTCGAGTGGGCAGCAGTTATTGTACGTACGGCACAACAGACGTGATGAAAAAATTTTGATATATTAAACGCGGAATACGGCATGGTTATTCTATACATGGCTGGAAAGGTCCCCGCAACCTCCGTTCAGCAGTTACTCGCCTCACATTTCACACGAGTGCAAGACAAGGTGTATATAGCAGGTTGCCTCGGATTATATTTGCCAACCAGGCCTTCCTTAACTTGTAAATGAAAGTCGTTTGCAATATGAAGACTACGAAAACACATGACATCTTGTCTCCAATTCTTCGTAGTTTCAGATATTTGTGTGCTGCAATTGTTGTAGGACAGCTTACGGCTTCACCGAAGATATACAGAGCACATGTACGCAGTAGTCGATAGTTCGTCACCCTTGCTTTTTTAAACGCAGCTAACGGCGAATGATCAGTGGCTAATGACTTCATAGGTTCAGAAGCGCTAACTGTAATGGTTTCCCGTCTGTAACACCGTCGTCTGTACGCTTCGCTTGCAAAACGTTTTGCTGCCCGCTTTAGTTATAGTGTCCCCTGTACCATTTTGAGTGCCCGATGAACTTCTGACCTTCCCCATGTGTGCTTATGCTAGAGGGATGAGCGAGTAGCAATAAAATGAGGGGGGCTAGCAATGATGACGAAGTAGTATAGATGAAGAAAAGACAAATACTCCGCAATGCGATTATTTTTCCTAGTTGCTTTAACCAATAAATAATTGAGCTCCATTCCTAACAGACCTTCAATAAAGGACGGAAAAAAAATTCATAAAATAAAAGTTGATAAGGCGAGGCAGGCGAGAACTGCCGGAAGGCGCACTAAACCATCACTCACGCGTTAAGAAGGAGAACAAACCAAGATGGGAGGCTGCAGGCAATACCGGTGCGAAAAATACGACCGTCACCGCGATAACTCTAAAAGAATTCCCCTTCCCTCACCAGAAAAAAAAAAAAAGAAAGGATCTGTCCTGCTCCGTCGCCTCTTTCTTCATCTTCTCCCATTTTTCTTGTTTTAGCCCGACTCTGCGCCAGCGAGTGAGTCCGCATTCGCCCTCAGGCCATGAACCAATTTCACGGAAATACCTCATCTTGGCAGGTGAAAACTGCGCCCGCGCCTGAAGGCCCATTATACGCTGCCAGCCCAACTGCGTTGGGCGCGAAGTTGAAAAAGAACTGAAGAAGCAGCGTATAATAAATATCTGTGAACGAAATGAAATTCGGGAAAAATGTGTAAGCAAGCCCTTCATGGGAAGGCAAAGGCTTTTGACCCCTGCAGGAACTCATTGGAGTCGGAAATAAATGACAGTCACAGCTTATATAGAGAGAACAAATCAAACGACAACAGGACCAAGGCGAAGAAAACACATTACTCATCTTCTTCACGTGCCACCGGTCGTAGAGTTCGAGAAATGAGTGAGTTCTCTTATTGCCCTATAGCGATTTATACGCATATGTAGTTAAGGTCCACTGTCATTACAAAAAAAAAAATGTTATTTTTTCCGGCGACTGAGTTTTAGTTCTTTATTTCCAAGGATTATTTATGCAGTATAAATACACAGCGTACAGGTCATTGCAGACTTGGAGAATAATTGGATTTATAATCAGCATTAACGTTTAGCGTTAATAGACAAGTCATATGGCGATCAAATTAAGTGCGGGCCGAAGTGTTAGATTTTCGGTTTGGGATTTTGGCCAGGCCAAGCAGTAACTCTTTTCTCCTGCGTGTATTTCCTGCGTTTTAACGTTCCGTGTCCAGTATACTTGGGGATCGTGAACGGCACGTGCCGCTGCGTGATACAGCATGTTTCGCAAGGAAACGCGAAGTGCCCTATCTTAAAGACAGGACGTGCAAGCGAGGTAGGTGTTAGTGACTGTTAGGAGACAAAGCATGACAAAACGTAAACGACGCAGAGTGCATCATATTCTGCTATATGGGGGAGCTGTGCAGAGCTGTTCCTGTGCAGAAAAAAGGCACAATTCATTGGTTTTCGACCAATCAAAGTACCAGACCTAAACAGAGTAAACATTTAAAAAAAATTTGTTTTCTAGCCTCGCTCCAGTGGAAGCTGTACGAAGTGCGGTGAAGTGATTGGCCGGTCGTTCTTTTGTGTTTATCGTCTGTGTCTCGGAAATATTTCGCGTAATTTTCTCATTAGGCCATTGATTAGCCATAATCCGTACTTTTTATTTTATACTAATCTGGTTTATTGTAACCATTATCAATTGGCTAAGGTACTCGGCTGCAGATCCGAGGGTCGCGGGATCGAATCCCGGCCGCGGCGGCTGCATTTCGATGGAGGCGAAATGTTGAGGCCCGTGTGCTGTGCGATGTCAGTGCACGTTAAAGAACCCCAGGTGGTCGAAATTTCCGGAGACCTCCACTACGGCGTCTCTCATAATCACAGCTGGTTTTGGGACGTTAAACCCCACAAATCAATCATGTAACCATTATCAATATGCATTCATTAAGTTCATTTTTAATCATTACTGATAAATTTTATGGAATTTGCGCGATGCATGCAAGCTTGTGTTTTTCGGTACGTGACGTTACACAGCACGACACATTAGACGTCGACAGCCCGGGCCCCTAAAGTGCTCCGGACTTAGTAGCATCCGCTTCTAGTTCGCCTTGCAGATGAGCTCATCGGTTACTCACGTAGAACCAGTGCAAATCATATAACGAGCACAATACAGGAGACGACGACTGCTTTCCTAAGTCATATGAACCAATGAGCCTGATGCGTACGCAACTCCAGCTCAGTTTTACGTCCATTTTTTCACAAAATGCAGCGCCAAACTCAAGATTTGCTCGTTTTCTCGAACTTTCTATCAGTTATAATCATAACATGAAGCCAGTATCGAAACACATGTACTCGAGTGCATATTCACAAACATACCTTCAATTTATCTCTCCTTTTCCTCACCGTCACTGGGCACATAACACGCTTCATATCGGGTTAGTATGATATGTACGAAAAATCCTGATCACTGTCCCTATGAGTGACTACCATTTCTGCATTCCTAAGATGTATTAAGGACACAGGAGCGATAAGAAAAGCAAGACATGACGAGAAGGTGGATTTGTGAATACGGACCTCAAACATGTGTGGGCAGAGCATGGCCGCATGCGCCCACGTACATCGAGAGCCCTTGTTTCATGTTTCAGTATGCACACAACTGGATTATGACCGCTACATGGAGGCATACATAATTTCACAATTTCGATGCCTAAGGTGGTGGTCAGTTTTTCAAGCCTCTGTACTGGAGCCACATTCTGGCACAGCATCGAATCGCGTCCATAGCCATGGAAATTGATGTAATGATCAGAGCAATCAATATAACAAAGTTGATATATGGTCGATTTTGATCACAACAGAATCTTATATCAGCCGTCCGATACGTATAGAACTTGTGAAGCATGGTTGCAGACGGATGCGGCGAGACGTTGGGGATACTGCACGCAGCGCAGTTCGTTGCCGTGGAGACGATAAATCTCGCAGAGTTCTCCGCAGGACGACACTTCGTACACAACGCCTTTGAGCCGACTGCCCGAGTGACTTTCTCTCCGGCTATATAACCCAAAATGCGCGCGCGAGGCCGAACCGAGCGGTGTCTGCGGAGCTCTAGAAAGTGAGGAATGTTGCTTCCGGAACGCCGTTATTCATGGCCGTCGCTGACTTTTTTACGACGCCGGACACAAGGGGGGATGAATGGGGGGTTGGCGAAGCAGCCCCGTTTCGGAAGCTTTATGGCTCGCACTTCCTGTCAGTGTAAAAAGGCAGCGTGTCGTGGCGTCTTCCACGACAGGCCAGCGCATCGACCACCAGAGTCGCGTTGTTTCGTCTCACCAGAAAGGAGTAGCACGCGCTATGGCTTGTGTATATGTATATTCAAACCAGAGAAGGACATGCTTTTTCAGCCATTCCAGTGCCCCCGCGAACACGGTTACACGGCGCAAAAACGCCGGAGATCCGCTTCTGGCGCGACCGCGTGGTTGCGCCGTCAACGCTAGGGCCTTCCTTCTCTCGCGGCCCTCCTGCGGACGCAAGGCGCATCCCCCCGCGAACCCGGCCGGCGCCGATGTTTTCTTTCCGTGTTCTGCCGGCATCGAACAAGCTCCTTTCGCCCCGGCGCACCGGCAGAGAGCGAGAGGCACAGGAATGGGAAAGGATAGAGAAAGGATAATTAAAGATGAGGAGACCGCGGCGGCGGCGGCGGCAGGCGGCGTTGCCCGGCGGCTCTGCGGCGGCGCCAAGACCTCAGCCCTCCGGGACAAAACCACGCCCACTTGCGAGTTCGATGTGCGCAGACGTCAGCCGACCAATGGCGGTCGCCGGCGCCCGGCGCGAGGCGCCCTGCAGTGAGGCTAGAAAATGTCGAGGGAGAGGGTGAAACCTGAACTTTCTCTCTCCTTTGCATGGAAGGGTAGAAAGAAATCAGAGGGAGAGAGAAGGCATATAAAAAAATAAAAGAACGAAGATTCTTCGGGAGCCGAAGGACTGCGTGGAGGGACGGCGGAGTAGCGTCATGGAAAGAAGCAAAGAAAAAGTTCGCGATGCGCACACACAGAAACGCACTACCGCGCAGAAGATGGAAGAGTGGGCAGGAAAAATGGCTCCTTCCCCTCGCTAAGCCTAGGCGAGACGCGTGAGAAGAGAGGGAAGGAAAAGAGAGCAGAAAGAAGAGCGCGCAGAGAGCAGAAACAAAAGAAGCTCGAGTCGGCCGCCGAGAAAGAAGTAAGAAAAAGATTGAGGAAGAAACTTTCGTCTTTCCCTCACGTTCGCCGTGTGCCTTGCACTTAAAGCAGGCTATTTGTTACTACTCGGGAAAGCCGGGCCAAAGTCTTCTCGACGGCCACATTTTTTTTCTTCTTCATTCTTCTCTTCTTTCACTCTCCGAGTTTTCTATTTATATTTGTTTCCGGTTGCCTATGGTTGCCGAATTTATTTACTTATTTATTCCCTCGGTATTCCTCAGGGCTATCGACTTCTTTTCCACGCAGGGCAGCAGTCGCTCGCTCTTCGAATTTCTTGGTTCTTTCCAACTTCGTTACGCTCTCAGAGCGAAGGCCTTCTTTCGTTCTCAACTCTTTCTTTTATCGGTGCCTCCAGAATCCCCCAACTTTCCGCTAGCCCCCTCCCCCCGCCTTCTATTTTCACGTTGTTCGTCAGGGTTCATTCAGCTTCTGCGCATGTTGTTCCTCAGGCCATGCCTGGTGGTGAAGCGAACTTTACCTCTTTTCAAGCTGCAAGTAATACCCTCTCTTTGTATGCTTTTTCCTTCTTCGTCTCTCAACTTCTTCCGCCGCACTGCTTTCGATTGGAACTCGCGGCAGCTAGCGTCGTTATTTTCGCTTAGTTCAATCTTAGTCAACACTACCGCCTTTCCTTTGATTCGGCGCTGCCCTTCCTATAAGGTCTTCTTATCCTATCCACGAACTTTCCTCTCATCAGTCCTATAGCTTCACAAAAGGCCGGATAAAAAAAAAAAAGCACCGGAATGACCTTTACGCGCCCCCTATAGACGGCCCAGTGCAGGCGGAAGGAGTAGAAACAAACCCATTGAATACCAGCGACAGCCAGCGTATATATTGCGAGCAACGATGAATGAATCTCGGAGGCAGCGAATAAAAGCGGTGTTGTGTGGTGCGGAATCCAGACTCGAAGAAATCGCGCCTTGTGGGTATACGGCGCCGACAGGGGTTCATTAATTGCTCGAGGCGTGTAAATTATTTGCGACGTCCAATACATAGACCCCATCCTCCTTTTCCTCTTACACTCACACGCACACACCTCTTACTTCCCTCTACCTCCCAGACAGCTTGCCCAAAAAGAAATTCCTTTGGCTAGAAACGTGGAAAAGACTGCAAAGAAATGGCAAACCCCGGCGCCCCTGTCGAGACGTTAGAGTCAAGGCGCTTGCAGGAGCATTGGCTAAGATAGATCTCCGCATTACCGATGGCTTAGAAAGCACGAAAGTAGTTCCGAAGAATATTACCGTCTTATAGGGTTCGAAATGAGCAGCGTCTTGATTACATTGCTAAATGTCAAGGTAAAACTCCAGAACAGGAGTGAAAATCAAGCTGTCTTTTTCTCAGGAAACAGAGGCGTAGCGTTCGTTCTCAGTGTTGTTGCACAGGCAGTGAAAGGAAAAAATTGCGTTGCGCTGAAAGTTCGTTGCATTCTCCGAAAAATATGCAATCTTATTCACAATAAATGGCTGATTAGTGACGACCGTATTAGAGACACCTTTTCTTTTATTGAAATGCGCTTTTGAACGAGTCTCGTTACGTCATTCGTTTTGAGCGACACCGGCCAGACCCAATCTATGACGTCAGATGCAATTCTAGCATGACAACCTTGCGGATCCTTCACGTGTCTTCTACACCTTCGCTTGCCACACCGTAAAACACATTTGAAATTATGCATAATTAAGTTTTGCAAGCCCTAATAGAGTGCAGAAACTGGGGCTGTGTCCTGTCTTATCTCTCGGTACAACGAGATCCCGCAAGGGTATTGCAGAAGCAACAAAAACAACAAACAAGTGCACTGATAAGAGAAGGAGTAAATTATAAATTACTGCCGAGTACTATTGTCCCATCGTGTGGTTCGCCACATTTACTCAGGTATTCGTGTTTTGAAGGGTTTAATCAACCACAACAGCTTATTTCCATCTAGTGTCCATTAAAACGGCGGTGTGTGCACCATTATGTGAGGGCTATATATGCATAACGCCTACGGGGAGTTCTACCTCCGTGTCTTGCATGTGTCGAGTATTGCAATGGTGACGTCAATCACACCATGCAGCTTCTGGTAATACGCACAAAATGCAAATGTTATTGCGTCGTGGCCATTGCTGAGAGGAAGACGGAAATACTTAGTTGCCCATATCGCTGTTGTGTGTGCAAGGAAAATCTCGACGGTAACCATGGTGACTTCAATGGCGATATCCTCAAGCGTTTGGTGCACTGTTCACTGACTGTCATGGACTTTTGTTTGACTGGGGTATAGACTTCGAATTAATGTAGTCATACCACGGTATCAAAGACGGACATCAGTCACAGCGTAATCTGTGTGCGCGTGTCTCATAGATGAATTTCCAACGCGGTGCGCACCTACCGCCATTTCATCGATTTTAATTAATTACCTTAGCAATTAAAACACTCATTTTAGTACTAAACTTATGCTCTGATACTCACATAGCCCTAAACTTGATGTTTCTATATTACTTCTATCTTGGCAGGTTTTCCTCTGCTTCCTCTATTAAATTCGGTTTGCTTCGCTTCTGCCATCGTTCCATTCATATCTGATGCGGTCTCAAAAATGGCTATCCGTGCACCCCCAGTAAAGAATGGTGGTCGTGAAGGTGCTGGTGAAGAGGTACGTGGCGCTTTGCCTTGAATGTGGGAGGTGTAAGATCACTGTAAGGCGAGGCCAGAGCGCTATACATTTGAGTTATCTTGTGGCCGCACTGCGAGGAATACAATGCAAACTGCTTTGTGTGTATATAGTTCGAACTGTCTGTAACGAAGCTTCGCGAGGATTTGCTTCTAGATTTGTGCGAATATTTCACATTCAGGATATTTTACAAGTAGTGTTTACAATTCAATTCAATAACAATTGCTGGTGTGCCAAAAGTACGATGTGACTATAAGGTATGCCGTACAATGGAGGGCACCGGTAAACTTGACTGCATAGGTCTCTCTATAACGCTCATTGACAACTTAGACTATACGCAGGCGGCTATATAGCAGTTTCGCCTCCATCGAAAATGCGACCAGAGCGGCTGGGATCAAACCGACGCTTTTTGGGTCGGCAGTCAAGCATCATGACCACTATTGACCACCGAGGCGGACTGCTATTCGATCTGATTCGAACCTAAGCTTTCACGACGAAGTATTCGAAGTTACCGAAAAATAGATCCGCGGCGCATCTCGCACGCGATTTTTTATTGATCATTTCTAAGTTGTGGAACGTCATGGACAGCTTCCAGTGATTTCCGGTAAAGCAGTTTCAACGTCCGCCATTGTAATAGCGCTCGTAATTATGAGGCACGCAAGCGAAATTGTAGGTTTAGTACACAATGCGGTACGTCCTATAGAAAACTCGTGGCCCCTTCCCGATCATTGTAGGTTTCACTGCACGACATCGGTGTGAAGCGAAAACAACCGCTTCGCAGTGCGACTAACGGAGCGAAAACTGAAGCAATCTTTCGGACGTGCGACATTTCGCTTTAATGAAGACGGCGTTAGTGACCTGCGGTGAATAGAACGGCAGTCGCATAGTAGGCGTGCGTTGCAGTACGACGAGAAAAAAAGAAATCCTGTCTATGCATGACTGCGAGTCCTAATCAACGACGGCGACAACAACAAGAAAAAACTACAAACATTTTCGAACAAGTGACTGAATGAATATGTGACCTGGAAAGTAAGCTGAATGTTGTAACCACGCAGTAGGGCCCATGATTTCTCCTTCGTCTTGGGGTTGCTGGCAGTACACGTTTTGCTTTCGATTGAAAATCGACACCACTACTTCATATTGTAATATTTATGTAAATTGCGATTATAAGCGGATAAAGAAGGCGGATTCGTTGTAATGTCATCTTCAGCCTACGGTGAAAAAGCCGGGCAAGCGCTCTCAAGGAACTTTGCGAGGATGAGCCCGAAAGCCTGCAGAGTGAAGTCAAAAGCAATTAAAATGTGCAGCGACATGCACCTGACCAGATTAGCCAATGGAATTAGTAAATACAAAAAAGAAACTTTGCATGTGTTTTTTGCCGTCAAACCGCATAAGCTGGACATGCCGTTTAAATGTATAGTGAGCGAGCGTGGCACTTGGTCGCATCAGGTTAGCCGTTTTTTGCTTGAGCACCTGAAACCCCTTGATTTGCGGGATCCCTTTGTGACGAAAAATTCAACAGATGTGATTGCCTTTTTAAAAGATAACAAAGAAATTGAAAGTATGTTTTCGGTGGATGTTGAAGATTTATTTTACTCAGTGCCGCATGCTTATCTGTTTCAATCAGTACGCGAATGTATTGATTTTAATGGGGCCATCGCGTTTCAGAACGAAGGGGGAATCAGTGTAAACAATTTTAAGTCCCTCCTTGAGTTCTACCTTGGCTCCACAATTGTGTCCTTTGGTAGTGAGTTGTTCCTCCAGAAAAATGACATCTGTATTGGCTATTGTGTTGCCCCTGTGCTGTCTGACATATTTTTATCCTGTATTTACCGCGATTTAGAATCCACTATTGACAATGGCTCTGTCCTGCGAATTTTTAGATATGTTGACGATTTTTTTAGTGATTTTAGGTACGGATTCTAACTCGACCTATGGAACTACAATAGTGTAAATGTGTAAACAGGGATAAGCTGTACGCCAATGAAAGCATGGACACTTGTGCCTCACTTTCTCGGAAGAACATTGTGGAAGCGCAATATCTATCTATCTATCTATCTATCTATCTATCTATCTATCTATCTATCTATCTATCTATCTATCTATCTATCTATCTATCTATCTATCTATCTATCTATCTATCTATCTATCTATCTATCTATCTATCTATCTATCTATCTATCTATCTATCTATGTGTCTGTCTGTGCTACCAAACCGCTTCCAGTGGCTTGATACGTATCAGTCTACGGATTCAGCCACTAAAATGATCTACAAATGGAGGTGAAATCCCGGTAAGTGGGAGACAGGCATCCTGTTGGCAATATACAAGAACAATGTCACCCATGCCGCTTAGTGGGTCTGGGGGCCTGCAGAAACACAGAGTGACGAAAACGGGGCGCCGAAGCGCTGAAACCCGCACAATACACAATTCCCAGTGTGCGAGACTAGTTAAACAACTCCTCCGGGCTCAACGCCGACGAAATATATCGCCGGGCCACGAGTACTCCCGACATCTCGGCCCGAGTTTATAAGCTGCCGTCATAAAACTCGCCAACGTGTATATACGTCTCGCAACCCTGCGCCGCGCGCCCACCGATTTTTCACGGCGCCCACTGGCACGTCCGGAACTCTGTACGACCGAGACACGGGTCGCACCCGACCTGCAGCCTGACCAAGGCAGGCCATGCGATCGAGTCGCCGAAAGCGGAAACCGGGCGTCCAGTTCCAAACGCGCGCGGCATTCAATTTGGGCCACACCATTTCTCAATGCCTCGCGTATCGCGTAGATTTTTTTTTTTTTTTTGAAACATTCGTTTTCACCTCCCTCACTGACCGTCTATCCCCCGCGGCGTGTTCCATTTCAACGCCCGGGATCCCTTCTCCGTGGACGGCATCTTAGTTGAGGGCCATTATCGTATGTTTCCGCCCGAGGCGGCGGCGAGCAGTGGGCGACCGGGATTCGTTTTCACCGCATCTCTCAGCCGTCACGAAGGGCCGAAAGAAAATGCCCTCCAGAAACTTGAAGAAGCCGGTCTAGAGCGCGCGCCTCAAAACGACCACGCCAGCAGGGCCGACCACCGCCGGGCTTGCGCTGAAGTGAAGGCCGGCGAGGCAAGATCAAGAAGCCTGGGCTGGGGGCATCAACGATACTCGGAGACGGGGCCGGTCCTGGTGGTGGGAAGGTGTCTGCTTGACTCGGCTTGCTCGCCGTTGGGAGAGGGGTACTGTGCGTACGTGTGCGTGGACTACACGTAGACCTTCTCGCGATTCGGAACGTAAAAAAGAAAGAAGGAGTAAGAAGCGTCATCTGTATAGCGGCAGCAAGCGGGGCAGCTATATATATTTATAAAAAGCCCCACGCCAACCGAACACCGCCGCCCTGACGGAGGAGTCCATTTTTCAGGAGGGAACACGAACGCACGCACACGGCGTATAAGGTGTAAAAGACGACGAAGCATGGTCGGTCGTCATGCGGTGTGCCATGGTCATAAGCTGTGTGCGTTGCCGCGGCTCTGTACAGGCCCGCCCCCCACTAGCCGCCGCCTCGTCGGCGCGTCTCAGCGCTGTCGCGCTGCCGGCGGCGGCAGCGATCGCGTCGCCCGCAGGAAATGGCGGGATCAAGTAGCGCGTTGACACTCAAGTGGAAGTAAATAGAGCGGCAGGCAGGCAGGCCGAGCCGCGCCTCCTTTGGCCGGAGAGAAAAATAAACGGCGGCGGCTGGAGAACGGATATATACAGCGCATAGAAATAAATAAATAAAAATGAAGTACAGAAGCAGCGAGGAACGCGCAGAGCGCGCGTGCGAGTCACCGCTTATGGATAAATCGCGCGAGGAAATCGCAATTTTCTCGCGCGCAATCATTTCTCCGAGCTGTGGTTCCGCCTTCGCTCCCGCCGGAGGACACTCCCTCTTTCTTTCTTTCTTTCTTTCTTTCTTTCTTTCTTTCTTTCTTTCTTTCTTTCTTTCTTTCTTTCTTTCTTTCTTTCTTTCTCAGCCTTCACCTTTCTCGGACTTTCGCTGCAACACTGCCGGACCAAACACTTTCTCTTCTTCCTTTTTGTTCTTCGGTGCATTACTTTGATTTCGAGAGTCAGCACATCTTTCTACACTCCTACACTCTCGGCCTCCCTCGGACGCCCGTACACGGGCACTGCATGGCTGGCGTGAGCGCGTGGAGCCGGCACTATTTCTCTTAGTGAGTGAGGCCACGGCTTGTCGGAGCCCGCTGCAGTAGTACTCTTGATTGCTCCGCCTTTGTTTGCAGCGCGTTTGTTTGCAGGCTCCCACCATGAGTGGTGAGAGAAGTCGGCGCCGCTTTTCCGAACCATCTTTCGTCGTCGGTCCCCGTCGGTGCCGAGTCAGCCCACTGCAGCACGAGGTTGCGCTTCGCCGCATAACTCACGCGGCCCAAGATAGAGCGCCAACGTCGGCGCGAAAGCTCAACAGGGTTCTTTGAATGGTATCGAAGGGTCGCGGTTATTTGACGTCGAGGCCAATGCGTCCCGGTGTAAGTCACCGCGGCGTTCGCATTCAACGAAAGGCCGGCCCATGTGTGTGCACAGCGATGCCAAGAATAAGGGTAAACATCATTTTTTTTTTCTTGAAAGCTGGCCTGTTGCACACGGTCTCAATGACGTTGTCGTGTTGAGCGGTGTATGCACATACCTCACCGCTTTATGTGTTGCAAGGCGTCGCGTCTCAAGAAAAGAAACACGTTAGCGTAGGCGTAGTGTGGAAAGACTGCAATAGGAAACGTCACTCGTCTTTTATGAAGTAAAATATTAGTCAGGACTAGCGCGGTTACGCCCTCAGGATGCAGACTAGAACGGCCTACGTCGTTTTCCAGTCGTCGAACTACTTTATTCTCAGGTTGTTAAAATAACGCAGTGGTCTGCTCTCTGGCGTATTCATTCTCCTTTACAGACATTCAACGACACTGATCATTATAGGAGGAGCATCGTGAGGCACGTTTTGAATAAGTGTGTCACTAAATAATGTTATCTCCTTCAATTCTGGAGTGATTGTTTTGAGGCTTGCGTTTCACGTAGTTGATTACGCGCGTGAGCGCTTGATCAAATGTATATATATATATATATATATATATATATATATATATATATATATATATATATATATATATATATATATATATATAGATCAGAAAGAAGATATCCGTGAGCCCGAATAAATATTTTCAAAAGAAGAGATTCACACGATTAACAAAAAGAATATAAGTTTACTGACGTTGCGGCCGGTGGACCAGCCTTCATCAGAGCCTCTGATGAAGGCCGGTCCACCGGCCGCAACGTCAGTAAACTTATATTCTTTTTGTTAATCGTGTGAATCTCTTCTTTTGAAAAAAAAAAAAATATATATATATATATATATATATATACGTGTGTAGCAGTGCAGTCTACATAAGTAATATTCTATTGGTGATTATGTGAAAGTCGAGGAAATACAGAAAGCACGCATAAAATGTATACTCTGCCACTATAACACCTCACATCACCATGATGCCGTAGCAGAATAGACGTCGTTACTGCACTGCGCGTGAGTAATTAGGGCTATTCCTGTTATAATGCAATTACGATAATTTAAAAATGCATAAGCTTGGACAAACGAAAATAAAAATAATTTAGAACAGCTCACACACACGCACACACACACACATATTCATACATAGAAGGCCGATGACCGATAGTAAGCAATGTGCCGGAAAAATACTGTATATACGCAATTAACAACAATCAGTGCTGTGCTGCAATCCTCCTGCTTGTGTATAAAACACCAACTAGCTGAAGCATCAGCCTTAGTAAACGCTGCTGCCTCTCCCATCATGCACACTATTCGCTTTGAACAGTCGTGACGGCGGCCAACACTCCTCTCACCTTTTCATGCTCGCTCGCTCGCTCACTCACTCCACTCACTCCACTCACTCACTCACTCACTCACTCACTCACTCACTCACTCACTCACTCACTCACTCACTCACTCACTCACTCACTCACTCACTCACTCACTCACTCACTCACTCACTCACTCACTCACTCACTCACTCACTCACTCACTCACTCACTCACTCACTCACTCACTCACTCACTCACTCGGCCTCATCTGCCATGTGCCCGTGCTCCTGAACCAAATCGGCGGCGGCTACGGCGGCCACTACTGATGCTGCAAGTATTGGGTTCGATTCCCAGTGCCGCCCGGCACCCGCCGGTCTTCCCAATGGGGAGATCGAGGTACCCTGACCTAGCGTACGGTTGTGTAGATTATCCCCTGTCTCGGGAAAGTGGCCGTTGCTTTCCGCTCTATTCGTCTAGTATCCTTACCCCTGTCAGTGTTTCTCAGTCCTGAGACAGTTGCCGTGCGCTAAGAACAGAATTTACTCTCCTTGCAAAAGAATTTCTCGCAGTGCTCCTCAACATGGGCCTATGAGTATGCGCCATGGTATATCACGCTATTTTAACAGCGGAGCTGTTTAGAAGCCCACCATGTCTGCCGCCCTCGATGTCCCCGGTGTCCGCTGTCACGCAGAAAGAAAGTTTTGCCTTCTTGCCCTCAGCCCACAGCTACATGAAAGTGATTATGCGAAGAGCAATACACACCGAAGGAGGAAGGAAACAAAGGTAGGGAGGTTAACCAGGAAGCGTCCGACTGGATACCCTACACAGACGGATAGGAAAAGAGAGTGGAGAGATGAGAGAGAGGGAAAGAAAAAAGAAGCAAAGGAGTTCCGCGGTTGCAATGATTGTACACTTACCACTTATGCACAGCCTTTTCTACATCACGCAATGCACAAGATACAGCTCCACTAACGTGAAAACTGGGAAGCTGCGAAGCATGCGGTGAAACGCCGGTGTTTCCCGCAGGGAACGTCAGCCGCTGCTATAATGAGCTTGCTTTACCATGACCACGACGACGTTAGACACCGACAGCCTGGCCGCATTAGCGGAAACTCGTTAGAATTGCTTCTGACACGACAACCCTACACGTACACTGTCTGGGTGCACTGCCTTCAGGATCGGGCCCACAAATGCACACACACTGCACGACTTCACTGCTTCCATGGAGGATCGGGCCCACCGTGACGACAGCAGCAGGACACGCCGACAAGCCCAGCCCCTAAGGTGCTCCGCACCTACAAGGTGGCAAGTAATGGCAGATAATGCGCCGAAGCGTAGGGTATTTATTGCACTAGTAGTACACAGTTAAAGATGTTCGCACAAGCCCCTTTGTACTCAAGAAACAAAACGTTGCTTTCACTGCCTTGCGCGTCGATGAGCGATGGGGACGGCGTCACAGTAGCATATGTACTGAAAGCGGCCGATTGTCCAGTCGTTGGAATGTCTACAACTTAAATGTGAACGCTTGTGGTTGCAATAGCTTCGCCGGAAACAACCCAGAACGTATAAATGAAGGAAAGGTTAAGTATATCTCCGCAAAGCTTAGTCATTGAAACCCTCCTGTCTTTTGCTTTTTCGTCGCCCCTTGTCGTTATGTCCGGTCGGAAGTACCATTAGGATTATAGGCCCTTAATAAATATAGCTCCATACGCCACCCACTGAGTTTGCGCGTTGCTGTTTGAAATAGTGTACCGTGGGCTCGGTTACCTTAGGTTTTATGGAGCCTTTATTGAAATTAAGTGCGTCCCCTCCCCTTTGTCGCTGATCAAAGCTTAGTCAGTTCGTAGGTCATGACTTACTATTTCTTGCTTCGTCAAAAGGAGAAAAAGAGAAAAAGCGAAAGAATGAAAACGAGGGACAGTTGATTGTAGTGACTGCCTTGTATATGCCACTGTCATTGCTCAAACATGAAATTACGTGCGCTAGAAGCCCGCATTCGTATGAGCACCTTGCAAGCTTTTGAATTTGTGCAGCACCTTTCTTTTATGTGTAGTATGCACCCTTTAAGTTGGGCTTCTTTCCTAACTACAACGCTCGGTGGAGGTGAAACCTTATCAAGGACTAGAAAAATGTAAATGAAAAAATAAAAAGCACATACGTTAGCATAGAAAGAATATCTCGGTGCAATACAACTTCCATGTTAAACAAACAAAATGTCGAGCTTTTCATTACAAATTGCCTTCACCGTGGGAAGATCGGTCCAGTGTCTGATATTTCTATCGCATATTCAAGGCAGGTTCTTGGACGACGCAATTAGGCTAAAGCGCAACTCTCATTTGTTTCTTCCCGAACGCGAACGTTAGAAGCACCACGCTTAACAAGTCTCGAACAAGCCCCCCTTCCCGTTTGCGCTGCGACTCGCTTTTCTTGCAGATTCAACAGGTGCCATATAGCGCACAGTTCATATACACAGTGCTCTTCCCCTTCCATTGTTGCCACTTCTTTTTATACTCCGCACACTCCATATAACACGTCAGCGACAAAGGGGAGGGGTGCATTTACTTTCAATAAAGGGTCCATAAAACCTAATGCAACAGAGTCCACGGTTACACTATTTCAAACAGCAACGCGCAAGCTCAGGGGGTGGCGCATGGAGCTATATATTAAGGTCCTATAATCCTAATGGTATACTTCCGACCGGACAGAACGACAAGGGGCGATAAAAAAGGAAAGACAGTGACCAGGGGGGTTACAATGTGAGGAGAGAAGCCATTCAGGGCGGAGTGTACAACACGGGGTAAAAGCGTACAGTGGTGAGAGTGAAAGGGACGATTCGAAAGAGTGGCGTACCGCCGTCGCCCGCTTATGCCTGTGCTTCGAGTCACGGCGCGAAGTGTAGTAAGTGTCTGTGCGTCCATCCTCTATACACTCTGCAGCCGGGAAGAGTGTTATAGCGTTGCGTGCGCAGAAGGATGGGGAAGAGATGGGGTGGGTGGCGAGGGTCTTCCTCAAAAAGCGCCATAAACGGTTGCCAGACAGATCATTTCGACAATGACGCGGCGGCCAAGGACGCCATTTCGCCGCCTGGCGATGATGACAGTTTTATGACCAATTTGGCCATTCGCGGTTTTCCTGGTGTACGCCAAACCACGACCGCGGAGGCTGCGCCGCCTCCTCCCCAGAGGTTGTGTCCTTTCCATCTACTCCCCCCCACTCCCTCTCTGCTTTACGAAGCCTACATTGCGCCCCCTTCTGAAGCCCCGCAGCGCAGACAACGGGACTCGGTTAGCGCTCGGAAAACGTTGATTCCTCCGATGGCATGTATATAGGCCCTGAATCTGGAATGACCCGAAAACGGTCCGGCAGTGATGTCTACTTTAGAGACAAAGCGGAACCGGCGGTGCGCTCTCCGGGCGCTACTTGTAGCCGAGACGCGTATCGAATGTGGGCTCGGATGCGCCCTCTCCCGTCCTTATTCCTCCCCTCGCCTGCCCATTTTCGTAAGAGCTCGCATTCTGAACACCCGGATGTCATTGGCTAAATTGATACAGTCTTTGTACAGGGGCAGCCGTGATAGCATATTTTAAACGAGGCTCCGCAAACTGTTCCGATTGTGCCTCCGGGGTTATATACCGTCAATAGGTCGTAAAGGGCATCGCACTTCGGAGCGTTTAGATGACAGTGGTTTGTTACCTTTGAGGGAAGTGGAGAGACAAGAGGAAGGGAATGTTAAGGCGCGATTTACGCGTCAAGTGCAGGTGTTTGTCAGCGGGAGTTTGCCAGGAGCTATATAAAGAGGAGATGATCGCGGAAATGAAATGCGACTTCGCTGATGGAATTTTCTTCGTGTATCATTCTTGGGAATACGACTGTCGTTCGCCCAGCATATAAAAGATTCAGACTTGAGAACTTAACCCATTCTAAAACGTAATGCAGAAGGAATAGAACGCGGAACTGATACCCCGGATGATATATAATGTATAAAATACATACATACATGCAAAAGAGCCACGCAGCAAGCGTTGGAAGAAAATTTGTACAAGATGTCTTGAGCGAATGACTGAATGAATTCAACAGTATAATAAGGCACTGTGGCAAGTAAAGGGGACAACATGAGGATCGCTATAACTGACAGCGCTTCAACACCGCGCGTGCCTACCCTTGTAATACAAGTATTTCGATGCCTTCTCACGTTTTGTTTATCGAGACCACAATAATTTGCTTACCGGCGTGTGTGGTGACTATGTGCTCAATGTTTCCAGCAACTCTATACTTGTCTGTATACAGTCTCGTAGATTTGGTGTCGATCTCCGAACTACAGCAATCTCCGATTCCCGATCTGCCGAAGTATCGGAGACAGTGTTCTTCGATCTGTCGAAGTATATATACTTTTGTAGATCGGAGAACACAGGTTCATAGTATCTACTTCGACAGATCGGGGGAGGGGGAGGGGGGGCATATGTTCGTGAAGCTCAAGCAAAGCACAATGACGATTATGATAAGGGTACCGTAATCAGTACGCCGTACAATGTGAGCGCATAGTTGTCACTGTATCCGCTCATCATAAATGGTCTTATATAGCGCAGAAACCGATCGTAACAGATGTGTTTAGCGTATAAACGGGAACCTGATAAGAAATTACAAATATTGTTCTCAGAAAAGCCAAAAGATTTGCAGCCGCCTGGCGAGTAGATATATCGAATATTTTATTGAGACAAGTGGGCATCGAAAAATTGGCAAGGTTTATAAGTACGCATCGCTACAAGAAAATTGATATGCTTGGCTGGAGACGTTATATACTTTGTATAATACTAGACAGGCTGCACAGACAATAGAGCGACGAACATTTAGAATTTGATTGATAAAAGCAAACATTACCGCAAAACGAACTCCCCCATACCCTTTCATTATGGTGTAGCTTATTCGTCTTGTTCATTTCTGCACGTCATTCTCGAAGATAAAGGCGATACCACATGGCAGTCAGGTTACTCAGTGCACAAACTTAAGGTATCACAACGTGCAGAGATTATGCAAAAGTAAAAGAAAATGAGAAAAAGGGCTCTCGAGGAACAGTTATTAATTTTGCAATGTTCTTAATCACAGGCGTGCCTCTGCGGTGAAACCCTGAACTCGCTTTTAGAACGTACGCTTATTTGCGGCTTTACTTCGCATAATGATTCTAGCTTGCGGAGAGCAAGAAACTTATGCGCACGACGGAATAATAGCAACGGAGATCGATACAGGAACAGACGCCATACGGGACTGCGTGCACAGTAGCTGCACTGCCAGGCGTCCTCAAACGCGTTTCGAGCAGGGGAACCTAGATCGCCACGATAAATAATTCAATTAGGGAGGTTATCTGAATGCTCTCCACTCTAAATGGGCTGGCCTTCCCAGCACCCTCCTTTATGTATACGAAAGAAAGCCAAAACTAGAGGCCCGCGCAGCACCCTGAGGTACATACGGCAGCAGGAGCACATGTGTATATAGTTAATTGCGAACACCGCAGCTCTTGGAAGCAGCCCTGCTGTCGCAGCACAGCAAAACCGTGATTAGGAAACCTTTGGAACAAAGAAACAAGAAAATGCCCACGTCGAGTTCTTCCCGCGGAACGTGTAAGGTGTAGCTATGGCGAAATGGCAAGAGAGGCCCGTTTATGCGATTTACGCGAAAGATTAAAGAAAGGAAAAGAAAAATACACGATTGCGGCCTGCCAGGCAGCCGGCCCACGCTGCGAAGCTCCCAGAGGGTATACGTTCTCAGCTGAGAGAAGCGAGCTTTGCGAACGGAGGATGCGGAGCTCGAAGCGCAAGAAACTGCGTGGCAAGTTTGCCGCTATCTGTATACTGCGCTGCGGCTCCTGCGTGCCTTACAGTGAAGGCAAGAGAGCAAGCAGCAGGACGGGGGGTGTACTGCGTAATCGCCCAGCGGTAACGTTTATTTACATTTTGATCAAACACAAAAGCGAGCCGGAACAACAGAAGGCCGCGTGCGCAACCTCTAATTGGCCATCAGGGATAAGGAAAGTTGGTTCTCGAGAAACGGTATCATTTGGGCAGCACACGAAGCGGTTGTGCGGTTTGCTCGCTAACAGCGTGTGAAGCTGCGGCAGATTAAAGTGGGCGGAGCGGGGAAAAGGCGTTCCGCCCGCGGAATCGTACGCACTGGCGAGCCACGGTGTTTCTCCTGCGTAACGCCTTTAACACGCATACGTGTACACAGCGGGAAAAAAGAAAATAAGTCGTTTCGTTAAATTAAACTTTCATTAGTACGTGGAGCTCCACGATGCTGTCTGTATAAGGTACGGGTTCTGGCGTGCCGGCGAGGAATGTTGAATACAGGATTGCACGTATAAGTTTCAGCGTCAATACGAGGACGCCATTTTCTTAAAGAATGCCCATTACTTGAAAGACGGTCCGGTATCTCCGTGTTTAGGATGTGCGATACCCAAGTTACTATTACCTGTATGTCCCCATTTTGAGAAATACGCGTAACGCTAGCGCCGGTGAAGAGTATGTAGGATACGCTTGAAGACTTTATATCAAAACACTGAGAGTGGACATTTAGTCTCATCTTCATTCCCAAATGTAATCGCTGAGAGGAAATATTTTTGCAGGCGTACGTGCTCTATTACACGGATAGTTCTCCCGTTAAAATGTGCAAATGCACAGGACACTTTCGTGCGCATATGACGCGTTGCAACTAATGTATACGACAGTGCCATGAATCTGAATGCGGGTTTGAAGAGCGCTGTCACTGAAGCGAAAAAAAAATAAAAAAGTTCCTTCGCAATCGAAAGCGTTAGCAGCTTCTCTAAAGAATATTATTACAGCGAAGCTGTTGTAGCTATTCGTAATTCATGCGTCGTAACTCGCATCGCAGGACAACGGGTATGCGCCACAGAAAGCAGGCATGTTCCAAGAAACCCTCAGCACTATATATATCATAGAGTACAGCATATAGTATTCCAAGAAGGTGGGAAAAAGAAGCGTGGGCGAGAAGGAGGGAAAGAATGATGGAAGAGGGTAAGGAAACTGGCATGCGCTACAGAAATTGGGTATGTGCTAAGCACCTTGTATCAGAGCATAGTCATGTACAGTATATAGCGCAGAAAGTGGTGGGCGAGGGAAGAGAGAGTGAGGGAAACGAGGGTAGGAGAGGGAAAGGCATCAATCTGTGTTCGCCAGGTGGCGGCGTTTGCTTGCCAAGCCAGGCTTCGAAAATAGCCTCGCAACAGCCAATACATAGCCAACCGATAGCCAACAAAATCTGGGAAATGATCGATTGTGCTTGGGCCGGTCTCAGAAAGCGTGGCAATACCTCGCAATAGCAAATCGATAGCGAAGTGAACCTTGCTGGAAGCCGCCCAGCTCCGCTGTGACCCAGCCTTGCGCCCCTTAGCACAAAATGCAACATTTTTTTTTTTTTTCACAATTGGAAATACTCTGTGGTTCACAGCACAAAAGAAATACTTTGCATGGAGAAGTTGTTGAAATGCGTAAAGGATGCTGGCTTCGCTCCTCAATAAGGCCTGACGATATGTCAGTGCTGTATTAAACCTAGAAGGAAGACGCGTGGAAATAGTGCAATCCGTTCGTTTTAGTGCGGTAGAGAAATTGAGACGGTTTAATAGATAACGTAGGCGATTGCTAGAAATACGCGAGCAGTACATGAATGCGTTTAACATCTCAGCTGCCAGTCTGTGCGTAAAAACTACGAAATATTGATGAATCCATAACGAAACAATGTTCTCTGTTGTTGTTTTGATGCAACGGTTACCAGATAGTTACTGACAGCGTTTTAGAACATTCCTGGAGAGCAAAGGTGCCTGCAGATGCCTGCAGATGCCTTCGATGGTCTCATATTCGGTGGGCGCCGGTCCGTGATCACAACGATCAACTTGTTTAAGAGACACTGCTATATATATCTAGGAACGGAAAGTAAAGACTGGGAGCGAATATGTATGCTGGAAGTGTAAAGCTCAAGTTAATTTAATATGTCTCGCCCGCCTGCTATGAGGAAAAGAAGCTTCATCTTTTACTGATACCATATCCCTAGAAAGAATGAGATTAGTAAGATAAGCGACAAGACAGATGAATGACGTCCTTACATAAGCATGCCAATCTCACCAACCATGGGGTGGTTCAGTTACTTGAAAAATTTCACGAAGTTTAGATATGCATGCCTGTCTAATATCAAGCGCCACGCGTAAACAGCATGTTCTCCGCATTGGAGGGTGGCGAGCCTACGGCGATAACATAAAACATCCGTGCTCCGTAATGAGTATTTCACATTTCTTGCAAGTATAACTTCATCCAGGAGGCGTAACCACTTTGTGTATTGGGTTATGGTTGAGTGTCGCATTTAGCTGCGTCGCACATTTCGCATAGGAATGGCTGACACCGGAGCTTTAGGGTTACTGCAGCGACAAAGATATCACCCGACATTATCTGTGTCATGTGTCTGCAGTACAGTGTGCAGATCACTTTCCATAACTATCCATAGCACGCGCTGTGCACTGTACTCAACCATTTGAGCCTAACAGACGCTTTCCTGGTTAACCTCCATGCCTTCCACCTTTCTTAAGAGGAATGGACCTCTGCGACGCTGTAGGGCGTCTCTGCAGTTACGGCTCAAGTTCCAGACACTGCTGGCTTTAACGAGACGGATGACCACCTCCTGCATCTTTCGAAAGCATACACTAGCATGCACAACCTCTGGCCTAAGCAGAAACTAGATAAACAGAAAGCTTCCAGCGCAACTGGCTAAATCAACACATCGCAGAATGCACTTACAAATACACTTACAGGTATGTCAAATATAACAGCACGTAGGGCGAACTCGGTCTCGTATTTGCCTGGCACCTTTTGCGATATATATTTTTTACAATCCTTCCCATGCTCAACCGGAACAATTAACCCGCCTCCTACTTAAGTTTAAGGGCTCCGTCAAGGCGCTCAGAAATAATGTTCCCCATCCGCCCTGCTTGCTCATACGCAGGCTATATTTAGAGCCGACAGTAACTCCAATCGATGCTCCCATCATTGACGCTCAGGCAAGAGAGGTCCTTCTTTAGCTATGGACGAGGTCTGCATGGACAATATGCGCACTGAGCAAAGCAGACAAGGTCACAAATGCTATCCTCCGTAACCTAGACGATAACTCGATCCCGACCATCACGGCACAAATAAATTATCTGTGCGTGCTTCCCCTTTGGCCAAAACAAGCACAAGTCACTCACATTTCCAAAACTGGGCGGAAATCTATTTATGAATGAAATCCACCCGATATCCTACACCTCTTGTCCGAAAGTTCATTAAGCTCGTCCTTCTCAATCGAATCCGCAGTTATATTGAGAATACAGCCCGTTGCCCCCAATCCTCACTCCATTATTTACAGGATGCGATACCAAGCATCAAATTTGCCTTCACAGAACAAGTTCGCGGCAAGCTCGAGAGCTGTGCTGTACCCTATTACCTTACGTATACATTTGACATCTCCTATGCTAATATTGACATGTGCGGTTGTTTTCATTTGCTTCAAACAGAACGCCATTATCACCTTCCCATGAATCGCGCACTTGCTGTGATTTTTTGCAGGGAGCGCCATTAACACTTTTCTGTTATCGAATATCACTTTTCAATATCGAATCCCTAAATCATTTAAAGCAAGTGGTCGGAACAAAAGTGCATACATACATCGGGGGCTTCCGCAGTGATAGAATTAACGGCAGGACTTCACCAATCCCAGGTCGGATAGGCGTATGTGGCCACGGCACTTCCTGGGTGTAATCTGGCGTTGTTAATATTCCGATTAAGATCCAGCACCACACACGAAGCATTATAAAGCAGATTTCATCACCCTCTGGGCAAACCGATTTATTCAATGCGTACACTGAAGCAGCACAGCGGGTAGCTGTCAACACTACAGAGTCCTAGGTTAGCGCTAGAGGTCTCGCATGTTCACCGCTGAAATCAGAGCTCATTCTACCGCGCTTCACCAAACTTCATTATTCTTTTTTGTCGTCTATTATGTAGTTTTATACAGTAGCGGTAAAACAACGACGTTACTTTTCAATGGTAACAGTAACAAGTTGCTTTTGGAAACTAATTGTAACAGTTGCTTTTTACTGGTAACGTGGCCATGACTTACTATAGTCTACCTAAACCACTATTGTAATGGTGGTTCTTGTGGTGGGCATAATGGGTCTATGGTGAGCGATGCTATGTGCCTCGATGAATGCACAGCTAATCAAGCTAACCCGTCCCGTCCTCTCGTGCATTTGCGTCCATTTGAGTATACTGTTAAGGGGGATGAGATGAGCGCAGAAGATGGCAACAGCTGCAGATGGCAGCAGTCTTCCCTGAACCAGAGAAGGCACCGTCTGTTTTCAGGTGCTGTTGTGGAGTGTTGCTCTCTTTCCGTCCCTGTTTTAAGGGTATTGAACTGGCCGACAACGCTATAGGGTGGGCGGAACGGCCTAAGGCGAATTAACTGCACATTCAGTGAGGCACACAACATCGCCACCATGTACGCATTAAACCCACCACAGGAACCACCATTAGGATGGTGGTTTAGGACAGGTGGATTATAGTCAGTCATGGGCACGTTACTAGTAAAAAGCAAGTGAAAACCACATTTATGATGGTGATTTTGGTGGGTTATGACAACGGGTGAAAGTGGGACTTTCATTGGGGACGGTGTAAACTTTTTTTCGTCCCGGCCCGTTCCTCCTCCCAGGTAAAACGAGACCGCCCACGACCAGGCTCGAGCTTTCGACTCCCGAGCGCACAGCCTGACGCCGTCCGGAGTGGAGCATTTGGGGACAGAACTGAGGGAGCGCTGCCGATGCGCTACCGTCGGGGCTAACGTATGCAGAAGTAACACGACGCTATCGATTGTTCAAGCTAGTCTATCCCCGCAAGTAAGTCACAAAGAGACAAGCTATAGTCTGGAGGCAGCACAATATGAATACTTTCCCAGTGGCCTGAATACATTCATTCGCAAAGTAATCCTTTCTTACAAACTAGATGCTGAAAAATACGCCCAGCAGAACGAGCAAGCTGCATACCTACTTCACATCTTAGAGCTGCCCTCACATGACCCGCTCTCGCCATTACCAAGGTTTGCAGTTCTCTACCCCTGCCTCAGTAGCAGGAAGCAACGCTGCTCAACCCTGGCGCAGGTGCTGAGATCTGGTCCAGCTGTTGAGCCAGGTGGGAGAGGCAACCACCAGCACGGAAGAACTCCTGCTCGCCTGACCTCAAGTGGATACCCACGATTTGCGTGTACTTAGAAATGTCTCTAAATAAGGGTTTTCCTCCTCCTCCGCCCCCTTTTCTTTATGTGCCACCAGCCTGCCGTCCTGACGAAGACAAGTCCACTTGTGAAAACGTTTGTTCCAACGACATTTCCTGTTCTACATCGTCTTGTGTTTCGTGCGTTTTTCCTTTACTTTCCATTTGTCATCTTTCGAACCCCTGTTTCTCTGTATTATTTGAGGGTAGCAAGACCGAAACTAGCATCTGGTGTGCCTCCAACCAGCTTTGTCATTCTTTTCCCTCGCTCTCTTTCTATGACTGAATAAAAATGATTTGTCGAAGCTGCTTACGAATACTGGATACCAAAGATCACACGTATATTGCTGTAAATGCAAACAATGTCTCGATAATATATAGAGGTTCTTTTATATAAATTGGTTGGGCGCCACGCCACCATTGTCACGAGCCATCAAACAGTACCAGCTAGCGGTATTTATCGCAGTGACTCGATGCGAAGCTCGCGCTACAGGCACACGGTGTTACGAAGAGAAAAGGAGATCATATATACTTAAGGAGACTACACACGAAGAAGGACTGCCGTCTCTGACGGGGAGGCATAGTGAGAGACAGAGTGTGAATGATATTAAACAGTACAATGACGCAGGCAGACAGTGCAGAGTTCTAACTGCTAGAAAGTGCATGTGAGCAGTGTGTGCAAGTGCGACCGCTAAGTGCCCAAAGTGCTCACCCAAGATGCACTGCTCGCCTTAATAATGTTGCATGCTTCGCGAGCTCCATCGCACTTACGCCATGGTACACAGTATAACTACGTTCAGAAAGCGTTGCCTCCTTGTGCAGTGCCACAGTGAGCGAAGGTAGAGAGAAAATTGCTCGCTCATTACTCTCCCGTAAGTGCTAGGTGTACTCGAGCACGACACGGAGACTTACGACTAGGCCAGACAAGACGAGCGTGCCCGCTAATGCACCAAGCGAGTGTGGTGTCACTACGCTGGTTCTCAGAACTTGCTCGGCCAACAGGAGGTGGAAACTTCGCGCCAGAAATGTGTGCGGCAAAACAGAACACGAATGCAATGGCAGCGACGAAGTTTTCACATGCTGAAAAGTTTCGTATGCTGCTGAAGGAAACTATGTGTCCTGCCTCTCGGCCAATCGCCTGAGTGGGTAGGTATAAGAATATTTCTTGGTGCATCATCTTCATCACCGTCATCATCAAGGCAGCCAAGTATAGATGTGGCACACATACGCACGACGTCCTGTTCATAAGCTGATAATGCACATCTGGACGAGTACGACGTTTGTTATGCTTGCTGTTTCAATAAAGTTGCATCTATGCTGCGTAGACTGCGTAGCCGGCGTCAGTGCATGCACACACGAGAACGGCAGGTGACCGCGTATATTCTTACGCCAAGCATATCGCAGTACAGATGCGGTAACTTCCATGGTGATTTTTGGTGCTTAAGGCGTTACATCCGCCTCATAAACGACGCCAAAATGCGAGCACCGTGTTAAAGAAGAATACTGTGTTCATATACCTATTTCCGGACGAGAGCTATGTGATGCTCCTGGCAATCCACCGATGTACTGTCGATTGCCAGGAGTCGGTCTGTAGAGCCACTCTTGAGCTGCTACATGAGCTGACTTGCTGAACTTCGCATGATAGCACTCAGAAAACAAACTAACTGACACGGCACTCCTCCTAGTTTTGTACATTCATGCTTATATACCTCTATCTCTTTGTGGAACCCAGTCGGTACCTGTGATCATCACCGCTAATCATTCAGCTAACTTTGCCAACAGATCCATATACTAATGAGCATGAGTATGCTGTCTTTTTTTTTTTTCTTCTTCTAACTTAGTATCGATCACGAGTTGAGCGGTCGGGAAACGTCAGCGGAAGCGCAAGAAAATACGAAAGTAATCTTGACATATTTCATTATTTTTCTGGTCTCATGCCACTGTGACATTTACCAGTATTAAAGGAGTGGTAGAGAGTTGATATCAAAACCTATGTTGGCACATTCTAAATGGCCAAAATAATGAACCAATTCAAATATTGCGGTGCATATAATTCGCTATTCATTAAGTGGTTTATGAACACACATGCCTGTTGTCTGACATGTCCAGGATATTTAAACAAAATTTGTTTTTGTCAAGAATAACGTAAGTGAGCTTACTATACGACCGCATTATAACATTGTCGGGTACCGCCTACAGAAGCTATAGAACCCATTTCACTGGTACGTAAACGTTGAAATCTTCCGGTGTACATCCACATCTTACTCACGAGTCACGATATATCGATTTCTCGAAAAGCATACAGAACAGCTATAGTTGACAGGTTCGCCTTAAGCATAGTAGAGTTTTAGAGAGTATCAAGTATATTTTCATTTTACTCTTTCTCGATGATATAGCAAGGAAGGCGTGCACAGCTCTTTATATAGAAAGCGTTGCATGATTAGATGTTGCGGAGCTATCATAGACCCATCACAAGGCTTCGAATTTCCTCCAGCGCTTCTTTAAAGATGCCGCTGTTTGTGACGAGTGCGCTTGTCCTTATCGTGTGTGCCAAACATTACAGAGCTCTGTTAAACAACATGTGATCTAACCGAGCGCTAGACCTCATCGGTTTCTTTCTCTCTTTTTCATTTTTATGCCTCTTATGTGACAAGAGATATCCATCGCGAGGAAATGGGACCACCCCTCCATTGTCTTTATTTCTGTAGAGTGCGGAAGGGGAAATCAACATTAATTGCTCCTGCTATAAGCTGCTTAACTCCGTCTCTTCACACCAAAATGGGGACTGAGCTTAAAGGGGCCCTGCGACACTTTTTCAACTGCCGTCTGCAGTACTGCAGTGTGTGTAGGATCGAATGCTGAGATGAACGCAAAAAGAATTATGCAAATCGGTGGTCTAGAACTGGAGTTATTAGCCCTCGAAGTTCAAAACACGAGCAGACAGCATGAAACCAACATTCCCTTTCGTATTTCGCTCTCCCGCTAACGTCAGTGGAGGCGTCCAATAGCAACGCGCGTCTTATAGAGCGACACCGGAACACACCGGGAGCAGAGCGCGCGCGCGCAGATAGCGTCCGGCCGTCAACACACCTAGTGTCGTTTTGCAAGTAATGTAAGATACTTTCTCTCTATCTTACGAAGCATAAAAACTATTTTAGTACATTTTGGTACTGAATAGCGTGATCAAGCAGGCACCACACGTGTGTAACAAGCACCTTGGAGCGTCAAGCCAATCAGAACGCCCGGCCTGGCCCCTCCTATGTCGTCACTCTATGTCACTTCCTGTAACAAAAATCTCCGTTATGTGTCGCCTCAGTTCAAACAGAAGGCGATTTTGGGCGGTTTGTTCGCTGAAATAAAATTATAACCACTCTGCTTTCGGCGTTTCTACTCTCGCTGCGACATCCCCGCGAGCAACAGTTCTAGAATCAGTGATAAAAACGGCCTACTCAATTTGTGTCGCAGGGCCCCTTTAAGTGCAGAAGACGTTCACCTGCTCGTTATTTTTCTTTGGAGAATCGGCGGCTCAACTGCGTTATCGGCTGACGTTGTCAGCTGAGGAAAAGCATAGACAAGGGCTCCTTGTCGGTTCACTGACTCATATAGAACGATCATAAAGAGAAGCCGTTATTTTCCTCTTCGGGCTGCTCATGTAGCCAGTCCGTATATTGTTCTATATGGGGCATGCCTGGTATATGGAACGACAGGGAGCGCGACTGCCATTTTTCATTCGGTTTCAACGGTTAGTGACGGTTCGACATTGAAAATAAGCGCCTCGTGCTTATAGTGTTCGTGCCATACTGAACAGACCTTCAAGCTTCTAGTAAATACGAGAGCAGAAAGATACCGGCAGGAATATGAGAAAATACAAAATGAATGCCATGTTATCGCGAACGGCAGTTTCTATTCGAGGAACCTGAAGAAGATCATGATGATGATGATTGTGGTCCGGTTAAGGAAAGGGCACTAATTTCTGCAGCCCATGTCGAGAGCACGGCTAAACGTCCGTGTGGGTAGGGTGAAAGGGACTGAAAGAGATAAGATGGAGAGAAAAGCCGTAGTGGAGGGCTCTGGAAATTTTAACCACGTGGGGTTCTTTAACGTGCACTGACAACGAACTGTACACGGGCCTCTGGCATTTGCCTTTCCATCGAAAATGCGACCGCCGCGGCCGTGATTCGAACCCGCGTTTTTGGGTGGCAGCCGAGGACCATAACCACTACACGCCACCGCGTCAGGAAGAGAGGCAGAAGGCTGTGTTTAAACGTGTCCACCTCACGAAAGAAACCCGCACGCTTCCTAGGAGCGCGAAAATCTCGTTAATCGCGCCTCCGACTTCGCTAATAAGCACATACTGATGTCTTGAGTGCTCATACACATTGGGACGTTCACGACGGAAGCGAAAGCGGCTAGTCGGGAATAGCGTTTGAACCATCGCGTGCTGTGGGCCGCCAACGCCCTTCTGAGGCAGGCACGACTGTCCGTGAAGGTTGACACAGATTGCTCTATCACACGAGACGTCCTTCTTACTGTACCAGTGAATAAATGGAACCGAGTCACGGCCGAGCTTACCGCATTTATGTCACACAAAGTGAGGGCTCTATATAGTTAGAAGCAATCTTGGGATTTCGACGCTTATTTATCACCATAAATTACAACGCAGGACATCAATTTGTCATTGAGACAGCGTTGATGGCGTCCAGAAAACTCGCATTAAACGCGCCATCTTCGTGATAGAAGGAAATACATTGAGTACCTTATTTATATTTGTATAGGCAGTACGAGCGTTCACGAAATGTTGTCCGTGCAAGTTATTTTTCCGTAAGCCGTATATACTTGTTTTCACGGTGTATTTTCCTTTTATTGTGCCAACTCAGCTTAAGGAAATGCCGTAACTGTTACAGTGTGGTGGTTTCTTTGTTGGGTATCTCAAACACAACGGCGCTGTTAACGCAATCATGTTGTGGACGTTCCAAAATTGAAAAGCACGCAATTGTGCGGAAAGAATGACGACAACATACACCGCAGTTTTCTCACTGTAGACTGAGCATCGCCTGCCAATTCGCTAATTTTGAGGATGGTCTCCTGAACCGGCGTCATGACAAACGGCACCGTATATTTTCAGCGTTATCCCCTGCTTGACGACGAGATTGAAAATTTCACATCAAATATATCTGTCTACTGCCGTTGAGTTAAAACAACATTAAACCTGACAACGCCTTTACCTTGTTTTATGATTACCTTGCTTTACGACATGATTATAAGAGACCCCGTGGTACAGGGCTCCGGATATCTCAACGACCCAGGGTTCTCCAACGTGCAATGGTGCGTCAAATATATGTTCCAGCGAGTACACTAGCACGTCCTTGGACACGAATAATACTAACAAAATGCTATGCCGTAGCACCACAGAAGGCTGCATTTTTATTGTGCTACCGTGGACGTAGGATTTGCACTGACGGACTCGGCACTCGGCCATCGCGGTCCGCAGTCGCCGCATCCAGGGACGAGCCGTCGGAACCTCGACTCTACGTGGTACTCGTGGCGCCATCTCCCAATAGAGTCGCTAACTCTTCTTCCAACGCGGCGCTGGTGGTAGTTTGAAAACGCGCCGACGGGCGCGGGTCCGCAAAAGTTGGAAAAATGCTATGAAGCTTGCGCATAATTTGTACGTGTACCTCAGATCTCTACGCATGTTGCTCACATTTTAGTTTTTTGTGTGTGTATGTTCGTGCGCTTTATTATGTAAGGAGGATCAACACTTGTGGGCGCGTTTTCAAGCCCTTTCGTGCTTCCTCACCGGCTTAGTGAACACAGTTCTCTAAACGTGTGCAAATAGTGCGGAAGTTATTTCAGCAATTTCGCTTCACTCTCGTGTTTGTCTGCTGTGCTTTCCGGCCTCTTGAATCTTTACTGTGTCATTGTTCTGTCATGATAAGATAGAAGAAAGCGAGCAATAAAATCGAAAAGCAAGAAAATCACGTTGGTGCTTCGAAGCGGTACTGTTCTGAGGATACTGTTCTGCCAAACAGATAATCATGCAAGCTCAAAACGGCTTCAAAGTGTTGCAGTGGCTATCAAAGTACGAAGGGAAACAACACTACCGTAAGAGCAGTCCGTAATTGACAGATCTGGGTGAACATGTACAAGTCATTCTGACTGGATCCAAGTTTTATTATGTAGAGGTCAGCGCGCGTTGACGTAAGTCGTTCTAAAGCGAGTCGATGTTGGCAAAGTATGCTGTTAGGCGCCTGGGTGGATCGTGTTGATTCAGCGCTTGTGGCAGGTTTAGCTTGCCAGAAAATTTTATTGTGCATTACTTTAATTGCTTTCCACTTGAATCCTTCGAGGCGAATCTATGTATAAGAATCGATTGATAAGACTGAACGCAAGCCACTTGGGATCAAATGACTTAACATATTTGAACAAGAATACAGAGAATATAAAGGCACCTTCATGTACTATGCTTTCTCGAGGCGCTTCGATGCATAAAGATCATGGTCCAGTTGCGCAAAAATATGGTTAAAGGTGCGATATCTAAACCATTTCTTAGCGCACATGATCACAAACACTGACTCATTCACTAACTCATCCATTTTCCCACACACCTACCAGATCGCTACCAGATCGTTCACTCACTACCTCATCCACATTCCCACACACCTACCCGTTCACTCACTCACTAACTCACCCACCTTCCCACATACCTACCAAGTCGTTCACTTACGCACCGACCTTCTCACACACCTACCAAGTCGTTCACTTACGCACCGACCTTCTCACACACCTACCCGTTCGTTCGTTCACTCACTCACTCACTCACTCACTCACTCACTCACTCACTCACTCACTCACTCACTCACTCACTCACTCACTCACTCACTCACTCACTCACTCACTCACAAAGACAGCTGCGGTTTGAAATGGGTAATTTACCCTATTAATCTAGAGCATCCGATCGGCTAACATGATGCACAAGTCCAGATAGACACCTTATGGGGGTTTTAAACTTGCTATAATAATATAAGAAATATATAAATACGGTACCAGGAGCAATACAAAACGCGCACTTTGCGCTGTGGATCGAGCCAACGTGTCATGCAGCAACATTGTGCAATGGAGCACAGGTCTACGTTCTTATGACCGGGTTAATGATGACGTCGTGATAACATCAGTAATACTAATAACAATTGCCGGGGTTTTAAATAGCAAAATTCCGATATCATTATGAGAACTCCGGAAATTTTGACGACCTGAGGTTTTTTAACGCGCACTGAAATTCCGCAGAACACGTGCCTTTAGCATAATGTCATTAATGCAGAGCATTTTAAGCAATAATCATGCGCTTAAATGGAGAATGAAGCAAGCCAATCTGCGAAGACTATGGGAAATGCGTGCGTGCATCTTTCTCTCTCTCCCTCTCTCTCTCCGTGTGTATTTTTAGCGGCTATTTACTGGTGTACTGCTTTCTTTCTCCTCGGAAGCCTTAAGTAATGTACGCGACGTATGATTCATTAGGCCCTCGCTGTCGTTGATATATTGTTGCGCAGTTCCTTCGTTATCGCTTCCATGGTTCCAGGAACACTCGCCGAAGCGGCCCGGTCGTTAATCAGATCTTATCAGGGGCGCATGACAGAAAAGGATTTCCATGTGAACGCGCAGGCGCACGAGCGCCATAGGCGCGAATGCAGATACGGGCCTGAAAGAGGACACTGATCGATGGCGTTTCGATGTCTTCCCGTATACGCTCTGCACCAGTACTCCAACCCGTCTTCAGCCTTTCTAATGGCCGATGCGCTCCAATTCCACTGTAGATTAACGAAGGCTACAGGGCACGTTTTACGGCTGCCCGGCTATACGTTACTGCGTTTTAAACGTCAATCCCGAATTTGTTTGATGAAACTACTTCCTTTTTTAATTGCACATGTTTTTACAAGTTGCTTTCGAGCGTAGTGGTTGGAACGTTGTCGTTGTAAATATATCCGCTGTCACGTGGTCGGAAACAGGGAGAAATGACAACTGCGCGAACGTCAGGAGCACTAAGCACAGCGAAACCTAGCCGGAGAATGGCACCCATAGAAATGTAAGGTAGGTCACGTGTTTGTTAAACTGCGCTTAAGTTACAGGGTACACACAAAGAGAGGACGGCGCTTGTTGGGTCTTCGTTTCGCGTATCTTCCCTGCTCTCATATGCCCTGCAATTTTATCGCTCTTTAACAATCATGCAAGACCAACTAGCCCAATACGTCACCATGCTGAAGCTAGACGACCTTTGGAAAATACCAGTGGTATAATATATATACAAAAGAGATGAAAGAGAACTATTGTCAAAACGTCCGTAATGTTTTCAAAATGCGAGTCCGAAGAAACAAAGCTAACGACATATAAACAAGAAATAATAAAGTAAATAACGATTTCATACAATACACGAATATCTAAAGAACGTAGGCATGATTGATATGTACAGAAGGGTGTCACTTTAATATTGGTAAATACAAGTTCTACGCTTTAAACCGCACAGGTAAACGTCTGTAACCCAGTAAATGACATGGTGTCAATCGCAGTACTTACTGCTATAGCAGTCATACTATACTTGATTGATGCGCGGAGGACCTTTAATTAAAGTTAACTGGAAATCTCAGCCATTTTCTTTCTAAGAAAGGGCGCGATGAGACGTGTTATTTGCATATATGTTTGCGCATTACTACTTCAAGCGTCACAAAGTGCGCCTCACATCTGCGGTGTGCAACTTCGCACCCATAATATGGCGTCTTGCCACATGTGACCAAGGGCCTTCAGAGGAAACCGGAGGCTCAGGTTTGACGCGAAACGCACTACGACCGCGTTGCAAAGCTCAGCATTTCCGTTCACATAACTACGCGGCCACGTTTCATGCAGATGAGGGCCTAGAGCTCTTGCACAATAGTTTTGTACACTAAAGTAACTCCAGCCTCATTCTAACTGCAAATACATACCTGTATATAAAATGCAGATGAAATTACGGACAGCGTTTTGATATCTGGTGGGTTCTCCTACGTTCTACGCTAGAAGAAGCATTTTGGACAGCGAGATAAAAAAGAACCAAAACGGTCTTCATAGACCACAAGGGCGTCCTCTATGATGTGTTAGCGAAGAGAAAGTTTTTTAAGGAATGCATATAGGGAAAAGATAAACGCAAACGGAAAGAAGAGATAACATTAAAGCGACGCCTTGTGTCGAAGGCACCCTTCCACAATGCCGGTCCCTCACGAAATTTGCTACTCGTAAAATGTGCCTGAATAATCTCTCGCAAGTCGCATTGCTTTGTGTATAGTGAGATCGCTCCGGTGATGTGTGTGTGTGTGTGTGTGTTGGGGGGGGGGGGGGCTACCGGCTACCCCTTACATTTACCAACCATTTTACCTATAAGCGTTATTAGGTGCGCTAAAATACTATTTTTATCGAGCGAGTAGATTATGACAAGCAGAAAGTGGTGTGCTTTCCCGCATAAAGGGTCACGCTGTTGAAAAGCCAGCTCTTAAGGCGTCTGTACGTATGTCAGTGCCCCTTGAAAGCTGGCTTTCTTGCAGTAAGAATACTAGTGTGGAGAAGCGCACTACTGTCGGGCTTTAGCATAACACAATTTAAGAAGTACCTACATCAAGCAGCTCCGAAGTTCACAAATAGAAACTTGCGTGTGAAACCTGGAAAGCTTGTCATGCACCTCTCATCCTTGCAATAGTACGCATTAGAAGATTATTATATAGATTATTTCTTTATTTATGTAATGCGAACTTACTTTCGACAAGTCACTACTTTAAGAGAAAAAAAAAATATGTTCAATAAGAGCAGCAAAGAAAAAAGTAAGTTAAAAGAAGTGCTGAATACATTAGAATTCGTAACTTCTCGCTGTTTATTGAAACGTCTGGCAAGCAAGCGCCTGAAGGTGCCGAGGGTGCATTCAGATGTGATTCTCGGCTGCTGCTTAAGTTCTTATAAGCAGTCTGTATGGAAGCACATGGCAGAGCGCTGCTATCAAAGGACATATCATGATTACTGTAGTTGTGTGCTCAAACAACGGGCGTTTTTTTAACAAGTCATTGGAGCACTGAAATATCTCGGTAAGGACGCAGTACCCTGGAACCATATAATGCCTTTCGCGCGCATCTTTGCCGTACAAAAATAATCGTCACACACCTTACGAGCATTCAGACGCAACAGTTCCGCTCACCTGGTGTTCTTTGACCATATGAACGGGGTCAACGCTATCAGCATGCCTAGAATTTTTTGCAGGCAGGTACCGAGCGCGGAATTTTCAAGAAAGAAAAACGCAAGCGAGCCAGGTGTCGAATATTGTTGTGTGATGGAGCAGCTGTTCCCTGAAAATGGAGCAGTTATACAGTGTTCCTGAACTGTTTCCAGAGAGTGTATGGAAACAGCTGCCACCAGCTACTCAAATCTACAAAATGCTTCCGGAAACACCGATAGTATTAAATTTTCGAGTTGAATATTTGCAATGCCTCAACAATAAAGAAAACTTTCGCGTTTGGAGCCAAAGCAAAATATAACAGATGGCAGGACCTCAATGCCATCATGGGCGCGAGGACGTCTTTCCATTTCCCGTGACATTTGTAGGTGCAACACGAAAACTCTCGCTCGTGCCCAGGTGCGTAACTTAGAGAGATTAGTTATATAATACCAAGATTAACGCAACCCACAAAGAAGACAGGAAGAAATATCGTGCAGTCTAACTAAGATGGACGTGTAGAGAGTGCGAGAAAGGAGTTGCTCCGGCAGCTGTGCGCTCTACAAAGTATGCTAAGCATCAGTGCAGTGCGAAAGAGGATGAGGAGGGGGGGGGAGGGCGAAGAAGTGCGGGAGATGAAGTCGCGGCAGTTTTCACTGGCAGCCCAAACCAGTGATGGCGATAGAGAGAGAGAGAAAGCCGAGCGACGCGGCAGCGCAACGTGCCGAGCCATTTACTCCATTTCTCAGCGGGACACGCGTGTTTATTACGCGAAGACGCAAATGAGAGGGGAATTTGGCCGGCAGAAAAAGCGGGGAATAAGACACCGCGAGCTCGCTCGCAGCCCCAAGGCTGCCCGAAAGCAGCCGCGGAAGGAGTTCGCAACGGCCGACGACGTCGGCAGCGGCTGCGGAGCGAGTTCGCTCGGCCGTGCAGCCAGCTTCGCAGGGGCACGGGAAGGACCGCGCTGGCGGCCCACGGAGAAGCAAGGGAAGGTGGGCTTCTCCTTGGCGCAAGGAGGGGCGCCTCCCGAGTCCCTAATGCGGCTGCGGCCAGGGAAACCTGAATCCTGATTACACATACGCAATTACCCCGACGGCGAAAGGGTATATGCAGAGGAGAGGAATAGGGAATGAAGCAAGACTTCGGCGCAAGCGAGAAGAAGGTTTGGGGGGAGGCGCGAGTCGGTCGTGTTTGCGTGCCAAGTATATACGCTTGGTATAGGAAGGAAAGTAACAAAAAGAAATGAGAAAAATAAAGACAGACGTGAAAAGAGACCATCCAAGGACTATAGTCCGGAGGGAGAGCTCTGACGCAGGAACCCGACTAGTCGGTGGTGCAGGGCTGTTAGGCCTGTGCCGAGCAGAACGCTCCATTTCACCTCGCGGCTTGCAGAATTACTTTTGCCAAGTTTCACACACACGCGCGCGCTCGCTCGCCTGCGCTCTCTACTCGGCGCTGCATGCGAAGGATGTCGGTCCCTGCGGAGACCTGGAGGCCCGATGTGGAACCGCCAGTGTGTGCATACGAGAACGAAAGAGAGAGAGGGGGAGGCACAATTTTCTTGTTGCCTTCTTCGTCAAAGTGGCCCTGTGTGTGTAGCAAGCCAGAGGAGCTGGCTTCAAGCTTCGCGTGTTCCTTGGAGGAAACACGAGCGATTACTTCCCTTCAATTAGCTCGCGAATCCATCCTTCTTTCCTTCTTTCTTTTTTTTTTTTTGCGTTTCTTCGCCCAGCGGCAGGACTCACTTATGCGAAAACACCGCCTCGGCAGCGGCGAATGACTTTCGCGCAGCGATGTCTGCCCGATCGCACCTGCAGGTTCGAAACGCCTAGCGCAAAGAAACTGTTCCGATGATAAGCCTTATACCTGAACCTCGAATGCATATACAACGCAAGATCATAGAAGAAAAGCAGCGAGAAGCAAAAAGTACAGCCAAACGACACGTACATAACGCTCTTACACGTGTACGCCGTAATGGCCCAGGTCCAAAGGAAGGCTTTCGAGGTGCATTACACGCCGCTGTATAGTATAGGACGTAGTAATAGAAGGCGTCCGGAGGCTAAATCACGGAATTATTCGGAATTCCTGATGAGCGTAGCGGCGGGCATAAATTTCTCACTTTCTGCGCGCCGAGTTCCTAATCCGCTCCATGGTGAGGTCACGCACCGACGCCGTCTGAGTGAACGGACGCGCGCGCAATGGAGCGAACAGCAACGCGTACACCTTTGATGTATGCAGAGTAATTCCTCGGCGTAATGATAGTCGTTTAAATCGATCCGACGCCTTATCCGTGGACTTCGTGTAGCTTCTACTGCTGCCTGTTGCTCCCTGATATAAAAAAAAAAGAAAGATAAATTCTTCGCATTTGCATGTCTGGCGAGTTAAATGAACTTGGCAAATATTGGAGCGTAAAAAAAAACTCGCATGCTTAAGTTCGTCGAGGAAAACTTTGGCTCATTGCAACTTTCTCGGGCTTGATAAGCGTTGATCGCATGGCTTCCTCATAGCGCTACACAAAAAGAAACAGTTAAAAAAAAAACGTGCTGTCTGAGCATTAGTGCCCCTGCAATTGATTCCGAAGGGAACGACATTGCTCCGTCGTAAGCTTAAGCGCTCTTTATAAACAATGTTGTCGAGGTAGGCTTGGTAAGATGTAAACATTCTTAATGGCTATACGTATTGTGGTAGGACATCACTACAACCAAGTTGCGGAAAACATATGTGTAAAGAAAACAAGCAGAAGCAGTGCTTCGGCTGTTTGCTGTTTTCCTTCCCCTTGTGTGTGTGTGTGTGTGTGTGTGTGTGTGTGTGTGTGTGTGTGTGTGTGTGTGTGTGTGTGTGTGTGTGAGAGAGAGAGAGAGAGAGAGGGAGAGAGAGGGAGGGGGGGTGTAGCGAAATGGACGTGCGTCCGCTTAACCTCGCTGCGTTTCCTTGTTTCTCTTTCTCTCTCCCTTTGTGCCCGTGCGAAGTTTCCTGTATGCATTTAATCTATTTTCGTTTATGAAACCTTGTCCTTGTGCCTTACATGTTTACATGCCAAATAATAATAATAATTATGAAACCAAAGGCAATTGCTTTTATTTGCCTGCTACAGTTCAACTCTCTTATTCATTTTTACGATGCCTACGGTGTACAACGTTAGTATGACGTCAGTCGAAATCTTTTGTATCGTCATCGATCAGCAATAGGCCAGCAAGGGCCACCTACGCACCAGTACATCAGCTTTAACGGGTAATGCTGACAAGTTCGAGACTGAAGAGCAACGCGCGCGCCCGCCCGACCCCCTTCCCCCCACCCCTTCCGTCCACACACACACACACACACACACACACACACACACACACACACACACACACACACACACACACACACACACACACACACACACTTTTAAGCGGTGCGCCATAGTCGTACTTCAGCCTGAAAATGGCGAGGGTACTTAGCTCTACAGCTATGACACCCGCACCAACCATCAAGTATACATAATGTCATACATCACTTCACTGCATTGCTGCTATGTTGCTTTGTAACGTGACCTGTCTACCTGTCTAGAATTTAACCACTTGCAGGCCTGAGCCCTCCTTTCCCTCTATTCTGGCAACCTGCACCTGAACTCTACCGGCTACTCCACAACAGCCCGTCTCATGTCCAACATTTTTTCTCGTCTCCAACTTTAAGTACATACCTGGATCATCATTTTCCTATTGCTGCCACGCTTTCGTCAAATGCACATCTTCTACAGGCTGAAGTCCCTCGTCTCCAAGTCTTCTGCTGCTCAAGAACCTGCTCCAATCGCCCGCCTTCTCATCGCCTTACCCTTTGGCACACTGCAGCACCACGTGAAAGCGACAGGTTCATTTCAGTCAAGGACAGCCTCCGAATACACCATCTTGTCTCTCCATCACAAAAAACCTCGGCTGACCCGTAGTTTATACAATCAGTAGTTGCTCAGTGTTCGCGATAGGGTATTGCGTTTGTAGCAGCACACGCATTTAAAACATATACAGTGGCACATATTCTGCAGTAAACTAAACCCGGGAGCCTTCTCTGCTAGAAATTCAATCGGCATTATCGTAATTGGCATGGTCTTAAACTTCCACGTCTCATTACGCGCAGGTTTGACCCCTCACTGCCTTGGCTTCCTACACCTCTCCCACCTTCTTTTTTTTATAATTGGCTCTCCCTACAAATTTACCTTTTGTGAATATTTCCCTGCATATTTTATTTTATAATTGGCTTTAAGTCCGATATACCTGCCGGTGGTGCGGGCTACCCCCACATTATTTTAATTTTGTTTTGGATCTCAGGGGGACAAATTTAGCGCCCCCCCCCGCACGCACACACACACACACACACACACACACACACACACACACACACACACACACACACACACACACACACACACACACACACACACACACACACACACACACACACTCTCGCTCTCTACGGAATCCCGAAGTGAAAACAGAAAACAGTACGTGCTCAGCACAGGCTCCTTTTCCGAGCAGAAGCATATACATGGTTGGGTGTGCCAGCGTTCCCTGACCAGTTGATGGCACGATCTCAAGGACCTGCACAATAAGGTATATAGGTGTGTCCGCCCGGCAGCCGCACCAGTGGACCGCCCTGGCACAAGTAAACTACGACGAATTACACACATAATGTTTACTAGAGAACTTCTCAGTGTGTATTATAGCGATCACAAACCGATAGCAAATTTTATTGCATAAAGGCCTTGCGACATCGCATTCCAAGATGCATGTGTCATTCATTTTAAGACAATGTTTTTCAATAATAATCTTACGTTTTCGAGACCTTTATCTATGAGGGGAGACCCCGCTCTTAACATTGCAACTTTTTTCACCAGCACTGACATGTTCGAATATATTCGAAGATAGCTTCTCTTTAACAATAGAAGCCTGGAATTTGCTGCGGGGAAGGATTGATTGATTTGTGGGGTTTAACGTCCCAAAACCAGTTCTGATTATGAGAGACGCCGTAGTGGAGGGCTCCGGAAATTTCGACCACCTGGGGTTCTTTAGCGTGCACTGACATCGCACAGCACACGGGCCTCAACATTTCGCTGCGGGGAAGGGTCAGTGCCCTATGCCTCTTAAGGAATTCCTAGAAGCCTGTTCACGAATGTCCGTTCCGTCGATGCCTTTTTTTTTTCCCACTTCTGCAATAGCCTCTCTGAGGCTGCAGTTTGTAAAAATTAATAACTAATTAAAATATTTGGAATGGTGCTCAGCGGTTAGGTTGGTCAGTCGGGTCAGCATACAGGGATGAGCGTCAATCAGTTTTCTTAAGCGCATCTCAACGTCTCTCTCGTACGAACGGACAGCAGCAGGACGCCCACCAGTGACAGTACCTTCATCAGTTGTACAAAAGGCTGCACTTTTTTTTGCTGATTGTTTGTCTTCAAAACAATCAAATAATAAAAGCAAAAAAACATCTGTTGTCCAAACTGCAAGCGCTGGGGACACGATACGTATACCACAAACAAAGTCGGGATGTTTCGTTCATCATATTCAATGAGATGTATTTACGTTCGCTAAAGACGAAATCTTCACTTACAATTTACCATCGTATAAGTCACAGGTAATTTAAAATCTTCCTTGTCGTTGATCCTATAACTATACGCATCCCAACTGACTTATCACGCCATGACTCTGTCCTCCTTGTCCGTCTATGGGTTGGGATAGCCTTCTCAATTGCGTATTCGTTTACCGTTGGAATGGCTGATAGCACCTTTTGTGAACATTGTGGGCGCACAGAAACAATCACGCACCTTCCCTGCGAATGCACCCGTTTCAGCACCGAAAGAGCAGCCCTTTCAACCACGCTTGGCGAGCTGGGCAACCACCCCTTTTACCGAAGAGAAGATCCTAGGACACTGGTCTACAAAGTCTTCAAGGGTGTTGCTGCGACTTCTCCGAGAAACTGGACTTGCTGACTGATTGTTACAGTGAGCCCTGACAAATGACACTGGCGGTGATGTGTCGTCAAAGTCTCTTCTCCTCTCTCCCTCTTTCATTCCAACTTTCCTCTTCCCTAGTACAGGGTAGCCAATCGGAAATCTCCTCTGGTTAACATCCCTGCATTTCCTTTAATTTTCTCTCTCTCGTCTTATCGTTGATGCTGTTGCGCAGAGCATGGTATATGGCACTCGTAGATCTTGCCGATAAGCCGAGCGCTCAGCTTCATTGCTGCTGTTGCTATTAGTCATTGCACCTTCTGAAGGTTCTTGCACCATTATACGCATATACGATGGGTTTCTTCAACTTCTACACGTATTCCTCGACCTTTACTTGCGACTTCGTCATCCCCACAGGGTCTTCCATCGCCAAACAACTTTAACTGAGTCGCATGCAAAAATGCCTCATCTTTCCTCGAACAAGAATGGACGATGTACGGCTTCTACTATTGCGACTGTGACGAGTTAATTGAACACGCACTCACTCAGTGCTACGAAACCTTTACAGTATGTCCCCTGGAACAAATACCATACTTTCGGGGGAAAACATACCCGGTAACGGATTTAATGCAATTGAAGATTAATATAACAGTGTCACCATGAACATCGCATGAAAACAAAAAAGAATTTGAAACCACGGTCCACGGCAAGAGCGAAAGCGGATTAAACTGTATACGGCCCCGTTATATAGATCTGGATAATTCTCGACCTTCTTATGTACAGCCTTCTGCTCAGAATAACGGTGAGCATAACAATTTTCAATTTTACACCGGTACACCCAAGGAACTCTGTATACATAACTAATGATATTTGTGTTTCTGTATAAGTAGTGTATTATTGTATCAGTACACTATCTCTTTTTTGATTTGCTAGTATGTAGTGTCTGCTTCTTGTTATTGATGTTCCCTAATATCGTTATGATGACATATCAGTTACATCGAGCCAAGGATATACAGGGTGTTTTTTTTTTTTAGTTGCAACCCATTTTCTAAATTAGAAGAACATAAATCGCGGCAATGTCTTGTGTACCATTCGAGTATATGGATTGGCGGCCCCTAGACACAGATTAATTTCCACATTTGTGTGCATAATTAGCGATATTACGCTAAGTAACTTTTTAATTATCAGTAATTGGTGGATACAGCAAATGAGTACTTTGGAGCCCGTCCTCAACACTACCTATCCCAATGATCAAATTTTGAATAGCGGAGCGCATGTCGGAGCTACGCGAACAATTAGTTCCCCTTGGCAGGCTCCTTGAAACCGAAACTGGGCGCGAAAAGAGCGTCTGTGACGTCGATGTCGCCGCCCCCACGGCTTTCGTCACTCGCTACTTGCCCGTGGTCACCGCCGCTCCGGCCGCGCAAGCAGCTTGCGTTATCTTCTTGTTATCTACGGCGTTGGGCCGCGCGGGCGAGTGACGAAATCCGAGGAGGCGGCGACATCGACGTCACAGACGCTCTTTTCGCGCCCAGTTTCAGTTTTGATCAAGGAGCCTGCCAAGGGGAACTGATTGTTCGTGTAGCTCCGACATGCGCTCCACTATTCAAAATTTGATCGTTGGGATAGGTGGTGTCGAGGGCGGGCTCCAAAGTACTCATTTGCTGTAGCCACCAATTACTGATAATTAGAAGGTTAATTAGCGTAATATCGCTAATTATGCGCACGAGTGCGGAAATAATTCTGTATCTAGAGGCCGCCAACCCGTATACTCGAATGGTACACAAGACATTCCCGCGATTCATGTTTTTTCTAACTTAAAGAAGTGTTGCAGCAAAAAAAAAAAAAAACCCTGTATAACTCCAGGCAATGTAGCTCAAGGCGGTACTACAGCAACTCTGAAAGCATAAAAATTACCCAGTTAATCTTTATTCACACGGAGCCCCAATACGATTCGACATGGCGTCAACGCATGCATAATCATACCTTGTTCACCTCCTTAATACAAGCTGGCAGCGTTTATACACGTGGTTCGCATACATTCTATAAAAATTTAGCCTTACGCTTCCATAACCTTAATTGTAGTTGAATATTGTGTCGGAAATTCAGCGTGCGTTTAAGCACGAGCACGAAGAATGGTAAATTAAGCCTGTGTACTAGTGATGCGATTGCACACCGGATCTCGTGCCACGCCTTCAGTATGCATGAAATATCATTATGCACGCGCTTGCATTTTACCGGTCTCCGTACACAAGTATTAAGGTTAAATTGCAATGCACCCGTAGTGTGTACATGTACGGCAATGTATCTGTGTGCAGCGTATATAGTTCACAGTGCTCAGCGATTGAAACGTGATACTCGGACCACGGTGTTGATTGATCTGTCGAATTTTACGTCCCGAAACCACGATATGATTATGAGAGACGCCGTAGTGGAGGTTTCCGGAAATTTCGACCACCTGGGCTTCTTTAACGCGCGCTGACATCGCACAGTACACGTGCATCAACATTTCGCCTCCATCGAAATGCAGCCTCCGCGGCCGCGGACGATCCTGCGACCTTCGGATCAGCAGCCTAGTGCCATATATAGTCACACGGTCTGCCTGCCGTGGTGCGGCAGACCGTGTGATGGCCGGTGCATTTGGGATCCTGGAGTGCTCCGGGTGATCACAAAGGAACCTAAGTGGATCACAATGCGTCAAAATCGTATCTCGATTTCGTTGAGCACCACAACGGATCAGCTCGGTGTCCTCGGCGCCAAGCGGTGACGCACAAAGCATCAGCAGCCGCGTGCTCCGAGCATCACGTTTCACTCGCTGCAGCACTGTGCGTATACGGCATTGTATTTCTGTGCAGTGAAGTCGGAAGTAGAAGAGAAGCTCAGGGGAAGATGAGGGCTTGAATCGATTAACTTATCGTTAAAAACGATCTTGAAAAGGGAATGTCGCTGGAGCTACGCGCAGCCAGCTTGGGCAACATTCCCTGTTCTGCTTCGTTTTTAACGATCTGTGCAGAGAAGTGTACATAAAACTGGAATATGGGGTACCATACCCGGAGATAGCACTTTGATTTCTGGGGTTTTGCGTTCCGAAACCAGCTATCATTATGAGAGACGCCGTAGTGGAGGTCTCCAGAAATTTCGACCACCTGGGGTTCCTTAATGTGCACTGACAACGCGCAGTACACGGGCCTCAACATTTCGCCTCCATCGATGTGTAGCCACCGCGGCCGGGATTAGGTCCCACAACTTTCAGATCTGCAGAGTACCACAGCCACTAAAACCACCATGGCGGAGCTAGAGATAGCGCTTTACTGCGCTTTATGTACCATATGCATGCCATCGCTACCCGATAATTTTCTATATAATTACAACTTTCTCCCAATGTGGCCGTCACATTACTTTTTGCATGTTGTAAATAAATCTTGACTATATTTGACTTGTCCTGTATCACCTCAGTTCATGTGCTTCCTCTTTTCCACTTCCCTGTTTTTTTTTTGTTTTTTTTTTCTCTACAATGTTTAGGATAGCGTCAGGAAGGCCGCACTGATGAAGGACTTAAACATATATGTTTGGGGTCTCCATGTCTCTAATGTAGGCTCGTGAAATTTCTAGAAATGAGTACCTGTTAGCCTAAACGAAGTAAGGAAATTTCATTCATAAAGCAAGAATACCTTACCGGAACACTTTCTTCTTTCATGTTCCCATGTCTCGTTCATCCACAAGGAAAGACACTCGTCAACTCCGGGGTGTGTTGACGAGTGTCCAGTTGGCTGCATCACATGGCTACGATATGTCTGGAACAATAAGGAAGTGTTTTTCATATACAGTTCGTGAAAAATCGCTTATAACGTACGCGTTTCTCTTATCGCCTTATGAATGAGAAGTAAAATGATGTGTTTATTCTGCTGTCTCCGTGGCGCTCGCACGTGATTCATGACATTGCTTTTGAACAAACTGTGTGCATAACAGGAAACTTTTTGCGTAAGCAATGACGTTGAAGAGAGGTAAACAATACACAGAGAACAAAAAAAAAACTATTTTGATATAATGTCTAAGAGCACGGGGTTTCAGAGACAAAAGCAATTCAAGTGGCACACATAGTTTAAGAGAGAATAGTATTTATCGAAGCCGCACTTTATTAATCAAACAGACCTTATAGAGCCGCACATGCATCGTGAGCGAGACACTTTCACATGCATGCATGATAAAAGAGCATCGCCGCCACGATATATTGCGTCAGGACCGTTTCCAAGCGGTAGTCGTGTCGCTTTCTAGTCGAGCACAACCCAGTGGGCACGAAAGACATTAAAGAAGGCACTTGGCAGCTCGCGTTCGCTATGCCATTACGAGATGGCGCCACCACCCACAGTACGGGGCAACTCCCTAAGTGCCTTTTCCAAAACGGGGGGATCGCACGGCAGGGACCGTGGTCGGCAGAACCGGCGTGCTTTCGAAACGCGCCATTCGGGGATGACGGCTCTTGCTGCCAAAAGCCATGCCTGCCCCTCGCATGCTCCCCGCTGTCGCTTGCTGCTTTCGCTGCGGTCGCTTCTATCGAGCTTGAAAGATCGTTGACGCCGCTCACCGCGGCGCACAACGTCACTACCGACCGAAGACTGGGTGGTGTATGCAAGGACTCACTTCACCTTTGTCGAAAAAAAATATGCTTCCTGCTAGAGCTCGACGCGCAGCGCTTTCACGTAGAGACAAGACTTCGAACGTAATGTACGAACATGGGCATCTATAAAAGTTGTGTATGAATGAATTGCAATGTTCTTGATGCAGTATTCCAAGATGAATCCGAATAGTCCAAAGAATTCCCGTGGCACAAAGCAGAGTATACAAACTATAATTGTATAAACTGCAACCGCCTAGGTGAAGGTTGTCGCTTTAACACTTTCGTTATCACAGATTTAATGACATCAGAGAGGGCTTCAGCAGCACTGTGGCAGGCAAGTGAAGGTTTCCCGCCATAGGCGTACTGGAGGAATATATCATTTCAACATTATATCTACCGACAGAGAAGGTACAACAATGACCACTTGGTGACAAGCCGGACGATTGGGCAACCCTGTCCGACTGCGTACAATTTGAGGTGAAATTTTGGTTTGACTTTGCAGATTAAGCGACATAAATGCTTTTCCACTAATCAGTATTGAATACACTAAGATGGACGATTGGATTCGAATTTCTGCCAGAGCTTTAACATCCGTTGTATCCAAAGTCTAAATCGACGTTCTGGCATAAGGGAGGCTAACAGAAACGACTACGAACGATGAAGAAATGTTCCATGGTTTGCCTCCTCCTGCTGCGTATGGTGTTTGTACTGCGCAGATGTTTATTTCTGATAACCGTTGGTCGGGATGAGCGCGCAATCATTCCTGTGGACATTTTTACTGTTTTTACAAGCACAAATAGCTGGTATGGTCACCTCACTAAATGCGCAGATGTAGAAAGCCGCTTCTTTGGGAGTTCTGTGTCGTAGGCAACGTACTGACTTTGGAAGATATGTGTGAAGTGTGTGATAATTACCCACGCTAAACCCAGAGCAGAAACAATTTCACTTGTGTTAGTAGTTTTATGCTAAATGGTATGTTCCAGTCTCGTTGTCTCGTATATATGTCTTGCGGCATGGTTTCTTTTTTGTCGGGGTACCATCGCAATGTTCCCATGTACCTTCTACCGTAAGCTCTTCTTTCATCGATAAGGTTTAACACCGGAAAGAAGAAAAAGAAAGCGCTGGAGATGGCGATTGAAGTTCGCGGCACTGCTATAATTAACCACGTTACTCCCAAGTGTGGTTCAAGACCTCCACTAACCGAGCGAAGCCTGCCAATCCAGAACTTTCCGCGTGCGAAGAGAAGTCATGGCCAGCAGTAGTCTTCGTCGCCTTATAAGGGAAGGAGAAATTGCGCTAAGACCGGGGAAGCATGAATCTAACAGGCACAAGCAGCTTCTGTAGCGCCGCGGCAACGTGTCGACCTGTCTCGCACAGTACGTGAGGGAAAACGCATTTGCCGGTCCCTCCCGGTTTCCCTTTTCGAGCTAGCAGCACAGCTAGTGAGGCGGCGGCTGCTGCTCTGTCGGGCCTGGGAGCTCTTACATATCTGGGCAGTGCTCGGTCTTCGCAGCCGCCGAACCTCCCTCTCTCTTCTCTTCCGCGTCTTTAATGTGCGCCGAAGAAATATTGAACGTCTCGGGAGCGGAAAACTCGCCGGCCCAAAACAGCAACGTTGTGGAGGACCGGGTTCGGGAGAAAAGGGGGGAGGCAAGGAAAAACCCGGAGAGTGGTTCGGCTATAGGAGCAGAACGGGAGGCTTATATGGGAAGAGAGGCTTCGAAGTTAGGGAGGCGGGGGTGGGAGGCAGCACAGGCGCGTGGCTGCCACAGCTTGAGCGATCCGTCATTGGCGCAGGTGTTTCGTAGTTAAGTTTGATTGCGATACCTCTCTCCTTTCCCGACCAAGTTTGTACGAGTTTCCAGAAGGAGGGGCTGATGATTGGGGGAGAGCCGACGGGAGAGCCGACACCCGTCGGACGAACAAGAAGAACGACCCGATCGGGAAAAGGAAATACCGGCACGGCTGTCAGCTTGCGTAGGAGGAGGACGGGAAGAAGGGGGAGGGGGGAGACGCATTACTCGCACTGCTGAGACAAGGCGAGCGTGTATCGCTCGCGACCTGCTGCCGCTGGCGCCTGGCAGTGCGAACACCTCTCTGCCCCCCCCCCCCCCCCCCCATCCACTCTTCCATACCTCCACTGCCTCCTACTCGGGGCACCCTGGACGAAAACATTGGTGTTTCTGTATTTCCCTCGGGGGTCCAGCTCGCAACGTCTTAGATCTGAAGCACCCCACTGCCTCTTCCTCTTCGAGGCAACTCTCCCAAGACGTCTGTGCCCCCCCTCCCCTCCTTGGCTCCTACATCGCTTTGCGTTCCTCAAATCAGAGCTGGAGGAAACAGCGGCGCGCCTGAGGGATTGAGGCACGGAGCTGGGCTCAGTGGCTGTGCCAGGGCTGCTTGAGCCGCCAGCTGACTGCGAGCCTTCGCTTCTGGAGCCCCCGACGCTGTACTGGTGCTTTTGCTTCTCGCGCGCGAGCGGAGCGTTGCTTTCGGTACGTCTTCTCTCATTGCTCGCTGGCGTCGATGTCGATATGAAATATGGCGTCCCGGCTGGCTGGCTCTGGGACGAGTGCAGCAGAAAAAGTTTTGGCAGTTTTCCCGAGTCTGGAAACGAGGAAGAAGGGCCGGCTGGCTGCCCCGGAGAACGGGCGCAGGAAACGGGGGAAAAAAAAAAAGCGGGAGGCGAGGATTGAAGGGAAGGGGGGAGGGGGGGGTTGAACGGAGGTGGCGGGCGGACGCAGAAAAAGGACACTGAGGGTTAGGAAAGCTGTCGCGATCGATTGCCTTTCGCGTTTGCGGGGTGCGTGTATATATATAGCTTTTGCAGAAAGGAGCGCGTTCGTTTTGTTTTTTTAGTTTCTTCGCGCCTGCTAGATCTCCCGGGCATTTGTCTTGGAACCAGGGTTGAAGGATTGCCCGTGGGACTATATATGTGTTTGGGAAAAGGTTTGGTCGCGTTCGGGAAGTGTTCGGGCGCTGGTTTATTCCGCCCAAGTTTGAGAAATTGTGTTTGGAAGCGAGAGCTGTTTTCTCTTCCGGGATAACAAATGCAGCAAGCTTTGACCTCTGGCGCCGCAGCTCGTTTTGCGTTCGCGAACGCAAACAAACCTCCGCCGAAACTGCGCTTTTCTGGCGCCGCAATGCAAGAAGATAGCGCTTTGGCAGTGAATGTATATAACGCCTGGTTGGCCTGTGTGGACGCAGTATATGGTTATGAGCTGCAAGACATGTGTATGATTCGATTACGCAGATAACTTTGCACTTAAAGTGGACAGCTCCTTGTGAAAACGACCAGCAAAAGTTGATGGAGTCTTCTATAACGATAAAACGATAATGGGGCCGTACTTGTTAGGAACACTTCGTCTATGTCATATTAGTTATTCTGCTTTCATTTTGAGTACTGTGAAGAAGCTATAGCCCACCCTAGAGTTTGTTATCCAAGAAAATGATTCACTTGAATATAGAGAAACATTTGGGGGAACTCCGTCTCAAGCTCTTCCACATACTGTTTCTCCCACCGGGCATGTAGCATTTTCGCTTCCATCTGAAATATGATCGCCGCTGCCAAGATAGAACACGCGTTCTTCAGGTCAGCAATGATTCACCACAACTACTGTACCACCGTAGTTACCGTGCGTGAAAGCTTTGTGTAATGATCCAGCGCAAATAAAGAATGTGAGAGTAATAATCGAATCGGGAGAATGGCCATAAAAAATTTCGCAACAGATTCGTACAGCTACGTACATTTAATCGTCTCAACTACTCCGGTATGAGACGTCACTATGTTTGGCCCAGTTTTCAGTATCAGAAAAAGGAGACGGAGTCATGAAAGCGCGAACACAGATTACCATGGCGAATGCATTGAATGCAAATAAGTATGCGTCGCTCGAAACGTTTCTTTTTCTCGCCAAACAAGTACCCTCTTCCTGCTTCAAAATGCACGCTCCTTCTCTCTAACTCTCTCGAACATTTCTGCTCAAACTCCTTTTGAACCTCCGATATTGCGACACGGGTCACGTATTCGCAAATAACACGCCTAACAACGCGTCGATGACAATAAAAGAAAACAAGAGCAGGAATCTCTGTCGTCGTGGCCGACCATAACGATCTGTTTTCCCTCCTCGTCTGTATGATGAGCGAGGGCATCCAACAACGAGAACTGGTGCGGGAAAGAGAACATGTGGGTGAAGAGAGAATAGAAGGACGGAGGGGAGAAGGGTGTACTCGCTACTGGAGCATCAAAAAGGGGAATCCCGGAATCCGCCCCGACGAGGTCGGCCCGCCATCAGCCGCAGATGCGACACTTGCGTCTCCGAATAACCCCGTTACATTATTCCTCCATAGATGTATAATGCGCGGGGAGGCCTGCCACGTGACAAAAGCTGCGGCCTTCCAAGCACGAGCGCCCTTTAGACAACGACGACGACGACATCTTGCGATTATCATAAAAGAGCCCCCCCACCCCCCCTTCCACCCCACCGCTGCCACCAGCACTATACCACCGCGTTGTCTTAAGTCAGCGCCAAACTCCGTCTTTCCTTGCTGCTTGTCGTTCTCGTCGTCGTCTCAAAGCTATTCCTCGCGTACGCGGGGGCTCTAAGCAAAGCTCGCCTGTACATACATACAAGCGTGCCGCGTACACACGGCTAGCGACGAGCAAAAAGGATTGCATCCAAACGGCCATCCCATTCTTCTTGGTTACAGTCGCGCAGCCTCCACTCGAGCCACGGCGGGAAGAGAGGACAGATTTGCCGCGGCGACAGCACGGGCTGCCCGTCGAAAGCCCCCCCGGCGACGCCTTTGCGTGAGTCGCATGAAACAGCGCGATATTTGCATCGATGCCCGAGGCAAGGCTGGGTCGGCGGCTCTACGCGTCCCCTCGGTATGTCCGAGCCTCGCTGACTAGGCAAGCAGGCTGGTCGCCTCTCGAGTGACCGCAACCCCGCTACTACTCGCCCGCAGCTGTCCTTGATGAGTTTTGCCTGTCGCCGTCTTGGGCGTCCTTGTTGGACTTGTGTTGCCCCGCGATGTGCAACACGCGGCCTGAGGAAACAAATGATATCAGATTCACGTTGTCATGGGCTTCTGTTTAGGCCCGCTTTTGCTTTAAACGAGGAGCGAAATAGAAGTGCAAGGGTGAGAAAGGAGGGGGTAGACGTCGGGACGAATCGGCAATGCAGTTGTGCAACATTGAAACATGTACGGCGTATGTGGACCATTTGGTTCGAATGACCGCCAAATAACTTGCGACGTGCTTGTTATACATCTGATCCCTGCCCGCTAAGAAAGGTTTAGTAGCAGTGCAAGTGTGTCCCGTTCAGGAGTGTTCGCGAAAATGTATTTGAAATGTTGACTACTATTAAAGGTGAACATTCAATTCGCATTCAGCTGTAGGGATTGCTGTTCCCTACTCTATAATATTGTGTTTACCATGACATATAAGGTATAACACGCTTCCACCTATCGACAGTTCTTGTTTGCAGTCAGTATACCACGAAAGCTGTGGTTCTACAATATCATTTTCGCTACACAATATTCAATATGTAAAAATATGTAATTACTGCCTTGCTTAGAAGTACCGAGCCAAGAGGAGGGTTTTCAGGCAAGCGACACTCAACAGCACGGAAACGGCCCGGTGTGCGGAGTGGTGCCATGCACTGAACGAACTCATCTCATTCATACCTAGTGACGTTTTATTTATTTATTTCATTGCTGAGACCTTCAGGGTGCTCCAGACAACACAACAGGTCAGCTTTTTGCAATTCGGAGGCTTTGGAATGGACCAGACACTGTTTTAAACAAGATTACAGGCGTGAAATAATCGGAGGAACTCGCGACATTGCTCTGCAATACAATCTTGGAGCTGCGCTTGGTGCTTTGTCAACCTGAAGCAGGTTGCTTGAACTATTCCAGAGACACTTTTCGACGAGGACAGGAACAAAGAGGAACATGACAGGTAGGGCGCATATAGTTGTAGTACGGTGTTGTTGGAGTCTGGGCGCCCACTCTGCCACGTTCTTCTCTGTTCCTGTCCTCGTCAAAAAGTGGCCACCGGAATATTTTCCGCATATTCCGGAAAAGTGGCACCGGAATATGCGGTGTTTCCGGTGGCACCGGAAACACCGCAACGTGTAAGCAAAAGTGAGGTTATGTAAAAGGAAAAGGAATCCACAATGCAAACTCTTCTGCTTCCATTAATTATGTCGAATCTTAGCTTTAATAAGACGACTCACTCATACTCGTTGTAGTCGAGATCAGATCATAGTCAAATTTGAGTAATTCTTTAAATGAACAAGCACACGACTGGGCTTGAGTCAGATTCACGGACCCGAAATTCGAGTTGAAAGCTGAGCCACGATCTCCGAGATTGTGCGCGCGGGATCATGGACGCCATGGTTGAGCGAACGAGTAGGCGAATGAGTGATTGAAGCTACTGACAGCAAAGAGTGCATTACATTTGTAACCACTCCCTCAATGAGTGAGTGAGTGAGTGAGTGAGTGAGTGAGTGAGTGAGTGAGTGAGTGAGTGAGTGAGTGAGTGAGTGAGTGAGTGAGTGAGTGAGTGAGTGAGTGAGTGAGTGAGTGAGTGAGTGAGTGAGTGAAACACCGAAGGAAAAGAAGAAACTGCTGAGGAAAAGTGTCGGCTCGTTTCGCAATGAGGCCTATCTTCCGCCCTGTATTCTCAGGCAGAGAGTGCAAACAGCAAAACTTGTCACACACGTCATCTGTTTCAGACGCAATTCGTGACTTGGGCGTTGTTACGCGTATACCTTCGTACAGCTCCTCCGAGTCAGGAGACACGGTGTTTGCGCGAAGGCTCTGCCTCGTTGGGGCGAAGTAAGTAGCGATGTGCTCGACTTAGATTGGAAGTCACGTCACCAGAATGCCTCTGTTGGTGGCGTTTGTCGCCAGCGAGACGTCGCTAGCACGTCGGCTGTGGTCCGTGCCTTATCAGTGACCGTACAGCTCTGCGCCGCTGTCGTTAGAGCAACAGGCTTGCCAGAAAAAGTAATTTACGGTGACCTGCTAAAAAAGAAAAAGAAAGTAAAAGAAGAAGAAGTAAGAAAGTGTGGCGAGAAAACCCTATCTATACATTGTGATGGGACAAGCATTTGCGTGCTGGCGTTCCTTTCACAGCCGCTAACCCCGAGAGTTTACTTTGGCAGTGTCGTGCCAGTGCCAGTAGCGAGGTGTGCAGATGATATCGGCGCAGGACAGAACATGTCGTGGGTTTGCCTTCTTGTCTCGTGAAAATATTGTGCAACATGCTTCCACCTTAACAGAACGAGCCGAGTAGTCCAGCAACATGTTTTGTTAAACGGACCAGAGTTCCTTGCGGCAGCAGTCGCTTAATGTGCAAACGCTGCGTCCGAAGAGGGGCCTGGATTCAAAGCTACGTCAACAGTTCAACAAGTGCAAGCACTTTGGCTTTTGTTCACAGTGTTTCATTTCTGAGAGAAAGAGATGAAAACAGCGATAATGCAGTTCAGTAGAGGAACGCCTTCGAGGGACACTGAAACACTATACCTGAACATCCTCAGCAAATGGCGGCGACCAGTCGTGGGGCCTCCTACGAGCACATGATCCGAATATTATTGCACTACACGCACCGGGAATTCGCAATTTGGTTTAAAAAACAGCTTGAAAGTCCCCGCTCTTTCTTCAACAGATGACGTCACTGGAAGGGCACCAAGTCGTTCGACTTCTTCGTAGCTCTTTAAGAGAGCTACGAAAATTTTGCTTATTTGACAAATTTAAAACGAACACAAGACATACCAGATGATCCTTCCGGGGCCATCAAAATCTGCCAATGCCATTTCTGTTCCAAGCGACTTAATCGGTGCCCCCAGTGATGTCATCTGTTGAAAGAAGAGCGGTCGCTTTCCAGCTGCGTTTGAAACCAAATAAGGAATTCCCTCGTGCGTGCAGTGCAATTATATTTGGCTTACATGTTCAGAAGAGCCTCCACTACTTTGTGCTGCAGGACCTCTTTAGGAAGATTCACGACAGTGGATGGCACGCTCAGATTATGTACTCAAAAAGTGTCCGGACTCCATGGATGCAGGACATCGATCGAAAGTAAAAAGATATTTTCTGACGTTTCGGCCGTGTGCGTATAGAGTATGTATAAAATATTGTAGGTCATGTGTCAAGAAGTGCAAGCCGATTTTTGATAGACCGAAGGAGTTACTGAGAACTAAGGATTAAATGGCACTTGAAAACATACAAAGATAGCACGACATGGTACATATAAGTGCGTCAGCGAACCACCTGTGCATCTCTTGAAGAAAGGGATTGATTTTTCTTGTGTAGACAGGGACCATTGCGCGGGATAGTGTACTATCGTCACGTGATCTTTATTGTTCTTGTGCATTGCCACAGCCTGTATGAGGCAAGAATGTGTGTTTTCCATAAACGAGTTGCCCCGTCTCCTCCTCGTGTATGTTTCATAAAGTTTTGCAAGTGCGACATCAGCACTGGGATTGTCGTTGTGTACTTGTGCACTTGCTGTGTATAGGTAAAATTACAGCTGTTAATCTCAATGCACAACTAACAAATCTCAACTACTAATTTGTTCAGCGCTGTCCATGTGTACGCGTCAACAGTGGGTGTTCATCAAGAAATTAAGAGACGAAGCAATGCTGGGAGACGCACGGGAACAGCGTCTCTTACCGGGTGCTCGAGATTGTAGTTCAACAGAACCTATTCCGCGCAACTAAAGACAAAGACAATCATACTGATATACGACAAGTCTAGTATTTGTTCACGTTTATACCGTAATAACGGTCATGGCGAAGCAGAACCAGAAAGCTGTACTTGATGTGGTAGCTCAGTTAGCAAGGAATATATGTATGCATGTCGCGCTGCTGAGCTCATGGATGCGTATAGTTCCTTGAGCTTAGGCAAAGTATGTACATTCAGGCGCACATATTACAGAGTTCCAACAGCAGGCCCCTTTTCCCCCCCTCCCTCCCATCAGTCAATAACACGTGCCTCTGATATTATAGCAATCTTGTCAATAAAAACTCTACAATATAACGTTCTATTAGAGGTATCTAATCATTAAGTATGTAATACAGAAAAATTTTGGACAGTGAACTACTGCGTAAGTTTTCGCAGAACGGAGTGCTTCATCAATTTCAACCGGTTCCGGTTTCCTTTGACGTATTCGTGCTTACATGAGTGTGTGCGAGGGGAACGGAACACGTATTGCGAAATCACACAATTCTACTCTGCTCATCTCCGGAGTCATTAATAAAATATTATCTCTCTCTCTCTCTCTCCTACTCTGCTATAGCAGTTTCTCTGCAGTTTGCGTAGCAGATCCTGCAAAGCGCAGCGGCATGCCCTCCTGCCTTTAAGGTCGGGCACGATGCAAATAAAGAACAAACGGCCGTAATTTTATATTGTTCGGGGTCAGTGAAAGAGCTTTCCTGTTTTGTTTATTTTTTTGCCATACGCTTTATATATAGAAGCTCGCCTACAGCATGTGCGGCTATACCAGGAACGGTTCACGAACCAGTATTGTTAAGTAGTCAGCTCAGGCAGTTTCATGGAGGACATTACCTCTCTTCTGTACACGCACGCTTTGTTTGAAGTACGATGAACGAAAAACAAAACAAAAAGAAAGCCGATACAACTATACGGGATTGGCCGTTAAAATGGGCCGCACCAGGGCTTCTATTGAACACAAGGGCCGAGAAAAAAGGAAGCAAGTGTACACGTACACATACGCGGAAGGCGAGAATCAAAAGAGCCGTGCGAAATGTTCGACGGAGAACAAAAGACCGTCAACGACTGATGGGACAATGCCTGGTCGTACGCTGGAACAATGCGAGCCACATTCACGGGCTTTCTTGGGTTCTCTGAGCCGCCAAGCAGAGTTCTTTGGCGTGCTTCGCTTCCGAGATTGTTACCAATCTCGAGAAACTAAGAAGGAAAAAGGGTTCGCGAATCATGGACGAGAACAAAAGCCGCCAACATTGAACAGGTCGATTTAATCACCAAACTTTCGCGGAAACGGGAAGTTTTCAGATCGTGACCCATATGAGCAGAATGCCTTTTCATTGACTTAGTGGTATGCATGTATGTATTATATAGACTTTAGCATCGCAAAGAAGGCATGGTAAAATGTGCGCGATGAAACGGACTCCGGGTAATAGCTAGTGCTCTTTATTGTTCTATTCCGCAGGGCGGACGCTGTAATCAAACAGAGAAATAGAATTTACATCCCGAAAGGTAAGCTCGTCACCGAAGAGAGAAAAAATCAAGCTCCTTTAATTGCCTGAGAATCCGTCAACTCGCCCAAAAGCACGCTTTAGATCAGTAGTGAACACTGCAGTGTTCAGCGGGTCGAAATGCAGCAAGACACACGTGCATTTAAGATTTAGGCGCAAGTTAAAGAGCCCCCGGTTGTGAAAAATATCTCCGAAGTCCACTACTACAGGACGTGCTTCGCAATCATATCGTGGTATTAGCACGGAGAGCCCCATCATTTAATTTAACTAACTGTTCAACATACGGTGTCCATGGCGAAGTGTTCGCATATGTGTTCATGAATCTCACATGAATTACCCATGCGATGCCCTGTGCCATGTCTAAAATGCAACTCCTTTAGTTCATAGACACGCACAGTTTACCAAGGAAAGAGGCGGCATTATTCATATCTTATTTCTCTCCTTTCTATAAATCGATAAGTGTCTATGCTAGCGGTCACATTGGCGACGACTTCGTGAGCAACTACACCGTCCCTTCTCTAAAAAGAAATAAAAAAGAAGGATCTGCATTAAATATGACCATTCCCCTTGATCACGTGTACCGCATATACTGGTATATACATCAGCCCGGAACATGTAGGTATATGCGAAACATGGGATTTCGTACGGCGCGAAAGCCTGCAGGCGGATTTGGTAATGCATGAGCAAGGCGTGAGTTCTCGAATATATCGATGAAACTGTCGACCAATAACGCCAACACGTGTACCTTGTTTCTCGTTGAGGCTCGTTAAGTCTCGCAGACGTCTTGGCCCAAATTGTGTGCTTCGAAAGCGTGACTCCCCGCGCAACTTAATGAATTGCCAAACTATAGCAGCAAGTGTTCCGCCTACAAGTGCTACAGGGGCGTAACACAAGCCGTTAATTTTTATTCCTTAACCTCGTTTCTCCTGCGCATATATGCAGTGCAGCGAGGTGCGCGCGCACCTGGGTGACCTCCCTGTCTTGTTTTATTTCGCCTCTCTTTCCTAATGGGTCGCCGTATGCACGCCAAACGCAGCGCAGCGGTAAAGCTACACCGTCGAGGCCACTTAAAGCGCTGCTCACTTCCATTGTTTTCTTTTCTTTTTTCAGCGTAAAGCAAACACTCTTCTAGTTATCATGTCAGGCTGAACGAGCGTCGAACAAACATAATAAACATCACCAGACAGCCGGCACTGTCTCGTCTTGAAAATGTCTCGTGTTAGCTCTATATAGAGCACGATGTCGATCCATGCGCTGCAGCTCGCAGTGTACGCTACATCAACTCGTCAGGTGAGTACGATGACCACTGAACCTATATAGTGTCCGTGGCTGTATATTATAGTATTGACACGTACGGTTTTTCATGGACAATATGGACATGGTATTTCATGAACAATATACCGAAAGGAGTAGTGAGAAGCAAAGCGGCTTTTTTTGGAATAATGAAGCTCCCACACCGTGAACAGCAAACCGGGAGAAGTATGCGATGCAAATACACACAGAGCGCCGACTTGAATAGGCGTATATTAGGTAGGATGCTAAACACATAATTGTAAATATAGGGCAAAATTATATTAGAAGCACTCTTATAAGACTAGAAAAATATGCGAAAAGAAACACATTACACCATAAGATATCTGATAGAGAACAAGAAAAACAAGCGATTACACTGAGGCTTCGCGCGGGATGGTTTTCTACTGACTTTTTGCAGTACAGATCGTTACTGGCTGTTAGAACCGCGTGTATATGTACTTGTATATCCTTGTGTGCGCGTTCCCGCTTGCGCAATAGCAAATCAAGCGATAATGTATTCCGCACATATAACTTGTACAGCACGAATTCGTGAAAGGTTGCTACCAGCAAATTTTTCAAACAGCGCTGCTGTGGCAAAATTAGTGCTTGCACCTAGCACGACAGCCTCGCAATCTTATTTCGCATTGCGCCGTGTAAGTTTCGCCTCTGTGTTACGCAGGTCTGCGCGTATTTACACGGGACTACACACGCACATCGCTCGCTGCTCTCTTCCCACTCCATAACCCTTTCATCAGTGTCTCGCGTACACCGGCGGCACTGGCGAAGGAGGGCTCTTCATCTCAGCAAATAGGGCGCCTCTTCTTCCTCTTTTGTTTTACTCTCAACGCGTACGGGTGCGATCGTTTTTCACGCCTGGGAAAACGCCGAGTGCGGCCTGTCCGCGGTGCGATGAGTTGTGCTCGAGGAATTTCTTTTTTGCATAGGCCCACCTTTTGCAGGCGTCCAGGCGAAAGAAAGAGAAAGGAAGAAGCAACGGAGAAGAGGAGGAGAAATAAACTCGCGGGCCTATAGCCGTGCAACGAGACGGGTCGTCCCTATTTCAATATCCGAGTGCCGAAGTAATCATGCCTCTTCTTCACCCTACGCTGTACACACACGCCGCGGTGAACACGAGGCAGCTCCCTTCTGCATGTCAGTCCTCTGCTTCTCTCTCTCTCTCTCTCTCTCGAGTGTTTCGCTCGAGCTTTCTGGAAAATCAAGAAAGAGAGCGAGAAGGAAAGGATCGTATATATATATATCTCGGACGGCAGGCAGACGAAACGGCGAAAGCCGAAGAGGAGCATGGAATGAAGACAGGTGCGCATCGCAGTTATAAATTACACCCGCATGCATCGGGAGATGCGCCTTGAAGAAAAAAAATAATAATAAACTTCGGCTGAGACGGAGCGGCGTATAGGGCGCCGGGGTGATGAGAGATAGAAACTCTCTCAAGAGGGACCTCGGAGAAGAAGTGGAAATAGGAGAGATTGGTGTGGGCCGGCCTCGATATCTAGGAGCTGCTGCTGTTTACGGAAAAGGGAGGGGGAGGTAGACAGGGGTAGGTATGTTCGCAACTCATGAAACTTTTTCCTCGAGGAGCTCTTACAGGGGCGTGTATATACGATCCGTCCAGCATTGCTGATGAGGTCATGGTGCGCCATCGAGGATCGTGCATATATATAACACATATACGTGATGCTGATTAGCGAGCTAGAGCCATAGATATGGGCCGACGCTGCCAACGTCTGTAAGATGGATAGAGGTGTGATAGTGAGAACATTCGTCTTTCGACCGCTGATGCACGATACATCGCGGCGACTGACAGGCGGCGCTTTTTGCTGTTGCTGCTGCTGTGTGTGTCTATATTTAATTTTTTCGTTTCGTAATTGCTACCTCGACGTCGCGCCGGTGTGACGACATTTCACATCGGTCAGTGTTTCCTCGCAGCTCTCGCGGGCATCACGCATGCGGGCGGCTTGTCGTCAGCTTCGTACATTTGCTTGTTGCGTAATGGGAAGGTTGTACAGTGACTGTATTTAGTTTTGCAACATATACTCTCACTAGGGCGCGTTTGTTATCATTGTCCTCAGTCTTCGCTATATGTCCCTGGCTCAAGAAAAAAAAGGACATAAATAGTTACTGAGGAGGTATCAGAATGCTGCTCCGAAAGGCTAGCGAACTTTGACCTAGTGTTCATCACATAATATGACAAAATAAATTTATTTTAGTCATATTTATGTGATGAACACTAGGTCAAAGTTCGCTAGCCTTTCGGAGCAGCAATTCTGATACTCCTCAGTAACTATTATGTCCTTTTTTTTTTCTTGAGCCAGGGACATATAGCGAAAGACTGAGACAATGATTAAGCAAACGCGCCCTAGTGAGAGTATAATGAGGTTGGCCAACTCCGTTTAACAGTTTTCGACACCGAGACCGAAACCAAGGACTGCACATTTTACCACCGACGAACTAAAGCCATCCGAATAAGGTCTGAAAGCTTTCATATAAAGCGTCAATGAAGGATTTTTAAGTGACTCATTTCATGCGTACGTGTAAATGGAAGCGTCGAGAGCTTGAGTCGATGCAGTGACGCACATTTCGCGTGTCCAGGAGTGCGAACAATCTCTTCGTCGCCACACCTTACACTTCGCTTGCTGAAACCCGTCACTACAACAAAGCCGTGCTTAATCCGGTCTCGTCCTCGCCACACCTCAAGAATGAAAAAAAAAAAAAAGATGCTTCGTAAATACGCAAAAATTAAAACTTCTCGCATTTTCAAGAGCTCTCCCTCAGGTATTTCGTTATACACTATCCTTAACTTCACCATAGTTCCTTTTTTTTTTCTCTCCCTTACGTCAAGCGAGTCGAGATAGCGCCTGGATTAACCCTACACACGCGGCCTGAGCCGTGGGCTCCCGCTCTGGCGTCAGCGCAACGTGCAAGGCTTGCTTGCTTACTATGCCATGCCTCGCATGGACCCGCCTGCGCAACCATGCAGGCGGCGCGTGTACATGTACCGCTCTTCTCCAGAGGCCCAGGGAACGTTATATATACGTAGCCGGCCCTCAAAATAGATTACGAGTAGGTGCGCGAGGGCCTCACCTCGCCAGCGAGCGCGTTCCCGCCTTTTGTTTCTTTTTCTTTCTTTTGTATATAAACGAGCGGGTTTCAAATTTATGTCCCAACTAAGCCCAGCCCCAGCAGTCTACCTTTGCTCTTGTGTCAGTCTTCCGTTGCCCCACTTTGTTTTTTTTGTTAATTTTGTTTAAAAAACGAAACTCAGCTACCGTTCTCGCGTGTTTCGCTCGCTGCTGCTGCTGCTGATGCTTCTGGAATCTCGTGAGAGCAGCAGCAGCACACGCCGCCTCCGCGCGCGCGCTAACTGATTACCCCTCGGAGAAGAAGCAGGCGGGACGGGCTCGGGTTTTAATTAAAATTTTACGGTTTTCCAGAAACGCAAGAACAGCTCGCCCCCCGTGCATACCAGCGCAGCTCCAGACGCGCGCATGCCCCCAAATGAAATCTACAAAACGCACGAACGCACGCGCATATGCGCCGCAGCCGCGTTACAGTTCGCATAGCGCACTAAGAAGCCCCGCTATCTGTTGTCTTACAGTCGTTTTCGTATATCTTGTTCTGCCGTTACTCCTAGTTTCTTTCAATTTTCTCCATTTCGTCGCTTCCTCTTCTTTTCTTTTCGGGAACGCGCAAGCGCGCTTAGGAACAGAAGGGAAAGATGAGGAAGGGAAAAAAAAAGTAAAAGTAGATGAAATAAAACCGACGTCGGGCAGATTCGCCTCTGAAGCTCCATGCGGGCATAATTTAGAGAGGCAGATATAAATTCTCATTTTTGCAGACTGCCCCCCCCCCCCTTCCCCCCTCGGAGTCTCGGGAGCACTAATACGTTTTAACTCCACGAGCCTCCTGCAGCGGAATCCATCCTCGACGCTCGGGCTCCTCTGCGCGAAAAGAGCGTCAAAAACCAGACGCAAAGCAAGTAATGGAGGGCCAAAAGGTATGTGCGGCGAAGAACAATGGATGGAGTATATATGTGTACGGACGGTGAAAGAGGCAGAAGGGAAGAGACTGAGAAAGTGGAGGGAGGAGGGGGAGGGGGGGGGGGGGCAGACACAGCGAAAGGAGCGACGGCGCACGCAGTGCGGCGGCGGCAGCAAGCGGTGAAATATGTGCGCAGCCTTTGAATTATGCAAAGACTACGAGATTAATTCATCTCGGGGTCGGCTCACCTCACCTCTAGAGGCCTCACATCTAGCCCCCTCTCCCCCCCTTCTCTAGCTTTGTTTCTCTTCTTGGCTTCCATAGCGTCTTCCGACAGCCCTGGCGTGCTCGAGCGACTTCTGCGCGTTGCAGTAGCGCAAGAAGCTTCAGCCTCGGCGTTAAAATTTTATGCACCTCGACCTGCCTTAAACCCTCTCCCCGCCTGCATCGCCTATCCTCCTCTATGCTCCCGCGTGCAGTTACTCCTCAGTCGGTTCCCTCAGAGGCGAGCTTTACCTGCAGGACGCATCAGTCTCACAGTGAAGACCAATGAGAAGAAAAGCTTGGCAAATAAAGCACGCGCTTCCTACTCCTCTGTTCCTTTTGAGGCGAGCTTCACCTGCAGGCGCCTCAGGCTTACAGTGAAGACCAATAAAAAAAGAGCAGCTTGGAGAAAATAACGTGCACCTTTTTTCTCCGTTTTCCTCGAGGCGATTTTTAACTGCATGACTTCTTAGTCTTACAGTGAAGGCCAAGTAAGAGGAGAAACTTGCTGAAACTAACGCGCTTTCCCTCTTCGGTTTCCTCTAACGTGAGCTTCACCTACAGACGGCCCAGTCTTACAGTGAAGGCCAAAGGGAAGAGAAGCTAGAAGAAAATAACGCGTTTTTCTTTCAAAGAGGTCCTCATCGACTCTTCTGCCTTCTTGGGAAGCCTGTACATGGTAACCTGTAAGCCATACCTTTCTATCTGAATAGTCTGCAGTATCATAGTTATTGCTTGTTTGGTTGTCTGCCAAGCTAACGCAGAACGTGATCCGCGTCTTACCGCAAGGAAGCAGATTTTACTACTTGCGGCCTTCAGGCAGACGCAACCTGCGCATGCGGGATGTCGTTTCATATGGCAATGTCTGGGCGTAATTTTTTTTTCCACGAGCCTTGATGGGCTTTCCTCTCCCAGTTGTTCTTTTGTGTTGTTGTTGTCGCGGAATGAGGATTTAGTGTCAGAAACGTAGAGCCGGACAATATCAGCGGCCACGCGTTGGCGGAAAATATATGCGCCACGTGGGCGTAAAGGTATCATCAGTGATGCCTCAGATATGAAATGAAAGCTCATCAAAGCGTGTGTGCGTCCTACCCTTCCCAGAGAGATGTAAGGAAAAATGCAAGGTATGATTCATATCTGGCAAATAAGCAAAACGTAATGGTCTCGCATATTTAAGACATAGAGAAGATGAAAGAAGAGAGCCTGACGCAACATTCTGCAGTTATATTAGTATAGAGAAAGGAGCGAAAAATAAGTGTGATGAAGTTTTATGCGGGTATATGAGGTTTGGAATGACGCAAGAACTTAAACCCAGCAGACTCTTTCTTTACGATAGCAGGAAACTTGAAAAATATAGCGCACAGATTAAAAGTTCTTGACCATGCAGACGCAACTAAACCGACGACTTGCTGCGACTGTAACGGACTGGCCATGTTACCGGCAGCTGATGCGATCAATGCAGGTGGTATCACTATTGTCCGCAAAGCTGTAAATTAAAGCCTAACTGATTCTCGCCCCTGGGGCCGGTTGTTGGGTGGGCGACAAAGAAGGATTTGTTCTAGACGAGGCTATGCCCGTGCGAAAGTCACAAACAAGACGTTGGGCGTGTTCGTAACACAGATTTGCAAATTGTGAGTTACCAATACTTGCAAAACGAAGCAGAAGAGTAGACTGTCTTCGTTTAATCACCTCTTGGTCGTGGTTGTTCGCATTGTTTTGGGGAAAGAAATGAAATTACTCAGTCAGGAAGCGAAAAGTCGACTGAGAGAAGCTGCACCAAGCTGAAACATACCGGCGTAAAATTAACGCCTAATACATGACGCGAAACAGCACGGTCAAAGAAGTTTTTCATGGTATGCATATATGTCATTTCTTCAACAAACCGTCCCCGAGATCCGCCAGCTTGGCCGCAATAGGCCAGCTGGACAACTGCCAATTCCAGACTATTCTAGGACTATTCGAGGCAGTTCTAAGTGATAGTAGTGGAAGGCTCCTGACAAGCACCATGACTTCAGGACCACCGCAGCGGACTGTCATAAAGAGTGACAGTGACATTCAGGTATCTCCATAGCTTTTTTCCCCCTCTTTCATTCTTTCATACCCCTGCTTTCACTCTCCGTACGTGGAAGTACAGGGTAGCCGACTCTGTTCCTGTTAATCCCCTTTTTTTCTTACGGTTTTCTGTCTCACGCTCTTCAACAAACTATGTTCACAGAAACTTATTAAGGTGAAAACCGCGGTCACTCGCAGTGTACTGGTAAACTCCATTGTACAAAAGACGGCTTGCCCGTAAAAAATATATCTGAATATAGGTTATTCGCTAGTCCTTCCTTTCCCCCCCTTATGCAACAAGTATCCAATTTCACGGTCAGTCCCGTTTTTCCCAGCACAACAGTGCCGAAACCGAAGAATGTTGCTGTGGACCTTCCCACCATCCCGTAGCCACACATACATATGGGCAGTCTCGATACAAATTGACATTAAAAAAAAAAAAGAAAACTGTAGTAGAAAACGAGGCGACGAATTCAAAGCACCAGCTGAAACTCTGTCCTCGAAGGCCAGCAAGGCGATAACACTGCCCAGCTATCCACATGTCTCGGACACAATTGCAAGATTATGAGAAGCCTGCAACCTGCTGTTTGCACCCGTTTCCTCTCCGGTTGCTCTTTCTTTCACCGTTCACTGCCCTGCAACACCTCCTCCTCTTCCTCTTCACTTGTTTCCGAACGTATGGCGTCAATTGACGTTTCTTTTCGCGCAGCAAGACATCACTTCTCACGGTCCGAAGGTCCTTGGCTGAGTCACAGTCTGCCCTCAAGAGCGTGACACCTTGCAATCGCACAAGTCTTGCGCTCTTGCTACAAGAAAAAAAAATACAAATAAGGCACGGCGACGAGAGGAGGGAATACGAACAAGCCCACCACGTTCCACTCCTCACGAGGCCGGACGGAGAACGTCTGGCGAGTCACATCCGTTCTGTGCGAACGCCGAATAAGACGTATTCCCCCGGCGAACACGGGTGAATAATAACGCGTCCGCAAGATGCATTTCCTCCGCAGACCTTATGCCGTAACATCGCGCACAACCACGCTGTATGCTTCTGTACATCGCGCACGACACGCAGTTCCGGTGCATGCGGACCCGGCTCGACTCTGAGACATCCACGGTGCGCTTGCAGCCGCGTGTGTGCGAGTCTCCTGAAGATAGGACACAAAAAAACACTCGCGATGTACCATTGGTAGCGCGACAAGCGTGCAAGTACGCTATACTTTCACTTTCAGATCCGTGTGTGTGTGTGTCTCTCTGTGAAACCGTGGGACAAATGAAATGAAAAATCGCGTTTCGATTGTGCGCATTCTCTCGAGACAGACGTGCACGGCGGCATTGAGCTATGCGTCCAGGTATACTGCAGACCGGGATGATGTCTTTATCTGCCTTTTTCGCGGGTCGTATACAGTCGTCGACGGTGGTGGCAGAGGTGCTCGCGCAGCCTGCGCCGCCTCGCGGAGAGAGCAGAGAATCGAAACTCTATTATGCACGCTTAGGGAGACCGAAAATTGGCCCTCCCGACTTTCTCAAGCACATCGAAAGAAGCAGGGCAGCGCGACCCACCACTGCTTTTGCGCCAAGTCTCCCTTGACGCACGAATCGCAGCCAGAGTTCTTCCACATGAACCTTTCCTTTAAAGAAATAACAGCGAAAGAACGTAAGGAAACCGAGCGCCAAAGAAACGATTGTTGGAGGTGCCCCCCTTTTGTATCGTTCTTTTTTTTCACGTGCTCCGGCACTGCTGTGCTCACCCTCGGGGATTCAATGAAATTTTTTTTTATTCCATCTCTGCTACCTATCAAGTAGCCACAGATGCGCCACTCGCGTGGTGGAATCGAACCCGAACTTCACTTTTTGATTATGCTTACCTCGAAATAAAAAAAAAAGAGAATTGGAACGCCACAAATTGCTACAAAATGTAAGAGGAAAAAAAAATCAACTGCATTGAATGTCACGCCACGCCCGACTGCGCGTATGCTTCAGAAATAAAAAAAAATCTAAACTGCTTTAAGGAATAAGTATAGGTCACAGACTGAACGGCGCAGACGGGAGCCACGTAGCGGTATAAACGTGTTTTCGAACCCCGCCGACCCATTCAAATCCAGTCACTCACTGTATCGGGTTGGAGCGAGAGAAAATAAGAAATTCAGGTATAGCGTAAGAGAAACGTACGCACAAAAGCAAAAAGTTGGGTGTACGTTATTTTGTCGTTCTTGCCTGGTGCGTCGTTGTTTGCTTGTTTGTGTGTTCCTCCTTCAGCCTTCAGGCGCGCGTGAGCATATGCAACTCGATGATTCGACGCAACTTAGACTGCTTCTTTTTCCTGCCTACCGCACAGTGAGATAAGTCGAAAAGATATGCAAATCATCAAGAAGAAACGTATGTGCTGGAAAAAAAAGAAGTCGATGTTGGCCTGCCTACGTGGCTTTGGGCGAAGGAAGGGGACGTACTAGCTGTGTTATAGGTCTGGTCGGGCGCCACCTGTCTTGGGTCCCGGTCCTAGAAGGAGGGCAGCCCTGTCCCCGACGCTCAGCAAAGGCAGCTAGGCCTTAAAAAAAAAAGGTTATAAAAGAATACGTCGAGGAAGCCAATAGCCCCGCTACGCACAATAGATAAAACCCCGGTGCATGTCTCCTTCTGACTGGCCCACGGGGGTCAGGGGTGGGAAAGCTTTCGACTCCCGAAGGCTCGCTTCGCGGGGAGACAGCCCGAGCCCGTCAGGGGGGGCATGGCCTCTATTTTGAAGGAGAACGCCACGAGACGCGTCGGCCGGGCTTGGCCGACGCGGCTCGGTGGCCACGTACGGCTTGTGCGCACCACTAGGCCCGGCTATCCACGGAGTTGTCGTGTGGGCCGAGCGACTTGCGCCCCCCTTTTATTTCTTCCATTCGAAACCGCTGTGGCGGAAACAATGTGGAGGACCAGAGAGACGCCCGAAAGTGGATCGCTGTACGCTTTAAGGACTGGACGTCCCTGATCGAGAGGGTCTTGTCTTCTGGGCACCACGTTAAAGCGCCTGTTGCCCCGTGACTTTCCCATCATTCTTTTGCTTATGTGTACATTTACTCCCAGTTCTACATGCGTGCTGGTTTCGTTTTCGCTTTCTTCTTTACTTATTTTTTATTGGTGTCGTCATTCTTAGCACTTGAGTGGACAATGCCACGGAAGCTTTTAGCCCTGAAGATCTTTCGCGTGACAGCATCGATTCCTGCGGGACATTACAAGCACTCCTCCACAGCCACTTGAAAGGCGGAAAGAAATGGGCGAATGTTCGCTGCTTTCACTGCCTTAGATTTCCCTTTGATCGGGGATATATATCTTCGTTGCGACAATATGGAGAAGATGACGCCTTCTTAGCGATGATTGCTAACACTCAACGCACACATGAAGTGTGCTGAAAGGTCGACATTATACGCCCACAAATAACGGCTTCACAGAAACAAAAGCCCGAGGAATGAACCACAATCAACCAGCTTACGGCTAGAAGAGAAGCTCAGGGGAAGATGGATGCTTGAATCGATGAACAAATCGCAAGGTACGATTTAAAACAGGGAATTTAAAACAGGTACGATTTAAAACAGGGGCTCCCGCGACATTCCCTGTTTTAAATCGTACCTTGCGATTTGTTCATCAGCTTACGGCTAGTTAGCTATAAATTAATGCTGTATATGTGGTCCTCTACAGTTGCCTCAGCAGGTCAGTCAGTGACTGTGGCCTTCTGCTGTGGGCACAAGGAAACGGGCTCGATCCGGCACCGTTGCCGCCACATTCTTACAGTGACGAGATGGAAGAGCGCGTCTCTTTTGATGAACGTGAATGAACCGTCCAAACTCTAGGTGATGAAGTTCATAAAAACATGTGTTTGATATCACTACGCTCTTACTGTCCACCTATTATCCTTCCTCCTCATGACATGTCCTGCCCAGGTCCACTTCTTTCGTGTAATTGATAAGATAATATCGGCTACTCCTGTCTGTTCTCTTATCCAGTAAGAGCGACAGAATGGATACCACGAGAGGGAAAACGCAACAGAGGTAGGCAAAAGGTTAGATGGAGCGATGAAATTAAAAAGTTTGCGGGCATAAAGTGGAACCAACTCGCTCAGGATAGGGTGGCTTGAAAGTCGTTGGGAGAGGCCTTCTTCCTGCAGTGGACCTAAACAGGATGATGATGATGATGATGACGACGACGACCCCGTGCCACTCATGGTGCCTGAAGTGAAAAAAAAAATCCACGCATATCTACGGAGTGAATGAAGATGAGTGGGCGAAGCTCCGAAGGTTAATCGGTAAAAACCGTGAATCTTCCGTGAATATTGCCCAGTACATGATCAAAGACGTGACAAACACTGTGTGTCGCCATCTATCTAGCGCTCTCCTATCACACTAGAGCACGCAGCGAGCGCCTTCGCGCCATCTATTGATCAATTCACGTACTAGCTAAGCAGCACCGCACTGCAGACAGACAGACAGACAGACAGACAGACAGACAGACAGACAGACAGACAGACAGACAGACAGACAGACAGACAGACAGACTCCCATGCTACGCGTTCCCATACATCTGAATGAAGCGAGCACCGCGGCGCCATCACGCGATCTAGTGAGAACTTCATAAAACTACAGGTGGCTACATACTATGTACGGAGGAAAGAACGGCCCACACCCTAAGGAGCCTTCGCCCCTAATATAAACTTTTAAACTCAACCACATCTGCACGTTCTCTGTCGCAACGACAACATATGTCGTTCGACAAAGTCCACTGAAGATCGTGTTGAATTTATTGTTCCTGATCACATGCACAGCTCAATAATTCCACATCTAACGCACTGCATGTAGGAGCAGCACACACGATGACCAAAAGGTGTTTTCAGATGAATCATTTTCTTTCAGCCGTCCGTAATGGGACTATAGATATAGACAAGCGAGAACATGGATATAACAGGGATCTCGTTCACTCGTACGGAAAGTTACATTTTGCAACACCACTCGAGCGTAACTAAAGGATTAGCACACACGGCAAGACCGCCTGCAATGAACATATATATATTGCATAAACGCCGCAGTAAAACGTCACGATTTTTACAAGACCTGAACGAAGTTCGACCTTAATGGTGCCTTGGCTCTGCCAATCCGAGTGTCCGACTTTTGCTTCCATGTATATCTAGAAACCACGCCGAACAGATTCACATTCTGTGTTCCTTTGTCTGCACGCTTTAATACGCTTCAAGACGCTTAAACGGGTCGTTCAGTCTGCCTAAGCGGCTTACGAACATCGGCGGTCTCAGTCCACAGCAGAGGCAGCCACAGCCGTGAATACATCATTTGCGCGGCAAGTCCACGGGATGGGAACGGAAGTCGCACGCTCGGAATCACCGCCATGAGCGGAGCCGCGCGCTGCTGCGTTCTGTCCAGCTAGCGGCCGTCGGAACGTTCGCAGAACCTGCGTCGCCGCAGCAGCGCCATGCCCACTGGGGAAACCACGGCAACCGTTACGAAGCGTGCGACGATAATATACAAGAAACAAGAGAACAAGGGAGAATTATGCATAAGCGTAGCGTGTATATATAGCGTATTCATGCAAGGGGCGAGCAATAGGCAAGCAGCTCTGAGGTCTGTACGAATGAGGAGGCCCAGCGATGGGGAAAGCACGGCCCACCCACGGAGCGACGCCGCCGAGACCGCGGCTTCGCTGTCGTCGTCACATCCTCATCGCGGCGTAACCTGGCAAGATTGCAGGTTTCGGCCATCCGTCCGCGGCTCCCGGTAAGGCTGGTGCTAGCTTATTGTCGAGAGGACTCTTATTAAGCGTCGTCGTCGGCGTCGTAGGCTTCGTTGCTTGCGCTGTTCAGCTCCCATAGCTGCTGCAGCTGTCTGGGCGGACAGTGTCTCCCATTAGCTGGGATGTCCGTTCCTTAGCCGTGGCTGCTGTGAAGTGAGAAAAAGTACCGGGGCTTCCTATGCCTGGTGCGTTGGCGAGCTCTAGCCATCGCATCCGTGTCGCTGAGCGTCAACACGGCGCTGTTTGCCCGATCTTGTTGTTGGTATAGAGGTGACAGTCGAGGAATGCATGGTCTGAACAAGAAACAGCGACAGTTCTTTCGCAAAACCTGCCATGAGCCTAATCGAGGGCCGCAATAAAAAAGAAATAAACACACACACACACACACACACACACACACACACACACACACACACACACACACACACACACACACACACACACACACACACGTCATTGCCAAAAAAAATGCTCCACCCAGGTATCTCGCGTGACTATAGACCATCACAGTATATACACAAATAATCTCTGCGATTGGTGAAACGTTTGGCTCAAGATTTTCCTCGCAGCCGTCAAACGTTGCCTGATTAAGCTTCCCCATAGTTGTATATATGCCTAAAGTTCGTTGCAGGTCTTCAGAAACACAGAAATTTCGTTTAGTTTGTACGGGTTCATTGTAGCAAGAGGTGACTGGTGCGGACGTGCGGACATACACATGAAGGAGGGGTTGGGGTGGGGGCAGGGACTGGCGTTTGTGTGGCTAGTTTTCCTTCTCCCGTGTATATGTCCTGTATACCTTTTAATGCGAAAGCACTGCATGCTCCTTGGGACGAGAAATCCGGTGTTACTGCGGATAGTGGTGTTATCATTCGGTGGCAAACAACTTACGTGACCAAGCGATCACATTATGTAGTGATTTAACGTCATATAGGCGTCGAGATAGTACGGAAATAATGCGAAATAGTACGAAAATATTATAGATGTAAGCGCCCTGCTTTCGTATTCAATGCGACTATAGGGAATAAAACCCCCAGCCCAACTCTATTTCTGTGTTAGCCTGCTCATTGTGCACTTTATCTCTCATAACACAAGCGATAGGAAAAGGAGTGATTTGTGGAACTTGATCATTTTTTTTCTTTTACTGTCTAGCTGGACGAACAGCTATGTTAACATGTAATAGATTGCACATTTGAGGAAGAAAATACATTGTCCTTGCAAACAGAATGGGCACAGTGGCCACTTTTGCACATGAGATTGTGCATGTGCTCATAAATATTTCCTTTGATTAGTGATGTTATGAACGTCCTGTCCATTATTTTACTGTTTTGTGGAAGCAAGCTTTCCGTAATCAAATGCGTGGTGAGTATAGCTGCCCGCATGTTAAAATCTGGCATTTTTTCGAAATGTTTTCAGTGTCTTCGTCCCAAGCCCACATTACAACACACGGAAACCATGAAGGTTGCCGCTACAAAGACAGACAGACAGACAGACAGACAGACAGGCAGACAGACAGACAGACAGACAGACAGACAGACAGACAGACAGACAGACAGACAGATAGATAGATAGATAGATAGATAGATAGATAGATAGATAGATAGATAGATAGATAGATAGATAGATAGATAGATAGATAGATAGATAGATAGATAGATAGATATAAACCTGCGCAGCGCATGTCCACAGCACTACATACATTTAGCGACAGGAAAGATGAAGTACTGGGAGTCGTTGGCCTCACGCTCTCTAGCGGTGAACCATCATTTGCTAAATTGGGCACCGTGATGACACGTTTAGTTCACGACGCTCGCAACAAGAACGCAGTTGCGAAATCGTTTAAGTACAGCAGGCAGCGGCGTAATTCGACCGCAGACGATGAGTGCTTTTCACTTTAGCTGCACCGGCCGAACGGCCTAAACCACACCTGTACCAAGTGATGCAACTGCGAACTCAAGTGGCCTTAATGTGTCGAGGTAGATCGAGGACAGGCACGCATGCTGTATGTCCGGAAGTTATATGAGATAGCGTACTTCACCATAGCGCTTCTTCAACAAAAATGACGTGACAACGTTGAGTTCGGCGGCTGCAAAGCGGGAAATCTCTACAAGTACAAGCCATATGGACCCCCATATGGGCAAAGCACGTTTGCCCGGAGGTATACACCACGGATATACGCCAACACTGCTTCCCAGAGACACCTCCTATGGGAATGTGCGCCACCGCCGGGTAACCAAGAAGAAGCAATGCCAACTGCCATCAGCAGCAAGATCATCAGCCGAGAGCCAGGCAACCAAAGAGACGTGGTCCAGCACGTGCTTAGCATCCTGGCACGCCAGCGGCCGAAAGCGGCGCCCCCACGGGTTTTACGCGAGTAGGTTGCTGCTCCGGGATGTCCGAGCACGCTAGTTTCTCGCTTTAATTCCCCTACCCCTTCCCCCCTTTATGCCGGATCATCAATAAAGTTGTTTCACTCACTCACTCTAGCGGCGCACTTGGTGACGAATAAGCAACGGGGAGTTGACATCTGCATGACATAAGAATTATGAAAGACACATGGACAGAAGTGGTTTTTTCTTTACTTCAAAGATATCATTTAGCACAAATTATCGCGCCACCAAAAGAGAGAAAAGGATAAAAAGACGAACACGTTTGTAGAACATGATACCTGATCCGTATGACATTTAGGACTAGCTTGGAATGATTGTTCGTGCAATTTCTACTTCATTATGTGTCAATGAAGTGTGAATTAAAGGGAAACATTAAGATTATCGACAGTTCTAGGAGTTCGGGCTCTCATAGGCTCTCATGGCATGGAGCAACTCGGGCTCTCATGGCTACTTGTGCAACACATACGTTTTGTAATTAGCAGCAGATTAATCATTTGATTATATGAAATCAGCGAAGGTTTCACAGCAGTAAATCGAGGGCTATGGAATCCTACAGAGCTCACAATGTCTGCAGTGTACAAACGTTCGCGGTTTTATGTGTGGAAGCGAGGTGTTCCTGAAGTCACAGATAGATACAGGTTCGATTTGCGGTGGCTCGATGTGCAGAGCTTACGATGCACATAATCAAAATTTATTGCAGCCGTTGGTGGCCGCTAAGGGCACTTGATATACAGTTGCGAAAATTTCTTTTAAATATTTACGGTAGCATTCGAATGACAGCGTTGATTTCACACTCGTAAAAGCTAAACTAATAACAGAAGATATTAATACAAAATGCCAAAAGGGCGGTAATGTTAACTTTGTTTTCGTATGAGGGAGATATAATATTAAACGCATCACACTCGTGAGAAGAAGATGTCTTATAAGCTAGAAAACGAGCAAAAAAAATACAGCTGGCGACACAGCTCTGCCATTGACACGTGGAGTCGTATAGGTTTCGATACATTTCGCTAAGGCCTAGATAATTATCTATTAAGAATTATATGCATTATGTTCTAAGAAAGTCGGATACCTAACATAGCAAACATTTGAGAAAATAGAAAATATTATTGGTCCAATGTTGCCAAAATATGAAAGACACACCCACCCACTCCCCCTTCACACACACACACACACACACACACACACACACACACACACACACACACACACACACACACACACACACACACACACACACACACACACACACACACACACGAGATCGGAGCTTTTGACGTAATGTAATATAATATTCGGCGTGAAACTAAAGAATGAACCTTCTTGCTTCATTTTCTATTTTGACACTGAACCTAAAATGGCCATATTAACAATAATAAAGCCCCTCACAAATAATTCATGAGTCTAAGCCACATTGTGTTTCACGTAAGTGTCCCTTTAAATTAAAGTCATGTCGTTAAGATCCACCCGAGCTACATAAATGAGATTAATGTATTTACATTTATTGCACCTCCCCATTAGAAATATTAAACGTTCTACATTAAATTTTAGTACAGTGATTGCACGGTTCGTTATAATCATTGTTTCAAGAAAGTTGAGCCCCTTTGAAACGTGAGAACCACGTCAGACAATAGTTCAATGATTTATTGTTCCACGCCACTTAGAGAACTCTCCAAGACGGCGTAGCTTAATACGTGAAATATTTTCGTCATTTAGGAAGTACCCGCAATTTCACTACCCTAAAGAGAAAGAATGGCTTATCATCTGTTACGAAGGAAATAGAGATATACTGAGGGCATTATGGGGCCGTAATCAAGATGCCCGCGGGACTAATTTATGCCCGGTGCTTGAAATTATGAGGCCTCTCGGAGCCGCAGCTGGGGGAACACTGCCGCGTTCTCACGCTAAGTGAAAGGTGGACCTTGCGCTCGCCGCTCCAGGGCACGCAAAAAACTGGCGCGCACAACTGAAGAATCGCGCAAGGAGAAAAAAGAAATCAAATGAAAAGATTTCAGGTAATCGGCTGACGACGGCATTTGTCATTGCTTATAGCAATCTGTTAGCTGCCAACGCTGTATGCGCACGAGTATATAATGCACCCGAAAGTGCGGCAGGGAAGAGGAAGAACTGCAGCGCTTCAATTGTTTCGTGCAGCGTTCCCGTTAACGAATGGTACAATCATTCTTCCGAGCGCTTTCGCGCCATATTCTCGGAGATATTTCTTTTTTTCTACCCGTGCGCTGTCCGAGTAACTTTACCGCACGAACGTCCAGAGTGCGTTATTACAGAGTTCGATGTTTACGCGCTGGACTCGATGCAATTACTTATACATGTGCGAGCCGCAAACGGCTCTCAGGTCACGCTTCAAACTTCCGCGAATGAAATGTGTTGTGCTTCGACCGGCTCTGATGAAACAGCCCGCCGTCGTGAATGTGTACGCGAACAACATATTCATTGTGTCTCAAAACAACACCTGAGAATAAGTCTTAGTGTAGTGGCAAAGAGTTCCCGAAGAGGTAAAGCGAAGCGCGTATACATTGTTCCTCCCCCAAATCTTGTTACCTCGTGAACTGTAATTAACCCAACCATTCCTCCCATTTGTGCACTCATCAATTTGTGGTAAATACCTAATCCTCCATATGCCCTCCCATTGCAACCGCCCGTCAAATTCTTGGAATATAAAAAGCAGAAAACAACGTGGGACATAGATGCTATACCAACTGACCCATGCACCTATAGCTATCCCGTTGATCCCACCAAAGCTGCGTCATCCGCTTTGATATCCGTTATTTTGTCTCTTATGCCACCATTTTCATCTATTTCATTCAACACGATTACTTCACGTCTTTACGCTTAGAGAAGCAAATGTACACAAAACCCAATTTGCTAATTTATTTCGTTCACTCCTTTCAATATAAGTCTCTCCGTCTGTCCGTTAGTTCATCACTCATGCATCCTCTTCCAGGCGTCGTAATATCTCCCTAATGGTCACCAACAGTCTATGATCCCATTACTCACATCATTCCACCTTATTATATGCGCCCTACATTTCCTACATCCGTCTTGGATGTCCGCCCGTCGTTCTTTGCATCTTCTATACAGCTGTGTAGTCTTGAAGCATTCTGTTAATATATACTAGTGTGACCACCACTTACTTTACATGTCACTTACTCAATAGTACAGCCACTTCACGCCGTCATGTTGCAGTGTTATTGCGCATGCCCTCAGTTGCCTCACCCATCATCATGTCGTGCGACCGTGGAAATAGTTTCTGGCCGTAGGCCCAAAATGAAGCTATAGACGTTAAGTACACACGTAGCGGTGATGTACTGTATAGTCCAGGCAGTCTTCAAAGATCAATACACCGTTTTCAAAGACAACTCAGGCGCAAATAAAGGAGAAAATAAGGGGACACATATAGAGCACCAGAAACGCCTGCGAGTGATAATAATTTGATTGATTTGTTGGGTTTAACGTCCCAAAACCAGCTCTGATTATGAGAGACCCCGTAGTGAAGGTCTCCGGAAATTTCGACCGCCTGGGGTTCTTTAACGCGCGCTGACATCGCACAGCACACGGGCCTCAACATTTCGCCTCGATCGAAATGCAGCCGCCGCGGCCGGGATTCGATCCCGCGACCTTCGGATCTGCAGCCGAGTGCCATAACCACTGGACCACCGTGGCGGGGCGATGATGATAATCTGACTTGCTTATTACTGATTACCCCGTTACCTTATATTAGGGTGTCACTAAAGCAAGACTCATTTGTAGGGTTGAGTGTATAGTTTTCTGTGTGAAATAGAGCGGTATATAGGTGCGGTGCTGTGTCATATGATACTGAACGAGAGGCAGGACTTGGAGCGTAAAGGACGCAGAAGTGAAATTGCGTCATTTACATGTCACTCGAAGTGCCACGGTGTCTCGATAGAATGCATTTTCTTGCCTCCAAATAGATCGCGTTTCCGGGACCTCATACAGCACCGGTCTAGCATCAGCCAAATAAATGACACCCTTCAGTTTGCGGCCGAAGCTGCTTTGAATACCCAACGCAATACTTGAAGTGACGCTGAAACATTCGAAGAATCTTTTCGTTTTTGGAGAAACAGGCTGTTTCGACAAACGTCGTCCAAAGTGGAACGAAGCCAGGCATTTTCTGTACTTATTTCCTTTCCTAGCGCGAGCGATGGAACTTTCAATTTCGGCTCGGTCGGGCTGCCGGCCGTGACAAAGATGCCCGAAATTAAAGGAAAGGCTTACAAGGGCCCAGGGCGTTCGCCGAAGCTTGCTTCGGCGCTACACACCACCGCAGTCGAAGCGAAATGTGCCGGCGCATGCCCAGTGCCGACAAGAAAACTATCCCCGGGTCGATTTATTTCTAGCCCTTTTCTACATTCTGCTCTAGCTGCCACAGCGCCTCGCTGCCGACGAGCAATAAAACACCGAGACCTCTGCGGAACTCGGGCAGGCAACCGATGATTTACGGCGAGCTCCGAAAGCAAGCGGAAGAGAAGGCAGCCAAAGTTTCCGAGGCTTGCAGAGCAGGCGCTCTTGTCTCCGGAAGGCTTGTACGACAGTGCACACGCGGCTTACGCGACGTCAGGGCACGTAGCAAACCAGCAACCACCCTCCAGCGGAGAAAAAGAATATCAAAGTCTGAAAACGAACAGCCCTTGCGGGCGAGGTATAGGAAGGGGAATGTGTGAGGCTGACATGCTGTATATTTCTCGGAGCTCGCACGCGCGAGCCTTGTCGGAAGACACGCGGGTACACCTCGCGCACTGTTACACATACGCACATACACACTGGCTCGACGACGACGACGTAGATTGCTCTTCGGTGGCGGCCGCAGAAAAGAGCGTAGCATGTCGCGCATTCCGAGTCCTCTGGCGGGACCCGGGCCACACATACCAGTGTCCCGAGGTGTCGCGCGGCGGACACCCAGGGAAGATCGACTGCGGTAATAAGTGGCGTGGCGCGTTGAGAGGCTGCGGAGGCAACGGTGCTGCTTCTGTGGGTCGGGTGTGTGCGTTTGTGTGTCTGTGTGTGTGTCCTGGCGTACGCGTGTACAGATAGATATATGTAGAAGTGCGCGACAAGAACAGCTCCACGGCCAACTCATTGTTTCGGTAAAACTTCCCAAGAATTTCGCTCTGGCCCCGTTTTCTTTTGCCGGCACCACCTGACGCTGTTGAGGCCTCCGCGCGACGAATACGAGCGCGGACCGCTTTCATTGTCGACGCACGCTGAGGGCAGAACATGTGTCTCCACGCGCTCACCTCTTGCTCGCAACGTGGCACGAAAGTCGCATACTATACCTCCGCCCTGCATGCCACTATTGAAATGTTGCGCAGGATGCTGAAGAAAACAAGGTACGCGGCACGACCCGACGTACATTCCACCGTCGCCAGCACTTGTATATGGCTTGCACTCTCCACAGATAGCACTCGATTCTACAGGAGATCGGTGTTGTGATCAAGTTTGTGGTTTGCCAGGAAAGGTTTGCCTCGATAGAAGAAAGGTTATACCCGTGTTACTATAGCGTTACCGGACTCTCTGGCGTCCGGTAACGCTAAAGTAACGCAGCACCGCACAATTGTTAGTCCGGGTATAGTTGTCAGTTGAAACGATCCTGGCTGTGTTTGGTGATGGCGATGTGCCTGATCATATAGAGAACAGTCATATGACGCATGAGTGGTTTAATTTAGTGGGGTTAACTCTGGCGGTGAAGCGAACTATCTCTGCCATTCAGCCATTCGAAACTGAGGAATGTTTAAACTGAGAAAGTGCCTTCGACAGAGGGAGAGAGAGCTAGAGAACGAAAGCTTAAGCTGTACATAATGCCAGAAGAGTGTATATATATTAGATGCGAAGCAGCTCTTTGACTAGAATGTGTAACGCTCTCCCTCCGTACGTCCGTACAACGCGCCGCAACGCGCTCCCCTCGCTGAAGGTGTTGGAGCGGTGCCAAGCCTCTAGGTGGCGTTGTGCCAAGTAGGTCACGCCGCAGCTGCGCGTCGACGTCACGCTCCCCTCGCAGTGCGCGCTGACGTCACTCTCTCCCTCGCCTGCCGCGCGCTCGTCGCAGCGCCCGCAACACCTGCCGCTAACGCCGCTCGCTACACCGCCGACTCGTCGGTTCACGCGCAAAATTAACACCATCTTCCCAAGGGGAACCCTGATGGGATGCGAAGCACCCGCGTTAGCGCCGTTCAACCCGTGACGCCACCCGTGCGCAACGCTGCTGCTTCGCATCCCATCAGGGTTCCCTTTGGGAATATGGTGTTAATATATATATATATATATATATATATATATATATATATATATATATATATATATATATATATACACGTACACGCTCGGTTCAAATTCTGTTAGCGACGAAGATCAGCCATATTTTCTAACGGGCACAGATGTGCCCTTCCTTGATAGGTCCCGTCGTGTTATTATTAAATGCGCAGCATTTCTTAGTCGCACGATGTCGCGCTTCGGCGTCGGCGGCGCCGTCACCACCCCCACTGCGCATGCGCGGCTCGTCTCGTGCCGGCCCACCGGGCGTTCAGCAAGCCGAGCATGCGCAGTGGGGGTGCGGACCTCTCCCCCGTACTCCTCTCCCTCGAACGCGGGTGGTGTGTATATAAGCGGCGGAGCGCGCATTCGACCCCAGGTACGTGAGCGAGAAGCGGCGTTCAAACATCGTCAACGAGACGCGGCTCCGCCGCAAGCGCCCACCTTGTTGCCGTCCAATACAACGACGGCACCAAGCAATAAAGACACACTTTAACTTTACACTCCTTGCCTTCGCTTCTCCTTCATTCAATAAATAAGAATAATAAAGACGAAATAACAATTAAGCATTCCCAAACCATACCCAATCACGCAACATTCACGCGATACCCCCACCACTCTGCGACGCATTTACTTGAGTTCTCCCCGTGGGAAAATGCGGGCGGCATTTTTTTTAGGGGCGAAGCTGCTTATGGCGTCACCCGTTCGTCCCCGTTATCGTTTGTTTGTAACCACGCTCGTTGAGTCTACAATCCGGCCATAGATGGCGCTACTTGTACTATATAACGAATGCATATACGCTGAGAAATGCAAATAGATGGCGCTGTCCCATAGAGATGCATGCAAACTGCAGTTGGGTGACGATATACTAGATGGCGCTGGTCGTCATCGCCCGTTCTCGTCTAGTTTCCTAGATGGCGCTGTCCCATAGAGATGTGTGCATTATGGCGGTTGGGTGACTGGACACTAGATGGCGTCATCACGGTGAATATGCCATGGTCGAGCTCGACCGTCGTCGAGCTCCCCCTCTCGCCCCCACTCTCTCCCTTTCCCTCCCTCTCCTCTCCTTCTCTCACGGTAGTGACACTAGATGGCGTCACCACGGTTAACGTACACCAGGTGTACGTTTGGGCACCACCCTACAGGAAGCCTTGGGTTTTAGGGCGAACAACGGGAAGCTGAACATAGCCGCGACTGAAATAAGTAAGAGACGGTTAGAATACTGGTGGCAGAAAACTAGAGAGAACGGGCAAAAATAATTATAGAGAAAAATAAGGACCTTCTGCCATAAGGGGCAGGGAACTGGGCTATGAAGTTCTGTTTTTTCTATAGTATGATCGATTTGATTGAAGTAAATTTAAAAGGCATGAGGAAAATTTAAAGAGAGAGAGAGAGAGAAAAAAAATTGACGGCAGATCCACGAGGTGAATGATGATGAGATTGGGCGAAGCTCCTGGAAGTAATCATCGGTTAAACCGTGAAATTTCTTCCGTTAATTCGCCCGATAAAATTGACGTGAAACGATTGACGAACCTGTATGGCGATATGGTTTTGAATATAAAACCATTGCTTTAGAAAACACCTGGCGTCTTTCGTTAAGCAGCTGGCGTCTTTTCCTTTTGCTTTAGAAACATCTGGCGTCTTTTCGTTTTGCTTTTAGAAAACATCTGGCGTCTTTCGTTGGTTTATTTCATCAATCAACGGCGTTTTGAACAAAATTTTTATTGTTTAATCACGCACAGGAGAAATCTCACCAGGCACTACCTTGGAGGTAAACAATGGCTGCTAATGGGAATGAGAGACAGAAGAAGTCGGCTTTTAGCTAACACTTGCACTTCTACTTCTACTAACGTTTCCTAATGAAACTTGCCAATGGCTGCTAATGGGGAATGAGAGACAGAAGAATTCGGCTTTTAGTTAACGCGCACGCTGCGAATTTTTTATTGTTCAACAACGCACAGGAGAAATCTCCCACCGGCACCACCTTGGAGGTCAAAGCGTAAGACTGGTTACGCACTACGACTACGACGAGGGACGAACGGGTGCCGCTTTAAAGGGCCCCTAAACCACCCAGAGGTCGAAATTTAGCTTTGGTGTTGCTTTTGTGCCGGTGTCCGCAACGAACACGTAGCCGCAAGAATTTTTCGAAACGGTGCCGAAATAGCGGAGTTACACGCGTTTGATTATTAAAACGCGGCGCTTTCTTGTTTCGCTCTCTCCTGCGCCACGCACCGGCCGCTTGCGGGTGCCACCTCCTCGCCTTGTGTGCCGAGTGCTCCTCCGAATGTCACGTGACATACTTTGCCGATGACGCGTATCCGGTTGACGCGCCTCCGCCCCTCCGCCGGGTTCCCGCGTTCGCGCAAGGGATTTGTTGGTGATGCGCCAACGCTCTGTGCTAGCGGTATCTGTCGTGTTCTGACAGCTGCTGCAGTTTCTAGTCGGCTGTACCTGACTTGTGCTCGAGCAAACTGCGTCGCTATGGACCCTGCGTTGCGTCTCGAAAGACTCATCAGTGGCATGAACCGGTGACAGGCCGTGCAGAAGGAGGCAGGGAGCGCGTGCATTTGCTAGCAGACTAACCGGAAGTCAAAGTTCTCCTTCGACCAATCAGCGGAGCTCGGACTCTTTTGACGTCACCAAAACCCACAATGTCGTCACGGCTAACTTCGGTGTGCCGGAAATGGCCGGAGAGGCGAACGGGGTTGTTTTTCAAGTTTGTGGCGCAGCCGTGGCGCGTAGCGCTGCCGCATTTGACACCGTTCATCGTGACGGCATTCTCAACTTGATGCGCGTGTAAACTTGAAATGTTCAAAAAAATGTCGGGGGTAGTTTAGGGGCCCTTTAAGGAGCTTCGCCCCTAAAAGTGCTTAAATCTTCTTACGAGCCTGGTGGCGCACAAGTCACCGCCCCGCTACAAAGGGGACGCTCATAGCATCCATCCATCCATCCATCCATGCCGCGGTCGAGCTCGACGACAGTCGAGCTCCCCCACTCTCCCCTACCTTCTCCCCCTGATTGATTGATTGATTGATTGATTGATTGTGGTTCGGTTAGGAAAGGACGCTAATTTCTGCAGCCCATGTAGGGAGCACGGCTAAGCGTCCGTGGGGGTAGGGGAAAGGGAGTGAAAGAGATAGAGAGGAAAGGCCGTAGTGGAGGGCTCCGGAAATTTAGACCACCTGGGGTTCTTTAACGTGCACTAACAACGCACAGTACACGGGCTTCTGGCATTTTCGCCTCCATCGAAAATGCGACCGCAGCGGCCGGGATCGAACCCGCGTTTTTTGGGTGGCAGCCGAGTACCGTAACCACTACACCATCGCGGCGGACATCTCTCCCTCTCTCCCTCACAACCATTCAACCCCCCCCCCTCCCTCCCTTCCTCTCTCTCTCTCTCTCGCCTCGCGATGCCGACGCAGGCAGCGTCTGCTAGCGAGTTTCTTGTTTCCCGTACATATGGCACTGGATTTTGACCTCCAAGGCAGTGCCTGTGTGCGATTTCTCCTGCGCGTGATTAAACAATGAAAATTCACAGCGTACATGTAAAATTAAAGTGAGCTGCAAGTCACCATAAGTCTCATCGACCCTTTAGTATAAACGCGCACTATCTCACGTCTTGATGATGTACTGGGCAGAATTCACGGTTTACCGATGAACCTCCGTAGCTTTGCCCACTCATCATCATTCACCCCGTGGATATGCTGTAATTTTTTTTGTTAAGGTTGTTGTTATAATCTCGAGGTTTCGGTTCAAAATGCAAGAACGTGTACTTGGATGTGGGCGCAATTTAAAGAACTTTAGGCAATAAGATATTCCCGAGTCCTCCAGTAGCGTGCCTCCTAAGCGTATCTTAGTTTTGGCCTATAGAACACCAACATAAAAAAAATAAATAAATTGATGCTTGGCAAGCTATGAAAAATCTTTGCCACCACACCTATAACACAATTTCCAAACACTCCATTTTTGCTAACTTGCCGCAGCGTTTGGGCGTTGTAATCGCATCAGTCCGCAAAATTTTCCTCGCTTACCACGCCAGGTAAATCGAACAGCCATTTTTGTCTCGATATGTACGCATGGCTTCGATAATGCATGACGGGATCAGTATCTTCGGCATGGCCTAACATTGATTAGCCAACTTATCAGATCGCAACGCGAGCATGGAGCAAGCGTACTTACCAAACAGCATTTTCGCTTGCTTCAAGCTCTCCCGGCGGTGAGGTGTAGCTACACCCATCACACATTTTTACTGGGGGCGTGAAAGGTTTCGGCGGTTCAGCTGATATTTCCGGGGTGAAATTGGCACAAATCTATCACACTGCATGCAGACGTACACCCGTTGACAAAATAAGTCGGGACGTGCGAGCGACGACCGCAATCAGATAAAACTGCATCGCCGCGTCATCTGACGTGGAGAGTGCGCATGCGCGTCCTTTCAATTTCGCAGCCATATCTTTTTACTCTCTTGCAGCGTACCAGTGATTACATGTAGCGTTTCGTGCTAGGCGTCGCTTTCTTCATTCCGTGACGCGCTCAGTTCAACGGGGGCACGGTGGCGGTGAAGTGTACGCGGCTCGCTTCACAGACAACGCAGAGCAGCCGAACTTTTCGTTCGGTATCGGTGTCTACGTAAGCGTCGTTGGTAGTGGGCGAAAAATCAGCGCGTTCTGCGTGGCAAAAATGTGTTCAATGTTACGCGCACAGGCTTTCTTTTCCTCACGGCACGTTGAGGCTAATTATGGAGAAGGCGATGCCAAGTAATCTCGATCAGGTTCTCGTGTACTCTTGGGCGCGAATCTCAAGCGTCCTTCTCGTTTTATCGTGGTTCGAAGAGCTCACACTTAGAGTACAGAGAAGCAGGGAACGTCTACTCATTCATGAACACGCTTTGTTCTTTTCAGCTGTCACTCAGCTTTTTTGAGTTCATCGCTGCTCTCACGTGTTTTCGTAACTTTCTGCAGCTTTTCGTAACTTTCTCCTCTATAGAGAGCATTTACATGCTCTCTATAGAGGATATCGCAAGCTCCGAAGAAGCGTGATTACAGCTAATAGTTCCGAAGACTTGCATCGTTTTGTATCCTGTCGGAAAACTTGCCGATCAGTGTCTGAGCGTGACCACGCACGTGATGCAACAGTTTCACTGTATTTAATGACAACTCAATACGGCATCAAGTGTTTAAGCTGGCAAATTTCCTGTTCACGAACACATGTTTCTCAATAAAAAATTGCATGGCACACCTATCTCCACTGAAACGCCGATTAAAAACTGTAGTTATCAAAAGCCAGCCAGAGGTGCGCCGTGCCCCCGCCGAATTGAGCGCGTCACGGATTGAAGAAAGAAAGCGACGCCTAGCGCAAAACGCTACATGTAATCACTGGTCCGCTGCAAGCGAGTAAAAATATATGTCTGTGAGATTGAAAGGACGCGCACGCGCACTTTCCACGTCAGATGGCGCGGCGATGCAGTTTTATCTGATTGCGGTCGTCGCTCGCACGTCCCGACTTATTTTGTCAACGGGTGTACACCTTTTTGCATATTTTGTGACTCGTTGTAAACTCTTCGCCTAACATGCTCAGAGTCTCGCGTTACGATCTAGCCACCCGTCTTTTTCCATTAATGAAGAAATTCTGATTTTATCGATTACTTCACGAATCGCCGACTCAAATCTTTTTAATGCGCACCCGTTGGTGCAAACGCAAGGCAGAGGAAATTGCTTTGTCGTCGCGTATTCCATGCATTTAAGAAATATTGAACGCACTTGATGAAATTTGGTGCCTTCAGGCATGCTTCGAGGGTTTATTGGTCAGAAGCCAGCTCGTTTGAAGATCGCGTACCATGTGACGCCTTCTGGCAACGACAACATTCCACACTCGCCGCCATGGCTACCAGTGCCACTGACTAACACTTTCCGGAATTAAAAGTACGGAAATACCACTGTCGTAATTAAGTTGGTAGAGCATCGGACGCGCTATCCGAAGGTCGTAGATTCGGTCCCTGTACCGACGGCTGATGTGTGTTTTCGCCTACTTTAATTCCTTTCCACGTGAGCCATAATTACTACCCTGCAGCTAAAGAGTGCAACTAATTCGCCAATGCCTTCCTAGGCATCACTGTCTGTTGGATTCAGTAAGTTGTGCCTAACAACGAAACGAGGCCTTGGTCCACTCCCTATTCGTTACACATATATTTTCAATACTACTTCTGACCTACCGTTAAACTCGTTGTTTCGTCAATCGGGTACTCGTTGGACTCCACCCAATCACTCGTTTCTCGCTTAAACACTGCAGTAAGTGACGTCGCACTGCTTGACGATCCATCCTGAAATAGGGGCATATCTCAAATAAACCAGAACCCGAGACAATTCATCATTCGTAGGATGCAGTGCCCAAAACACAGGTTTAGGATATTACGTTGCATACCTGCAAGATGCCGTCCGGTGCAGTTCAGTGTACACTGAGCTCGAAACTGACTGCGATATGAGCTGACAGCCGCCAAAGAGGGAGAACTGACGATCCTTCGAATGACGACTGTAGCCGCCGGAACACCAGTTCAGCAGGCGTACTGCAAAAAGATATCGAGATCCGAGATGCGTTAGGTCGCCAGTTCATCGCGCCTTTCGCAGATAACAGCCGGCTGAGACAGGATAAGTTAGTGAGCAAACTTTCAAGCAGGCAGGCTTCAGCCGAAAGTAAAATAGCAGTAACGCGTATCTGCAACGATTGATTGATTGTGGTTCGGTTAGGAAAGGACGTTAATTTCTGCAGCCCATGGCTAAGCATACGTGGGGGTGGGGGGAAAGGGAGTGAAAGAGATAGAGAGGAGAGAAAGGCCGTAGTGGAGGGCTCCGGAAATTTAGACCAGCTGGGGTTCTTTAACGTGCACTGAAAACGCACAGTACACGGGCGTCTGGCATTTTCGCCCCCCACGGAAAATGCGACCGCCGCGGCCGGGATCGAACCCGCGTTTTTTGGTGGCAGCCGAGTACCGTAACCACTGAACGCAGGCTTATCAAAGACGCAAAAAATGAACTCACCCCTGGCCGACGTACGAGCAAAAACTAAGCTCCTTTCTTCAGGCAGCAAGGATCTGCCAGAAGAGTGCGCGCAGCGCGTTCACGTGATCACAGTCGTATGCGTGCGCACAGGGGGGATGAGAGGTTGATGGAAAATTGAAGGCGGCGGGAGTAGGCAACCGCTTACCGCACTATGCGACGCGGTATACAGCGTTATTTCTCTGTTGTAGGCTCTTTTGTGAATATGTCGAGTAAAATTAGTATCTGTTTAAAAGAAACAGTAAACGATTCAGTGTACAGCGTGCTCTTTCTGTAGAATAAGGTATGAATGATTTAAGGGCAAGGGCACCCTATGCTATGGGAGAGCCGACACACTACTGCTGTTGAAGGCATATCGCCTGAAAAAGGCTCGTAACTTACAAACACAACGGCGCGCGGCCCCATGAGAGGTTTTAAAAGAAATGCAGGCCGGGTCAACTGCAGCGAAATCTGTACGAATTGCGGAACAGTGATTCGCTTGCGCTTCCCTTGAGTTTCTGTCGTGTTTGTTATCGACGTTTTCGAGTTACCTTCGATTAATTTGGTCTCATTATGCGATTATTTACCCGTAATGTGCACCTTTTATTTTATTATACTAATGTTTCTGTCTTAACCATTCTTAACCTGTATCCATTTAGTTTATTTTGAGCAGCCATTGAGTGATATTGTGGGAATTCATCGGGTTAGGTAAGCTTGCGTATATGTGGAGCAGGGATTCACTTGTGTTTCTCTTGTGTTTGTTTTAACTTCGGCGTTTTCGAATTATTTTCCCTTAGTTTTATCTCATTATGCGATTATTTACCCTTTATGTGTACCTTTTAATATACTAATATGTTTTATTTTAATCATTCTTCATCTGGATCCACTTTAATCGGTTTCGGTCAGTTAATAGCGTGCTTCGGCCCCGTTTTCAACTGCTCTTTTCTGAGCGTGGCGACGATACGAGGTCACATCACACGCCGACAGCCCGAGTACCAGAGGTGCTCCCCGCTTGCAAAAGTTGCTGGAGTAGCCACTGGATTAGCCACGGGTGAGGACGGCATTTGCATATACTTGAGCCCTGAGCTCGCCGAAGTAGCCAGAAGCCAGTCACACTTCTAGCGTTCATGATCTGTTTACGCAATATCGTAACTGGAATATAAATGCGTGTTGTTTTGGATTATACAAGTACCAATGTCATAGCCCTAAGTGAAAAATTGTCGTGACTTTCAAACTTCAGCTAAGAACCAGCTACAAATAGAGGCGCTGAGCAGCATTCATCCGTAGGAACTGTACCACGTCAAAGGTGCTAGAAGGATGAGGAAAAACGCTCCTTGTTTTGTGGTAGCTGCGTGCTATTAATCGTTTCCTATGGTTAGATGGCGCCCGCCTTCACTTTTAGCACACAATCTCCATTCCAGCAATTTTTTTAATAACCAACGCACTTTAGGGTCCTAGGCTAGCTGTCCTTCGTTGGGCGTCACGCTTGGCAAAAAAAAAAAAAAAAATCCACGCATATCCACGGAGTGAATGATGATTAGTGGGCGAAGCTCCGAAGTTCATCGGTAAAAATTGTGAATCTTCCGTGAATCTTGCCCAGTACATCATCAAAGACGTGACGAACACTGTGTGTCGCCATCTAGCGCTCTCCTATCACACTCGAGCACGCAGCGAGTACCTCCGCGCCATCTATTGATCAATCCACGTACTAGCTAAGCAGCACCGCAGCGCTCGGACGGACGGACGGACGGACGGACAGACAGACAGATAGCCAGACAGACAGACTCCCATGCTACGCGTTCCCATACATCTGAATGAAGCGAGCACCGCGGCGCCATCACGCCATCTAGTGGGCACTTCATAAAACTACAGGTGGCTACATACTATGTACGGAGGAGGGAACGACCCACACCCTAAGGAGCTTCGCCCCTAAAGCAAGTCACACCGATGAAAAATGAACTAAGTGGTTCCCCATTAAGAATGGGTAAAATAAGCTAGATTAATACGAATTTAAAAATAACAATTAACGGTAATTATTTGTGTAATGATATCAAATTAGGTGAAGATAATTTCAACACGCCAACGATAAATTAAGGGGGTTTAAAACAGAAAGATTTTTAAACTTCCTTGCGATAAACACATGACAAACACAGGCATTTCACTCCTCCACAGGGACACAAGCTTACTGATACCGATGAATTCCCATAAAACCGAGGTGCAATGGTTAAAAATAAACTAAATGGATCCAGATTAAGAATGTTTAACATATACCAGATTAGTAGAATAAAATAAGAGATACACGTTATGGATAACTAATCGCGCATTGAGGTCAATTTAAGGGAAGATACTTCGAAAACACCGACAATAAACACAACAGAAACACAAGGGAAACGCGGACGAATCCCAGCTCCGCAGATCGTACAGCTTTCGATGAAGTTTAGTTGGCTTCGCAATCTTCTAAAGCTTTCACGTTGTTCTCTATGTGTGGTTCTCTACATGGCCCTTTAATCGTTCCCCTTGTTCTACACACATTTCTTCATGAACCAGTCTGTAGCGAAACGTTAGGGTCAAAATCTTTCAACTCTGATTAACACACACACGCACAGGGAGAGAAGGGGAGAACATTCCTTCCTTAGTGGCGCATAATACTGACGCGCTAAAGAAAGCCTCGCCACGGTGGTCTAGTGGTTATGGCACTCAGTTCTCATCCGAAGGTCGCGGGATCGAATCCTGGCCGCAGCGGCTGCGTTTCGATGGAGGCGAAATGTTGAAGCCCGTGTATAATGTGCGATGTCAGTGCACGCTAAAGAAGCCCAAATGATTCGAGAGCCGTCTACTACGGCGCCTCTTATAATCATACCGTTTTTGGGACCTAAAACCACAGAAATCAATCAACTTACATGCATTTTTACTGGGACAGCGCTAACAGCTCTCCCACAGTACGGTACAGTTGCCTTAAGTCATTCAGGCTTGTTCGAAGTACACAGCAGCACTGGCGCTGCTGGGCCGAGTTGCTCAGATTTTACGCTTTGTAAGCATTGTATAATAGTTGAGTGATGCAACTTTTTTTTTTACTTGCGCTGACGCAGTAGTGATGCAGAACTATCGTTAAATCGACTATCGATAGTATCGATAGTTTAAAAAAGAACTATCGATATTATCGATAGTCCATTTGCCGATAGTTCTAACAGTCACAATAGGCTACTATTCGCAGTGCTCGGCTCGTTTCATTTATGAGCAATTTTTTTGTGAATGAGATTACCTCAGTGAAAATGCAGGAATATGTCCACTAAGAAATTAATGCTCCAAACCAAGCAGTCAAACCTTACAAACAAAAGTAAGTTCGCGATTTTTTTTTAAAACCACAAAACGCAACATAATTTCGAGGTCTCGCAGTTCCGTGACATGAACGGCTTCCTTGCCACTACCGCTGAACCGTTCAAATCAATTATCATTTGTAAGCCAAGCATTTTGGTGAAGGAACACAAGCATGTGATATCAGCCACGTGATATGAGCTATACTTCCCTTGCTTGCTTTTGGGCACCCCGGGCGGATGGTTTTGCTTCAAATTCTCGGACAGATATACCTTTTCCGTTCGCGATGTCTACTTTGATTTGCTTGCTTTGTCTTGCTTTGCCGATCCGTACGTCAAAGGATCTAGTAGGTCCGAAGCTGCATGAGAAGTAAACAAAGAAATACTGCTGGCGCTCTCCGCTTCGTTTATTGGAGAGCTGGCGCTCTCCATAAATAAGCTCGAGCTATAGCGCCGCCTTGCCGATCCTGCCACGGTTACCCCACAGCCATAGACTACGCCCACGGGGAACCAAGTGTATATATACGCGGCGATGAGTTCGCGCAGTTAGTTTTATACTATTGACAATGCTATTGAAATTACAGTCGATAACATACTGTCACTATATTACCATCGATAGTGATACCGATAGCTCTTCGTACCATCGATAGTTCGATAGTGACTCAACCATCGATAGTATCGATAGTGCTATCGATAGTTCTGCATCACTATGACGCAGACGAGGTCCTATGCTTCAATCACAGTGATTTTCAATATTCATTCGAACTATTTTCGAATTCCACTATTTTTGGCAAAGTCATTATGTTACATAGCAATCTTAAGGTATAACGGTACTTCACGAAGCAATGAAAGTTATCTTGAGGGAGGGGCTAATATAGAAGTTAACATAGAAGTTAGTATACAAGTTCGAAACCTACCTTGTATTTGTCATGCCCATGTAAGTATGGCAAATACGAGGCAGGTTTTTAAGCCTAACCACTTCTCCCGTATGACACAACGACGTTCAGTGTGCCGGGAGCGTCCTCCGGGCACTACGGGCAATAATCTGCAGGGCGTTGTTCATTGGTTTAGACTTCAAGCACGATTTACATCAGTGGTTTCTTGTATCCTTTTTTTTTTTCTTCCATTAACGTCGTGAAACCCTGTTTACGGCAGTGGAAGTTATACATACATTATACCCGACGACTCTGGGCAGATGAGCTTGCTCTGTCGCTGATACACGGTGGCGCGGTTGGCAACAAAAACGTTACCTGGCATACGTGTACCGATACAAGTCATCATTTAAGGCATGATGACAGGGAATATGATGGTTGTAACGTTAAAGGACAAGAAGAGAGCGGAGTGGGTTAGGGAACAAACGCGTGTTAAGGATATATAGTAGAAAGTAAGAAGAAGAAATGGGCATGGGTAGGTCATGTAATGCGAAGACAAGACAACCGTTGGTCATTGAGGGTGGCAGAGGGAATACCTGGAGAAAGCAAGCGTGGCAGGGGGTGGCGGAAGGTTAGGTTGGCGCAGTTTGGGGGGATAAATTGGTCACCGTTAGCCCAACACCGGGTTAAGTGGAGATTGATGGGAGGTCTTTGCCCTGCAGTGGTAGTAAATGTGATGATGATGATGATGATGATGATGATGATGATGATATATGTGGAAATGTGATTATAGCCATGAAGGCCTTGATTTTATACTTACGGCGGCCGGTAAAGTGTGTAAGTCCGTGTTTATTTATTTATCATGATATTTTTTTCGAGGGTCACGGTGTCGAGGGCCGCGGGATCCGAGGGTCGCGGGATCGAATCCCGGCCGCGGCTGCTGCATTTCGATGGAGGCGAAATGTTGATGTGGACAGATGAAATGTGGACACGAGATGTATCGTCCGCGAATTCACTGCGCCGTTAAGGCCTCTTGACTGGCTTGACTGTATAAAAGGGTCGAAAGGAAAGGGTACAACGATTAGACTAAAGCTACGGTACCAAAAAATAAACAAAATTTTTTTATGAAATGTGCAGCATATTTAATTTATTCAGCAGCCACCGTGCACTGTTACAACTATACATGACCATTATATTTGCAAAGCAAGCCCCGCAAAATCAGCGTAAACTAATACGAAATTTTTGCTCACAGAACGCTCGACAAGCTCTCTGACTGCTTGCTAGAAGTGCCAAGTTCGCAGCCCATTTCCCATTCATTTTACTCGGCAGAAGCGTCCGAAAGTTACCGAAATGTCGTTATAAAGCGTGGCCCATGCACAGCGAGCCCAGTGGTAAAGCAACTCGAGTGCGCATTTCTCAAGCTTACGATAACCCGCAGGTTACGACAGGTCGTGAGGAGAGACAGCTCAAAATACAGTGTTTTGTGGCGCATATATGACTTTCCATGCATTTGCAACGATGATTCTTGCACGTGAGAAAACAAAAATTGTCCAGCCTCTGCCGCCAGAATGCCTGATGAAAATATGTTGAAGAAATACGTTTAGATTATGAAGTGGCTGCACGATTGTAAGCAGTTACGAAGTTATGCTATATGTCTTGTATCGAGGCTTCTTTATATCACTCCTGCTTGAACTATATACAAAAGCACATCGTTTTAACGAAATGCGGCGCTCAAGCTACAGGAATTACCCGCCGAGGTGGCCCATTATGGCACCTACCTGACTGCTGACACGAATGTCGTGGGATCGAATGCCGGTGGCCACGTTCCGATGGAGGCGATGGAGGCCCGCATTCTGTGCGATGTCGGTGCACGTCAAGGAACCACGGGTGGCCTAAATTTCCGGGGCCCTCCCTCCACAGCGGCGACTCTCATAATCGCACCCTGGTTGTGGGACTTAAATACCCAGGAAATTATTACTGCACTGTACAAATTGGCACATAAAAAGAAAATTGTTCCTTCAGAGGTATATACATACGAGGCATAGGACTGATCAGGGCCTACCATCTGTTTCAGACAATCGTAATTTCATCGTATCCACCGTTTTCCGCGTTCCCGGCTGTCGCCGTGCAAAGCGAGCAGATAGAGCGAGCACATAACATCAGTACTAGCAGGACCAACAGGGACTCGGCATGATTGTTTGGTGGAGTCCGCTAGTATAGTTTGAATCGTGAACGTGCAGCGAAATACATGACAGGCCCACTTGTGAGCCGCCAGCGAGGTGCAGTAGTATCGTTATATTATTAGATGGGAATTTTTTAAAATTTTTCTTTCTAATGAAAGCATGGAAGGAAAGAACAAAACGAAAGCGTGTGAAGAGAGACGTTGCTGTATCCATTTCTTAAGCCGTCCTATTTGTCAGAAGACTCTGAAAAAAATCGCTGCGAAATCGCAAGAGACGTTCCCGATACTTCCGCTCGCTGCTCTCTGTATCAGCAGCCCACGTCTCGAAAACCGTATACGGCGCACCGTGAAATCGAAGCAAACTTCTGCAAAGCCAGAAAAACAAGCACACTGAGAGAAACGAAGCACAGTATAGAAGGCACAGAATTACGTGAAAAATAGGAGCCACTACTAAAAGGAATTCGGCCGCGCGGTACACCCTACAGCGAAGACCTCATCCCCGTCGCCATAGCGCGCCAAGCTAACATCCGCGGAAGCTTGCGTCATATCTCAAGGGGGCTTAAAAAGTTCCACGTGCTTCGGCTGCTGCTTTTCGCTTTTCGTATACGCCCCTGCAGCGGCGTGTGTGTGTATATATATTTCAATACTTTCATCCGCTATATCCAGATGGATACAGATAGCGAGCGAGATGTATTAGATATCTTAAGTCTCCGATTACGAAGGAGCCGTGGTATAGGCCTGCAGCGCGGAAACCCGAAGGGAGGAGAAGCGGCACGGGAGCCAGAGGGGGAAGAGGCTCGTTGCCGACCTCCCAGAATTCGAGAAACCCCGGAGGATTTAAGGGAAGCGAATGAGGTGAGCGCAGGCGTCAGCATGTTGCGGAGAAGCAAGCACTTCGACGAAAAAAAAAAGAGACAGGGAATGAGATGAAGAGGGGAAAAAAAAAACGGGAAGTTTGTGGATCCTGCGACGCAACTGGGCAAAAATAATAAAGTATTTGCGCGCGGATGAAGACGGGAACAAGGGAAGAAAAAAAATTGTGGTTCGGTTGATGGAAAGTCAGAGCAGAGGCTGTGGGCTGTATAGGTTCCACGCATGACCATGTACACGGCCGAAGTATAGAGCGTATAGGCGAGAAGGTGGCGAAGGTTGGTGGGGATTCAAGAGAAACACCACCGCAAAATGAAAAGAGTCTTCCCGAAACCGGGATATATCCAACATGGCGTCTAGGATTGGTTTTTCGCTCCCCGGGAGATCTTAATCAATCAAGGGGTTTCCTGCGCCCGTCTTGGGCCCCCGCTTTGCAGCAGCGCTTCGGAGCTCAAACCCGGGGCCGGAGGCAGAGAGGGTGCCGCGGCTGCCGCCACCCACGCGGTGCGCCGTATAGGCTTCCCCTCGGTAGCGGGTAGGCAGCCTTCGGCGGCACCGTCGAGATAGATCCATCTCCACTAGCGAAATTACCGCTAACTTTCTCGGCGCCAGGAGCAACAGCAGCAGCGCCAAGGTGGCTCCACACGGCCGCGCAGCTCAATGCCGGCGAGCGCGAACGCTTACAGGCGCAGGAGTGCACGCACGCGAACGCGAGTACACGCACAAACGTGTGTACGCGTACACACTGCCCTGTACGAATCGTATAGTTCAGAGGGAAGGTGAGGAGGGAAAGTAGGAAGTGCAGAAGGAGAACGAACGCCGCCGGCGGTATCGAGAGGGTTTGGCGGTACAGGCGCCAAAGTCATGAGAAAGGAAGAACGTTTGGGGAAAACGGGAATACGTGTGGAGGTGGGGGAATCAAGGGGAGTTGCTGTACAGCCGTGTTACCTAGGAGACGGAAATGCGTCAGGGCCCCGAAAACAAACTACCAAACTAGTTGGAGAAAAAAAAAAGAGAAAGAAAACAAATGGTAACACCGCAGCGCTGCCAGCAGAGGTCTCCCCGCCCGACTGGCCGTGCCAACTTATCCAGAAGGAGTAATCGGAACGGGATACCTTAATTAGGTTCCGCAGATGGCGCCGCCGCCGGCCCACGGCCAACCCTTCTTTCATTTCGCTCGCGGCCCGGGCTTCGGCTTCGTTTGCCGGGAGGCGTATAGCTTTATCTTCGGGCCGCCCGGGCAGCACATCTGCGCAGGCGGCTTCCGCCTCGCATCAACGCCAAGAAGCCTTGGGGGCCCGAAACTTGTTCACTTTGCATGGAAGGCGCGGGACATGCAGGCCGGCTGGGCGGCTGGCTTGACCGGCTGCGCCGTGATTGCCGGCTGCCTTGGAGCGAACCGATGTATACGAGCCTGGAATTACACTGCGGGCTTATCGGCATGGAAGAAAGCGTGCAAAACAGCAGGTGCGAAGCTGCTTTAGCGACTAATTACGTTCGACCAGCGCACTGGGTGGTCCCCGCTGGGCAAAGGGAAGTGCGTGATGGAAATCCAACACTTTTGTAAACATTGTGCGTGGACGCAGCTGTCGTCGCCTATTATAGCCTGCTCGTATATAGGGTATACGGTGGCGTTGCACTGCATAAAGAGTGGTAGCGCTGTGAATATTAAGTAATGTGTAATCTGCGTAAGCCTGGTAGAGCCTGCGGAGCAATAATTACAATGCAAGCGCTGTCGAAGGGCGTGACATGTAAAGCGCGCCAAACCAACCCACTGGGCGCAATTTTAATCGCGGCTAAAACAAAATCGCGTCTTCGTAAGGCTCGACATTGCACAGTGTTCCCAATCCATATATGTCGCTGGTGACGTCAAGAACACAGCGCATTTCCTTTTTTGTATACGTAATTTAGCATATTTCTAAGTGTGTCGTTTCTCACTTGTTTACTTGTTTGTCTCGAGACCTACTGCTCCTTCTTCCATCGTTAGAACACATACACACACAGTTGCAATGGCATAACTCTGTACGTACGTAGGTCGGGTGTATCGCCGACATTGAGTCTTAAATAATTTTTTCCTGGATGAGTAACTGCAGTAATGAGGCTTCAGACCTACGTGGCACAAACAATTGCGGTTCTGCTTCTTGATTCCAGTACTTGATGACCGCCGATGCTCGGGGAGAATGTTTATATGTGCTTCGAAGGCATTCTTTTTTCTTATTAAATTCGAAGCATTTCTTGGCGAACCTATCACTTTGACCGTGTCTATCTATCTATCTATCTATCTATCTATCTATCTATCTATCTATCTATCTATCTATCTATCTATCTATCTATCTATCTATCTATCTATCTATCTATCTATCTATCTATCTATCTATCTATCTATCTGGCCGCCTACGTCTCGGTGCTCTGGTGGTCGCCTCGTTCACCTGGTATACACAATTATTTGGGAGGTAGGGTATAAATCTATGACGAACATGCATAACTGATCTTTACATACCACTAACCTGATATACTCGTCATGTACGTCACGATTAACGATACTACAATGACGCGTAGTTTCCTGCACCTCACACGGTTCACTTCATCCAATATCGTTCCACACATCGGATGCATGGCAGGCTTAAGGAGCTTCGCTCTTAAAAGAAGGAAGGAAAACCTTTTGCCCTCACTTGCGATTGAAATGTAGACATAAGCACACAGACGCACATGCAACCTGCCAAGTGGTAGCGGGGTATCGAATACGGGCACTCTACGTGCCAAGCAAGCATTCTATATATGCTATACTACGGCTCCTCCCACACGGTATATATAGTAAATAAACCTATTGCAGCTGCAGTTGTAATGATGGCGCTTGTTTAACGTGAATTCCGCTTCTAACGTACGATAAGAACTACGACAGCAATACATATGTACTGCTACGATTCGGTATGCTTTTGTGCAAGTTTTCTCGATCCCGTTGGAAGTCTTCAAAGAACGACGCTTACGATAGAACATCAACGCGCTGTATAGTGTATTTTTCTTGCACAAAACAGATAACGTTACTGCCAACGTCACTTCGTACCACGAGCTATATACGATTCAGTCGCAATGGTGCTATCGGTGTTTCTGGTTAGCCCGCGTTAAGCATGGGTGGGTACCCATGCGCTTTGCAAAATGACCTTGACTCTACTCATCACAGTTGGCTGAATGTCAAACAATTCGTCAAAGGCGATTGCTTCGCTGACTGCTTCGCATGACACCGTTTCCCACAATGCGCCGGGTCTGTAGGATCTCTTGTGCCAGGTCTTTCGGCGTGACCTTGTGTGTTTGTCACAATCACCCTGCTAAGCGATCGAAAACAGCCAATCACATAGTCTTCGAAACCAATATTTATCAATAATGCCTCTCTCTGTGCAATTATTTCATGAAACCTTTCATTACAGGGTTAATAAGGCCATTTATGTTTCTGCTGTCGTTGTTGGTGTGATTTCAGATATTGCTGTTGTTGGTGGTGTGATTTCACCCGCTTTGACAGCTCAGCAGGCAAGGTATGACGCTGCACAGCTCGAGGACACTGGTGCGATTCCCAGCCATGGCGGCTGCATTTCGATTGAGGCCAATTAAACGTATGAAAATCTGTGCACCTAGGTTTAGCGCACTTTAAAGGGCAACTGCCGGCGGTTTTTCCGCCATATTCTGATATCGCTGTTTTCCAATAGTACTGAGAGCCCTGAAGCAGCCAGGGTCATTCAATTTGGTCAGAAACTGACCAATAATATTAAATAACTGAATGAACGATGCGTTCCAGCCGAAACCGAAACGGGTAGACACTTCGTGCAGCGTATGCAATGACGTCACAGCCTCGCCGCCATCAGACATATGGAGCTGGTGCCAGGAAAATTAAAGTGGCGATGCCATACAACGATGTATTGATCTCTTCTGAACTTGAGAGCTACGATTTGAGCGCTGAAGTATCGCAGTTTTGCTTTAGGCGGCCCCGTTGCTCGAGTAGGTAGCGTTGCAGGTAGTGACGTCAAAATTACAGGGTGGCTCGCGCGGGAATACGCTAAAGGTTTTCAAAATTCATTTTCAGGAAAAGTAAATGATTTTCAGCCGCTTGGTTCGGCATACGTTATTGCAGCGCCGAGGAGAACATATACTGAAAATTTGGTTGAGATCAGTGGACAATGAAAAATCGCCGGAGTTTCCCTTTAAAGAAGCCCAGATGATCACATGTAACCAATCAGCAGTCCTCCAGTATGTGCTTGATGATGGTACCATGGCTTTGGCACTTAAAACACGACATAGTGCTTGTAGTATAATGTCCTTTCATGCATATCATTATGGGTTGTTGCTGCTCGACGCCATACACAAACTCTCACTAAGCACAAGCGTCCCCGTGTCTTGGGCTGACGCATCCACGGCAGTGGATAGCAGGTGCTCGCGCCGACCTGTTCTGTCCCATTAATCACACACAGATGCACCATGAGAAGACGTCAAGGCAGTGCCTGACCCACTCGAAAGCGTGGCAGATGCCGCTTTTATGCGCCGGAAACGCTCTCGCCACCTATATATAGGATAAAGCACACGCAGATCTCCACGTGTATATGGGACAGTTGGCAAATCGGGCCACCATACCAAATCCCTCACAATGCATATATAAGCCACAGGCACTGCAGGTCCCGCATGCTCAAGCTTCTCGCGAAAAATCTCTCCGAGTGGCAACTTAAACCGGCCGCATCCTCAAAACAGAAAAATTCTCGACAGTCAACAGTGGCTTCGAGAGTGCGTGCATAGGCGCTCGGCATAATTCCTCGAAAAATAAGATTAAAAATGAAAAAAATATACACGGCCGATATTTGACAATGCACCGCGGCTCTCAAAAAGCAAACAGAGAGCGGTACTTTTCGAGAGACCGATTTTGCTATACGCTGAGCCTCCGTCGTCGCAACGCCGCTGTCCTATTAATGCGTTTATGCAAATGAACTCGCGATGCGCCGCGGACCGATGCACGATTCTGGCATAGAGCATCGTCGTCATTGGCCTGCGATATCCCCCCGCGGCGGCAGTGGCGGCACATCTCGCCGCCATCAATCAGTCTTATCCGCTAAACAGCGCGTCAGCGAGGACAAAAGAGGTGGCGCGCCTATAACGCCTCCGCAAGGGATTTTTGTTTTTAAAATTTTCTCTGTAGACACTGTCTGAATGAGCCAAGCTCCTCTTCCTGCTCATTTTTTTTTTTTTCGCGTTCTTTCGAGTTTGAGCCCAGATTCGCCCCTTTTAAACCCGCATACAGATAGATAATCCCTCGCACGCGTGGGAAATTATACGCCCGCCCCATGTATTTTTATGCGCAAACAGTGGCAAGATGGGCCCCGTTCGTTGCTGCCATGCATGCATACATGACTGTCGCTTCTTCATCACTTCCTCCCTTCTCCACTAGGCTTTTCCTCTTTCTCCTCTCAACTTCATCCCGTTTACTACGCGGGCAGAGAAGGAATATATTTGCTTTTCTTGTTTATTTTTTGTCTGTTTCTGGCTCTGGATGGAAGCCAAGCCGACGAGGTTCTTTTGTTTTTCCCAAGGCTGTCAAGAAGCGAGTGTATGTGCTGCCGTATTAGTATGTGGGACGACGAGGCCTGCCACGCAGACGCTCCAGATACCTCCCAGGGAGCGTCAATTTAGAATTCTTTCACGGAGGCCTCTGTATGGCGGTTGCGAAGAAATAGAAGAAGCAAGAAAAAAGAAAAGAAAGACTAGAAAGGCGCGTAAGATAAATAAGTATAACGCGCTGTAAGGATTCGCTTGAGTCTTTGCAAGATGGTAGTCGGAGAGGAGAAAAACAAAGTTTGAGGTTTCCAAACCTACATCTTTAGGAGCTTAGAGCAGCTCGCTACAAAAACTCGAGAAAACAGAGAGAGAGAAAAGCGAAGAAAGATGCGCGGACGCGGAGGTCGGTGAAAAACTTTGCGGTGGCGCGAATAAATGAGTTCGACTCACAAAGGCCTCGCCTACGGGCCTTGGAGGAGGACCGGTGTTGGGGTAAAACCGCAGGAAAAGAAAAAAGGAAGATGCGATACGAGAAGAAAAACACACACCGCTGCGAAGGAGAGTCAGGAAAGGAGCGAAAACCGCGAACAGAAATTTGAAGGTAGAAAAATGAAAAAAAAAAAACGAAAAAGGAGGGTAGGTGTATATACCTTCACCACGTGTCGCAGGAGAAGCTTTGGCCCAAACGTGTGGCCTGAATACCGCAGCGGTGGAGGCTACAGCAGCAATGCACTTTTTCGAAATCTTCTTTGTCTTCTTCTTTCTGAGGCTTTGGCATCACGAAAGTTCCTGGGTCTAATTCCCGCCTCAGCGTCCGAACCACCAGCCTACGCACCTCTCCGCCCCCGTACAGTACACCCTTCGCCGCATTTTTTTTTTTTTTTTCTGCCGTCGCTTGCCGATATTTTCTTTGCCAGTAGCCGTGAGCGGGCTTCACTGCGTTGCGTCCTGCAGAGGAGAGCGTCGGGTCCAACACTCTCGGGCATCCATCGGGTGCCCCATCCCATCCATTTAGGAGGTTCCGTTAGATGTATTCAACTCGTGTCCCTCTCTCGGCGAAGCGCGTGACGTGGATGCCGAATGCGCCGCAGTTCGAAGGGTTTAGGTTTCTTGGCGCGGTTCCGGAGCTGTGCGCCCTCTCCTTTTTCTCAACCATCCTGGCCTTGTATACATAGACGTGGACCCCGGGCTGGGACCCATCAATCCGCTTAGCTTTCCGGGCGTGTAGAAGAAGGCGCGCTAGAACCTGCGCAAGGCCCAAGCCCGATGCTTTAGCCGCAGGCTAGCCGAGCTGCCCAGGAAGGCGGGGAGGGGGGGGGGGGGGACTGCTTTTGAGTTTCAGCTCTTACGCTGCACACGTACCGCCAGCAACCCTGCACAGCGGATACGTGGATTTCTGTCGTGCCTCGAAACGCACGGACCACATCGGCTCCATGATTCTTTTTTTTCCTCTGAAGCTTCGTTTCTTATAAAACTGTATGTACTTCTTTACATGGGAATTGGGAGATGCGCAACCTTCCCAAACCGATTTGGCGGGCTGCTTCTCTCCGGCCAACCGGAGGGCAAAAACTTTTGCGGAAGGCTTTTTGTACCCGCTGAGGTGCTCGTGGCGGCGTTCGACAGGAATACATATAGCCGAATTTAGGGCCGCGCAATGTCTCTCCGAAGATGTTCGGCGACCGTTCGGAATTTAGGATGTATACCGGTGGTTTTGCTGTGAAGTGCTTCCGGCACTTACGGCTGAACATCGTGCGAATTACTTCTTTGTTTTGTTTTGTCAGTTTCCGGGCGTAATAGGCATGGTGTCTCCAGTATAAACATCGTTATAAAGGAGGGAGTTTTCGGTCTGCGCCCTTAATAAGCACGTCAAAACCTTAAACATCGATTTCAAAAGGAACGTATAAAGCTTCTTATCAGTTTTAGATTAACTATCTGTATTAATATCTAAAGAAACGTAATGCGAAGTTATCTTAAATATGTTGTCACCTAGAATCTCTCTCTCCCCTCTCCCCCTGAAAAAAAAAACAAAAATGGGGGGAGGGCGGGGGGGGCAATTGATCGGGTATAACGCACCCCAATCTGATCATTTCGAAAATGTGCGAAGACCATATTTCGGCGAGAAGAACCAATATCTTTATTATCGAATTCTGCTCAGCACGTTCTTGGTGAGAAAACCACGACGTGAATGGCCTGTGGTGCTCTTTGTAATGTTACGAAGAGATACTCCTTGAAATAAGCGTGCACAACTGTTCAAGCAGTTTTTCTAGGAGGAAGGGCTGTGCTGACGATGTATCAGTAGTTGGTGCCCTATCCCCGTTTTCGACCATACGCAAAGCACTGCTATCCGTTCTCGCGAAAACCACCTGCGAAGAGAAACCATCATTTACGATGGTTTCATGTCGCGGAACTCATAATTCTGGGTCATGACGTCATCTTGCGCAACAAGAGACAGCGTTCTACGGCTGTAACGTTGTGTATCAGACATCTCTTATTGCGAATAATGTCTTCTTGGTCCTTTTCCACTCACATTTTGTGACTGGTATTATCTTGTCCACGATGATCACGATGATTTCTCACAGAATTCGACCACCATACATATTCATACGCTGAGTCATGCTGGCTACGTCCCGGCTTTTTTTTTTTTTTTTTACCCTCAGGGCATTACAGCATTGTAGAGGGGAGGGCAAAAGCACCAACACACAAGCAAACAAACCAACCAAAACACAGAAAATACAGAAGCTACAACAATAAGAAAGAACGAGAAAAAAAAACTTGCGTCATGAAATACAAGTCATAAGAACAATTAAGCACAATTGTATGGACAACATTGAAATGCATATTGTATGGAAGATGCTAAGGCCTGGCGGAATGTGTGAGGTTTAGTGGTACTAGCGGTTGATGCGGACAGAAGATTCCAGTCACAACATGTGTTCGGAAGAAAAGATTGAGAATAGGTGATGATGATGATCTTAGTTCGAGGAATATGCACTTTGCTGGGGTTATCTCTGCGAGATGCTATGAAAGATGCAGGCTGTAATAAGGGCGATTTCAGTATGTGATTGTGATAACATATTTTTTTTGGAAAGTACATAGCCGAGCTATTTTTCTGCGCGTGATATGCGGAGTGAGGTTAAGGCTAGCCATCACGCCAGTTACACTGGAATGTTCCATGATAGTTGAAAAGAATGAAACGTGACTACCGGTTTTGAATAGCTTCTAACTTGTTAGCGAGTGTTCCATGGCCGGGGTGCCACACACATGTGGCATACTACAGCAAGGGAAGAATGTAGGTGATGTATATATAGCTGTTTCTTTAAGAATATCGGCGCAACAGGAAAGCCTCGTTTTATGTAACCGAGCATGCGATTAGACTTGGATGTGACGTAATCAAGGTGGCCGGACCATGATAGCGAGTTCGTAATGTGAACGCCAAGCTACTTATAAGACCGGACATATTCGAGTGGGATTGCGTTCAAACTCTAGGAGCAGTTAGCGACAGATGTGTGATTACGTTAAACTCTCATTTCTTTACATTTAGGAATGTTAAGTTTCATTTTCGAAAGGTTACACCATTGTAAAATATTGCTTAGGTCATTATGTAGGCTTTCGTAGTCGCTATTATCGGTGACTTTACGCTAGAATACACAATCATCAGCGATAAGGCAAATTGGAGAACATATGTTATTATGGAAGTCACTAATATAAACTGCAAATAGTGGCGGGCCTAAAACAGAACCTTGTATGCGTGCCTGAACGCACGGACACTTGCGATGAATTAATATTGTTAGTGCAAACAAACTGAATGTGGTTAGAAAGAAATTCTTTTATCCGGTGCAGTAATAAAAGGTCGATGCGCAAGCGGCGAAATTTTAGTAGGAGCAGTTCATGGTCAACCTTGTCAAATGCTTTAGCCAAATCTAAAAATCCGGCCCCTAGTGTGCACTTCAACCACTCAGTGCATACTTATTAATGTGTGTTATTACACACACACACACATGCGCACAGACACAGACACACACGCGCGCGCGCGCGACATATCTATAGTAATGGTAGAGGTTTTCGATCTACTTATTAGCACTTTTATATCAAATTCGTGAAAATATTGTACAGTGATGTAGTCACATGGTCCTGTATTATGAACTGCGCGTAGGCGTGACACTTTCATTCGTAAATGGCCACATTCTGTCATCCTTCTTTCGTTAACTATCTGGCAGTTGTTCGATTTGTTCTTCTGGAAACATCTTCCTGCCAACCGCAACAAGCATCGCCTTATGGTCGGTGAAATGGCAAAAAGCACATTATCTAATGTTTGCTGTTTGCTTGATATGCTCAATAAAGTTTATTCCTCCTACAAATCGCCGAATGGGATCATTTTCGTTGTGACTCCTGCCGAACAAGATGCGTTAAGGAGACGCCTTCCACTACCTGACATTTACGTGGTGTTTTTTTTTTTTTTCGGGGAAGTTCCAAGTAACATCGTGGCTTTGTGGTAGGACACCTGCTTGCCACGCAAACGGCCCGGGTTCGATCCTCAATGGGACCGAAGATTTGTATTGCTTATTTCATTTGCATCTTTCTCGATTTTTCGCTCACGGAGAGACGCCGACACCAACGGCGGTATTTCTGCGAAACGAGCTCCCTATCGCGTTAAAAAAAAGTGCAGTGAGAAGTCGCACCTGTGTCAAGAGCAGCGCGCAGGTGCGACTAGTCGATTAGTGTTGGCTGCATGATGGCTGATCTTGACTATCAACACTTTCAAAAGCAGCACGGCGTTCATTTATTATCGATTTAATGAGCAAGTTCTTACCAAGATGTTCCGATCCAAACTAAATTATAAAGAAAAGAAAAGAAAGACAGGACAGAGAACTCTTGGGTTGCGCAGAACAGAAAAGCGGACCCAAGTTTGTCCTCGACATACAATCCACATCCTTGCCCTCAGCATACTGCTATGTACATGATAGTGGTAATGATAGTGCTACAAGATAGTGCACTTTGCCCCCAGCTATCCATGCTGTTAACTCTGATTTCACAGGTGTGGAACTGGCTTTAATCTTCTACAGATATTTATTTTTTATCTCATCAAAACAATGCCGTCGCTTTCATTATTGACGTAATGCGTTGTTAATTTTAATACCTTGTGAGACACTCCAACCATAAATCTTCATTGAGAGCCGACGTTTCGGAGATGCGTTGTGTTTTGTGATTTCCTTCGATTTAAGCCCCCTTACTCAATGTCCTTGAGCCTGTCAGGTATTCTTCCGTAAATGAATGAATGAATGAATGAATGAATGAGTTGATTGATTGATTGATTGATTGATTGATTGATTGATTGATTGATTGATTGATTGAATTCTGGTGTTTTACGTCCCAAAACCACCTGTGGTTATGAAACACGCCGTAGTGGAGGGCTCCGGAAATTTTGACCACCTGGGGTTCTTTAACGTGCACTGATATCGCACAGTAAATGAATGAATGAATGAAACTATGTGAGAAATATATGATAGTATATCCACGAAGAACTGTACTATCGCTAGCTAAACTATGTGTTAGTGCGAAGACATGGAAAATTAAGCTAATCTTCAGATCTTTTCTCACGGATTGATCTCTCCTACATTTACGTGAGAAAAGATGCCCAGGCTTACAGGACATACGTAATAGCAACAAGCAATTATGCGTGCCAATACTGGCCAGTAAATCGTGTGTGCCTCCCAAACCAATTCTACAAATGGACCACTTCAAATCAACGCCGCACGCGCGCTGTGTGCACACACGACCAGTCTATAAACGCTCCACCGTCCTAGCCCTTCGCGCATGCAACGTCCTCTTAACGGGATGCACTCTTTTGGGCACACAACTAATCCTGTATATAGGATGGACGTTGGCCAATGAAAAACGATACGTGCAATTTGTCAGGCATCCCATATCCTTGAGTAAGGCAGTCGACATGACCCACGCTATACCCAGTCAACATCAACTGCCCACCGAGTATGAAAACGTATGCATAAACGCACTGCTTAGACAAGAAAACATATTAATAAAAAGCGCCGATATCGCTCTGTAGATTCTATCAGGCAGGCCGCGTGTGTGTTCAGTTGAAAGCGCTGAAATGCTTCCGAGACCGCGACGGTGGCTGCCCTTTTTTTCTACACTTTCAGCGGCGTGTGTGTATGTGCAGAAACATGGGGAGTGCGTGCGATGAAAAATTGGCGGGGAGGGGACAGAGTCGAGCTTTATTAGCATGACTGTGCAAACACTGGCAAAGCGAGATCGAACGCTGGCCGTCCCTGTCTGTTACGCACACTGCACCCCTCCGCCTGTCCTTTCGTTCGTTGGTTCGTTTTTTTCTTTCCCGCGGCAGTGTATGTCTCGACCGGCGCGCGCTGCGAACAATGCCCCGAACACGACACGTGACACCTAAACGCCATGGGCGTGTACCGTTCACACTGCATGCTGCGAACCGCTGTCTTGGACTCCGCGCACAAAACTCTGGGTTGGGTGTGAGGTAGAAAAGGACCACCCGTCGCGGCTGTACCGTGGATCCGGTTAGAATGAATCGCGAAAGAAAAAAAGAATAACAATAAAGGGTGGCACAAGGTCTAGCGGTCTTGTATAAGCTGCGAACGTGGTTCGTGGTATGCTTGACGTACGCGTTGTCCTTCCGATGCGTGTCGATAAGGCGCGCGTCTGTTGCTCGGCATCCCGCTGGGAACGATGCACCCGTGTTAGCGACCAGTCCGCCCAGTTTCGAAGAGTGGTCTCTGTCTTCGATTATGTATTCCCCTTCGTTCTTTCGATACTCTATATTTTTTAGTAGCCTAGATTATGCGCAACGCAGTGCATGTGCCATGAACGCATGCGTTGTACACTGCGGTATGTTGAGGCGGTTCCTTTGAAAGGGCCGAGCTACCAGCTCCCCCCGAGCGCTGACCTGCCAAAGAAAGAAAATGTCTTCCTGCGAGGTGTACACTATCCGTGCGCGATGGAATCCTGTGGGAACAAGTTCCTGCATGCCTCACTGTGGCAACCACCTCTGTCGGTAGGCGCTTGTGTTTCTTGAGGCCCGAGCTCCTCTGTGCACGCATTCACGAAGTTTATCTTGTATAAGCGCACTTCGTCATCGGCCAACGTTGGGTACTTGCCTCGGGTGGCGATTCATCTGCCGAGACAATCGCAGTGTGAATATCTGATCACGGGCTGCACTCAAGAAAGCGAAGTCTATCCAACTGGCGTATACTTTTGGGAACAGCTGGTTGTTACTGGCCGTTTGTGTTTACCCGGTACAAAGCTGTCGTGAATGAGAGTGCCCAGGTTCCCTTCGAGGTGCTCCTTGCAGCTTTTTATAGCCTGGTTATTCCCGCACTCCAGTCGCAATTAAATTCCATTCGATTCAGTAGACTTCCCTAATAATTTGAACAGCATCACGTTGGCTAGTGCCTGTTGTCGAGAACATTTATGAAGTAATTTTTTTTTTTTATTGAGCGTTAAAGGAGCCTGGTTCATCCTTGAAACCCAGCTTTCGCCGGTGTTAACGCATTCTAACATGTTGTTATTCGCATTGGTGCAATGTGGCATCGAGTGAAAGAAGCCAAGTATAGCAATGAAAGCCCACATTACTATATCATTGTAGCAATGGAAGAGTAGGATTGAGCAAGCATTCTTGCAGCTCCTAATGCCATTCTTGTAGTCGCATAAGCTCTTCAGACCCTTACTCGTGCTGTGACATAACATCGCATAACAAGAAGCCGGCGACCCGCAGGTAACAGATGATTATGAATCAGTTATTTACTCGCCTAGTTGGTGCTAACAATTTTGATACTTACGCATTACGAAAGACAGTATGAGAAACAGCAGACTGCATAAGGCCTTGTCTGAAGCCCGTATAAAGTGCGTCGTATAACAGTAGTATTCGCTAATGTTAGCTATAGTATACGGATGCAATCTGCTACATTACAGTGTTGGCTCAGTGTCACGGTAATACAAGGTAAATCGATAGGTAATGCTAACGACTCTCGTTCACAAATAACTCTAAATCTTAGCCTAACGTTTCGATGCCCCACGTTGCATATCTGCGCGCTTTCAATAAACGTGTATAAGTATATAACCAAGAAAAATAATAGCAGTAACGCACCCATCTGCGACCAGTGCTATACTGGGACTTGTTCTCACACAATGCCACTCGTAATGTTTCTGGCTCCAAAGCTGCTGGAAGCACACGCACAACACAGCAGCAACAGCGAGTCGAAATGTCTCCCTTTATTTCACGGACAATTGAACAGCAGAGTTCGGGGGTGTGTCCGTCTTTCTTGGTACACTGTATAGTGACTGGACACAGCTTTCTTCGATTAGGCTGTAAGTTGTACCGAATGCTTTCGGGAATGCGGGGTGCCGTTGATATATCGCTATATTCTTACTATGTTTGTTTGCAACTGCCTTCGCCAAAGCCCGTACAGTCAAGCACTGTTGTAATACTAGCTCTTTTCTTTATTGTTGCCAAGAAGTGCATCCCCCACTGAGGTTATTTCTGCGCCGACAGGGCCTCTCAATCACGCGACACTCTTCTTTTTTCTTCACTGCTTCCATGCTCCAGTGCTTCGAATGGGCCTCGAAATTTCTACAAATCGAACCGAGGCTATGGAGTCATTTCACGCACCAACACCTAGCGCGTTCTGTTCTCTGCATGTGTGTCCTCGGACCTTTTGTTTGTTCTAGTAGCACACTGGAGATATATTTATTGAACTTGCTGAGTGCTATTTTTTGTGTACCTTTGTAATTTGGCGGTTGCCGAAAGACTGCTGAGATATACAGGGACTTTCTCCGATTGTGACGTTTCGTTCTTATTTATTTAATTTAGCCGGAAGCTGGATGGGGAATGCATAATTTGTCCAGATAAGTCTTACGTGGACAGCTGCTGAGCATTAGCAAAAACACTGTTTTTCCACATTAGCAATACGCGTCAGCAAACAGACCAACAATGGTGATTTCTGGGGTTTCACGTCCCAAAATCACGATATGATGTTTGTGAGAGACGACGTAGTGGAGGGCTCCGGAAATTTCGACTACATGGGGCTACTTACGTGCACCTACATTGCACAGCATATAGGGGCCTCAACATTTCGCCTCCATCGAAATGAAGCCGCCGCCGCGGCCAGGATTCGATCCCGCGACCTTCGGATCAGAAGACGAGTTCCAGTCACTAGACCACCGTGGCGGGTCATCCCATTAGCAATACACGGCTATGTGCGCAAACAAGTTTGTCGGTTATACTTGCCACACAGCAATGTCACGCGGCAATTTAGCCCGAAGTATATATGCAAATACTTTCCATAGCCATCGGTTCGTGTCACAACGGCTTAATATTGTCATCTTACATTAGAGTCAACACGACATTTAGGGACAATGATGCGTTCAGTGAAGTGGCTATCTTAAGTGAATTCGCGTACCATATGTATCCCTAAAAGTCTAGAAGCCGCGTTTCATTCTGTGAGCACCGTTTACTCAAGAGTGAATTTAAACTAAGCCACAGTGTATAGGCAACGCATCCTTCTATTTTCCTTATGCCTGAATATCTGTCTCTCTCTCTCTCTATCTTCTCCCTATCGAGTCTCGAAAACGGGAGTGGAGCCAAAATGAAGAAATTACAGAGATGCATGCAGTCAGGAAAAGCTAGGTGAAGAGCACCCCCTCGACAGAAACAGCCCGCTCGGCAAAGAGCACGCTGGGGTACAAAAGAGGCATTGAAGACAGTTGCGTTCTACCCATCTCCTGTATCTAAAGTTCGCAAAAGTCTGGCGCAGGTCAGTATATGACCACAATGAGTGTACATTTTGAAGGGGGAATATTTTTTTCATCAACGTGGGTATGTGTTTTATATTCCCTTTAATATTGTTGACTGACGTAGAAAAAATATGAAATGATGAGCCTGCCTGTATAAAACTGTGCCGGAAAATGACGTGCTTAATTTTTCATATATGAATTCAGGACGACCTCATTTATACACTCAGGAATGTTCAAAAGGGCACTGTTTTAAATCTCGAGCGAAGAATTGATTGTGCGAAGACAATGATTTAAAATAAATTTATCCCTGCTTGAAAAACTTATCCGGTTCATGCGCTAAGGAGCTATTAGCAAATTAATATCAGACACACCTATTAATGCGCAATATAGTACGATGTGCAGTTAATCATTGCCAAAAATATTATTTTTGCCAATGGCTACCGAATACTAAGGTACTGTATATACAACGATGTGGTAATTCTGGAATTATTAAATTTCATCATGCTTCCAAAAAGATCGGTTGAACAGTGCTAGCGAGCTTTTCACGAACCGTCTCATCTATTCGAATACATATTAAATTGAGAGCGGCTACGAAGCCAGATCAAGACTGCTGTTTTAAAAGCGTTCAAACGTGACAGGCAAGCAAGCAATAAGGCTTATAATTAGATTAAAGCAGTTATTGCACTATTAGTCCATTTTTGCCAATTTTTACGTATACAACTTGCACAGCGTACTGTGGTCATCAGCACATTTAAAGGGGCCTTGTGACACTTCTTGGACAAAAATCAATGCCAGTGAGTCGTGGCAGCTCCTCTAAGCACGTGATCCAAATATCTCTTTTTTCAACATATGACGTCACAAGTAGCGCCGACCAAGCCGCTTGGCTTTTTTTCGTTGCTCTTTAAGAGAGATACGTATACGGTTTATTTGTTGAATTCAAAACGAACAAATTAAGCGTAACAAATTCCGCGATCATGGAATCATTCAATGCTATTTCTGCCTCAAGTGACTCTTGAATCCCCATATCATATGCAAACGTGCACGTGCCTATCCTTTACAGATATGAGACTGAAAGTACAAGTGGGAATTTGCATCCGTGTTCAGGCTTGGCGATGCGAATACTCCTGACCAACGTTACTAGATTAGCTTTACGTTGCTCCTGACCGCGTGAAGTCTGTATGGCAAACTCGGACCGTATTCACAAAACATTTCAGCCTTATAGTGCTCATCGCCGTTGGCTACACTTTACTGATGATACGTTCAATATGAGAATAGTTAGCCGGTAAATGGGAAATGGCACAAGTGAATGCAAATTCCGGTTAATGGCCGGTTAATACGAAGTGGGCACCTGAATGTTTATGTTCGGCGACCGTTTTTGCTTGGTAATATTTACACATGCAGCGCGGATTACAGTTTGTCAACCTTGTTACAAACACAATGATGTCCCCCCCCCCCCCCTTGTTTTCCTTCTTTTTTTTTTTTGAAAGTTTATTCCATGGTTAATTACGAATGTTAAGTTTCACGGCGTCCCCATCTAGCGCATTTCGGTGGAATTCTTCTGAAGTGACCTTTCTTTCCTTTCTATTTTTTTTCGTGCACTACACCATATATAAATTACGAACACGTCACGGGGACAAGAACAACGGGGACTAAAGGCGACATAATGCCATACTTGCGCGAAAAGGCAGTGCGTCGCTGTGCTGACGTGATAGCATGTTGCCAGTCTGCCCGCCGAAGCGATGCCCAAAAGAAGTTAGTATTTCTTACAATAATTGCTGAAGTTCTACACGCCAGAACCGCGATTTATTTATTTATTTATTTATTTATTTATTTATTTATTTATTTATTTATTTATTTATTTATTTATTACAAGTACTTTCAGAGTCCGAGGGTATTACAGGGAGGAGTGGTTAGTATACATATACAAATGCACAAAAATACATTTCTAAGGATACAAGTTAACAAAATACCGTGTCTTGAATGGCACTTTTGAAGTTCATATCAGTAATTCCTGCGTTGGAGGCGGGAAGGTGGTTCCATTCTGTGTTGGTCTGGGGGATAAAAGAATCCTTGTGCAGGTTTGTCCGGCAAAGTGGGACACCAACTGTAAGGTCGCGCTTGCCGTGACACTCCCACCCGTTTTGACTGACATGTTGGCAGTCGCAAAACTGCACTGTCACCCCCTGCGCTTGCACATGCGTCGGGCAAGATTGACTCCCCCGCTCCCTCCAGGTGGCTGCCGGGCCGGTTTCGACGGGGACGGACCACCCGGGGCAGCTACTGAGAGGGGAATAAAAGGAGCGCCTGAGCAAGCTCGGGGGTCTTTTTTTGCTGCTAGAAGTGCTTGCCGGCTGGACACCGGCACGATCGTTTGAGGCCCCTTCGCGGGCCGTACTCTTGGCTGTAAATTTTGTACAAAGTCCTGTATATAAAGTCCTATTGTTAAACGTCCAGTGGCGAAGGCGTCTCTTTTCCGGGGCAACCTCTCGAAGACGGCGGCGGTCTCCATCGCGAAGCTCGGGCCCGGCGTTGCTTCGCCACCACGAACCTGTCTGATCCGCAAAAGTTCGGGATCAGAAAATTTACTCCAACCTTAAAGCTGTGGTCCACGCGTGATGAAATGTACTCAGGTTGAAGAAAAAGCTGGCTTTTTAACTCTTCATTTTGATGATAAATTTTGTGAAGGAGACAAAGACGAAGACATTTACGACGTAAACATAGATAGGGTAGTTGTGTGTTCTTCATTGTAGATACAGAAGCGTAGCGGGAGTAATTGGACAAAATAAACCGGGCGGCACGATTCTGAACAGATTCGAGCGTGTTGATTAGTACGGTTTGACTGGTGGTGCCAGATGCTGTTGCGTATTCTAATTTCGGGCGTACTAAAGTTTTATACAGAATTAATTTTAAAGAAGAAGGTGCTTTAGAAAAATTGCGGCGCAAGTAGCCAAGAATGCGGTTAGCATTGCAGGTTATGAGACATGCATAGTCAGAAGGTTTGCAGATTTCGACCACTTGGAATTTTTTAGTGCACTGATATCCCACAGTAAATGCGGGCCTCTATCATTTCGCCTTTGTCAGAAATGCAACCGCCGCGGCCGAGATCAAATCCATACCCTTTAGGTCGGCATTCAAGCGCCCTATACATCAGAAACGCTGATTTCTGGTGTTTTACGTCCGAAAACTACGACATGATTATGAGAGACGGTGTATAAAGTGAAGGGTTCCGCAAATTTCGACCACCTTGGGTTCTTTTACGCCCACTGACACGGCACAGCACATGGGTCTCAACATATCGCCTCCATAGAAATGCAGCCACCACGGCCGGGATTCGATCCCGGGACCCTCAAATCAGCAGCCGAGTACCATAACCAGTATTAGACCACCGTATGCCAAGGTAACGTTGGGAACAACCCTGTGTTACATCGCCGGCCAGTTATCGCGTTTAGAAACGGCCCCGTTGCCCCCTTTCTTTGAGATAACTCTCTTTTTGTGTAGTGACGCAAACTTCGATTTTCCCGCGTGAAGCACCTTCAAACACCTCTCATTTCCTTCACTACCACGAGCGTGCCCATCTCGCCGACCGCCGTATAACCCCGAGCCTCGCTGGCCAATGTAAGCGAGCGCAACAGGTCACTCGGGCAAATCGCCGCTCTTTTCGCCGAGTTTACGACGTCATGTGAACGGGGCCCCCCTCACGGGCCCTTCCCCCAGCTTCCATATATAAGAACAACGACCCGTAGGCGCGACACAAATGCGCGCGCAATGGCCTCTGCGGCCTGCCTCCGGCGCGGCGGCTGCACTGCAAACACAGAGGGGAAAGGCCGCCGCTACGGGCTCGGCGGCCATAACAATATCTTCCAGTGCACTTGGAGGAGCGCGATGCCGTCGTCACTCTGTGCTGATAGAATCTCTCTCGCCCTTCTTCTACGGGCTCTCTTATCCACGATGTCCCTTTCACTCTCTTCCTGGCCGTGTGTCGCTTCTTCGTGGCCGTCACCATCTCCCTCCCTCTCAGTCTGATGCCATTCTTTACGTTTTTTTTTTTTCTTTTTTCCCCACGCCTTACGCTCGATGACTGCTTTTCAGTTCAGTGGGAGATTAGAGCTCTTGACTCCTAGTCGTCTGCCATTCTGATTCTGCTTTCCGTCGTCAGTCGAACTGCGAGCCGCGAATTAAAATGAAAAAGGTACAAAACGCCGCACTCAGTCTGCAATGCATAGTTTACGCTTTGTGTGAGTGGATGCCATATAGGATTTTTCTTGTTGTTATTATGTGGGGTTTAACGCCCCAGAACCAGCTCTGATTATGAGAGACGCCGTATAGTGGAGGGCTCCGGAAATTTTGATATAGGGTTTTTCTTGTTCGTTGCGCTTCATTTATTTTTTCGCAATAGTGATCGCAGTTTTAACATCATAGAGTTCCCACAACACGAGAAGAGAAAATGGGTGAGTAAAAAGTGAAGGAGGTGCATCCATCACTCGAGACCAACACTGTATACATACATAGGCTGCTGCATTAACGGCGTCCATCCTTAAATCACTGTCAACACAAGTGCCCAAACTTATTATTTTATTCCACATCACAGTGCAGAATCGATTGCAGTTACGGCTTCGTATTTTCGTCAGTGCACGCCGCATATAGCTCATAATCTTACGTTGTTTATTAGTTTACTCTAATACAGCTTATAAAAAGTGCAGCAGTTTTCAGAGATATCGCGCAAAGGTCTGTTAGGAGACAGTCGAAATAATACACCTATACAATGGATACGAGATCCAAGTATACCTTACCTGTAAAAGTCTCATCGATACCTGTAGGGACGATATTCTTACCTGCGGGTAGCAAGTCAATCTTTGTTTCAGTCACAAGCATTGTGCGAAATACTTTCATTGTGGCGGCTGGGCGCGTCACGTCTTGGTGTAACCCTAGCGAGCCCACATGCCTGTCTGTCATTTATGAGGGGTTGCTGATGACGTCACTGCGTCATGGAATAGGTGCGCCCACGAGGTGATAATGTCACACATGGCAGCGACGATGCGATGTATAAGCTTGCGACATAATTTCTTGAACACGATAACTGCATACCCGCATGACGTGCATGTGAGACCGCTCACGTCCGAAATCACATTCGTGCCGCTAATTAACGTTTCGAGTATTTATTCGACGCTACACCGATACACCGTACAGGTGCAACGCAGGTGGGCGGAAGGTACGCGTGGAATAGAGTCTGCAGTGACAAATTACCGGCATGAGTGCGAAGCTCTGTACGCTGTCACCACGAAGGTGTTGCGAAAGCTTTTCTTCTTTTGTAGTTATATTCTGCAACTGAGGCCATCAAGTGACATACGGTCACCGATGTAGCTGACGTTAGCGCAGCATGTAAGTACGCCAGCGGTGTGCCGCGCTCGCGAACAATGATACTTGGCCGCAGGGCGCGGGCACAACGCGCCGTCCACTTTTTCACCGGAGCTCCCGCGGAACCATCTTCCCCACCTGCCTTCCAACCCTTCCCGGCGATGCATCGGGTTAGTGCACGCGCGCGAGAGAGAAAGATTTCGCAAACACAGACCGGTAAACAAATAATTAGCGGTCGTCATTAATCGCGGCTGCCCGCTCCGCTTCTTCGGCGCGGCCGCCAGCCGAGCAGACAAGGGGGGGTTGGGATGGCCATTCAAGTGCGCCAGAGAAGAACTGTGGCAGTGCCGAGGACGGCAGTTTTTTCCAACACCGCGGAACAAACACGCACGCGGCTCACTTTGTCGTTGTTAACGGCTCGCGGAAAACTCTTGTTTGAAGACAACACGTGTTCCGTGTACGGTGTTTGCGGCTCTGCGAGCCGCCGTAAATAAAAACCGTTCCCCCCTTCTATGCAGCGCATCGTGGATACAGAGAAATGAAATGTGGGCGTTCGCGTAATGGGTTGAAAAAGTAAGCGCCTCAGGGGCCGCACCACCCCGCGGCCTGCCTGCGCGGTTGTTCTGCATGGCTCCCACGTGGATTTTTCGGATGCAAGGAGGCTCGGAAGGGACGTACTTGAGAATCGTTCACCGGCTCGGCGTGGCGCAATGTTTTCACGATTTTTTTTCCCCTCCGCTACGCGCAAAGTTGCGTTGTCCGCGCCCGCGAGCGCTTACAACGAGAGAGCAGCGAAGCCGTTGCTTACTTTGGGTCATTAGAAAAGTTTTGGGCGGCCCTCGATTGCGCCTTAATAGGTTCGCCAGCTGTTGGTGATTTCACCTGCAAGGCGGTGAGTTGGTCTACTGTGGGAAATCGCGTTGTGGCGCGTGGGGCCGGGCGCTTTGTTTTTTCGCTTTGTGCGGCTTTTCTAAAGCCTCAACTTTTGGGTTGAGACAGTGCGCGGCAACTTTTCTCGCCGAACTAATGAGTTCAACTCGAGCGAGCTTGAACAGATGCGACAGCTCGTACATAATGACGTTTACTGTTTTCGTCCCTTACGCACAGCTGCATGGTTACTCCTTTCTCATTTTTGTTTCTTCAACTTCGCGAATTGTTGGGAACACTGCCTCGTACTTATTGTGAGAGGCTGCACAAGGGTAGCACTATAGTACTTTAAGAATTGCCGAAAATCCGGTGTTTTTTTTTTTTAATTCTTTGACGATTCAGGAAAGCAGGAGAGCAATGAAATACCTCATATTCTCAGAACTCAGATAAGGCCTACTGACTTACGATAAGCTTCTACAATGTCGTGCTCGAAGCGTTTCCATTGCCGCCTGGAGTTTAGAAAAAAAAAAAAAACTTATTGTCGATCCTACGAATTCGCTGATCGTAAAACAAAGAAATTACGAGGACACTGCCCCTTTACAGAAACACATCGAACGGGCTGCTACTCTCGCCTGATGCGACAAGATTCATTCTCCCGGAAGGAAAAGTCCAGGTATTTACGGAAAAGCATTTGCGCGACGGCGCGTTACACAACTGCGCACGAGGAAAGGAAAGATAAAGATGTCACATTCAGGGAGCAAAACGAATCGAATCGAAAGAAGAAAAGACAGAGAAGTTTAGAACACAAAAAGTCAGCGCTCCTCGCATGGTTCGCCTGCCTCGAAAGGGCGTAAGGGCAGGCAGCCGAAAAGGAACTCGGTTCAGGCATGGCTGCCCTGCCCGGGTGCCTCCTCCTTCGCGCACCCTCGCGGCACAGCGGAGAAAAGAATCGCCCAGCGAGCGACACCGTCGGCTCGGAAGACAGCACATCGCGACGCAGCGGCCCAGTCACTAGTGACGTGGGCGTCGCGCACAGTATAAGAAGCAAGCGGGTGGCCGTCGCGCCAGCGTTCCTCCGCGACAGAGACGTACGGGCGCTCGCGGGCTCAGCCAAGAGCGTACAGCACGCTCTCCAGCGCCGCTCAAGCAGCAGCACAAGCGAGCCGGCGTAGAGCAACGCAGGGGACGGCCCATTTGTCTGGCAACGGCGGCACTATCGGTCTCGGGGCTCGGCCGCGTCACTGAGGGGGCTCCTTTCCTGCACGCCTTCGGCGTGTGGCAAAAAAAGAAGGCGCCCAGTGCGCAGGGAAAAGCCGACCCGAAAGGCGGCATTCGTCTCTGCCACGGCGGACGCCGCGAACACAAAGAGCGTGAGCGGCGAGCTCGCGCGCAGCAGTCGGGTAACGAAGCGGGCGAAGCAGCCTCTTGCCGATGCTGCTGCTACGTGGGCTTACCAGCGACGCTCCTGGTCGCCTACCCCTCCACTCCCGTCCTTTCCCTGACATTCTTTGCTTCTCCCTGGCCGCTTCACGCACACCGCTGTTTATCTCCGGGGCCGGCATCCATGCAAGGGACGCGCCGTGGCCTGCCGTCCTTTAAAGCCAGGCCGCGAGTAAAGGATGGCATTCAGTTTCTTCGCTGCGAGGGCCTGCACGCGACGGCGATGGATGGGCGCAGGCTCGCTTCCTTCCCCGATCCTCCTCTGTGCCACCCCTTGCCTTTCACGTTTTATGTGTGTACGCACTGCATGGCACGGTTTAGAATCGGCCACGCGGTTCCGCTATGTTTGGTCCGTGATGTAGATGGATGGGAGAGCGGCGAAATCTTTAATTTCCGGGTCGATTGGTCAGTCCACGTCGGACTGCTGCTTCCCGTGTCGTGGTACGTGGCATACATCACGGCTTTTTATTCATGCTGGAAAGTCGGGATGCGTGGCTTGCTCCGGTTCCTTTTCTACGCTTCTTTTCGACGTAAGCCTCCGTGACATGATGAGTGAGCTTCGCAGGGATTCTTCCTGGATTCCTGCCGTACACGGTGATGGATAGCGGGAAGGCTAACGTGTAATTTGCGCTGGCGTATGCTGAAGCTTAACTATAACTGACACCCCTCTATAACCTTCTTAAACATATATCAACAGACTTCTAAAGCTTCTTGACGCAGGTTTTATTCTTTGCATATACGTATACGCGAACGGCGTGGAGGCATAAATTAAATGTTGCTTGCACAGGCGGCGTTATCAATAACAGCCCCTCTGTTTCACCAGCCCGGTTCCAGGAGAGCAAACCAGTTATTGGCAGTCTATAACCAGTTTATATAGTTTATAGTTGGCTGCATGCTTTTCCTTCCCTCCCATTTCCGTCTCATACTGAAATCTTCGACTTAGAGGAAATGTTAGTTCGTCACAAACATTATGGCCACAGTGCTCACATGGCTTCTCTAATGATAATAAGCTATGCCAACTGCAGGGCAAATGCTTCTCCCATAGATCTCCAATTATACCGGTCCTGAGCAAGCTGCAGCCACGTTATCCCCACAAACTTCTTGATCTCGTCTGCCTGCTTAACTTTCTGCCGCACCCTTCCACGCTTGCCTTCTCTTACCCTCGCGAGCAACGGTTATCTTGCCTTCGCATTACATACCCTGCCCACGCCCATTTCTTCGTTGATTTCTACTACAGGATGACATTAACAAACGTTTGTTCCCTGACCCATACCGCTCTCTTCCTGTCCCTTAAGGTCACACCTATCATTTTCCGTTCCATTGTTCGCTGCGTCTATACTACTTATCAAATTCTGGGTTTTTACGTGCTGAAGCAACGGTATATGAACGCAAGCCGCGTCAAAGTGGGGGACTTGGGAGTAAATCAAGTTCATCGCCCAGGATTCGTTATACAGTTCACCTAATCTAAGTACAAGGGTAACCCCTTGCCGTCCAATTAACTCCATCGAAAAGCGGCGGGCAATAGAGCCTTTGTCCTCGATCTTAGCAACGGTAACATCTTAGTCGCCACGTAATTAGAAATGTTCGCACATGATGTTTTTGCAGTCTACTTGGCTGTTCGTTGATAATGAAATCATTCTCGCATGTGCGTGCTCTCAGTTATGTAAAATGTAAAAGTTCGTCTAACACATGGATTCTTACCTTTTAATCATTTCTTTCTTGTTTCTTCTTGTATACATAATATTAAAAGCATTTAGCGTGCCTGCTGAAGAAACTGCTGCAGCACTGCGACCATGTTGTATATAGGCGATTTTACGTAATTCTCGTGGACAGCGCCATATTGGGCTGTTACACGAACGATTTTCTAGTTTTCTGCATCATGACCTCAAAATAGGAATGCCCAAACACGTCGAATAAATAGATAAAGTTTCTTTTTTTTTTTTCATGCATATTAGTCAGCGGTATAGCGTCAACCATTTAGATCCCACAGACACGAAACAACAACGTCAACAGCCCAAGGAGGCGGAAGAGAAACGTCTGCGTAAGATAGTCTATTTGACGATGGATGCAACGAAGATGTGAGAAATATCGAGTTATAGCTACTTGGAACATCACCGCCACGTCTGCTACGTGCCGTATTTTCTTTTATATGTGGTACAAAGATTTGCAGACTGCTTTAGTAATTAGTAATGTACTTTTTAAGTATTTTATGGAGCTTCAGTTGTAAAACTGCCCTTGCAAGCCTCCATTTTGGTTATCCCCCCCCCCCCCCCCCTTCCCATTCTCCACCAAACCTCAAATATTTTCTGAAGATATGATTGATGATGATTTATGGGGTTTGACATCCCAAAACCAGCTATTATTAGGAGAGACGCCGTAGTGGAGGTCTCCGGAAATTTCGACCACCTGGGGTTCTTTAACGTGCACTGACATCGCACAGCACACGGGCCTCAACATTTCGCCTCCATCGAAATGCAGCCGCCGTGGCCGGGATTCCGAAGATGTGGTTTTGAAAGAAAGAGGAGTGAATGACGATCTCGAAATGTGTGTGGATGATATGCGACTAGTGTTTGCAGCATTTGGTTAGTCGATCCTGGGCTGTGGAACGTGACAAGCTCCGAAGGCTCGCTTAACTAAATGCCTCCGGAGCTGCATTACAGATGATGGCAGCAAGGAACGATTATCGTTAAGTGTATACGCACGCTTCTTGATGACAACCTAAAGCATAACGTTTTGCGCTAAGAGCGTTAGCTCAGATCCTTCGAAACATTTCCCGTTAAATTACTTTCTCTATTCAGGTGAATATGAGCGGGACAGTCCTTGTCATCGTATCTGGCCGACAGTTACTTTTCACACTGTGCACTTGAATAAGCGAAAAACTAAATTAATCGTCGTCTGCATTACACACTTTGCTGCAGTGCCGTGGAATGAACGCTCCGCGTGGAACACATGACAGAGAAAGCTTTGTTTATACCTTGCGATAGTTGTAGTGCACACAAAATGGCTTTTTTTTTTTCGTCTTGTCCAAGAACATAATCGTAACCTATAAAGAAAACGGCTTCTTTAATGTTAAATAAATGTGCATAGCTCGCTTCAAGCTTGCATTTATGTGGCGCGAAGTTGAGAGCCTTTAAGTCGGTGTAAGGATACCTACACGTTTAGCAAACAGACTGTACAAAATGCAAGGCTAATTTTGCCGAAACAACCCTGCTATTTCTACGGTTCCAAGCTTGCCTCTGTTAGCAAGATTGACTTGTCACAGCACACGCAATTTGAAGAGACGCCATTCAGGACAACGAGCGACGCGCACATAATATGTGATAAAAGCAGACAGTACACTTGACCACATGCGCATATTAGGACTTGAATTTGCGTCTAAAATCACATTTAGGTTGGCATGAAAAAAGCGCACTATTAATATCCCTATTAGACCATCATAATTAGTTTATGTTTAACAGACTCTCATTGATGTCATACGTAACTCCATTTGCACCTGTGACCCGAAATAAGGCGACAGCTTCATGAACAAGTCAATAGAAGGCGTACTGTCTTGTGAATTTAAGGCCGTATTTCAAATTTCTTCTTGTGCCCTGATACAATAAGGTCAAATGCGAAATGAATGCGAAAGTTACTGCTACGACACGCCTCAACATCATATAATTAGATTTAAGTGCATGTTACATACCGTCCCAGGAGGTCAGAATTAATGTCGGTTGCACCATTACACGGCGTGTCAGATAATCATATTGCGCTTCTAGCACGTATAACTGCATACTTTAATTAAGGCAGTCTTCTTCTAGCATATAATGACGTCTTGCTCCTTCAAGTTCAAGATACATCTTGCCGAAAGCCATCAGAGACTAATTCCATATCTTATATAGGATCGTACTTCTCCTGATTAGTCATGTTTCTAGACCGATAGACTTATAACAAGGGTAAGGATATACCGGGTGTTTCAGAAGATGTACCCATGGTTATTTTAAATGCACAGCAGTATATATCTGCGCACTTTTTGCGGGAGTGATTTGTTCTTGGTGGCACTCACTGTACAAATCTAGTAATTACTAAAATTAGACTAACTAACGTTTTAACTAGTACAGCGAGACGCTCAAACCTAGTTGAAAAATGGAAGTTATTTGTGCAAGAAAGCCATTATCCGTCGTAATATTTGCATAAGGGCGGCGCTGCTGATTTCTAGATTTATGAAGTCCCACTAATTTAGCCCAGCAAACCGAAGCTGAGTGGTGAAAGTGCGGTCTTTCGCCACTAAGTTTCGGTCGGTTAATGGTACGCTATAAGGACAAAAACGACATTTTTTTTTTCTTGAATTACTGAATTACTTTTACAATACTGGAAGCGCTCTTGGTGCACAAAGGCGCTTTGCAAGAGAGACAACAAGCAAACAGAAAATGCAAGTGGCGACGTAGTTTTCAAGCTAATGCAACTATACGTTGCCAGGTCAAAATTTCTAATGGCTTCTACAGGTCCCGAATAATTCTTAGAAGCTAAGAAATGTCGAAGTGCAATGACTGTCCTATACAGTGGGCAGGGGGTGACGTACTAACTTTCGGAAAATGTTGTTGAGCTAATGTGGGAAAAACACGAAAAAAGTCACATTTGAACACTTGTCACATCGACATTCATGTGCGAAGATCGTGGCGCGAAATTCAAAAATCGAAACTATACTTTATATCTTCTCGTTTAATATTAGCCTTGTTCAGGTGATATTAACGACCTCGGAGCGCTCAAGGAATTGAAATTTAAACTGATTCATTGTACCACTGCTGTGCTTCCTTCTTTACACGTATACTGTTCATCGCCGTCACCTGTTGATTCACGTATATAAATTATCGATATGTCCATGCACACCAGACAGAACGATATCTTCTATGTGCACCTCGCACAAGTGCGAGAAGAGTAGTCGATCCATTTGTTTTACTGTAGATGTCAATCGGTCAATAAAGAACGGGCAACCGTCGATTATTGTCTTTCTTGCGTTAATGCCAAAGTCGTGTTACAATGCGTGCGCTGGAAAGAAAGGTTCCGTCGTCGAGTGGCAGCACCCGTCGGGCACAGCTTTCTTTTGCCTGCATGCCTCTGCAGCTATGCAGAACTGCAGCGCTGGCGATCAGCCAATCAGGACGGGCCCTGGGGAGAGGAGGAAATCCCGGGCTCCCACGCGCAGCGTTCCATGCGGGAAAGAAAGGGAAACTGCCGGTGGGCGCGGAGGGCATGAAGGGTGGGAAAGAGACGGCGAGCCGACGTCGTAGGGCAACGTAACAAAAAAGTCTTCTTCGCTCGCGCAGCGAGCGGCCACCGCTTCTCTTCTCTATTCTCTTTTTTTTTTTTTTTTGGACAACATTCGTCGCTGGCTCGGTGCCACACTGCCTGGTGTTACATGCAGCCGGCGAAGTTTTTTCAGTCGGAAAAATAAACGCCCGGCTGAACCGAACGTCACCAGAATTAGCACGCCTCAGCAGTCGAGAACAGAGAAGGCGTTCACGACAGGAAACGCGCGCTTTGGTTTTTGCTTGCTAGTGCGAAACGTCGCACGCATGAACAGAGCGTGTCTGTACACACGTGTCTCGGTGTTTGTCTCATCGGAAGAATTCTGTAAGTGCTGTATTGTTCTAAGCTTTTTGTTTTCCTTTGGGCATACATTTTGCGACCCTGACAATCGGAAACTTTTTAAGACAACAGCCGTTTTGACTTATGCTCAGCATGAATGCTTGTTCGCAAACAAAAGTTGCACTACAAGTCGATTTGTAGGCGCCGTGGAAATAGTATGCAACGACATTTTGCATTAGGAATAAAGCGTGTCTGGATGAAAGTAGCTCGTAATTAGCTCACGTCATGCCTCAATGCAAACGATGATCGTTTTGTTTCGCTCTCAGTTTCATTCTTATCACTGTAGCTGCACTGACACTCACTTGAATATATCACTGGAGTATAATCCCACCGGCGGTTTTTGCGTTCTTTAAGTTCGCACGTGCTTGTAAAGAGAAGTTGTTCTCTTGTCAGATACGCGTAACTTTCTCCTCGCCCAGTTCTCTGGGCCATCGTAGATATTGTTTATTTTTTCTTTCTCTCAGTTTAATGCGCCTTCTCCGTTTCACTGTGAATGGACGGACTTTGCGCAAGGAACGTGTAGAGTTGTCAGGAGTTCACCGGTGAATGCAGCGATAGACAGGCGGTGCGCCGAAATCGGTTGAGGCCGTAGGCCGCCCTCGGTCAGCAAGCTCACCTCGATATCTTTTCGCATATCATCTGACCTTCGAGCACCGCTTGACGAATAAAATTTCCCGGCGATATGTGAGCGCTGCCACCACGTTCGAGAGTTCCGTCGGATTCTAAGCCATAAGAAATTTACCTTGATTATCCTCACTGACTCAATTATCAAAATACGCCCCTCACAGTATATATGTACGAGCGACACTAAGTTGTAGCGGACATTTCATGTCTCTGTGGGCGAGATTTACATATTTCAGTGCCGAGTGGTGCTGGAAATCTTCGCACGTAGCGACAAAATCCCAATATCAGTTATCCTAGTGCTCGCGTTAACGTTTGCATGCATATATACCGGAGAGTGTGTCCATGCCCAGTGTGACGATTAAAGCATTTCCTGCTTTTCTTCTTTTTCGCGGAGCGTGATGTCTGGGATGATTTGATAGATTTGAGGGGTTTAACGTCCCAAAGCCACGATTTGATTATGAGAGACGCCGTAGTGGAGGGCTCCGGAAATTTCGAACTCCTGGGGCTTCTTTAACGTGCACTGACGTCGCACAGCACACGGGCCTCAACATTTCGCCTCCATCGAAATGCAGCCGCCGCGGCCGGGATTCGACCCCGCCACCCTCGGATCAGCAGCCGAGTACCATAGCCACTAGACCACCGTAGCGGGGCGATGTCTGTGATGCTGTATATGGAAGGGAACATGTGATGCATTTCGAGTGGCGTTTATTTTGATAGGATGCGAAATATGTTAGTGTAAACAAAAGGCACGTTTTCTCTATCCTGCCAGCCAATCGCCGATACATACAGTCGCATAGAACAAGATTATACGATCAGTTTCCACCTCATATTAATTGAAATAATTTTGATCAACAGCCCAGTACCCGTCAACAGGTGTGTCTCTTGCTGCGCCACAATACCTGGGTGAGGGAGCTGTCCTTGGTCGGTTTTCTATGGATGGAGCAACGGTTCGCTCCTTTATCAAGTGCTCATATAAAAGAGTGCAACGAGCACCGGTGTGAGTCCGCCGTCGATACACGTCTGAAACTGAGGCGACCGTATAATCAAGGCTCACATTAATTACTGCTCTCATTTATTGTGCCCGTTAATTACTCGCTTCTGCACTCACGTATCATGTGTTGGGCGCTGCCCACTGCAATCAGCAACTTATGCTAATCATTTCGCGGAAATCATTCGTGCTTATGTTCGGCCCTGGCTAGCAAGCAGTATAGCAATAGAAAGTAACGACATTAGCAAACAAAAAAGGAATAAGGGACAACCAATGACTACCAATACACTGCCACTTGCAGTATCGAATTACGCGACGCCGCCGTTGCACCACTTATCTTGCTCTTTATTCGTCACGATATTGAGAATAAAGAGAAACGAGGACAACTGCATATGCACAGTGATGCATTGAAGCTGAAGACCCACGCCGCCACAGCCGACGGCTAACGATGTTTAAACACGACTCAAACGACTCCGAAAGTGTGTGTCTCGCGCGCCTTTTCGATTATGCACGGTATATCATACCCTCGCCTTCCACGAATGCGAACGCCTTTCAGCGGGGCATTTGAAGGTTCGTGGACCACATATAACGGCGCCGGTTCGAAACGATAGTCACGTGAAAAAGAAAAAAAAAAAAGAGGAGCGAGCCCGTAAATATGAGAGAAAACGGCCGAGCAAGAGGAGCCACTCGGAAAACACTTTGGGGACGTTGTTGAATCAGCAGAGAACAAGCCAATTAGAAGGCGCAAATGGCCAGTCCCTTCCCGGCGGCACGCATAATTTATCGAGGCACACGAGGGGGCTTGCACGCGCACCGGCCTCGGCGCACGCGATGTATATGGCCACGACGTTACCAGGACACGTTGCCGAGGCTTATGCCTGTAGCCTGGAGAGTTCTCACCCTCCCCCGCTTTACCTTCCCGCACGGTTCCTCAAACCCCTTTCTCTACACACGTTCTCTTCTTTTTCTTCTTTTTTTAAGGTTCAGCGAGCCGCCCAAGTTTGCCGCTCAAAGGCGCCTGCCGCCGCAAACACGGCCGGCAAGTTCCTGGGCGGCGGGCTGCACTGCGCGACCGCCGTGCAGTGCGCGCCAGCCGCCCGAGCCGGGAAGGGGGGGAAAAAAAGCCTCGTCTATACTTCATTTTCCGCTGCGGCGCGCGCACGAAAAATGGGCTCTCCCCGCGGCGGCGTCGCGCCCGTTCACGCGCACCTTAGAAAAATCCTGGCGCTGACAGGAGCTTAATAACTGCGCCGCATGCCGCGCAGGAAGAGGCATAGCGCGTAGAGAGAGCGCTGCCGCGGAGGCCTCCCGACCGGCGGGCCCCATATATGCGGCCCGCTCCAAGCCACCGAGTTTCGTGCTGCTCCATTAGCGCTGCGAGGCCCCCCGGCCAGCCCTAGCGTCGCGCACTCGCACACCTGAGCCATTAGCTCCTCTACATAGGTAGCGTATGTCCTTACATATATATATATATATAATTTCCTTCTTTTTATATATACATATCCGTGAAGAACGAAAGCTGAGGACGAAAGTTGCGCTCCCGACGTTCAACCAGTCGCTCGAGACCGCAGCCCTGTCACACAAACATACACACGCACGCGTCGGCAAATTCGAGCGCTATGTGTGCAACACGCCAACCACGCGGCTCGTGGAAGGGGGGAAGGTCGGCCTTGCTGCATGGCAGCTATGTACGGCGGCACGGCATGTCGACTGCACTATACTTCGCGTGCGTATAGCTCAAGCCTCAGAGTCGTGAGTGAGTGTGAGCGCGAGGGCCTGTAATACACCGTCGAGGCTGCAAACGAAGCTGGCGGGATATGTATGAGCATGTACGCTCATTTCCAGCCGCCACTCCCTCCTACCTACATAACGTGTCAGCCCTCTGTCTCCACTGACTCCTGCCGAGAACTTGTGACGAATGGGGCCTCGTGTTACGTGTTGGGCCCCCGCAAGCATAATACACGACGCCTCGGCGGGAGTCGCGAGTTAGTTTATGCCAGACAAACACGGACCGCGCTGATGGCAGTGAAGTGGTCCTATTCTTCAACCGCGACTGCAGCCGCAGGGTGAAATGGGCTTCCATGTACAGACGTCAACGGTGGTACATATCGTTGGTTGAGAAAATAGTAAACATGCAACACGAGAAAGCGATGCGTTAAAGGCGGAATGACCGCTTGAGGGTTGCAGGTTACGTTGCAGGTGCAGAAGAAATAAGCACTAGTCTCATAGAGCGATAAAATCGGCACACACAGGTGGTTATGCATAATAGCTGCTGAGGTTTTAGGTGCTACAACCACGCTTTTTTTTTTCTTTATGAGGCACGCCCTATGATGGAGAGCTACTATTTCCACCTCAGTCGCTCAGCCCGACGGCTGCGGCATGGATCGAACCGCGTCTTTCGGGTCAGCTGTCAAACATCATTACAATTAGATCACCGCGGTGAATGTAGTTAGCTGATGTGACGTTCACGAATTATTTCCGAGGCATATGCACTCACACCCCGACATATTCAGTCAAGGCGCACACATTCACATTCTCCATAGGTAGAATTTGGTATCCTGAAATTGTATCATGTCGTACGCACTGAAGAAATGCCTTAAGTAATGCTAAAAAGAGGACTACATCAATTCGAACAGCCAAGTCGAGGCACTGTGCGTGACATCTCTTGACTGTCACCACAGCCTTTAGTATATTACGCTGCAATACCATCATGCTATCGCAGGCTTCAGCATTGTTGCTGTTCGAACGCGCAATTTGCGTGTTTTTCGACTTTGCTCTGTTGTATGTATGTATGTATGTATGTATGTATGTATGTATGTATGTATGTATGTATGTATGTATGTATGTATGTATGTATGTATGTATGTATGTATGTATGCCCACCGACGTGTGAACAATATGACGAAACAGCAGAACCGATCGTATATAGGGTGACATTTCAAAGGCGCAGGTGTGTTACTCTAACAGTACTCGGACGACACCTCTATACACCGAAACTGAACATGCAACGGAACTTAACGTTTAGCATTTCTTTACGAGGTCATTACAGAACTTGTTTCGCGTTTCAGCTGTGCAGGCTGCTAAAAAGGAGTCTATAGCCCTGTGAAGGAATCACGTTGGCGCACTCTGTCTACACCTGAAAATACGGTTGTCGCGACAATGCGTCCCTCAAACGACTCGGGAGTGCCAGGAAGGCACGTGCTGGGAACCACACCTTTAAACAGACTAAAACTCTACCTTTAATCAAAGTAATGACATCTCGCAAAAAAAAAAAAAACGAAAAAAAAAGCAAGTTCGCCCTGGTGAAAATTGTTCTAAGGGAAACGTTTCTGTTCAAGCGGAAACAAACCGAAAACAGCGGCTTCACGCTTTCCGGAATGAAAGTCGGAGATTGCGGACGCAGAGAGCATCCTCGCATTCCATGATTAAGAATCACTAGATTATTAAAGCGCGCAAGATCCCTAAATGAGCCTGCGAGCGCCAAGAAGAAATACGAAGGAATCCCGTAGACGGCAAGCGTGGGGTTACAAGGTCCCCCGTATGTTTCCTGCACGCCGTAGCGAACAGTAGCGAAAGAAAGTAACGACATTAACAAAAAAAAAAAAAGAATGAGGGACAGCCAATGAAGGCACGTAGGCAGGCTACCGCTGCACCGCTGCCTACCTGGGTGAATAAGCAACGAGCTAAATAAGTAACGCAGGCAGGTACACAACGTGAGCCCCCCTTGGAACTCTCGGGCGTTCTCCATTCCTAATGAGACAAACACGGGAGACCCAGGTATAAGCTCCTCGGCGAACGCGTTGCACGCCGGGATCGGAACCCGGAGCGCGGCGTAGCCCTGCCTTTCTGTCTCTCCCCACTGCGCACACACACATACACCTTCCGGCCACGCTTGGCGGTGGTGGCGGCGCAAACTTTCCTCGAGTGACACCGCAAACGGTAATTTATGGAGGTCTCAGATTAATCTTGATAAGGCTGATTATAAGAAGACTTCGAGCATGGCAGCGGCCACCTTTCTCCAGGGATACATATATAAACGTAGGCGGGGGGGTCGGGGGAGCGGGGCACCGAGAAAGTAGAAAGGGGCAAGAGGGGGGGGGAGGAAGTGTTGGCTAAAGAAGGAAGGGGAACACTACGAGTGGGAGCGGCGAAGGTAAGCGGGAGAGGGGGATAAAGAAAGGTGAGGCGAGCTCCAAGACCCGGGCTGCCTCAGAAGGCGCGAACAAGTCTCAAGAAAAGAAGACCCGCTGCTCCGGAAAGAGGAGGATAGTGTGTGCGAAAAAGAGAGCACAGAAAGAAAAGCAGCAAGAAGAGAGGAGGAAAGCAGGAGGAGAGGCGGCCGCTACGCGCATGCCACTTCGGCAGCCGCCAGCTCGCTATTCAGCGATGCCTTGCTTGGTAGGGAGAGAGCGGACAGCGGCGGCGGGGAGTACGTCGAGCGCTGCCGGTCCTGATTGGTCGATAAGAAGCGAACTCGCCCCTCGCCTTCTTTCCTACATCACGCGGAGCGTTGCGCATGCGCTCTCGAGCAGCCGGCGAGCCGGCACTCCGTAATGGCGCACGCCGGTTCCCGGCCGAAGCGTGAGTGAAGAAGGTATTGAACCGAGTTTTTCTTCGCCGGGCTCGCTCGCTCGAACTATATTGCATGTTTCTTCTCTGCTTAAACTCCCGACCTATTCGTTCCCTACGCCCTGCTCGCCGGCACCGCTGCCAAAGGAGCCAGATGGAAAGGGGCCACGAAGCTTATAAGTAAAGGAATCGCAAGCCGCGTAACCTTTCCTGACCTGCCCGTCGTTTCTTATGCTTGTTTCTTCGTACCACTTGGCACTTTACACGTATCTGATGATTGCCCCGGACACTGATGAAACACGGCGGATAAAAAGAGAAAAATAAAAGGGCGGCGAGCGAGTGAAGGAAGTTTTGGCGGTGGAAGTGGAAATGGAGAGTCGGTGCATTCATTATTCACGCTTTCACCTCTCAGGAAGCTGCCTTAATGAGAAGTCAGTATACGGCCGGAAAGGGAGGAAAAAAAAAAACTGTAATAAGTAAACGGTGACCCGGGAGCACGGAACCTATGATGCTATAGGTTGAACTCGTAGTTTGAACGGGCGAACAAAGTGCGTACGCTTGTCAAAGCAATTATATGACTCTTGGCATTCATTTTATTTAGCTTCCCTCGTCACAAAATTGTACCACCCTCTTGAACGCAACAGCGTGCGGCAGCTTCGTGTGTGGTAAAGCGTTTGACAGTACATAAAATCGAGGACTGTGTGTTCTTAGGCCCTCTGTAAAAACATGGCCAATGATAGGAATGCAGCTATTTCTCCTTCCTTTGTGATATAAAGTTGTATAAACGCGGGCACTCGATAGCTCTTAGCGGCAACGTTAAAACCATTACGCACGGGACCTTATCACTGATGTTTTACGTTCCAAAACAACTGCGTGATTATGAGAGACGCCGTGTGGAGGGCTACGGAAATTTCGACCACCTGGGGTTCTTTAACGCGCACTGACATCGCACGGTACACGGGCCTCAACATTTCGCCTCCATCGAAATGCAGCAGCCGCGGCCGGGATTCGATCCCGCGACCTTCGGATCTGCAGCCGAGTGCCATAACCACTATAGTGGTTATGGCACTCGGCTGCAGATGTTATGGCACTCGGCGTGTGCCCCGCCACGATGGACCTCGGACATAGGTTATTTGGATGTTGTTCATTGGCATGGTACGCAGGTGGTAAAGGTGTGTCCAATCAGTCGATCGGAATAGATGAAATCTAAACAGCATTCAAGATACTGACCTTGGATAGCCAATACTGCCAATTACGAGGGCTTTCTGCTCTGGAATGCATATGTTGCCGAGCGTTTTTGGAAAGAATGAAGGTTTTGTTTATTTGTTTATTTATAAATGCTGCGATCTTGAGACAGAGGAACGAGGATGGGACGCGCTGGCGCCGTGTAGCGTACATAAAAATTCCACCACCGAAAATGCACCATTAATCTGCTCTACGCCCCCTATCTACACAAAAAAGAAAAATGGTTGATCTAAACGATTGCCCCGAAGAGCACACGATGAGGCTGCAAATAGCATTAGGAAGGCGGAAAAAAAGAGAAAGAGAGCACGGCTAGAGTTTCGTGCACCTATAGGTCACAGGGCACGATATCCATCGTCACAGCACAGAGGGCGAAAAGTTGCGCAAGTTTTTTTGGGGCGTCCTCTTCGAAGTACCAGCAAACGTGTATACAATGTGGCGACGTAGCGGTAAAGACTTGCCTCGAAGAACAACGAGTTGTTACACAACCGCAATCTTTTTCGCGGGAGAGGCGCAATCAAGCCTTCGACCCCCATCAATCGCCACGTGCCCTCTATAAACCAACGTCTCGGAAATTGTTTGCCGCTGTGAAGATACAACTTCCGCGTTGTTGGCGATTCGTTGCACAAGCGTTCGCGTGAACAAGAAAACGTGCTTGACAGACAGAAATCCGAGACGCATTCAAGCGGCCTGCCTCTGTATACTCGGTGTATCAAGTTCAGTTGACGAATCTGGCGAAATAAAGGAAGAAAAAAATCTTTAGCGGGTGGTTCAGAATTTCTTCGTAACTGGCCGATCCTCCCAAGCGGTTATGCGCTATACATTTCATCTCTCATGGTTAAAAAAGCTCCCCGCATGACCTCGAGCTATATAGATGACTTGACAGCAAAAGAAATTCGGCGATCACATAACGATTTCTTGACGCTCTCACTCGTCATTCTCTTACGACTATACTGCATGCTCACATTTTCTGCGACATTGTCTGCGCCATCCATATCATGGCTGTTCTTTGACTGACCCAACGCATGAAACTGGTCAGGTTTCAACTTAGCAAGCAAGACAAAGGTTGTCCCGTCTTATAAATATAGCCGTACACCACCAAGACACTGATCTCATATACAGACGTGTCTGCGTGTAGAAAGAAGCTTGCTGTAATACTGCGTAACCATTTTTTATGCACGGAATGTACACAGACACGCCAGGCAAAGATATTTGTGCAGCACTCACGGAAGAAAAGATATTGGGATTATGCGATCGACCGTCATAAAAACTGGGAGTCGAGTCCTCTATTGATGGCACATTCGGTATAAGACACGAACCTCATTTGAATGTGTGGCGATACGCTGTTGCATGCGTGTATTTCTTGTTCAACCGCAACGTTTCTTGCAGGTTTCATCCTTACACGTTGTTACGTATTGAATGAGAACAGGTGCTATTCATTTAACACGTACTCCAGCCTTTCCTTGTCTTTTCGTGCATGTCACATGACTTCCCGCCAGACCACCACGTATATGGTTCATCAAGCTACATGTCGCTGCTGATTGGGGTCGTTCTGGTAAACGAATTCCAACATAGTTGGTGTTGCCACACACAAATTTTGCCCAGCGCACACCGGGGCTGCAATATGTGTCTGTTCTTTCAGTGCGTATATATACATATACTGGCAGCACGCCAGAGACGAGGAGCACAGCTCCCTCAGAAAGAGAGATGACGGTCCAAGTCAAATTGGAACTATCTGAGCTTGCTTTGTCTCAGCGCATAAGTCACGCCGAAGGGTCGCACGCACTCTCCCAGTTCGGTGGTCCTTCCTCGCACCAAAAAGAACTCCGTACTCGAAGGGCAGAGAATGCATGAGTGCCCAACGCGTATATATACGACGACGCAATCAAGCTAATGCAGAGTCACAATCAGTGCCGATCATTCGAGCCATCCAATTTCGAAGGGCTCGCCTTTACCCTCTCCCCCTTTTGTATTCGGTCTCGCCGAGGCAATTCCTATTAATCGGAGGGGGAACTGCATTTATCCCCCCCCCCTCCCTTTCCACTTATATACTCCTGCCGCAAGGGGCGTCACCATCAACTTTCGCCGCGCTACTCGGGTGTACTGCACCCAAGCCAGCATGCAGGGTCGAGTGTCTCGAAGAAATAGAAGGAACGCGACCGCCCCTTCCCCAAAGACTCGGACTCTACATAGATGTGCTCAATGAAAGTAGGAAATGGAAGAAAAAAAATGTAGACGACTTGAACGAACTGTGATCTTGTTAGCGAGTTGTTCCAGTCGATTGGGACGACTCATTAGTTTATCCAACTACCTTCCCCGCAATAATGTTCTGCTCTCTTTGTATGTGTATGTTCGCGACAGCACTTCAACTGCGTCGTCCAGTGGCGACCTGGATATGCCAAACTCTGCTATCATATGGCATGGCCGATCTTAAGCTTCGTTATTTTTTTCTGTTTTTTTTTTAAGTCCTTATGTATGCAGGTATGCGCGCGCGACCTCCCATGGAGCGTGTAATTATTGTTGCCCTTCGGACTTGTTCTATCTACGAGCATGATTGCATTTGATAGTGATTGCTATGGTTACGAGGACTCTAATCGCACGCACGTTGACGCTGTTTTGTCGCATATAACGGGAATTGTCGCAGGTATTACAAACTGTATAATACGCATATCAAGCCGTTAATACAAGCGCTGACAACTCCCACAACTACACGCTGTACATGACCAGAATAAGTCATATATACGCACAAGCTGCTAGTGCATGATTGCAGAAAGAGGTCGCTGACAAACTTTCGAGTGTGCTAATACTGAACTGAGATGAAGATGTATATATAGAGCGATGAAACCGGAGTTTTGGTGAGCTGCATTTGTCTGGAAGCGCCGTGCTATTATTATTTTCTGTATCGTTTCCAGCTTGAACAAGGTGGCAAATGCACGTATATGAACAACTGCATGGCTTATACATCCAACCGCAATACGTCGTATACATGTACTCGGTATGATATGGACTCATCAATCGCGAAACAAATCGCTGTAACTGAGGGGCTGCCAGGATAGACCGCATGTGTTCTCGCAAATACAGTAATTAATTTAATCTAAGATTTAATGAAGGCCGCGTGCATAGTTTCTATAGGAATTAGACGATTAACACCCGCAAAAACACAGAATCGTCCCATCAACACACACACACACACACACACACACACACACACACACACACACACACACACACACACACACACACGAGAAATGAGCACCTCTCGCACCTCGACACTGCGTCTCTCTTGCATGGCATCGCGAAATGGCCCACGTCACAGCAGGAAGCAAGGAAATTCACACGCGAACCTCGCACGCGCGCAATCTCGGTTGTCTCACGCGTCCCCGCCTGTCTGCTGCGTGCGTGTGTCCGCAGTAAACAAGCGAGCGCCTCGGAACAGCGGCGGCTGCGACCCAGCCATCCATTACGCGGGGCCTGACATCGGCATTTATAATATCTGGACGCCCGACACGCTGTGTATAGGGAGAAGGCGAGGTGCACAAGACAACCGCGTGGCTCATCACAACCACCGAGCGGCCAGGCAGGAAGAAAAACGCTTTGCTGCTGGCGCGCGTTTGTGCTTGTGTATTTTACGTATACACAAACGTTTATGTAAGCGCGTGGGGTTCCACGACGTGGAACCACACTGGCCGTCTCCTCGGAGGATAAGAGCAGGTCTCGCCCGCCTGCCTCCAGAAACAGCCGCATGCCGTTTGTTGGTTGCACGAGCCGCACATTCCTGGGAAACCTTATTGCGAGAGGAGCGCGCATGCTGAGGGGGGAGTCGCGAGGCTTGCTGGGAAGCTAGGATTGCGTATATACTACCGCCGCCTCCACCTCCTCCACCCCCACCCCCCCCCCCTCCCTCCCTTTCTTCTCTTGTTTCTTTCTTAGAGTTTCTTCTTCGCTCAGATTCACGTCGTACATCATTCCTAGCACTTACTCTGTGTTTCACGTTCCTTTCTCTCTGGCAAGAATTTAAGGAAATATAACGAAATGTAGAAGGCAAAAAATATTAAAAAGCGAAAAGCCTATGGGCCCACCGGACATGGAGGAACCGAAAGCAGGAGGGCCAGATGAAGCTGCAGCTGTACTACACACATGCCCTCAAAGCTGCATGCAGGAACGGCGAAGCGACAGATACGCTAAGTCGAACTCCAGGAGGCAGCAGCTATAGAAAAAAAAGATGGCGTTATACGCCGACCGCGCCGTGTGTTCGCTAGCTGAAGTCGCCAGAGATGCAGTCGAGTGCATGGCGGCTGTGGCGACGTTTTAAACTAAAAAAAAAAAGAAAAAGGAAGAAGAACAAGAAGAAATGCCGACAGAAAGGCAAAGACAGCGCGCTCCCGCAGCGCCGAGTAAGCCTGCCAAGCCGGTCGAAGAGAGCACGCGTGATAAGTGGCACCGGAGCTCTCCGGTCGTAGGTCATCCCTGGCTCTATATTCTGTTCGTTTGTCTCAGGGAGCCGTGAGCGAGAAAGGGAGCTCGAAAGAAAGCCAGTTTTTCGCCGCGAACGCAACTGTAGATAAGCACACTATACGGAGAGCGGCGTGTTTACGTCGTGCCAAGTTCGTGGATGAGGACAAGTCGGCGGCGAGCTGACTCCCGCGCAAAGGAACGGAGCGCGCGCCTTTATCGATCTTCGCGACGCAGTATAGAAGGCTATACATTTAAACATTCCAGTCGGTGCCGTGCCTTATAGTTTTTTTGTCGTTTCGGCTTTATAAGGATGCATCATATACACGCCGAGAGCTCGTCGATATGCCGTCGATAAGGGTTCTCGAGACGGGAGGCGAATAAGAAGCGTCGCGCACGCCCACTTGCCGTGAATGCAGTAGAAGACTGTATATACCATATACGGACCGGAGATTCTCGCGATGTTGACCGGTATAGTCCACGTGTCTCCCTGCTCTGGGTGAGGGATGCGAGCGGCAGCAGAGTGGAGATAAGAGGCAGGCCGAGATATCGAGTGAGAACGTTAACACCGTATACAGGAGGAAGATGAAAGCATATAGTAAACCGAAATAGCTCTGCGATTGTTTTCTGTAAGTGCAAAGGCGTGTCGGTTTTACGCAGCACGACCAGATTTCGAAAAAGAAAAAAGAAAGGGTCCTCGCTGAGTTTCCTAGCCTGGTCCGTGTGTTTGTAAGTTATCTGCGAGCATATGTCATTTTTCGATATCATTCGTTTCTGTTCGAGGCCCTGATGGTTTACTTGAATTGGACACTAAGATTAAGAGAGGCACACAGAAAAGATGCCTAGGCCTGCATCATTATACGATGTATATATACTGCAGAAACTCTACGCTTGGTTATAGCTCGGTAAATAGTAGAATAAAAATGAAAATTTAAAAACATTAAAGAAAATTATCTCTTCCAGTAAACTGACAAAGTGGTAGCGGATCCATATGCATTACAATGCGCTATTATGAGGTTTTTGCATAAGTTTCCTATCAAACAAAAAAAAAAAGGCACATACATAAAATGCGGTATACCCGGTCATTTTCCTTCTTTTTTTTTTTTTACGTATGATTATGAAGAGACAGGGAGATATTGAATTACATATGATTCAATATCTCTAAGTTCTAGCATTCCACATATTTTGGAAAATAGTGGTACTACTCGAACAGAGCGCTTTACGGAAACCAACCTGATCGCTAGGAGGCGTTGCATTATACGGTTGAAGCTATAGATATGATGCTGGGCTCGAAAAATCGAAATAATGTTCTTATATTGTGAACAAGGCTCGCGCGGTTCTAGAATCGTGTTTGACTTCCCATTTTCTATGAACGGCATCGACCGTTGAACAATTTACAACAGTTTGTGCTGTTAAATAGTTGAGGAGCGAAAAATAATGGCACAGGGAAAACACGCGAATAGAAAGGCTGCGTAATGATTGGCGTGGAGAAGGAAAACACACTTTTAGTCAAAATACATGAAGCAAGACTCATGATTAACCTGAGTTAAATCAATAATGCATGAGACGCAAAGACAAATTAAAATAACATAGCTAATGAAGTCTAAATAAGGCACACAAAATATAAAAATAACAGCATGCATCCGTGCATGCCCGGCTATCAGTGATGCAGAAGCAGATTGTATCTAAAGTCTGCTGGTCAATGCGGGCACTGCATGCAGGTCAGTTCAGTTAAGTTGCCCTACCACACCGCTATCGTAATAGGAGCCAAGAAAGTTCGGAAAGTACTAGAGGTTACACCGTCTCAAGCTGTGAGATGAGCGTCGTGTTTTATAACGTAGAGGAGATCACGTCCTGAACGCCTTGACAAATAGCCTCTGCACGGCGGTTTCTGACGTGACTTACCGCAGCTACTGCTAGTTTATGATCGCGGATCTGATGTTCAGAATAAAAAAGTAAATAAAATATAATCTGCAAGGCTGTGTGCAGAGCGACGTGACTTCAATATGGAAGCGGCATTGAATCATCTCAATGTCATGCGGATGAAGTGCACTTTGCCCGATGGTATACCCTTTCTAGGAGCCAACTGCCCCCCGCCCCCTTCACACACACACACACACACACACACACACACACACACACACACACACACACACACACACACACACACACACACACACTACAGCGAAGAAAGGCAAAAACCAGGCAGAGAAATATTGTATTCGCATCCAGACTGGGGCACGTGATTGTCAATATATCTGCAGGGAAGCTACTGACAACCGCTTGGTGTTTTGTATCCAACTATCAGTCCACTTCCCATGCGTCAAGGCTATACAACTTCAGAAGAGGAAAAAGTATGAGTGGCGACGATTCAGCTCTGTATAAAAGATAAACGCATTAGCACTTATATTAACCCCGATTACATTCAATCACCTTCAGCGAAGCCAACATTGCTCAACATTGTAATTAGCGACTAAATACGGCAAGTTTCACCTCAAGGGCACACGTTCAAGCTCAGTCACTTCTTTCTCTTTGTTTTTCTTTAACACTCCGACATTCTAATTGCTAACGTATATAAAAATAATATCCTACCGGGCTTCTGTAAAATCACAGCTCGCGCGGGCGAATACCGTCCAGACGCTACATTTGGCGTTATTTACGTAAATAACAGCACGCTTCACGTAAATTGTATACGTTTCGCACATGCTCCGATACACGTTTATTTCATGCATAAACGCTAACGCATTGAAGCACAATCTCACCAGTCGTCGATAAAAATCCCCACCCAATACCGTCCTACATACAACATACACTTCTGGCCCGACTCTGAATTCGCGAAGCTTCCGAGAGGCCCTCCGCAAACGGTATAGCGTGTAATATACCAGGGAGGAAATCAGGGGAGGGCCGAACAAGGGGCACTTAACGCCACGCCACAACGACGTCCTAAACTTTTACGACGCGGAGGGGATAGCCACCCGTTTGCGCTGAACTTGAAGCGGTTGTATATGTACGCGGGGAGACGACGTTTTTACGGCCTCCAACGACGACGACTCTCTTTTTCCCGCTACCGTCTCTGTAGCGACCTGAATCTCGCCGGGGCCACTCAGCTGAGCCTTTCCCTTTCGAACGACGCATAAACACTGCTTAGCGCTCCCCGTAGTCTGTCGCCCATTGCGCGCCTGAAGTGACCAATATTGTGGAACGGAACCGCCTATACATTCTTATGAAGCAACGAGTGTTCCGCTGTGCTCGCGATATCGGGGGTGATTGAAGCGGCTTTGGCGTTTTACGCAGGTGAATAGGAGGATAACTTTTAAACAGGTGAAAGGAGGGTAACTTTCGTCTAAGAGTGCTTATACCACTACGTGGATTGCGAAAGAGAACACCGATAATTATATCCTTACCCAACTGCAGCAATCCAAAATCGCCGTACGCATTGCGATTATGTCGCAATGTCGTTGAGCCTCAGTGAGAATCTTAAAAGTTTGTCTTTGTTTATTTTTTGAGATTGGAGATTGTATTCGTTGCCCTTAAGTACGCAAAAGAACACTCGCCGCAGAAAATAATACTTCCATTTACCGCTGCTGAGGTCGATATGCATTCGCAATTCGAATCAAAAAGAGACAATATTCATAATTTATGTCGTGCGATTGGTTGAATATATAAATTAGCGCAATTTTATGCCGGCCGTTTAGACTTTATCAGGCGCTTAGAGACTGAACGTCTGGCGTATTGAATATAAATAATTTACTATATTAGTATATCACAATGTAACACCTTCAAAATGGAGGCGTTTTTCGATATACTGACCTTTCCTTGAGGCAGCCCAACCCACCGTCATCGATACTATCGTACTTATATAAACGTGCGCCAGAACCTACCACAATTATTTCTTGCGAAAAATACAGCGATGTCGCGCTACTAATATCACTGATATGCATATTTCGCACATGTACTACAACCTACACGCTTGCTAAACTCAAGGTTACGGGTTCGAATCGCGGCAGAGGCGGCCGCATTTCGGTGGCGAAATGCAAAGAAACACCCGCGTACTAAGATTTAGGTGCCCCCGAGGAACTGTGAATCCGCAGCCCTCCATTACAACATGCTTCATGATTGTACTGTGGTTTTGGTAGACCCCCATCAGGTAATACTGCATGAACAACGGAATAAATCATCCTTATTCAGGCAACTTGCCGGAAGCACCAGATGCGCTGTTGTTTAATTGTTTATTGCAATGCTTATGGATTCTTTCGTTCTCTTTCTCTCGCTCATCCTCACCCTCGCTCTTTTACCTGGCAAAACAGTTACAGGTTATTGTAAATAAACGCTAGAGCTCACTGAATGAGATTCCATGTTTCACCTATTACTGTACAGCTGTATATGCTTCTTTGGCGCCTCCTGACAGCGCGTATGAATACTCATGGCAAGTATGATATACCTAATAAACGGTTGGTAATGTACTTCGTTTAAGTCAAGGCAAACATGTTCACCGTGTGAGCCAAGTATTATAGGGAAAGTCTATATCGGTAAGTATGGCAAAGACAGAAAACATCGCTTCGCTTTCATTTATGTCTGTAAAAGTTCTATAATAAGCTCATATGCATAACTATATGTAAAAAGCTTACGCTTTGTGCGAATAGCAATATGAACAAAGCAAAAACTTCCAATGTGACATTCCTATCGGAATTATTGGTGTTTAAGCCGCCATAAGTGGCCCTGAAATAACAAAACACGCTCCATATAATGGAACACACCAGTAATTACTTACCCTATGTCAGTCTTAAGAGCGTCATCTATAGATGGAACATAAATCCACGCGTTTTTATATAATGCAGCTTTCATTTATAGCCCGAGGGAGGCGCTTCGGCGAAAATTGGCGCGAATGAATTATATCGTGAGATCGGATGCGTTGGCACGAGCACGGTTCGAATAATAAGAAATAAGCTATACGGAACAACTTTATCTCGTACTACCAAAGTGATTTTATACTAAGTGATACACGCATAGTCTATGCAGCGCCGATGTGTCACCATTACCTAAAAAGAAAAGTGTGGTGGGAATAAAGAGGTGAATTTTGTTTAAGCGATAGGTACTGAAGGATGAGCTTTTACGTCCAAGAAATGACGTCCACGTGGGAATGTGACGCTCTTTTGTCGGCGTTCTGGTGCTCTGTTTGTGCATCTAAATGCCCTTTGTCAGAAGTATCTCACAGCCGCGATAGGCACTTAACTGCCATGTTTTTGTATACTAAGACATATGAAAAAACAAAAAAAAGTCGTTGCATACCACTTAATTATAGGTTACAGATGTCTCCAACGTATATTTTGTGCTGTTCTGGATACCGCGGTTAGGTGCCGCAAATGCCGTGCCAACGTACGTGAACAAAGTAACCGTTCTCCTCCTGTTTGTCATGGCCAAGGACGCTATATCGGAAACGTGAAGATGCAACACCGCGCGGTACGTTCAGTGTTCGTACTGCAGCCTAACTACTACATACTGCATCCTAAATTTTTATGTCACCTTCTGATATTCGAAACGCACTCCATGGTTGCTTTCAGTCGTCTGTGACGACAGATTAAGTGCACGCTTGGATAGACTACAACAAACAACCTTCCGGAAGATTGAAGCAAAGAGTACAGTTACACAAAGTTCCATGTGCATCCGAGCCCATGCAAGTATATTTTACGCTATAGATACCAATTTAATAGTTTCGGTGATCTAAGGTATAATGTGATACAGTATAGCGAGTTAGGAGTCCTAGGATCATATGAACACAAAGCACGCAGCCTTGTCTTGAACATTTACCTGTATTTCGTAGGTTTATATAAACTACTGTACGCACCAATGGCTCCGTATATGTGAGTATTCATGCCTATAAGACAATTCATAACAACGTATTCTTGATCGCTCGATATTTGGCAGGTGACAAAAGCAAGAAATTTTAAAAAAGATGCCTTGTAGCTCTGAGATTTGTAGAAACATGTGGGTTTCGAAACGTAAGCACTTGACGACAGAAATTGATTATACAAATTTGTTTATTAATTTAAGAGCTGTATTTGTTGGCAAACATCAACATGATAATTCTGCGTCCACCTTGCATTACTGAGCAAGACTGCTTGCACAGTTTTTTATAAGCAACCATCGCAGACGACAACGTTTATACGAGACCCTCGCTCTCGAATTTATTATAAAACTAGGTAGACGCTTTAAAAATACTAAATCATACAGCGGTAACTATAAAAAACAAACTCCTTGTTCTTACTTATTGCTTTTGCTGAATGTGGTAAAAATGGCGATGAGCAATAGCGATTGTAAAGTAACACTGAAACTAATTCAATTTTTCTAGAAAACGTGGCCTTCTGCACAGCTCAAACTTGGATCAAGATGTTACTCACGCACATTTCATTCGATGGAATGCATGATCCGTAATACTTGCTTATTAAGGTGACATGTATGTTATTTGATGAATAAATGGGTTTTAATGAAAAGGAAAAGGAGTTTTTCTTCTTTCTTGTTCTTTCTGGACAATACAAAGTGCTCAGTGTTTACGACAGCAAAATGTCTACAGAAGACAAGAAATCTACGGTGCAAACGTGTAAGTACACCGGTACCGTTATCGCAAAATAAGCGACAAATTTATCTCTGTTTGCGATTAGGCGAGTTCTGCGAACTTGCACGCGATTTGGTCGTATTGTAGCCGCTGATAGCACTTGGACCTATCATTACTGGTCAACAGCATGATCGCAGGGTACGCCAGAGACAAAAACGCATCGTTTTCCTACAATGAGTTTGGTTTCAGTATAGTCTGTGACAATCGATGTGGTATAATTCGATGAGGCTACTGATGAACGTGTGTCACTAACAAAAAAATGAGTTCATTGTGCATGGCAGCAGTCGATCAATAAATTCTCAAATGCTTATGAGCACAAGTTGCAAGCAGCATTTCATGATTACGGGTTCGTCGAGTCACGTATACATATATCGTGCTACATTTTTACCCTTATTCAACGTTTTATGCAGTCACATTCTTCAAATTTATCGAGGCATGTTTCCACGACGCTGACTGATACATTAGTATAAGCACGAATATGGATCGACGCTTCTAAGAAAGTTTGTGAACCCTCTTACACCATCTGTATAGCATCCGCTTTATGTGCACAAGCCTGGCTGCCTGCGTGAATCACACCGTAGCGGAACCACACAAACAACAAGAAAGGCAAGTCTCGAATATGCATAGCACGAACCTCCGTGTCAACAAGAAAAATTACCGACTTTCAGAAAATTCACAATTCTCTCGCTTCCCATTTCGCCTCGTTTCAACCACATTATTTCCTTCCACACACGAGAAATACGCGGCGCGCGGCTGCTATACGCCGAAGGAAACAACGTAGCCGTGTGTTTTTTTTTATATAACGCGGAGGCATCAGAGTTATCACAGCTTATACGACCAGGGCATCAGCGATCACGACTTACCGTTTACGGAAAGCTTTTCCAGGCTTCCTCGTCCAACGACGCGCCGAGCTCGCTGGCCTCCGAAGATCGGGAGCCGAGATCGGCGAAGGCGGGAGCGGCGGGCGTTTCGCAAACATGGCGGCTTCCCCCGACGCCTCCGTCGCCGGCGTCTCGATGTTGCGCGCCGAGCCGGGATCGTCGGCGCTCGCTCGGTGAGGTACGATTGGCGTTAGCGTGAGTTTCACCGTGATGACGAACGTATAGAAGAGGATGTTTTGTTGCTGCCGACGAGACCTTGTAGCCGATGACGTGCGGGGAGACGTTTCGGAGTCGCCTTCGAGCGAAGCGACGGCCTTGTCGGGAATAAGCGGCGCGTCGCCGGATAATGTGTCACCACACGCGGATTGCCCGAGAGCGGGAGACCGAGGGACGTTTCGGCGACCGGCCGAAATCGCGCCCCGTTTCCTTTCGTGGAAATTTTGTCGAAGGCACGAAGCACAGCGGGATGAAAACGTAGAACTGAAGCTTCGAAGAAAGCGCGTCATCCTTTTATTTTTTAGTTTTTATTTTAAACATGTTACTCTCTACGAGCAAGTAGGCGAGACACGAATATAAACACCGAATCGCCTCCGAGAGCACTTGTGGCCACGCATGTAGGCATGCTGCGCATGAAAATTCTTTAACTAAAGGTTCAGTTTATAGGAAATTGACTCGTTTGACATCAGGCTGTCATATTAAATTTCATGTAATGTATTTGAAAAGAAAAAAAAACAATTCGGTGTTTCCTGTCATATTTCTCAAAACAACAACCACAAGGGTTTTATACAACAAATGTATCCCGAGAGCTTCTCTCTGCAATCTGGTGGAGGCGTACCTATTTTAAGTCGTGTACTGAGCACGTCTGTATTGAAACACTAATAACACATTTAGTCTTAATAAACGTTAGGAAACGTCACGCCGATAAAGAAATTTGTGCATACAAGAAAGCAGGCCACAGGCTTCAAATATAATGCAAAGAGGAACAGTGCAAACGCTTTCGTTCGTTTTATCTAATACTATACAAATTAAAAAGAAAGATTGCGTCACTAATTACTTTAATATGATAACGAAAACGTGCACTGGAGGCACTATAGAGAAAAGTAATTTGATGCACTATGTTAACTAGATCGGCACTACAACACCATACAAAATTATTACCTAATTGGGCTGCACACAAGCTAACCCTCTGCAGCTATTAGAGCAGGACAATCTATGGTATTGTGCTTACTAACTGACGTCATTAAAATGTAAGCACTGCCACATGTGCGAGGTGGTTGATTATACTTGCTCGCAAGTGTTGGCGTCAAACATGCAAGAGATGACAGGGGAGACGTGTGCTTGAGATCTGTACACAAACTTTACTTGAGCGACATGGCTGCGGATAATCTCGGTTTACAATGTACAAGGTTGCAACAACAATACGCATTTCCTTTTTAATGAATTTGTAATGAAAGAAGAAAAGAAAGCACAAGATCTGATGAATCATTTAGTGCGCGTTTAATTGTAATGTTCAAACGGAATGCTTGAAAGTTCGGGCTTCTACTTTGAACCCTATACGAACACATCAGTAGCGAAGGTGTCCAATTTCTTTAGGCATAGCATGGATGATGCGCAGTTCATTGTACTACTCTTACAAGAAGACTGCAAATATAAGGAACACTCGTATATAGAGGTTTTCACGCAAACTAAACAGGTTTTTTCGGATAAGGGCCAGCGATGCTTGAATGTATAGTTTTTATGGGGTGAAAACACATCGGTATACTCTCACAAAACAAATTCCATGGAAAGTAAATTTCATTCCCATTGTAATCTCGCGCTAAGTCACTAGTCAAGGAGAGTGCGTAAAAATAAAATAAAAATGTAATAATGGCAACAGAAACACTCTTGTTGACCTTTTCTTTTTTCGCTTAGCCTTGCACAAGCTTAATAATTGTAGCTAAGAAAAGAAACCATTTTGTTACGGCAAACGAATTATTGTCGCAATGGCACATTCTGAACTTTCCTTACAACGCTCATGCTAGAGCGTTAACTAAACAACGAAGTGGCACATATCAAGAGAAACCCGAAAATTGAGACAAATTATTCCTTCTTTTCAATTATTAACAACAGACAACTTTGAATTTCGCGGAATCGAAAGCAATATACAAAGCGTCAGATGAAACATTGCTAAGAAATGTAATCACAATAAAAAAAAAGTGCACACTAGCAACCAGTTTTTTAGAAACTGACGTCTCTCTTCATGGGACACAAGATCGCTAGGTCTGCGCTCACAAGCTTAAATGATCGAAGTGTCGTGAGTATTTTCAAGTGTATTTACCCGCGTTTGAAAAATTAAATACATGGGTGAATGAACATGAATGACCGCAATGTCAAGCCATGGTCAAGCGGACAAGGACGAGCCTACGACTATGTTTGCTCGTGAGGAGAAAAAATACATACAGCAGTACGCTCGAGAAATAAGAGGGTATAAGTATTCGAGGGTCACGGCATATTTCATTGACACAACCATATAGACATTACTTTTACAGCCAACAGTCCCTTTCATCACCAGAAGAAAAGAACAATACAAGAGGATGAAAATAGCGCAGCACACGCACACAGAAAAAAAAGTCAGAGCAATTAACGCGACACATCAATCAAAACATGATGCGTTTCGCGACAATCGGCTTCACGTATATCTATCTTCTTTCCGGTCGTCACGCGCACAACACGCTTCACGACTTCACGAAAGATAACGCACACTCACACACAACACGTGCGCGCGTTTCTTTTGCAGGGCGAGAGCAGAAAGACTGTGAGCACTGCTATCTCTGCTTGCAGGGGACGTTGACGTCACACACGCGCAGACGCACACACATACACGCACACTCTCGAACCGCGGGACAGTGGGGCAGCACACGGGACAGACAAGAACGAACCGAAGAGATGCCTCGAGGGAGCGCACACGTCCGTCGACCAGCGGCGTGTGACGACACACACACACATACACCACACACACGGCATACACAAACCACGAGTCACAGGATGCGTACGTGTACGTAGTACATATACCCTCGTCTCCTGTCGGCCAACGCGAAGCACTGCACACTTTCGGAAATGTTCGGCACTCGCATCTAGCGGGCGCCCACAGTCACGCGTAACTCTTGTAGTCCCAGTCAGCTTCGACGATCAAGTCCAGTTCCCGCAGCATGTCTTCGCGCACACGGCAAGCTTGGGCATGTATGTACCGAGTAGATCTTCGAGACCTATAGGTGGCGGGGTCTTGTCCACGCCCATGCCGCAGCTTGATTATATAGGTATGTATTTTCTCCCTATTCCCATGTCGCACGTCTCACGGTGACTCTGGACCAGAAGAAGGAGTTTGCGCGTCGGAGAAGGACAGCGGGACGAACGACAGGGAAATGGCGAACAAAGTTAGCAGCAAGTGTCTCGACGCAGAGCTCGGCACCGGGGCCATGGAGGCGTGTCATCGCGTTCACATGTCGCGTCAGTGATGAAGAAGAAGACTGCGGCTAGTGGAGCCCGTATAGCGTGTTCGAAGTTGCCAGCGTGTACTAACTACACTGCCTTGCGAAGATGCAAGTTGTCAGTAGCGAAGCAGCAGAAAGGAGACCCTTCAGCAGTACCAGGAGCAGAACAGTGTCGAAGTTCGAGCCGTCCTGCCTCGAGAAGATGCATACTATTCCCGCTCGCGGTATAAGAAAAGCGAGGATGCGGGATACATATGCCTTCCGGCGCACATCGGCCTCTTCGGAAGCGCCAGCGGAGAAGAAAGCTTACGGGCTTGCGCGCCTTGTGGAACACTTGTCGTGGCGCCCACAGACGCAACCTCGAGGAACACACACACAGGCAGAGAAGAAAGACGAAGATCGCCAGCTGCTGAGCCAGCCGCGAAATGGCAGCCGTCGGACGACCCTAAAACCCGCGTCGGCTTCGTGTCACTTTTTGTTCACGGGACCGGCCAGACCTGGGCCGATGTTGCATGGTAGGTGGTTGTGCGGTGGTGGTTCTCGCTGGCCAAGCTTTTTTTTTTTTTTTTTTTTCCTCGCTGTGGTTGCGCAACAGGGGTGCATGCAAGGGGTGCGCTGCGCGTGGTGACCGCTAGCTGTGCGCTCGGTGGGAGGGTTAGACGGGAGGGGTGTGGGCAAAGAAGGCGCTTCTCGGACACAAAGGTGTGCGCCTACGCAAGCACCACAATGGAATCGCTAGGAGGGCGCCGATGCGGCCGTGGGGGGTCGCGCCGAACGAGAACTGACCGTCCTTCGAAAGCTTCCTTCGATGCACAGCGGTGCGCATTCACAGCGTAAAAGGGGGCCAGACTGGCTTGCGCGTTCCTTTAACGAGTTCTCGAAACACAGGTATAGGAGCTTTCGCGGAAAAAAAGGAGAGAAGGCAGAAATGAGAGCGGGTAACAGGAACAGGGAAAAAAAAATGTTTTCGCTTTGTGGGCGGTTCGTCATTGTAAGTTGTTCTGTTTGTATTCTTGTAACCATTGCGTCGGAGGAGAAAAAAGAAAGCAAGTACGGAACATCTTTGCAGCGCCGTAACGTCGCTTCGAGTTCGCCCGTCCGATGATACTCGAACACAAAGGGATGTCAACTATCGTGAGAGCTGACTTCGCTTAACAGTGTCACGATTGTACGTTCGAGTCCTGATTAAATGCCGACGTCTAAGTTACTATGAAAAACAGAACAGCGGGCGGCAAAATATTTGCATCTACTCACTTCGGCAAGGGAGAAGCATACGCCTGGTAAAACAAAACGCGATAGAGTAGCAACCAATCTGAAAAAAAAAAAATGGTTGCTTATTTGCAGATATAGTACTGGCCCTCCAGCAGCACTGAATTCAACTCGGTCGGCAGAGCGTCGGTTGATCAGCCCTTTCAAATTTTGCTTGTGCTTTATGAAACCTGTGAACCAGGCAGTAACATTGAGTTCAGACAAAGAAAATGACCTGCAGTTGCCTTTGTTGGTCATATTGCTAGCACACCCAGCATCTCAGAGTACGGTTCAGGAAAACATTTAGTTGACTTTCTACAGCGGCTGAAACCCGCTCTTGCGTTTCGCCTTGTGTGCCAATTCCAAAACTCGACATTAAAGAAAGAGAGAGACAAGAAAATATGAGGGAAGGTGGAAAAGGGGATTTGACAGGGAGGTACAAACGAAGTGCCGAGTTATATTACGCTGAATAATCGTGGTACTCTGAAAACTGCACAGATGCATGTAATAATGTCAATGATAAAACCACAGATATTGCACTAAGTGGCGTTCGCACTTTCCGGACGAATCGAAGCGTCGTTATAAACGTATAGTTTTGTCGAAGGTCACAGTAGACACGTATAAACGGTATATCGTATTAGACAGCACAACTGCACGTTTAGTAATGCTGCTGTAGTCGGGTATATTATGCTTAATAAATACTTAATATTTGAGTAAAAATAAAAAAGAAGAATTTCTTACGCGCGATGCGCTACGTATACATGAGGCACAGTAAACATATACCTAGTGATAGAGCAACTCTGTACATTGTATCGTTATTAAATCAAAGTACTCTCTGAAAATATTTGGTACGTTTTACGTATACCTTGAAGGTTCTCCTATGGTTTATAAAACAAAAAAACAATAAGGGCATTATATACGTATAATGGTATGAAAACCTCACGGGTTTCCGCAGAGCACAATGCTGTTTTGTTTGTTTTTGTTTTTGCTTCCGCGGAAGGCAATAACTATACAGCGCACCGTGATCCGCGATGCGCTTTCGCCATCTGTTGTCGTGACGCGCCTGCACATGCATGAGCTGCTGCAGGTGCCGCATATTCCTGCCGAACGCGCATGCGTAGGTTCCGCCTGTTTTTCCTATACCGTAAGTCGGAGATGGCCCATGCGTAACTGGCTCAGAGCTTTGGCACCGTAGAACTGTGGAAGTAGGACGACTTACTCATGAGTAGGCGCCTTGTCATGGCAACAGATCACCAAAGAGCAGCGCATATCAGGGTATGAAATAGCTAATTACTTCAAAGCGAGCACCGGGAAGGCGCTCCGTTTCTCAGTTTGCCAGAAAGCAAAGCAAATTAACGTTTTATAGCGTTAGGGCGACGTTCTTTGAAATAGCAAAGTCTACCTGGTTTAGTACGTGTTATCGCAATCGCCACTCTTAACGCATGAACTTTCCCTTGACCAAATGTGTTCATAACTGAGGCTGTAAGGGATGACTACGAGTCTTTTGTTTAAGTAGTGCTATGTGTGAAAGCGCCAAATTAATCTAACACAGCTAAGCTGACTAATAAAGTCGCGTGCACCGTTTGGCTGCAAGCGGCCGAGAAGCAATTAATAGTCCAACAGAAATTAAGAGTGCGTGCTTCATTGTGTTAACTCCGGCATCAACAGAAACTGGCAACCCTGGTCAGGTTACAGTTAGGAAAAAAAAAAAAGGAAGCACGACTTTTGCGTTCTTCGCGAGCGCCCATGGGCGTAACATGATGACCTCTTAGCCAGCCCCGATAACTACAATAAGTAATCGTCCTCTTGCCAACCACAGGCAAGCATGGTTGTCCCCATCTCTACAAACAAGAAGAAAACTATACAACCAGTAAACCTCAGGTTGAGATATCTTCCAAAATGGCCCAGACGGTTTTGAATAAAGCCCATCAAAGCCTCTACTTTTCATAGTTGCCATACAGAACGACCCAAATTAACAGATGCATGAGCGACATTGTATGTAAACGTTCTGCCACGCAGGAAGAACATAAAAAAAAAAAGGTTATCATGTTTTGTCCACGACCTCAAACAGCAGTGATGGAACGTAACTTTTTCCTCGAACCTAAATCCTCGAACCTAACCTGAGGGTGTCATCAAGCACCCCGATGAATCGACCCCGGGGAACGACCGTCTTTTTTCTCCCAGCAGGTTCGCTTATCCTGCAGCTCACGCATGCTATGCGTATGCGGCGATAAGACGACTCTCCATCGCTGTGTAGTCGCGCGAGTACGGTCGCCACACTCGCGAATATACTCGTACAAGCAGTTGCGTACACTGTCACATGAACGTGCGTGCGTACGTGCGCATACAAACACCGCATGATTTCGCTCTCTTTGCGCGTCGGCGTTGGCAGACAGCTACACAACGAGGCGGGGTTGTGAAGAAGGAACGTAAGTGTCTTGTGGTGTGGGTGCGCTTTGTGGGGGTTGTGGGGGGAGACGACGCAACAAATTATAAGAGAATGGTAAAATAAAGAACGGGGGGCGATGGAGACGGCTCACTGCGGCCCGTGGTCCGGGTGGTGCGTGAGCTCGGGCGGCCCGTGTCCCAGCGCGAGGCCGGCCTCGAGCTTGGCCTTGTTCTCTTTCTTCCACTTCATGCGCCGGTTCTGGAACCAGATCTTGATCTGGCGCTCCGTGAGACACAGGGCGTGCGCAATCTCTATCCTCCTCCGCCGGGTCAGGTAGCGATTGAAGTGGAACTCCTTCTCCAGCTCCAGAGTCTGGTAGCGCGTGTACGTCTGGCGGCCCCGCTTTCGCTCTGCGATAAAAATCAAAGGTATCTCTGTCATCAGAGATCAAGCAGCGTGGAACAAGAAATAAAAGATGCACACTTTCACGACATATAGAAAAGGAACAGTGAAATTTCTAGGAGTAATTGCAGCTGTCGCGTCGGAGACGTAATGGAGGGAAGCCATATGACATGAGATTTAAAAGTGCCGTATGTTTGGGCTAGTCGGCGTTTAGGCAAGGAATTAATCGTGAAGTCAACGATACATAGGTATACGAAGACAAGACAACACAGGCGCAACACGCAGATAAGAAGACAAGACAACGTCGGCTCAAACTAACAACAGTTCCTGATGAACACACATGGCAGGCTTATATATGTCGCCGCAGCCGCGCTGTGTTGTCCTTTTTCTCTTTTTTTCTTGTCTTTCCGTTGCGTTATACTTCAAATAAATCCCATGCCTGCCAAACTGAACAGATTTAATTTCGTACACTCGCATTATAAGGAAGGGAGGAGAATATCGTTACGAAACAAAACTCGCGTATACTCGCATTGTTTTCCGGGGACGCAGCAACATTGTAGACACCTCTAAAGGAGCGATTACCTGTAGAGTTGGTAGTCTTAGGTCAACCGCGCATGCGAGCGCGTGTAATGATGTTACACTATATTTTCTTGGTTATGTGAAAGCGGTTTGCACCTTCCTACTCCTAATAAGCTTCACTGCATAACAAAAATGTACTGCAGCGTAGCAAGATTTTATATATATATATATATATATATATATATATATATATATATATATATATAATAAGAAAGTGCAACATTTCTTTTTGTCTAAAACCAGTTTCCCGTAGAAGAAAGTTAGACTTCACGAATCGTAACACAGGTAGAAATTCGTACATTTTTACGGATAATTAAGATGAGTTTGCAGGTATGCCAAGATTTTTGGTATCCGAAACCAGGACCTTTATAGGGTTCTTACTCGGAACCATATTGGCAGTTTGAAGTCACATGAATGTAATTTGGCGGAGGCGAATTACACGTGACTCGTATACACGCATATATGCTGCGGGTAATTACGCACACGTGCTTTTATTATGGTTAATCGTGATGTAATTTACAGGCATCTCTAACTAATAGGCCATGGCCTATTAGTTATGTTAGTCACATATTAGTACAGTTCCACTCCAGCTTTGGTTTATGCCATGTCAACCAGGCTCGAGTTTTCGAATTTTTGTACGTGTACTGTCCACAAATTTTCTTCAACAACACTTTTCAACGAAACACATAAGTCTTTCGCCTTTACTATAACCAGGCCACTTAATTAGGCACGATGGCGATTTTCCCGAAGTTTATACTTGTGGTCGAGGCAAGAAACTGCATTAAAAAATCCACGCATATCCACGGAGTGAATGATGATGAGTGGGCGAAGCTCCGGTGGCTCATCGTAGATCGTGCCGAGTTCAGGATTAATTTAGTTAACGCGCACGCTACGAATCCTTATGGTTCAACTACGCACAAGTGAAATCTCCCACCGGCACTTCATTGCAAGTCAAGATCCAGTGCCTATATATGTATATATATGGGTGGTCGGTGAACAGTTCTCCAGCGCGAGGAGTCGGTATTTTTAAATCAAGAAACTCGCTATAGAAGACGCTGCCTGCGTCAATGTTGTATCTCGCTGGTGAGGGCGCGTTCTCCTTCTTTGCGAGCTGGTAGAGCGTTCATCGAAGAAAGAGCGTTTCCATAGTCAACGCGCGCCTTTCGCTCTCTCTCTCTCTCTCACACAAGACAGCAGATGGAAGAGTGAGAGAGCTCGCGCGCTGGGAGGCACGCGCCGAGGGCGAGCGCGAGCCTCCCGGCGCCGCGAGGTGGCTACATACATACTACTACAGAGGAGGGAACGACCCACACCCTAAGCAGCTGCGCCCCTAAAGATTATTGTAGCGGTGACTGGCAAATATAGATTGACTCTGACATGTAGTCGTAAGAATTGGCTTTCCAGTTGAATATATTTAAGATATTTAACTCGTCTGAATGCTTATATGCCGACATGTGTGTTTAGAAACCATGTAGCGACGTATGAAGCGGGTGTATGTCGGTGGAAAAGCTATATTTCAAAATGAAAAAACGAGAAGGTGATGGCACATTGGAAACGTTGTCGTATACAAGAAATCTTTCAAATTATATCCTGCGAAAACAGAGTACAACAACAGAGTTTTAACAAAGGTTGAGGTTCTATATTGTTGACGACGTTATATCCCTTTAGCAGCAATGCAATGCTCACAGTAATTTCATTGGTGAAAAGAGCCAGCTGTGCTCTTCCTAAAATTAGCCGAACGAAACAATGAACTCAAGATCGACGGGTACACGAGAGAACGCTGTGCGTGCCGATCTCTTTCTGTTTGCGGTGTCAGTGGTTCAACTCATGAAATTCAAGCCACACGTACACAATGGCTCGATAACAAAGGAAGGCTAATGAAAAGTGTTCGTATCCGCAAATATCCTTCATAATGTCCACTTAGAAGAAAAAAAAAAGAAAAGGAAGAGGGGCGGGGGTTAGTACTGTGGGCATCGAATAGAACTAGGCTTTCAACATCAACTCGTATATTAGCGATGACAACGCAAATCGTATACAGTGATATTATGGCCAAGAGTGGGTAAAGCCACCCATGGGCAACACCTTCAGAAATGCGGTTACATCTAATAAGCTGAATACACAGCACAGACTGACGACTAGCCGCCATGCGCGGCCACGAGCTGCCGTCTGCGCATGCGTGGCTTTCACGCATATTCGCCTCTAGCGGCGAATCAGTGAAGTGGATGGTGTTATGCTGAAAAAAGTCGTGGAGAAAGCACGTTTACGTCCTCCCTGGCTTCCTGGATGCTTCCCGTTTACGTGGCACCAAACGCAACGACAACAAAATAAAAAAAAAATGTTTTAAGCTCTACATGCACAACGTTTGCTTTACGGAACTTGGAGCAGTGCTGCTTTGAGACAGAGCAAACCGTTATACCTGATCCTCAACGTCGGCAATTATTGCGGGCGCGGACGATGTAACCGCATATGATCAGCATTCAGAAATGGCCCCGAACGTGTAAGAAGGCATAATAAATGTGAACTAGTTCAAAACGCAAGCGTATAATGAGTTGCATCATATATTATGCCGTGTATTTATAATTTCCCCACTTTTGACGGTGCACGCTTGCTGCTATACGAATAGAAAAAAAAAATAAATTGCCAAATACAATAGTACTTACACGAGTAACCGAAATAAACAGTGCATGTATACTAGCGGATTCTATACAGGACATATATAAGGTGGAACGAACGCAGCGGTGTCGCGAGTTATATAGTGACGGTGCTCTGACTTTTAAGGTCTACAGGATGACACTGTACAGTTGCTGTGAGAAAGATAGAGAAGCAACGGAACATGTTCCATTGGAATGTGAAGATATCCAGTTGGATTTTTCTTCGCACAGCGGCCTCCTCGAGCCACTCGATTACAGGGATATAGAAGTGCAAGCGCGAAGATATAATCGAAGAGATGTCGCTGTTACAACCATTATTGCCCGCGTCATGCGAGCGATGGATGTTGTTGGGAGCAAAAACAAAAACAAAAACCTTGTAAATACACAGTTCACCATAAAGTGCAGGAAGCCAAGTTGAAAATGCGTAGTTACTATTAGAAAATGTTAACCACAGATACGCAACGCCTATAAGGCAGAATTAGAAATTGAGCCTGATGGCTCGTGCGATAGCGCTCCGTTTTCCAATGTGAACGCAGCTCCCATACACATCTTGTGTAAGAGCCATGTTCTTGACTGAATGATAAACTGCGTTTTATTTCGGCGAAGCCGAAAGGATGTATTTCCTTCTTGTACACATTTGTTGCGAAATTCGTATAATGCGTACAAGATATTCAAGGTCAACAATTTGTATGCGTTGTGCCCAGAGTAACCTATATTATATATGCACTGAAACACAAAATGACCAGCATTCAATCCGTATACGCTCAATGTATTACGAGACTAGCTTTTTCAACATGTCCGAAATAAAGAAGACACATTTGCTCTTGCACGACCGACGCCGCACTTCTACCAGAAGTCTAAAAAACGCGTCTTCTAGGACCATTTCGCGTTTTAATGAAAGCTGTCGTATAACCTTTCCTTTCGAGAGAAATAGAACCCCTCTCCTTCGCAATTACTTGTCTTTCATTCATTCCCTCTTCGAGCAACTTCTTTAAACAGCGCGTCCTCCTCCGTTTATCTTTCTTTCACTGCGGGGTCATTTGAGACTGCGCCTCATTTCCGCTTCGTGTCGTCCAAGACGCAGTATAGTGACGACTGTCCACTCCCCCCCCCCCCCCCCCTCCCCTTTCTCAAAGCTGCTTTCAGTAGTATCAGTAGTATATACGTGGTGTCCTAGGGGTCCAGCCGCCGATCTCACTGTTTGTGTTTTCGAAACGAACGAGAGAGGCAATTTCGGATGGCAGCAGCGAAGTGGATCCCCCCCCTTCGGCCACCATCGGCGACGGTCCGCGGAATTACGCAGTTCTGGCTTCAGATGCGTCTCCAATCAGAAACTGAAATCCCGGCCGGCCGCGCCTTTCCCGCCAGCACTGGGCGGAACGGGACCCAGATTGAGTCGCTTCTCTCTCTCTCCTTTCACTCTGTTTGGACCCATCGCGGGCCTGCTTCACTAAGACGCCGGGATTTGAAACATCCCGCACACGCCGCGCCCAGGGTCCCCCCCGTATCAATCCCCGAAGCCGGACCAAATTACGCTGGGTGCAGATACTGACTGCAGTATAGCCGCCGCCTCCAACCACGCGCGCCAGCAAGGCGCGGCGGCTTGCAAAGACGAATACCTCGCAGAAACGCTGGCTGCTCGGGTCATCCCTTCTTTATTTTTTTCTTTCCCTGCGCGAGACGCAGAGCCGAGGAAATGAAAAGGATTCGCCTTGAGCAAGAAGACGAAGCGACGGCTAATGCACAAGCTCTGAAAGGGAAAGCGAACCATCACAGGACGTATAGCACAACGGTGTGCTTATTATGCGAGCTCAGAGCACTCGCAAAGTTAGTGTAGCTTCTATGGAGATTTCAATAAGCAAGAAAGAGGCGAGTGAGAGAAACCGATGACGTGCTGACGACGCCAGGATGTATAGCCTCGCAGTGAATGTCATAAAGGCTGTGTAACAGACAGAGCTGAGGCGGACAGAAAATTAATCTTAAAAGAAATTTTAAAAATAATAGATGGGATGTGTTACAGTCAAACTGTGATACGTCATCAAAATTACACGTAGCATTTAAAAATTCAGGACGATGAAAATTTCGGTCAGTATAATACAGGCACAGTTACGCATGCTCAAAAAAAAAAAAAAAAAAAAAACAGCACGTCCATGCGTACTGATCCAGTTCATCTTGCAGCACTATTCTGTTCCTCGAATAAAATTTATACGTACGTACCGAACGTATACGGCTCAAAAGATGTCATCCAGTTGGATGCTATTTAGCAAGCTCGTCGATGCATATATTTTGCATAGTTCGCGTTGTGAAACAATTAGCGCGGGTGAAATTAACACGGGTGCACACATTTACTTAAGGTAACACATGGCAACAGCCAGCTGGAAATTACGCTATATCTTATAAGCTCCATTGAGAAATAGAGCACATGCCATGATCATTTTCTCGGCAGGAGTCGCAGAAAGTCTCAAAGCGCGAGCACGTTGTTATATCATCAACGCTCGCATCATAGGAAACAAAAGTTTACACCTTACACTTACGGGTTACAGAGCAAAAATCACCGGTTCTGCATGCAGCGTCTAAATAAGTAAATTTCATCTCGCCATACGAACATTGTTTCGACGACGTGTTTACCGCAAGCATCACGCAAAGATTCACAGTCTATATGCCGCGAAGGCGTGGCTTGAGGCGAGAAAGAAGTGACGTTTCCGAGAAAGAGCGCGTGCAACGCCGCATCAGTGGACTTTATAAAGCAAGACTTGTTGAGCAGATAACTGCCCCCCCTCAGAAACTTCAAGAGCGCACATCCCGGCTTTCTAGATGACATACAGAGTACAGAAGAAACAGAGTTTCGTGGCGACTGCGGGGAAACTTAGAATGACGCTCAAATTTACACGTGACTGCCTTAGCCGACAAGAAGACATTCCGGTGTAGTCATCAGGCTGCTTGCTTAATCGTCTTGGCAGCAGCTCACTTGTATTTACTCCCCCTTACCTCACTTCTTACTCCTTCACTTACTCTGGTACATACCGGCCGAGTTATACCGAAGTTCTGAGAGCCACGCCACGGACTCGTCTCCGCAATTCCCCAAGGAACCTCATCTCGCGTCCACCCCTTTTGTTTTAGCCGAGACAGCACCTTCATTCCGAGCAGCCGCCCGTGCGACAGAGAGTCACGTATACAGGAGGGTCTATATACCAGGCTTCTCCGCGCAAAGCGCGCGGTTTTGTTTTATTCAATTAAATCCGAACCATTTACCTCTTCTCCCAGTACTTTCGCTCGGTCGCATTCTGAGCGGGAAGAATAGGAACATTTACACTGCGTCAGCAATGCTATATACTCCCATTTGGAGACGGGGTGAAGGGCTTACAAAAAAAGGAAAAGTAAGCTAAACAAAATAAAAACTAAATATAAATAAGTGCGCGGCTTATTCGCTTATATGTACCGAGTAGACAAAAAAAAAAAGGGGGGGGGGGGGGCTTTTTCGCGTTCTAGAATGACCTATTAAGAAAGAGAGCCCTCGAGAAAATGAAGTGGATACGCGAACCCGCCGAAATCACTGCGAACACTGAAAAGTTCAAATTAAAACAAAAAAAAAGAAATGAAAGACAGGAATCTCGCTCTGAAATGGCGAAACGGACTGATACCATCGCCCTCCGTAAGAAATGGAATATACATAAAAAATTCCATTCGAGAAACAAAAAAAAAAAAGGCAAATGTAGGGGGTGCTGAGACAGCATGTGGAATTGCGAGGCCGAGAAACTCGCAAACAAATAATTCGCAAGACCTTTTTTTTTTTTTTTCCTCTCAAAGCAGGAGAGTCTTCCTCCCCCATGCTTCTCCAAGATTCCCCGAAAATTGCCTCCCAAAAATGTGAAACTGTTTTTGAGCAGCAGGTCCCTTTCGCTGTCCCTTCTTTCTTTTTCTCCCGTTTCATTTTCTTCGGGGCATAAAAAGGTACAGAAAGGAGGGAAGAGGAGGGGGAGATTTCAATTCTATTTCCCATTAAGGCTAAGTGCGCGAGGCTTGAAAAAGTTTCTCGGGCTACGTTTGCGAAACGAAATCTCGACATAGGCAGAAAAGGAACTGCTTGAGGAAAGGTGTATACGCGTACGTGAATGCAGCGATGAAAAAAATTAAAGAACAATGAAATAAGCGAACGAAAACTGTGAGAGCGACAGTACTTAGAAACCATAGGAAAGAAGCAAACCGAGTGCCTTTCCTCGAGCCGTATAGTACTCTAGACCGTTTGCACTACGTACACAGACGAGACGAGACAAGTTTCAAGCCGGTGGTGGTAGAGAATATAGGGAGCGGGGAGATTCCGTTTCAGAGACGAAAGCTATACTTCGAGATGAGATGAAACTGCGGCTGACGCGCGTGAGCAGGAAACCATTGCCCGATGAAATGATGGCTCCGAGATCCACCTATATATACAAGGTCTGCCCGTATATATGTCCCTCGGACAGGCCTAACCTGTAGCACGTCGCAGCGAGCGTTGCAATTGGTATGTTTGTTTATATAGTTGGTCCATCGGCACTGGCGGGGCGCATCGCTTGTTGGAGGACAATTCGCCACCATAGCGACTCACGGAGCGCGGCTCAAATCTCGCGTGAGTTGCTATAGGAGCGATTCGAAGCGGAGCAGAATGGAAGCGATGTAAGGACGTTTACAGTTTGGAGCCAGTTAACCGAGTGTGTAAAGCGAAGATTTCTGTTTTCGAGCGAGAAGAGACAAGAAAACTAAAATCAATGAAAGAGAAAAGAGAAGAAAAAATTGATTTGAAAGCGAACAGTTCTGAGCACCCGTGGAACGATATCGTTGCGTCATAAATGTTTGAGTTAGCCGAGAGGGATACAGGATATATCGTTATTTTTCAATGTACAATCGTCGTCTTCGTTGGCAACTTACCGCAATGTAACGCCACTGCGCATTTGATTGATTTCTAAAGCGACGCGGAAGTTTAAGACGGCAATTACGAGGTGGTGACGTGACCAACATGTGTACGGTGGGGTATATAATTACAGTAAAGGGCCAAGTGTAATAGAAAACCATTAGAACACGCTTGGGTGTCTTCCTTTTTATTAACACGCTTGAGTGTCTTCCTTTTTATTAACTTAATTTTATAAAAGCTTAGAGCTCACTTTCGCAAGAAAAGGTGAGTGAGCGATATCAGTATCACGCAACAGAAAAGCCACGAGCCATAAATATAATATCATCAAACTATACACAGTGAACCGTGTGAATAAATATGTTCAACACGGGGTAAGCGATGGTGCACGTATGGATTTATCTGACATCTTAGACAAAGGGTGATGGTTTAAAAATAGGCATGGCAATTTAACGCTAGAAATTTCCGAGAGGCATACGAACTTGAAACACTCGGACTCATTGAAAGTTCATGTTCGATTCTCATTAGTCAAAACGACAGCATTGCTCCAAAATAAAAAAAAAGCACTACAACACAAGAAATGACAGAGAATTTATGCGTTAAGAAACGTGCTCCGGCGTCTTTCGATGTACCGCTGTACTCGGTGAAGAAATATCTGGTGAACAACGTCGGTGGTGCTGAACTCGGTGAAGAACGTCTTTTGATGTACTGCTGTACTCGGCTTGGAACGGCTTGGAACGGGCTTGAATTCTTCTGTCTATAAGCACTCTAAACGTCACTCGTGTATTTCTACCGCTGACAAGTTAACACTTCCAATCGTTCTCTAAAACGGGGATTTATAACCCCCCCCCCCCCCCCCCCTCAGCAGTTCTCCAAGTAAGTAATAACTACGTATACCAAACACCCCCTATTCTCCCTCTCAATTGCAATCGAAATTGTTGCTCTAATCTACCCCCTGCTCTAAAATCACCGGCTAACGTCCTCGGGAGCGTTGGCTGGCGTTCCTCTCGGCAGTGGTATCGTGAGGTAACCGAGCCAAAGAACTGCACCACGAAGTCGTGTGCGTCGCCGGCCTTTCCGTCTGAGAATGGATTCTTTCCTCCGAGATCCTGCCAGATTGCTTCGAGAAAGCGAGGCACTTGAAAGGCTAACCGGCCCCGGCGCCCACGGAAGACACACCGTGCGAGCGAAACCACGCTGGCGAAAAGGAAAAAAAAAAAAAACATAGACGAAAGAGAAACAATAAGCAACAGGAAACAACAAACTTAAGATACAGCGTTGCAGACAACCACAAGGCACAGCCACGAACGTAGCGGCGGGTCCGGCAACTGTCCGGTGTCGGCGGCATCCCTTTGGGTCCCCGAACAAACCAACGCCACGTATACCTGCTGCGGCTTACACGCACCTATATCCACGCACCCGCTGCGCCAACAACAGGTAGGCGCCCCACAGTCACGAGGGTACCCCCCTCTAATTGCCGTTCTTCCCAAGAAAGAAAAAAAAACCAGCCTCGCTTTTTTTAAGCGGTAAAAAAATGCAGTTTTTTTCTTTCTGCTAAAGAACGAAGGGATCCCTACAGTGAGAGTTAAAAAAAGCGATAGCTCGAGGGGAGGATCACTGTAGCGTTTTTTTTCTTCCTATTTTCGATAACACTGAACCGGATAAAAGCACTTGGGTGACCACCACCACAGGCGGCATGGGCGCGCGAGCTCGAATGCCGCATCAATCACGCCAACTGTCGCCCCTTGGGCAAATTGTACGCTGTCGCTTTCTTTGGTGGCGCGAGGGTTGCAACACTTAGAAAGCCACGCTGTTTCTAGCCCCCCAAGCCGCAAAGAAAGGAAGAATGAAAAAAAAAAAGGGAGAAAGGTTGAGCCAAAGAATTAGTCAACTCTTTGAGCTCTGCGCTTGATAACAACGAAAGAGTGGCCTCTGTAACCTGAACGTGCGCTAGCGTACTTTGTTGTGGCTTCCGCCAAGTACAGGGGCGGGGACGGATGTCTCCAGACGTCCAGGATTTTTTTTTTTTCTCTCGACTCCTAGGACCTCATGGGATCGCACCGTCGCCCACCCTTGCTTTAAAAAAATAGACAAACAGCGGCAGAGCTTCAAACATAACTACACAGATACCTTCTCTTCTTCGACAGTCACCTGCCAGGCTAAAGAAAACATTGCCTTCGATGCTGCACCCTTCGGCTTCTCGTCACTTACTTCTTTCTTATATTTTTAAGGGCACAAAAAAAAATAAAGCTTGAGTCGGTAAGTCCTCGTGGTGACAAGTCCCCTACTGCAGCACCTCCTTGCCGTGCGCACCTTCAACTTGTGCAGCGCCCAGGAATAAGCGTGATGCAAGAAAGGCGTCAGCGGGACGGGGCTTTAAGTAGGAAGGATCACAAAAGGATGCCGAGAGAAACGAAGCCCCGATGCGAAGCGGGAACAACAATGCCGATCTCGGAGCACAGGTGCCGCGCCCGCATATGGCCGGAGCACACAACACCCGCAGTCAGAAAACTGGGGCAATACAACGAAAAGTAGGGGGTGGGATAGGAATTGAACGAACTACGCGCGCAGTCCTGCAGGAGCCGTAAGCGATCGGCACAAATCTCCTCTAACTGGACTGTCCCAACTCGAAATAAAATACATGCTTAAGTGATGAGATGCCCTGAGCTGTTCCAGTACTGCAGGAGACAAGCAGTCCAGGTGGAGCGCTCTAAGTCGGATGCGAGAGAACTGCGCTTACAACTCTATAGAAAAAAGCCGGCTATGGTTTATGCCGGGGTCATCTAAGGTTCGGACAACGCGCCGGGGGGCTCGGCACTCGAGTCCAGTCGATTTGTATGCATTAGGACGTTCCCCTAACAATGACGGAAGGAAGCGTCAGCGAGAGAGCAGCACAACCGGCCGGTCGCACGGTGCCGGCGCTTCTCTTATTTACACCTGCAGGACAGGGACGACGGCGGCCATGAATATGGACGGCCTTCCCGCCCGCCTGTCCGGATGTTTCCCTGCCCAGCTTACTCGCATTACGCGCCTGCCTTCCTTTCCTGCAGCTTCTAAAGTCCCTGCCCGCCTGGTGGCTGGCTTGCGCAGCGTCGACCTTGCGCGACGCTTTTCTTGCCAATTTGTCTCGGTTCGTCTTATTTTCTTGTCTCCGTTCTTGGGAAGAAGGCTGGTTCGTTGTTCCCCAGATTATACGGAACTGAGAGTCATGCTTTGCCGCCTGACAAAGGAAGAAAAGAAAAGGTGCTCGAAAATGCGATAGAGAGAGACAGAGACGATTTACGACCGCTATAAATTCTGGCGCGCTAGTCGGAAAGGTCCATGGATGGTGTTACGCCTATATACACTCGGTGGTATAGGCTTGGCGTGAAACCTGACGCCTGTAATAGCCTTTGAAAGTCACGACAATCAACCGAGCTCTCGTTTCAAGGGCCAGGAGGCGACCGTGGCTGACGTTTTGCCCACAAGGAGCTTTTTGAGAAGCGGGAGGAGCTTCAAAGCCGATCAGAATTAGCCCTCGAGGGCATGCCTTCTTAAGCAGCAATCAATTTCCGAGATACAGACGAATGAATATGATGGCGTTTTCCGCCCATTCTCGGGTCTGGAAGACGATTACCCAGTCACGTAAGGTAACGTGGCGAAATCATCATTCATCGATCCACGCCCCCAATACACACACGCGGCAGACGGTGCACGGGCGGCAAGCAGACGATGATGAGCAGACGACGCTGTTGTGTTGGCATCCCATGGTTGAGAGCTCTGACAAGCTAGTGGAACATGCTATAGCTGCAACACAGGCTGTTCGCCACTCCCCTAACCGAAATATAAAGGTTTTGGCTCGAACCCACATGGCGAGCCCTATTGCACGCAGGGAAGGCCGGCGTCCATTACGCAATTAGCGAGCTCTCGCGCGCGAGAAAAATCGCGAGGCATAAAAGGCCGACCACCAACGGTCGAACGTCACGCCCACGGCGAGTAACGATTAAAAGCCACCGCGGCTACCGCAGCAGCTAAATACAGCCCCTGCCAGACCGCGGGCACTGCAAGGGCGCGCACAACTGTCCGCAAAAGCACGTGCGGACGCACCAAGAGATGGGTGAAGAATCGAAGCTCTTCTCCTTTTTCATTCTTGTTTATTTGTTTTTTTTTTTTTCCAGGCTTGACCGGTGGGTCACGCACGGACCATGGATCTAGGAGAAGACAAACGACGCGCAGCTGTAACATCGCGGGTGCCATCATTCACGAAGTGGAGCTCACGTTCGGCCACCGCACGCTCTAGCCGATTTATGAACGAGGAAGAAAAATAATAAATAAAGAAGGATGGCGAGCCCGGGGCGCCTAGTGATGGTGCTGTATACAACGCCGGACGACCGCATAATGAGGAACTGCTGTTACGTAATGCGCAAGCGCGCGCTGGAAGACGCAATTTCTTTAATTGCTAATTCTCGGCCAGATCGAATTCGTATATACATTTTATTTCGCGTGGTGGCATATGGCCCAGCGTGCAGCTCCCGGTTGTCCCTGTCACGTTGAATGGTACCGGTGTAGCGAGCGCAATAACGTGGCTCACTCCAAGCACTCCACAAGCGAATAGAGAACTCCACCAGCGAGTGACACTAACTCTCGTTCGCGGAAACGTCTAATCGCGATGGATTCGGAATTACAGTACGCCATGCAGCACGCACCCTTATGCATGCAGCACCTGTTTGTTAGTGTACTTGTATACGAACCACAATGTGGGGCGGCGCTAGGTGCAATAAGTGCGGAAGATTTATGGTGAGTGCCGAGAATGTACAGTTCGACAGCGTGTGACTCCCAGTCGGGCACAGCACGAGTTGGCCCGTTGATTGCTTGCTCCTCAGTGAAATAGTGCAAACCACTTTGATAGATAGGTTAAAAAGCAAGGAAATTGTACGTTTTTAGACGTGTATCAGAGCCTTTTCTTCTTGGAATTTCACTTAACCAGATTTATCTATCTCCATCTATCCGCCGCTCTCTCTAGCTCTCTATTCTTCTGTCTGTCTGTTTGTCTACATGTATGTATGTATGTATGTATGTATGTATGTATGTATGTATGTATGTATGTATGTATGTATGTATGTATGTATGTATGTATGTATGTATGTATGTATGTATGTATGTATGTATGTATGTATGTATGTATGTATGTATGAGATTGCGATAGACCAAACGCAGCCAGACCGACGCAGCTTAGGAAATGCAGAGTTCAACGAACACGGCATGTCAGGCTGTGGCACTGTGTACGCCTACCCATATACACTCACATTCGGAACGAAACCACAGGAGGATTGAGATGGAAGCAGACAGCGTCGACGGTTATATGAGTATACTGGGCAGCAATCACCCGCCCCTCGACTTCTGCAATTCTGATCTCTCTCTCTCTCTCTCTTTCCCTCTCATCTCTCAAACTCTTCCACAGCCCCCTCCCTCCACTACAAATGGCCCGGGGCGCGCCCAAGAGCAATCGCGGCCCCAGCTATATATACAGCTCGGCCTGCGGTATGTGGTGGTTCCAGGTGAAATATGAAACACTGCCAGGCGCGCCGTATATAACCGCGACACGCGGGAAAGGCGCACATTCGTCTGCTGACACACGCGCGCACAGCTCTCGGAAAGCTCTGCGTCCGAGAGGAAACCAAATCCCAGGGAACCACGCTGCTGCCGTTGCTGCTGGATGTGAAAGAAACATGGAGCTGCGGGCGACGGGCGCGCAATTAATTCAGAAGCCCCCCCTCGTATCTGGCGGGCGCCGGGAGCGCCTTGTGCGCGCTGGATTTTCCTTTCTCTGAACCCGCCGCCTCTGGTTCCTCCGAGATCAATAAGAACCGAGAAACCAGGAAACGTCCGAATGCACGGAGAAACGTAAAAAGAACGATATGGAATAGAGCTAAGGCATGCGCTGGGAGTGTTCGAGTGTCCGTGTGTGTGTGCCCGTGTGTGTGTGTGTCCGTGTGTGTGTGTGTGTGTGTGTGTGCGTGTGCGTGTGTGTGTGTGTGTGTGTGTGTGTGTGTGTGTGTGTGTGTGTGTGTGTGTGTGTGCGTGCGTGCGTGCGTGCACGGTTTTTGGTTGCCTTGTGGGCACGCCAACCTGTGGTTGTAAATGTGGCATCGGGCCGTCCTCCCAGAAGAAGGTCACGACTCTGAGCCATTCAAGTATCGTCGCTGATATATGTACACGCGAACGGTGCATCAACTTTGATCCAATAAAGAAACAGTATAACACACTGTGTCACGATTTTCCTCATTCATGGCAAGAGTACGGCGACAACCCGCATCCAGCTGGCTATAGAATTCAAAGCGTTGGCCACAAGACCCATTAACCTGTTTAGAGGCAAGAAATGAGAACTATAATGGGATGGACAGGTTAAGAAGGCCTGCAGGGAAAGTCTTTGGTTGTTTGTGTTGAGCTCCGATGTGCAGGGCATGCAGAAGGTGTATACTCACTCCGACGGTTAGAGAAATATGCATGCAGGCTATGTGGCAGTGTTACACCTGCAGTGTGCACATATAGTGCTGTATAAACAGTCCATATAAATAGTGCCACCGATACAGTATTGCGTCTACAGATAGCTCACTCAAGAAAACTAAGGCTCCGGGGCACTCATTATTTCACACACGGCAAGTCCGTTACATATATATAGAGTTAACGTACATGTTCACTCTATGAGCTCAAGAGCATTTATTAATATACATTTCTCTGTTACTTCGCAGGAGCACGCTACAACACCCACGGTCTTCAAGCCCTCCAGCCGAGTCACGGATAATCTTGCCGCGCCGGGACCAAGGGCCCGGCCGAGTCAGCGGATAACTTTTCACTAAAAACCAGCTCGCGCAGGCGCAGACATAACGAACCAGAAAATGATTTCCCTTCACTCCCTATTAACCTCGAGCGTAATTAAAAGGGAAACGCGCTCTGCTTTTGGGCATCGAGGGCCTGTATCGGGGAGGGTGTCCCGCACATCGCAAGCAGCCATGGTAACAGCGCGATAGCGCACCGGACTTCAGCCATGGCGCGCCCGTTACAAGGGTATCATCCGACGCATTTTTCCCAGCGTTTGCAGCGGGGTAAACGGACCTCGCAAGAAAGCATTACACGGAGTTACGTGCAAAGCCCAAGCGGCTAGCCAAGTGTAGTACACATATACAGAAAGGCTATATGAGGTGGGTGAAAACAGGGAAGGTTCGAATCCTTCTGTGGCACCGCGGTGCGTATACCTTTAACGCAAATGCGGCGAGCAAAACGCCTGCAGCTCTCTCTCGACCGCTGCGAGCGGCGCGTGGTTGTAATGCGCACCTGGGGACCGTGCTTTATCACAATTTATAGTGTGCTGGCGCCACGCCGGAGCGCCTTTCAAAACCACCATACGAGCGAACAAAAAAAAAGTTTTTCCTTAATAAGGCGGCAATAGATTACGCCGGGAAAGATATAGAGGAGTGAGAGATGCGGCCCCTCGAAGCGAGAGGATAGAGGGGGTGGGGGTGGAAAGAAGAATGAGTGGGACTAATTAACGCGATTGAGAAGCTTTTATTTTCATCCTTTCAATTCGGAGTCATTAGTTTTCGAGGAGGGTTTGGAGTTATTTTTGTTTGTTTCCCGTTTCGGGTTGATTGCTTCCAACTCCCTCCCGCACAGTGGCTCCGAAGGAGAAACGTCAATTAGACACCGTGGCCTTTTAAAAAATAGTGGCTGCTCTCGTTTGAGTGCTTTTTTTTTATGATAACGAAAATAAAAATCTTGTCACAACGAGCAAATGGACGTATAATGCAAAATGGAAGCAGATCCTATAGAGCAGCCCCTGATGATGCCCTAGATAATGATGATTTCTATTCAACATTCTACTTAGCCATCGCCCAATTAAATATCTTGACTGTTACTGAGCCTGTCAAGAACACAAGTCTTCTTGAGAAAAACAACAAGTTAATAAAAACTCATTTATTTCGTCATTAAGCACGACATCTGCTGAAAGGGCTTGTCAAGCTGTTCAAGGTAGCATAATATGCAAAAGGGAACGGGCTTGGTACAGACACGATAGCTGTCGCATAAAATGTTAGTGAACACATTATGTATACACTGGTTGACAAGTTCACGCGCTCGCACAAACAAAATCTTCCGTAAAGGGCAGTATCGAAGAAGACACAGTTCCAGCCCTACGAAAAGCCGCACACCTTAATAGTCCAGCCGTCGTTAACATTTCTGACACGTACATCGGTCCATTTCGAATACTGATTGCTGCATTTGTAACATTGTAACGGTCGGTCAGAATTGATGGACAGGGTGACGTCAGAGGTCACGTTTCGCTGACTGCTGTTTGGGCCTTTTTAATTTGCACTGTGCACATCAGCAAAAATCCGTACATGAAGCAAAAGAAATGTAAATTTTACATTGAAACTTGACATCACTTCTGAGACAAAAGTATCATCGTCATCCTTCGCGTTCCTTGAGACAACGTATCATTGCCGTTAATTGAAATTATAGTTAGGAGCTAAGAGGCGTATTCGGTTCTTGCGCTCCTTGTATACGCTCTACATATACGCGTAGGTGGCGATCTATATAGTAACGATATTTACAGGATGTACGTTCAACGCATATAGTAATAGACACGACAGCGACCCGTACATAAGCGAGAGCATTCACGTGAACGTGTCTATAGCTTCGCGCCCACTGCATTGCTCTTTGCCACCGTAACACGAAATCAGTCGAATGCACAGGAATCATAACGCAAATAAATTTCCTGTGCTGTACATGACAACCTTGTCACTGAAGAAGCCAATATTGTCTTGCTTCATCTATCGGCAACAGATAGCCGCTATTGATTTGTGGGGTTTAACGTCCCAAAACCAGCTCTGATTATGAGACGCCATAGTGGAGGTCTCCGGAAATTTTGACCGCCTGGGGTTCTTTAGTGTGCACTGACATCGCAGAGCACACGGGCCTCAGCATTTCGCCTCCATCGAAATGCAGCCGCCGCGGCCGGGATTCGATCCCGCGACCTTCGGATCTGCAGCCGAGTACCATGCCACTAGACCACCGTGGCGGGTATAGCCGCTTTTGCGCAACTCTAGAAGACCATGCAGGTAATATCAAGAAACCTTCAAAAAAAAGTAGCCGAGTTTGTTCAGAAAAACACATAAAGCTTACATAAATGTACGTGACCCTGAAACATGATGCTTTCCGCGGTCATTACAAGAGTGCATACTTCAGCGTGGAAACAAGACAATGAATAAATATTGGCCCCTATGTATGACAATATCGCTGAGAGGCAGATTCGGGCTTACATTCTTTCTTTTTCCTGCGTTACCGAAGTATAAACCGCTCCCGCAAAATCTAGTTGGAGAGAATGCCTTTCATATTTTCCTCTTTTCTAATCTCCCCGTCTCCTGTAATTGAAACCTACTAAGTCTAAGCTCAGCCAAATCACGTTTTCGAAACAGTCGAACCGCTCCGTGTTTGAAAACTGCTTTAAAGGAACGTCCTATTCGATTTTTCATCATACAGCGTTGCATGCGTAAACTAAAAAAAAAAAAAAAAGTTTAAGGAAGGTGGGAACTGGCTCAAGTGTTACATGCAGTTTGAACAGAACTTAAAGTACAGTGCTGAAATAATGGAAATCGGAGCATTCGACGGCATTGCTAGCGGGCAACAGGTAGTCATTATTAGGTATTCAACTACAATATTGTGACAAACATTAACGTGGCGAGTACATATAAAAACGCCGGTACAAGACAGTACCGGAAAAAATGTCGTTTCGGTATCCTTCTGTGTGTAGGGGTCACGAAATGATGAATCAACATCAGTTTTGGAATCGCATATGGCATCAGTTTTACCTTTACAGTAAGATTCCGGCATATACGTTCGAGCGAAATAAGGAAAATGCAAGTTATCCCGAGAAACGAAGCGAAAGTCGCCACGAACGCTTCTGTTCTCAACGCGCGGCATGCTGCCGCCATCTATGAGAACGCGAAAGAAGCACAGTCAACTCACCAGCGTCCCCCGAGACTCGGCGGAACCTGCAATGGGGACAGCTAGGCCGTTGCTGCTACATTGGAGGCCAAGTCTTGGCAACGGCACGAGGATGTCGCGAGAGGCGTCTCCATGGCTTTATTCTGTTGCCGCTGTCTTTATCACGTAGCTAGTGGTTTCGCGATTGTTAGCTGATTCCCGCGTTCAGCTTTACCGACATATTTCGAATGATGTGCCAATAAACGAAGCGAAGTTGCGCGAAGATTTTCGACTGCTTGCGCGTCGACCCGGTCGTCACTGAAGCGATTATCCAATACGGATAAGGGCTGACCATTGGAAGGAAACAGAAATGGCCGCTGCGTATATTTTGCCAAAATGTATAGTGTAAGCACTAACTCTGGGCCTCTGTAGTACAGAAATCTTCACAAGCATACGAAGCCACGAAACTTGTCTTAAACCTTCGTATTAACAACGTCGGAGCTACACACAAAAACAGATAATAAATGTCCTATTCATGTGAACATCAGATAACAAACAACGGAAACCGAACAAATACATTTTTTAAATTTATTGTTAGTATGAAACCGGCACGTTCCGCAAGGAGAATGTGGCAATCTTTTTCTGCAGTAAAACAGCAGCGTCATCCAAGAAAGTAAATCAGCTCCGATCATAGTCTTATTTAAAGAAGCTGCCTATTCGGCACCTCGCTGACTGACGTTGATCGAATCTGACATGCCACATATACTATGTGTTACGACAGATCTTGCTACGCGTGCACGTGGATATACTGAAATTCCGATTCTTATGTCAGTTCTATGAATATTTTGTAACCATGAATAAGAAAGCTAGGGCTATCTGTCATCAGAAGTTGAAACTATCGCTTAATTGGGATATCTTGATATGGGAGCAATAAATACATCAGAACATGGCATCAATTAAAAAAATTCACACTTTCTGAGCCAACCAGCCACAATAAACGTAGGGACTCGGATAACTCCGAGAACAAATTTGTTATATAGAGCAAACGAGGGTCGCAGTGAGGGAATTAAACGTAGTAGTGGTTGTTTACTGGAGAAATTATGTACAAATGGTGGGAGGAAAATGAAAGTGATTACTGGAGAACACAGTAACTGTCTAGCTCATTAGCTGACACCTGAACTGCGGTCTCCAGCAAGCGAGGGGGGGTGGGGGGTTTAAGGATGAGGACAGAGAGAGAGTGAGATGATAACAGTCGGAAACTATTTACATATTTACAAAAAGGTCTCAAAGTTCGCTTCCGATGTGGCCTTCTCTAGCGAGTTGTCACCGGGCACCGCATAGCGGCACTGCTATGAGACAGAGAGCAGCCGGCTGTATGTTCAGTTTGGTCAAATAAAGGATGTATTGTGACATGGCCGTGTCATAGCAGGTCGACAGCTCAGACCGCAGGACTTTTCGTTTGTTTCTCCCTTACATGCGGACTCCTACAATTTCATACAAGCTGAACATTTCGGCGAACCACGGCGTAACAGTATAATCGTGTACGCGTGAGAGCATATCAATAGCTCATATTGGAATTGCGTCACACACACTGCCGAACAAATACTTGCGCGTGAGCGCACGCGCGCACATAGATACACACGTACACACACATGAAGTAGTGGCCCCAGCTATCCATCGAGATCTCCGGCCAGACCCGCATGAAGCTTTAACCTTTCGCTGCGCAGGGCAACGCAGAGAGGGCAGCACGCGTGACCTATCTATACGCAGCGATCGGACAAAAGCCAGACACCGGCATGCGAGCATGGCTTGATTGCGCGAGAGGCTCCTTTCTTTCTTTGGCCATACACTTCTATACAGTGTGCATCTTGCTTTTATACTTCGCCAGCCCTCCCTTCTGCAGAAGCAGCATTAGAATCCTGATTCCGGAGGAATTACGCCGCTCATTATGCTCTGTACAACGTCGTCGTCTTCTTCTTCTTTCTTTCTTTTTCCATCGCGTCACCTCCGCTGATTCGAATGAGAATTAGGCTTCGCGCGGCCGAAGGAAGGAAGAGAAAAAAGAAAGAAAAAGAGAGAGAAAGGAGCAAGACTGTAGCGAACACAGGCATTCGAGAGCCGGGCTTCATTAGGAGTCACGGTGAAAACTACCGCTGCGCGTCCTTGTCTTTTTACTATGTACTTGACTGGCCCGGCGCTTGCCACGGGCTCAGCAGGAACCCTTCGCAGCGCCGGGCAATCAATCCCGGCTGTCGCCTGATAAGCGTGCGCCGCGAGCCTGCGGCACCGGCCACCAAAGCACGCCGCCTCTCCGATGCAAAACAAAGCCGCCGAAGTCAGCAAGCTACGAATCTATACGCGAAGTATAAGGGGACGCAAATGAAAGCATTTCGAAGATATATCCTGGGAAAAAAAATATATGTATAAAAAAAGTAGCAAGGCTGCTGCATGCGTTCAAGTCGCAGTCGCTAAAGGCTTGTTCTTAAAAAAAGGGCAGGTTTAACCCCAAAGCTGCAGGCAAAGGCAAAACCAAATAAGAAACAGGAAGACCCCTCCCCTCTCGCCTTTCTCCTCCGCGTTATCTTCCTGCGAAGCAAGATGAATGGCGCACATTCTATTACGCGACTCTCGGCTGTGCGGTGCGCGTGCTCGCACAAAGCCCGTTCTCCTTTCATTTTTATGTTTTAGCCTCTCCTTGGGCACGCCGAGGGGCGCCATTTAAAGCGGAGCGCCTCGGAAAAGGGGAAGAACACAGAGATTCCGAAGACTTCGGTCCGAGTGAAATTAGATTAGAAGAGGGAACCAACGCAGCCGGAGAGAGCCACTTATACAAAAGAAATCAAACCATAAGTGTGCGCACAAACACAAGCGCGCATACGCGGTACACACTGTGCACGCATACATACACAAGCGTGGGCCCACGCAGTCGCGAAGGCGCGACGAAACGCACATACACGAACATGTAAAACACATGCATGCATAGAGGGCGGCTCGTACGCGGTACCAGAACGAAGCTATAGCAGCGTCCTGATATCGTCCCGCTAAATAAATGGAAACCGGATTCCCTATTTAAGCGTCGGTGTTCGGCAAAGTTGCAATAGAAGGACGCCAGCTCCCCCCCCCCCCTCCCCCTCTTCTTCAAGGCAATCGCTGCCGCCACACTTCAGCGAGTACGGCCCAGCGCGAGATTCGGGAATTACCAGAGAGTCCTTCCTTCCTGCCCTTATTGCTCGCTGGTAAGGCAGGCTCCTCTGTACAGCACCAGCAGCGGGCTTTCGCGTGCGAAGCGGGGAAGCTCCACAGTTGAGCGCAGGCAACCGTTGCTGGCGTGCGCTATACCGGGTCATACGATCTGCACGCGCCGCCCGCGTCCGTATCTCGATTGCATGCCCAAAACAGGGGACCGACTATCCCTTACTTTTGATTATTCCTCTCGTTGCGAGTCGTATCTGGATCCCATTACGCCCTGTGCTACTACCGAAACCCAATTAAAAGTAGCGCGAATCCAATTATGCAAATTAGTGATATAGCCTTTGTTCTTTTTCCTTCGTCCCGAGAGCCCAGCTATTTCGCGATATCCGCTGCGAACGGCTTCGGAGAGTTTTAATTCGACGCTGAACCCTCCTCCCTCCGAAATCGCGCCACCTCCCCACAATTGCTGGCTGCCTCAGTTATTTTTTTCATTTTTTTTTTACGTTAGCGTCTTGCCCATAGACCCCCTCCGAAAGTGGGCAAAACTTCGCACGCCCTGACCTTCCTAATCAGAGTGCAAATAAGCTTATCGTGCGAAAGGCCGACAGAGAATATTCGAACGCGCTCCGTGAATCACGCAGGGCTTGTGTGCGAAGGAGCACTGCGAATAGCTTTTCGCGAAAGCGCAAAAGTTAGGACAGCATATAAAGGAAAGGCATTAACGGTTGCACAGAACGTCGTCTAAAGTTGTTCGCCTGACTTAACACCGCGTTAATTAAGTGAGCGGAGAATGACGTGTTGGGCAGCCTGATCGACGAGTGATGCTGCTGCTTGGCCGCATGAAGTTTGTGACGCACTTACACGCTAGCTGTGCATATTGATGAGCGCTTTGATTAACTTGTTCGGATCAACGGTCTAAGAGTTGTTTCCGGCCTAGAACCATTGTCTTTGGCCTCACGCAGCTTTTAAGAAATCGACCTTCTAATGCTTGTACATTCTTTCGTCCATTGCTTCTAAAGGAGCTACATACCAAGAGAAATATGGCGACTGTGGTTTTGCATAACGGATTCCGGACACCTAAAACACAGCACAGCACCCGAGAGCAAGTTCGCAGGCTTATATTTATCGTATACATCATATTCAATGGGAATTCCTGCATTTTACGGTAATAACAAAGACAATGAAATATGCACAAAATTCCTATCCGTGAATGACTTGTATTGCATTTACCAACACGACCTTATTTGCAGGATAAGATATTATGGATATCGCAGATATTGTAGCAGAGAGCTAGCGTATATAGAAAGCATTGGTCATTCGTATTAAACTTAGCTCTTCGATGTACATACGCCTTCTCCCGCAGAGAGTTAGCTTACCTTCGTGATGGTGCTAAAGTTTTGCAAACAGCATATGTATGATGATGTATGTGAAAAAGTTTTATGTATGCGTGGGTCCTTTGCTCCTAATAAAAACTCTTGCAAGTTAGCGCCTGTGTGTGTCACATCTTTCTTTGTCTTTGTCTTTTCATGCGCTATAAGCCTCACGATGTACACACATCGTTTCGCCTTCTCTGCAAAGTAATGTGCATTGGCTAGCATTGTTCATGCCCCAGGTTGCTGAGTTCACTCCACATCGTAGTAGATGTTATCCCAGCTGATATCAAATCATGTAATCGAAGTCGATTGCCAGTTAACCGAGACAACTTGTCTTAGAAAATCCAAGAACAAATACTTCGTTTGAAGGACGTGCAAAAATACGGGTGAATGGGGACAGCATGACAGACTTGTTACGTCGTGCTCCTCAGAACTGCATGTCCGAGATAATGGAAATAAACAACCATATCGTGTAAATTTTTGTCACCTCGCGCGCGTGAAAGAATGGTGCCCGGCGATACGGATGGACGCGCACACTTTGTAATGCTTATAGGCAAAACGATTGCACGTATCGGAAGTCGAACTATAAGTAATGAACAACAACGCGCAAAGCAACATACTGTGTTAGCGCTGCAAGTAAGATGGTGTGTTCAGGACAGACGAACAATTTTTCACAAACAGCAAAAACAAATTTGGAAGCAGCCAGCAGACGAGACACACAATTTAATGTTTGCTAAAATAAGGTGGAAATAAACTTGGTTGTGCGGACTATAAGGCAGCCCATCGAATAAAAAGGTGAAGATTGATGTATGCAAAAACATAATCACGATGACTCGTACACAAGGAATGTCAGCTGTCACCGCATAAGGCAGCAGCAGATGTAACGTACGATCCAACAAATTACCCGACAGAATTAAAGCAGAGTATGCTCGACGCACATGAACACGGCTAAATCGTTGCATTCATGTAGAATAAGTGTGAGGATTTTGTTTTTTGTGAAAGATATAGGACACCAACAGGACAGTAATGACAAGTGATAGTGTTTTACGTGCCATGGTTATGAGGCACTGCTCGTAGGAGCGCTCCGAAGTATTTTTTACCACCTCGGGTTCCTTAACCTATAAGTATATACGGGTGTTTTGTTTGCACTTCGCCCCTTCCGGAAGCCGGCTAGCGTGGCCGAGATTTATTCCATTGACCTCGCGTGCTTCGCAAGGCAACACCCTATCGCCTCCAAGATTCCACGGCGGGTATACGAACGGGGTAACTTATAGTCGGATACAACACAAGTCTGCAGTGAAGCCCCTCCCACGCCTCTATAAGCGCCAGCCACTGTACCTCCGAGAAGCCTCAAATGAACTTTCCATGCCACCAAAAATAAAGCGAGGGTGGCAACAATAATCGATCGGTGCATATTTTTTTTTCGTTTTCGTTCGTTTATTAGAGTGGAACATGCAATGGATAATTAATTCTTTAGTGAGCTCAAATCAAGGGCCTGCAATGCGAAAACGCGGCGCGATTCAAGATTTGCCACCCGAGTTTTTCAAAGTTTCAAGCCTAAGTGTATAGGCTCGCAAGCGAAATGATCTGTGCCATGGCCTTTTGCGGATGGAAACGCTCAGACCTGACGCATTTTTGTCCATGCTTCTCAACCACCTCATGGCTTATACCTATGAAAGTACTCAAGAACAGCAGACGGTCCACAGTACCGAAGACATAAACACGGCGCCATTTTGAAAAGGTCGCATGACGACGATTTTGTTTGCTTCTGTGATTGGCTGGCGGAGTAAAACCGACGCGCGCGCCATCGGCCCTTGTTGCCAACTGCTGTTTTCTTAAGTTGTATCCGACTATAGTACCAACAGGCCTTCGCTATCATGTATGAAAGAGAAGAAGAAGAAGAAGAACCGCTAGACCTCATTGTCTTCGGGATCGGCCTGCGTTTTCTGCGGACCGGAGGTGAAGTACACTATAGTATCTCAATACACAAAGCCTCGATGCCAAATATAATTCCAAAGCAAGCACAGACTCTGCCGACTCCAGAAAGGTAACGCGGGGTGATGTTGGGTGTTCTTTGAGTTGGAACTACTTTTCAGGTAGAAGTTAGCGAGAACAACACAGGGAAGCCTTTAACTAACAATCGGTGCTTAAAGGGACGATAAGGACAAACAATGAATCAGTTTATACCGATAATTATTATCCGAGAATTTAATTGCCGTTGATTTCACCACCATAGGTTCGTCATTACGAGAGAAAACGAAGGTAAATGTCGCATTTTTCAATTTCGCGCCGAAACCAGTACACCCGAACGCAAGTTGACGCCACAGATTTTAAAGCATATTCTTCGCATTTTGGCCACATTGGCTCAATGGAATTTGATGAAACTTCCCACGTTAAGTCTCTAGCCTCCCTACAACACAATGTTATCCATTTTTTAGCAGAAAATTATTTTTTTTTGCGCCATAGCAGGTGCCATCAAAATGTATGACATCACATTGAGTTGGTGCGGGAACACGAAGGTAGCGTCGCCACAGATATTTCACTGACGTTCTGTCCAGTCGCACGCTCTCTCTCTTTTCTTCTGTGAAAATTAACATGAAAATTTTTCTTTTCCGTTTCACCAGTTCTGCAATTTCCTGCTCTAGCGATGATGACCACGTGAAAACTGGGATAATTATTTGCAAAACATTACGCTAATTTGTTCTGTGCTTTCTCACCAGAGGAAACTATATGAAATGGGGTCTCCAGGCGGCAGTCAGTAGAAATACAGCTTGGTGATAAAATCTTAATTGTTCATTGTATAACTTATTGGACAAATGCGAAACCAAATGCGGAATTTACTCTTACCTTCTTGAACGCTAGTTTCCACTTCGTCAGGTTATCTTTCAATGTGCATTATATGGTAAGGTTTCTTGTGAGAGGCTTGGTCTTGATAAGTGCATAGGAAGGACAAATGCAATCTATGTTGGTTATAGCATAGCCAAATTTCATAAAATGTCTGTAAATTACTCCTCGGAGATTCACAATTTTAAATAAATAGGTTATGCTCTTGCTGCGGTTATTTATGATATCGGCTATTGATATCTGATGCTCACGAGGGCAAAATTTTCAAATTAATATAAAATCTTGATGCGTTTAATTGCACGTGTCTGTGGGGATGCGTACAAGCAAAATATGATAAATATTTAGCCATATGAGGTATGCACACCATTCTGCACAAACAGCACAAACAGTGGAAAGATCCCAGAAATTCCACCATCCCATATTATTAGTGCATAATGCATACCTTATTTGGCGCATAACAATGTTGTTGCACCAGAAAAGCCCGCCATGCCTTCTGAACTTATGCTTGTGAGCTTCATCAGTAAAACACGACTGAAAAAAGATGCCTCGACTGGAATGATTTTTCGGAGTATCAGGGCTGGGAAATAGCCTTGATATTCTTCAGTACTTCTTATCGTGCTTTATGCTGCGGCACTTTAATCTAACGACAAAAAATAGCAATCCACCTCCACGTTTTCAATTATTTCTTCCGAGCTGATTTCATTCGACAAGAATTACAAAATAGCCAAATAGTATATAATTCTAAGCTAGACTCTTTGAAAAGATCGCAAAATACGATTTAGAACAGGGAATGTCACAAAAGCTAGACTCTGGCACTTAACGCTCACGCGTGCTGCTCGTGACCTGAATGTAACAAAAGTATTCAGTGATTAAAAAGCGCTGTGCTCGCAAGATACCTGCCAAAGCCGTTTGACAACATGCGCTAAAAGGGATTAAAAGAATGTTTTTTTAAAGGTCATGGGGATCGTTCAGCAAAAGCGCAATATGAATATGGCTATTGCTGCGTTCAATTCTATATATGTTTTTACATACATACGCGCATATGTTTTACATACATACAGTTTTACATAATGAATTGTATGAGATTAAAATACCTGAGTATCAACACCCTCTATATTCTGGGAGTGCCGAGCCTGGTAATCTTCAGCTTTCGCTGGTTAGGTTCTCTTACCTTCACAGCGCTGTTTGACCGCGAATCATTCTGGATATGCCAGTTTCGGGGCATCACTCCAGCGAATACAAAGTGCCCGAGCCTGCGTGGCAGACGCTCGCACCGGGCCTTCACCGTCAGGCAAAAGCGACCGCACGTATTCCCGAAAATGATTAAGCGAAGATCCCTTTCGGTTTGCAGTTTCACCGTCTACCCACCGATTCTAGTCGTGCCCCTTGGCACCAGTTGTATATCTTGCAAATCTGCGAGAAAGGTCTCCATGAATTTTTGCAGTTATTTGCATCGAAAATACTCTAAGGAACTCTTTCTCAGTGAGTTCCTGCCAATCTCTTGGTTGTTCTTTGTCAAGAAATGAAAGGAAGTTCAGCCTCCTAAAGTTGCGCAACCATATTATGACGCAAGCTTCCCATTCGTGAATATCCCACGATTCACAACAGATGATGCTGAAACCTGCGGTATTCCAGTGGCACTGTACCAGTGGGTTTCTTTTTCTTACCGCGAACGGCGCACCTCTCCAAACCACGGTACGCTGGCGCCATCTATGAAAGGCGCGGCGAAACCTACCGGCCTTCGTTTATTTTGTGAGCATTTACATTCTTCGAACGCTAAACTGCAGGGGGCGCTAGCAAAGAGCCAGTTTTTTTTCAAGGCGCTTCCGTAGCTGTTTTGCTATTTACAGTAACCACTACTTCGTCATAATTTTTCTCAGAAATTTAACACGAAACTTTTTATAGCTACACTGATTCCATTGTTGCCGTTTTTGATACCTGGAGCTGATTTTTTCAGACGAATGATCCGCTCCTATCTCCAGAGCGCGACCGCGTGACCGAGATCCCCGGCACTGGTTGTCGTTAAGCTTTAATAATGAAAGCCGGTGCAGGCGTTTCAGGTCGCTACTAGTGCTGGCTTGCGAACGAGTAAGCAAACGTATCCACTGACGTTTTTAAAACCACGTATTTCTCGCTCAAATGCTTCATTTTGCCTCATGGAGTGACCCAAGCACACAAGCCAACGAAAGCCGGGCACAGGCTTGCCGGCTAAATTATACTCGCCCAAGCGGAATTGTTTTTGCATAGCCGCGCACAAAATTTCCCCGAGCTTACGTTGGCAGACTGCGAGGTAATATACTCTTGTTGAGCTCCGCATGAATAATGAGTTCAGCATGCATACTCTTTTATCGCATAGCGAGCGAGCTCAGTCACTTGACTTGCAACAGCAACCTCACCGGCTAGCTGAGAAGCGAGTTTTCGTAGCGCCCGTTAGCACACGAAAGGGCATTGCACTGGCCGTTCATATCTTCGCCACTCCGCGCCGCTTAGATTACAACAAGCATCCTCGACTTCTCGTTCTACCAGGCTAGTACCAACGCCAAAGAAAGTGCATGTCGAAATCTAGAAGCACCTAAGAACTGGAATCCATCATGGATTATGTTAATTTTTACAGCCTGGAAGGCATAATCGTAATCTATTCGTCGTTGCGCGTAGTTTTCGCATTAATTATGCTTTTCTTTATAGAACACCAATAACCATCGATTATTTCCCGATAAGGCGGAAAAATGAAGCTCGAATCGAGGCCTTGCCGCATAAAGCAAGGCTATTTTTATGCCGCAATGCTGCAGAGATCGATCGTCAGACGAACGACTTTCCCAAAGCGAGAAACCGGCTCGCGCGGACAACTCCCGCCACCTATCCTAAAGGAAGGAAACTATTTGCTCAAGATGAGTTGTCGGGAGGGCGCCAGCGTAGAAGCGGAACCAAAAGAACTTCGCCGCTCTCTCGCTTGTATTACGTTCGCTGTTGATGGGACAAAGCGAGAGGCAGCAGCACACAAACGTCGCGTTGCCTACGCTGTGGTGGCTTGTACGAGCGTAATGTACGCGACACTCCCCGCCGCCTTTACACGGCGCCTGTACGTCAACGCAGCTGTTTTTCGTTTTTCTTTTTTTCAGCAATGACGACAACTGCACAATCGTGCGTAACGTACAGCCTCGTTTTGCGGATTCAGAATGACCGACAACATGCACTCTCCTGTCGTTCGCTCTGCGTGAAACAGCTGCGGTTGATGCGACAGAGGCGTCAGGATAGAATAAAGAAGCGAAAGAAAGAACAGTTGCGGATACGGCGAACGGAGAACCAGTAGATAAAATGGGACGTCATGTCTCGTACGTCCTGCGTTAAGATCGTCTTTTGAAGACACGTCTCAGACGTAATGAACAGCGTTGCGTAGTACAGTTCTGTTTACGATAAATAAATAAATAAATAAATAAATAAATAAATAAATAAATAAATAAATAAATAAATAAATAAATAAATAACGACTTTATGCTGAATCACTACTTTTATGTGTCACTTGTCTTCTAGTTCACGTATTTAGTGTGTTATAATTGTTTTGAGCGCAATTTTGTGATTGTCTCATTATTATTATTATTATTATTATTATTATTATTATTATTATTATTATTTGTTTTTGTGTAAATGCACAGAAATAAAATCACATCAGGACTGCACGATATTAGAAGGGAAGTATCAGTCACGCTGATATATATGACAAGTTTGTTTATAGATATTGCTCGCCGCACCTCGTTGTCCAGCGGAAATGATTAGTTCAATAAATGCAGCGGTATACATAGCTCTTAAGACTTTTGAACCTAATATTATAAATAACTTGCGAGCAACGCAGTTGTCTTTAACTCAGTTGGAAATGCTCCCTACATTTACGTACTAGCAATGGTCATTATTTATGCATTTGCCGATGAGTGAAAGCAATTGCATATAGGGCATGCAAAAATTATGTGCCTTGAATGTGTGTATCAGCGCTAGACGTACACGTTTAGCGCGTGAAGTGTGCCAGGATATATTCAACTGAGCAAGCAAAGAAAACATACACAGCACACCGCAAGTATATTCGCCGACTCAAAGAGCGTCATTAATGGATGTTTAATGCTCTCTTTATGATAGTTACATGCACTCTTAAAAAGAAGCAGACATTCACGAAATAATTACTAGGCATTCACTAGCCACAAAAACCACTGCCTTCATCGTATAGAAGCAGCGCAAGAAAACAACAAAGATACAGAAAGGAACACACGGTCAGAGCGCTATCACACTGAGGTTTCATTGAAGAACGCTTACAGATATACACCCAGCTCAGTATGACAACCCACTACCTTCTTAGTGTTTGCAGGTAGTAAATGTGTATATACGTAGTGAATTTTATTACCTGCTGAAGTTAGTGGACAGCGTATATATATATATATATATATATATATATATATATATATATATATATATATATATATATATATATATATATATATATATATATATATATATATATATATATATCACAAGCTAACCCTGTTCTTAAAAAACATTAGTTGAAAGTATACCAACTAAGTTCTAATATAAACATCCGTGCAGCAATATTCGCTACCTTGTTAGCATTGTTTCTAAAGCGAGTAAACAAGAATTACCGAATATGTTTACGGAAATTATATGTGCTGCATGAAAATGCCATCTGATTACGCTTCCATTACAAAAGCGAAAAGAAATACTATACCGTACGACATCGTCCCGTTGCCTAATTAACACTCGCCAAGTACTTGATGCAGTTACCGTCGTAAACGCACAACACTACAACTTGAGATAACAGAATATGCACTGATTTATACACACCCCTACAACACCCCCTAACCCTCCCCCCCACCCCACAAAAAAAAAAAAATCCAGATAGCCAATGACTTGGTATCCAAACCAACCCGTGTTCTGCTTACACCATGGGTAACACAATCCCAAAGTCGAAATTCTGGATAAACCCCTGTGGGTCAGGTATGGAACGTGCACTTCAGTATAAGGAGCGCGGAAACTGCCCAGATCTGTTGGATGCTTGTGCGAAATCACGCACTTAATTCTTCTCTAGCTGAAGCAAAAGTTGTATAAACCCAGGTTAATAATATTAAGGAATACTGGAATGGGGCACGTCAACACCAACCAAATACACCAGGCTGATATTCACAACAGCAGATATCCCGCATTTACGAAAACTACCGGGTGCTATTTTGCTCTCATCGCCACCGTTATATCTACACTTATTTGCTCTCATCGCCTGCTTCATGCATTCTACCTACACATTACTATATATCTGGCTCACATGACTATAAGACACACTGGTGGTATATATACACCCAATGTGGCTCATGTGGCATCCAAGGAGGTTGTAATTGAACAAATGTACAATTTTCGAAGAATGTTGTGATCGCTAAAATGAAAACTAGTAGAAACGACGCTATTCAGCGAAATTCTTGTTTTATGTCACGCTGATTACACAGGCTAGGACTCAAGGTCAAGCTAATAGTTAATACTGCCCAGAAAAGAAGCTAGATGAAACTGCTACACAGTACACAAGCACGGCAGGTGGCAACTGCGCAATACGTTTTCAAGGTGGAAACGCTCTGCATAAGTGAATACTGCCAGCGTCCTTGGTTAATAAACTTGGATTGTCATGTAAAGAAACGTCGATGAACTACTCAATTGTAGCACCGAAGAGCGTAATTAGAAGCCCAACTCTCTCATGATAGCGCCAATTTCGTGCACCGAGGATTCCTCTCGTGTACAGAACATGCAATATCCAAACAACAACTGAATATATCCGCATTATGCAGACTATACTGCCTTTCATACCCCCCTTCTTCAGTCCCCTTTGCTCTCTCGCGTTCTTCGATCACAAGCTATGGAATATCACGTTCTCCGGTGTATCACGTTTGTCGAGAGACGTGTGACATAAACTTGTCAATTCTGGATTATTTCAGAGCTGTTGGTTTAGAAAAAAAAATCAAAGCGCGGAATCGCTATCATGTTTAGCACCGCATGCATGGCCTAACTTACAGGCGTTCAAGCGAGCGCTGAATATCCTTACTCCGCATGTTCGAGTACATACAGGTGCATACTCGAAAGAAATTAATGTTCTAAATGGTTTCCCCCCAATCGCCAGCGTCCATTTCGTGTTCCGGGTTCCCTACTACCATACGCAGCCATGCACGCAGCGAAGTGTTTTTGTCGTTGTTGGGATAGTTGGACATGTGTTGATCGAACTATTGGCACGCATGTAATAGCAATCGATCATATAAAGAGCTGGCTGCCGCTGAGCGTTATGACGCTATCGACTTAAATGTGCGCAGAACACAAAACGCATAATACAACTCCGGCTTCTGCTCTTTCATTTTTTTCTCCTCTACACCAATTCTTTATTTATTTATCTATTTATTTTTTTGAGCGCATGGCGTCCCACAGCTGTCTTTCGGCATATGCAGTCGAGCTCAGCTGGCTTTTGCTATAGATACGACCACATGCAGTTGTTCATGTCGAGCCACATGTCCCGGCATGCGTCGCAAAACTTCACGTGCGAGACTCATTAACCGTGTGTACTAGCTGCATGCTGGAGGAAAGCAAAACATAAGGCCCGATAAACACACAGAGAAGTGAGAAACGAGAAATCTTGGATGTCACTGCAGGGCATTTCAGTGAACTTGCGCGCACGAAGAGTGAGTGAGTGAGTGAGTGAGTGAGTGAGTGAGTGAGTGAGTGAGTGAGTGAGTGAGTGAGTGAGTGAGTGAGTGAGTGAGTGAGTGAGTGAGTGAGTGAGTGAGTGAAGATCCTTTATCTGGCAGCAGAGGTTGGTTAGCACGTGGACAACCCTTTGTAATGCAGTGGAACATTCACTTCGATAGCACTTAGTCCTAAAGAAAACAGGGTCCAGTCATGGAAATAGTTCATTAGTAGTAGACTGGGTCGCTTTCATGTTACAGTATGCAAAGTAATCGATATACGTCGAAATGTGGTGCACAAGATGATGAGTTTGATTACATTTATAGTGATTACATTGTACTGATTACATTACAACTGACCGAGGTCGCATGCAGTGTTATTGATCTAGCGTCATTGTGTACCTGTGTAAAACTGTACCATTCGAAGACTGCTAAGCATACCATCGGATCATACGAGAACAGTAGACTTGTCTGAAATTCTGCCCGAACTTTCCATCAGGCGTGTGTCACGTAGTTGTCAGTTAGCCAATTTGATTTTTTTTTTCTTTGACGGCTGTATATGAGAAAGAAAAGAGATACAGAATGCCTGATCATTCCGATCACGGGCCTATTTGCTGCGTGGAATTCACGTAATATCCTCAGAGCACGGACGTTCCCTTTAGAGAAAGCGAAGTGCTATGTACGCGCTGCACGTGCAAAATAAAAAAAAAGGGGGGGGGGGGAATAAGTAAGGTAACTAAGTTACATATATAATTTCGGAGCTGAAGGGGAGAGGAAAATAGGGGGGGGGGGGGGGGGGTAATAACAAGCGATATTAAGGCGTGACGAGAAAGGCCGACGGTTACACATGGATTCTATAATTGTAAGATAGTTGGTTATACAACACGTTTTGTTGTTGAGCTGCGACTTGTGAACACGTAGTCCGCAAATGCATGATTTAAACTGTTTACCGAGACAAGCAACTATTTTCACGTCATTGGCCCTGCGAATACATTGATCAGAAGAAGAAAACAAGAAATTTGGGTTTAGCAGAAATTGTTTTACATAGTACTGAGCAGACGGTCTAAGGTTGCCGTTAGGATGAGCAAACTGAGTCACGTTACTTCATTTCCAGTCAACAATGCAACTGCGATAAAACTGTCAATTCACGAGGTAAACGGAGAACTTGAAATTACGAAAATTCTTAACGATTCCGGACATAGGTGTAAACGGTGGCTTTATTAAACATGCGTTTAAATGCGTGCAAACTGATTCGCGTCCAGAGAAGCCAGCAACAGCCACACCTGAGCCATGAGCAACAGCAAGCAGTCAAAAGAGCCTGGTTACAGCATTATGTAAACAGAGTCGCAGTGCGCTTGCGCGGGGCTTACATGCATCACTACGGAGTTTCCACCTACACGTGCAGCCATAGAGAAAAATAGTACACAAACAAGCACACTACACGAATAAAAGAAAAGGCGGCGCAGTACGAGAGGAGTCGAATGTCGCAAGCTTTGTTGAACAGTGAGCATCACTCCCACGGCCAAGCGAAAGTTTTTTCTCGGCTTCAACGAGTCTCAAAAAGCTTCGAGGAGGTCCCACGTGTGAAAAACGGGAAGAAAAAAAAAAAGAAAAAGAGAGACACTCATAAAAAGAAAGAAAGAAAAATAAAATCGCCCCCAACAGCTACAACACTTGCGCCTCGCCCTCGGGGTGTTTCTCCACATGGGTCGTCCCGTAAAGAGCCATCTCGGTGACGTTTATAGGCTCTAAAACAAACCGCCTAAAAAAAAAAGAAAAAGAAAAATCGAACTGTAGGAAGGGAAGAGGCTATGTGGCGCGTCTTCACAACAAGAAACAAAATTTCCGGGTGCAGGGAACTAGCGTCGGTTCGACTCTAGCGGCGCGCAACCGGCATGGGGTGAAGCAGGGTCGGTAGAGGCGACGGAGAAAGGCAACCGCAGGCGCCTGGGAAGGAGTGTGGAAAAAAAAAAAAAGTGCCAGCGTCAAACCAGATGCCCTGCTGTGTGTTACGCGTGCCTTACGGGCATAGAACGCGAAAAGCGACTTTCTTTCCGCTGTCTTCAAAGAGCTAGAAAAAAAAAAAGAAAGTTTAAGTGCGTTTGGTGGTGTCGAGCCAGTCCAAGATGGCCCTAATGACGTCGGCCGGTCCTTTGAAGACTTGCGATGTGTATTGTAGGAGACGGCCACCTTGCACGGTCAAACGATGCAGTTGACTTTTTTTCCCCCTTTACTTGTCTGAAAGGGACGAAATGGAGAAAAAGAAGAGGAAAGAAAAACGGGGTTGTTGCTTGGCAGAAAGCTAACTCGATCCGTAGTTGTCGGTCTGGGCTTCTAACCATTGTTCACGCCACATTGAACTACGGAATGATGTTTGCCGTACTTCGAAATGGAAGAGGGGGGGACAAATAGGCCACGTGACCGGATGTGCATGCCGGAACTGTTGCTGGAGAAGCCCATCTTGCTCTCCACGACATCGTGAAACGGGTCGCACTAGCTGCCCATGGGAGTGCGCGAACGCGCCTCTGCTGTGTTTTGTTGATGATCTGAAGTGTCGGTTGGATATGCCCTAACACGAAAAATTCAACGCTGTTCGCGTATCAAAGTGAAAAAAAAAAAAAAAAATTCACGCGCGAACACCGGGTGGTGACCTGCACTGGATTGCCGGTTGTGATGCGACCAAAAAATTTTACTGTTGTATTTTTGCTCCGCAACGTGCAGCGCCTTGGAAATAAGGAATCAACGCGGGCAAACGTTTCGTCCGTCGACGTCGTCGTCGTCCAGGTCGCGGTAAGTTCACGTTATTTACACCCTCGGCACGAAATGTGGTTGCGTGTTTGGCATAAATAATGAAGCGCGTGGCTCTACCGAACATGACTTGCAGGCTGCGTGGCCGTTTCCGAAGCCGTGAAAGATTGGGCAGAAAAGACAGCCTTTCTAATCCGGCGTCGCCCTGGGTGTCTTATATATATAAGGCAAGCCACCGTTCCGGATTTCAAATCGCGTGAACGTTACCGCCGTGCGGTGGGTTATTTATGTAGGTGTGCGTTCGTTACAGAACCGGGTGGACGAGGATGGAGAGGGCGAAAGGCACCATGAAGGGCTATTAAGGCTTGTACCTCATTAATGTCACAGTTATCTCTGAAAAAAGTCAATATTTCCAGTCGTGCGTCACACAGAACACGTTTGCTTTATTTCTTTAATCCGAAACTGGAGAGGATAGTTCATTTTCCTTGCTACATAAGCATAGGCTGCCACTCACCGTCCAACGTGCAAGGTAAAGGAAACCATTCACAATGAAATGTTTCGGAAATGGAATGTCGTGCATGTCGCGCTGGAATATAGAGTGAAAACAGAGGCAAACTGTGCGTAACTTGCTGGTCTGCTGTTTGTGATAGGCCCTGCATAGAAGAGTCGTCAGGCGTGCGAAAACAAGACCGCAGTATCCACGAAGCATTGCCTGTACGAAAAAGAATTCCGTTGCTGCATGACGTTGCTCTCGGGCGTCCAGCTGGATTCCCGCGAGCAATGACGTCGACTGGCGTGGAAACGAGCCAGTCGTTAAAGCTATGGCCACTCGGAGGAGATTACGCAACACTCGTCCTGCGTGATAGTTGGTTATTATTTGTTCTGAAAGGCAGTATAGGCGGCCAGCGCTGCGCCGCCTCTACGCAGAAAAAAAAAAAAAAAAGACTGCGTACACCGGGGTTTATACAACATCCACCCACCCCCAACACCTCCTCAAGTGGACTCCCCCCCCCCCCAAATAAGTTTGTCAGCTAACCATTAACTAAGCATACACCCTCCCTCCCCGAGATGGAAATTCTGGATAAACCCTTCGGCAGACATTACTACACTACAACTAATTAGCATATAATAGTGCCGTAGTGTGATAGAACGAGCAGATCAAGCTAACTGTGCAGTTAATGCAGGCTTAACGCAAACGCGAAACAACTGATAACGCTATGGCGCCATTACATGTCAATCAAAACCACCCCATCTCGATCCCATTACTGATTTCAAGAACGAGAAAATATCACTAACACCATGTTCTCGGCGTACGATGGAACTAAATGGTGGACGATCTCACGATTCCTGTCTATAGCTGTGAATACGAAGAACAAACAGCACGAAAGAAGTATAGATTGGGGCAGTCGTCATGTTGATACGCAATCACTGAAGCCTTCCGCGCTAGTCAGACGTGTAGGATGCTCATGCGGGCTGGGCTAACATAACAATCTCTCGTATTAAGCGCAAGGCATGACATTTCACGCAAAGCTAAAGCTCACTCAGAAGCATGCTCTATAGAGTACATCTGGCAACCAGGTTAACGATATATATATAGCTCCCGTTCTTAGGCTGGCTGAACGTTTCTGGCAATACCTGAAACGCTCGATTGTCAATTAAATCGAACATCTATTATATGCACCTCCAGAATTTGTGTGCAGATGGTGGGTATAAAACGGAATTTTAGAAAAAAACGAAATGCACAGCGAAGCGAAAATAAACATTCAAAACGGCGCTCAATGCATTAACGTAATTCGCGCGTGCTCCTGGTATATTCAGGAGCACGCATTAATAATTAATAATTTATAGGGTTTTACGTAAAAAAAAAAAGCATGATTATGAGAGACGCTGTATCGAAGGTCTCCGGCAATTTCAACGACCTGGAGTTGTTTAGCGGGCAACAGACATCGCACAGTATACACGGGCCTCAACATTTCGCCTCCTGCGAAATGCAGCCGCCGCGGCTGAGATTCTATCCCGCGACCTTCAGATCAGCAGCCGAGTGCCATAGGCACTAAAGACCATGGTGGCGAGGCCGGATCACGCAGTGATGTGAAATCAATAGCCTGGCAAGAAATTGTGCCTTGACATAACCAGGAATTGGTTCAAGGCCTTTTGTTATACAGAATGTAAAAATTGTATTCTTTTCAGTGTTAAAGAGACTATTGTGTTTTTTTTTAATACTTATGCGTGCAATCGTCATTCTTTCAATTTTTGGTATTTTCCAGAAAAAATAAAAATATCGGGTTACCTGTTCTTTTCTTTTTTTTTTCACGCCTCTCAGTATTTCATGAAATCTTACATCTTCAAAAAGCGACTGCAACAGAAAAATATAATGTTCTTTCATAACAAATCTTCTCATCTTCCAACCAGCATATTAATGTACAGGTGATTATTTCCGAAGTTATTAGATGTGTAAGAATCAGCGCATTAAACAAATAAGGTACGTGTATACTATACATCCACGTCATGGTCTATATTATTGCTTACGATAATTAATATACCTCTTTAAAATTAATTTTCACAGCTTCAATTTCCACTTGTTGCGTCACAGTACCATTGGTTTTCATACTGGCTTTATTTTCCCGCCACCTCCTTTCCGGAAGCGAAATAAAGCGTCACCTGCCTTAACAAGTGCTGACATCGTACTTCAATATACGCGGCCTCCCAGATTTCAGCGGCACACTGGCATAATCTATCAAACCACACAAGAACACTCATCACGATTGATTCATGTATTGACCAGGCCCCTTCATAATAAAAATTTGAAAACAGAATTAATCAGTCGTGTGGGCGTTAGAACAAATTTTCTACATTTCATTTTTTACTTTTATTATACTGTCAGCCTGACTGGGCTAAAACAGGGGTGTAAGAATAAAAAATACAAACATACATATTGAGAAATAAGAACTCCTATACAGTCATCTATATTAAACATGAAACAGTGATTGGCAACGGATAGCCACAAAACACTACTCAGAAGCGCAGGCATAAAGTAAACCATATATACAAGCATAAACAAGCATAAAATGAACTATATATCTTGGAACGTAGTACATCATCGCATCAGCCCCGTCTTGGTCTAAGTTCTGTGACTTTGTAAACACTAAACCAATAATCCGAGTGGATGAAAACAGCGGGACTTTAACGTGAGTGATAGCTCTTCTTATAGAATACGCAGGTACCACGCTGGGTACCACAGAGCCACGTCCGCAATGGACGGATATGAGGGCTAATTTCTCAAGCTTTCAGAAGGTCTATTTAATGACAGATGAGACTTGAATCGCCAAACGCAATGACATGGAATAACGATTTTGCAGAAGATAAACTGATTATCACTTCTACAAAACATCTTAAATTGTTTCTTATATGCCTTCCTTTCGTCGTTGTTTTCCGCAGCTTTGCTTCAGTGTACTAATATTATATCCGCGCTTTCACTTGGTTTACAGGTTAATATTATTTACTCGTGTGTTGTACTGAGTCTCCATAAGTCCAATCTTTAATTTGACTCACATGTTCTCTTTTTCTTTTTTCTTTTATCACCTCGCGCCAAAATGTGGCATCCAGGGCTTGGGGATTCTTTGATGATAACATGTCTTTGGGTACTAAATTAGATAACTCACGGCTGACGTACATACTCATAAAGCAGCTAAAATTATACGCACACCCAACCGATTCAATATCTCTAGGTAAATTTACGTGTATCCGCCCATTGAAAAGGAGTATTTAAGTGCTTCTTGTGCAAGTGTTGCAGACAATTTAGAAAGCTTAAAGGCGATAATGGCGACCATGCCTTAAACAGAATCAGTATAGGAAGGAGACTAACCAGACAGGAGGAGATAGTTAAGGGTGCAGTCGTGCACACTGAGAATGGGTTACATCTTCGTCGCATTATGTGCACAAGGAGCTGAATACCCCCCCAGCTATAGATACCTACAATTTCAATGACTGTGGGCGCATACGATGTGCATCGACGGTGCAATCATCAACGGATGCAATTGCAACGGCAATTAGAGCAATGATAGTGAGAGTGATGCTGTGGCTACAGGCGATGCTAGCCTGGCGATAATTAGAGCTCACGCGTCCAAGTATCGAAAACTCCAATACAAGCGCTCTTGTGTAAACGCTATACGTCCACTCGGGCGTATTGGCCCGTGGACAACAGAGCCTTCAACACGAACTAAACGTTTGAAGGCACGGCGGTGGCCTCGCGTTGGCTAAGTTTCCGCAAATTGGCTAAGCGAATCGACACAAGAGAGTCAGCCAAATCCACACGAAACTCTCAGCAATTTAGCATATCAGCCGATCCATTGTTCATTCCGAATGTGCGCTGGTACACAGGCGCGCATGCGAGATCAAGGTGTTGGCCAAGAGGGCTGGAAGCCAATGTTGGGATTACGGAACACAAGCTCACGTCGAACTGCGTCACCACGTATATAGTAGCACGCAAGGCACACCCAAGGATTTGTAAGCGTTGATTAGGCGACGAGATAGTGGGCAACGCCGGAGACCTTGAAAGGGATTGAAACAAGGAATACCTGCGAGTAACCAGCTGCAGCTGAAGAACAAAAGACCGATCAGACATATGAATCAGGTGGGATTAGCGGCGACTGCACAGAACGAGGAAGCTTGCCGATCGAAAAACAAGAACTCGCGAAGCATGACAAAGAAACAAGAAGAAAAATCGAACGTTCGTGTAGCGGACCCTCTGCAGAACCGCAGACCTGTGCACGCGTGCGCGCTTCGTTCTCGGAATCCTGCGACACCGGCTCGGCGGGAATGCAAGGAAGAGCAAGAAATCAGAAAGATTAGTGGCGTTGAACGGCGTTTACCTCGTCGCTGTTACACTGATGGAGGCACGGGGTGGTACAGGAACGCGGCATCGGCGGTCGCGGCTTCAAAAGACGAACCGCCCGAAGCCCCCCCTCCCGACTGATTTACGATGAAGGATACGTCCTCGAATCTCGACGCGACGCTGTATACCCTGCCGTCATCCTCATTTCGGACACCCTCCCTCACTGACGGTGCACAGCCATCTGAGGCAATGCGACCAAGAGATCTCCGAGACAAGTGCAGTGGAGAAAGTGGGACTGGATTATATATGCTGCGTAGTTCGTTACGGATAGAGAGGCGCACGGAATAGCTCGAGCGTGACGTCCACTTTAGCTGTGCATGCGTCGGTCGTGATCGAGCGGTTCAGTGTGATGACGTCACGGCGAACGCCGACACCTTTGCTCGTATGTATGTATGTATGTATGTATGTATGTATGTATGTATGTATGTATGTATGTATGTATGTATGTATGTATGTATGTATGTATGTATGTATGTATGTATGTATGTATGTATGTATGTATGTGCGTGCGTGCGTGCGTGCGCGCGCGCGTGTGTGCGTGTGTGTGTGTGTGTTTTGTCTTGTTCTTGTAAGTGATATTGCTAAGCTCCACATGTGACCGACGCTGGATATTGCAGAAGGAAGTTTCGGGGAGTGAGGACTCGCTTTTATCCATACATGTAACTGCCGCATACGGGAGAAAGAGCACGATGTCTTCGATTTAGGTCACAGACTTTTGCTCTTGTAACAGCGGCATATACGTGCTTTACGTAAGAGAACACCACACCCCATAAATGCTATGAGTGTACTGTGCTATGACCTGTATCCGAGGATTTTTACCGGGAAACATCACTGCGCGAAATAATGTTGCGCTAGTTGAATAGTGGTTGTAATGGTGCTTATTAAGGGAGAAGGCAAGAAAAAAAAAGCAAATATCTTCTTGATTAGGATAGCACCCCTATAGAAAACATCAACAGGAACAAGTGCCATGCAAGCTATATAATCAATAACCACACAACAATCAAACAATTTATTCAAACAATATAACCGGTTACGAATTGACATCTTTTACAAAACGAAAAAAAAAGACAGTAACGGAATCTAAATAAGGAAATGAAAAAGAGCTCAAAGTGAACGCTGTGACTACATTACGTGTGTTGCGCACGTGTGCTTTCGAGCCGTAGAAAGGAATATGATAATATGTATAACATTAAAGAGCTAGCGGAGTGGATCACAAGAAGAGAGCAGGGTGGATCACGTGTTCAGAGCGGCTTAATGGAAATCAAGAAGCAGGAGGAAAGAAGGAAACAAAGGCAGGAATGTTAACCAGAAAGGGGCACGGTTGGCTACCCAGAGCTGGCGGAACAGACAGATAATAGAACAAGAGAGGAGCAGGAAATGCCAGAGGCCCGTGTACTGCACGTTGTCAGTGCACGTTAAAGAAACCCAAGTGGTCTTAATTTCCGGAGACCTCCACTACGGCCTTTCTCTCCTATCTTTTTCACTCCCTTTCTCCCACCCCCACGGACGCTTAGCCGTGCTCCCTACATGGGTTGCAGAAATTAGCGTCCTTTCCTAATCGCATCATCATCATCATCATCATCATCATCATCATCAGGAAAGAAGGAAACGTGTAGGGACAATGTCCCAAAGAGCACTGTTTGGGATGCGCCATCACTCGTAGGCAAGGATGTAACGCGAAGGCAAGCTATTGAGAGAAGGCATGCAAAGAGCGAGGATCGACAGAAAGTAGGTGAGTTTGCGGGCGCAGCGGAGGAGCGGGTTAATTAGAAAAATATGAGAGCCGCCTTTACCTCAGAACTTGGTCGTGAACGAGAAGATGATGGTAACGACGGTATAAATTATGCTTTTAACTTCAACGTATATCAGGAGTTGTCTGTTCGCTCAGAAGGCTACAGGCTACGCGAAGTGCAAATTTATTCTGGGTAACTGAAATTGCCGGTTGATCATATTGCGCGGTTTCAATAGATATATTCCCCACATTCGCTTTCCCACTACGCATCTATGCAAGTTATACATGCTAAGAACTGAGGTGCAACACCGAAGCGCTAAGTTACGCGCAGACAGCATTCGAAACTTGCCATTCCATGCAGCTGCTTAAAAAAAAAAAAAAGTCCGATCGTGAGGAACCGGAGCGTCGTCAGAATTTTTCCATCGCCAAGAATGTAGGCTTATAAGTGAGGGACTCATTATTCAGCTTCTGTATGCGTAACCTGAGGCAAGCAGCTCGATGATTGCACTTTGAAGTGGTGTTGTAACACTTCCGATTGTGATGACAGAGATAACACGCTGCCACGGGTGCAGATGCTTACCAGACGGTATCCGAAGTCTGGTAACGCATGAGCGGATTTTTCCCATCTTTCCTTTCATGAAATCGTGCGAAGGGCATCGGTCAAATTAAACACACGTTCTCTAGAGTGGAGTATAAAAAAGCGAAAGAAAGAACGTTACGGGGACAGGTGCGAAAGCACGTCCTTGACACTGGCGTCTTCGGATAACGCCTTCCGTGCAACGAATAGCTCAAGATGGCTCAAGATGCAAGGGCACATATGGAAAGTCGTAACGAAGTTCTCTCTCTCTTCTCTCTCTCTCTCTCTCCCTCTTTTTTTCGAAGCTGCGTATTTTTCTATTTATATGGAGGCAAGAGAGCTTACTTGGTGCAGCTTCGTGCCCTAAATGTTGTGGAATAAAGCAATGCTTGACATGCATTGCTATGTTTGACACCCACTGACAACACCTTGATAAGTGATATTCGCAAACTGCTCGAAGAATACTCGAGTGTTTTAACGAAGAGTATTCGATGTGCGGACGTTTACAAGTTACTTGTGTGCCGGTGATCAAATGCACGCAGAAAACCCATAATGATTCCAGTATATATATGCTCCACGTTCTCGTGCACTGACAAACCGGAATTTGTGCACCCTCACACAAAACGAAACGTCTGTAGGTTTGACGCGATCGAGAGTCACCAGCAGCGATGATGATAATGCTATGATGATGGTGGTGGATGTGGAGGAGGAGGAGGATAATCAGAGCAGACTTGCGTGGCGCAAGGAGTATGGGACAGCCATACATGGGGCTGTAACCTGAGAAGCTGTCTCGGTAAATTGCATATTTAGGCACGCATGATCATAACGTGGCCATTTAACCGACCTCCGCTGGAAGATGTGGACAGTCCATTGACCGTGGTGGTTTTCAAATTTTGAGAACATTAGGGAATAATGTTCCTTTTCGGCGAGATATTGAATCCCGTGGCCATCTAAGGAGTTCGCACAACTCTACGCCGGAGGCGCAGCCGGAAACAAATCAACTTTAGGTCACGTTTATTCCTATCCTTACAACGCCACTTTGTTTAACAATCGACTGAACAAGGCAAAGACCACCATCCCCTGCACTGGGTGTGCGCCAGTCTAGAAATGAGAAGAAACTAAAGCTTTATTATAAAGACGACGGCCTTATATGTCGCATCGGAAGGTGCCATTGAATGACCTCAGCGTCGACGTGAACGGCGGAAAGCGTGGCACAATGAATATCAAAATGACCCAAGGAAGGCCAAAAGCGAACCAAAGCATGCCAGCCGTATATATGATTAATCATTACCAAAGGTGATTAATGGTTTATTAGTGATTGTAGATGGGTTAAACTTCCTATGTAACTGGAACATACGACCTACCAGGGCAAGAACCCAATACCTTGAAAGGAGCCGAACCTGCTATTCCTCCCACTCGATACCCTCTAGGATACGAACACACGATCTTCAACTCCGAGTCATGCTCGACCTTCCTGGGATAAAGGAAGATTAAGATGGAGCAAGGGTAACTGATGTGGATTAAAATGGAGTGTCATCATCATGATCAGCCTGTCTATGTCCATGATAGGGCAAAGCCTTCTCCCATAGATGGAGTAAGGTGTGCATTATGAAGGTATGCAAGAGACGACGTAAGGCCTATGTTCAATGCAACGAAAATTAATGCCAGACAAGGCTTAGGGCAAGAGAAGGGAAAAAGTTGCTTGTGCACGAGGTGGTTAAATGGTATTCTCGAGATAATCTTCAAGACAGACTAAAGAACTTTTGAAAATATGTGCCTGGCTTCACATGTACTGTCACAAGGTGTCGACGAGCCTTTGAACACGATGGTAGTTAGCTATTAGAAACTTTTTTACGGAGTCTTGGCTATCTTTATATGTGCGAAATCAAACGGAACTGCAAATGACCCCAAGTCAGAGCATGGAAACACCTCATTTATTTAGATACAGTACCACAAATTTAGAGGTCAAGTAAATATGAGAAGGACGTAACGGAGTTGGGTTGGTCATTCATGAAGCTTATAGATGAGATGAATTTTTTTTAAGTACATCGAGTACTACAAGGGAAGGAAAATACGGTGTAAGTTACACATGGGTAAGGGATTTCATTCAGCCAAATGTGCGTTATGAGAAATCTCTGGCAGAAGGCTTTGTAGATGCTAAATATATGACAAGTAATGAACGTAGATGAGTATCATTTAAACGCCTTATTATTTAGTATAATATAGGTGACGTATTTTCCGCAAGCAGTTAGCAAAAATGTGACGGCCAACGAAAAATACCCAGCCGCAACTAACAGTCACTTATTGCGGACATCCGTTGCGCGATTTGAATCTCATGACGGATCAAGCGCGATCGGCAAGCCCACAGCCATGCACATGAATTATGGAAAGCAGCCAGCTCCCAATATCGCGAAATGGCGTGTGAGGAAGAGCTTACGGAGCCCCATAATTATTTTCTCAGCAAAATAAATAATGAAATACAAGTGGTACCGACGAGATTTCCGCTTTCTGGAGCTGTGGATTATCAATTGCAACACTGTGCGGAACGTGTAGGACACCAAATCATCACACCAGATATAGTGGCCCCACATCTGCGTCTTATTCCCGCGTCCAAGTGTTTCGCCCACGCTTTCCGCATGCCTCAGATGTAAATGTTGGCACGTTCGCTACGAATAGTTACCAACACGCCCACTTACAACTCCTTTTAAACGAAAACACATTAAAGGTAAGCGCGGTTCTCTGGAGCAATTAGAGCGATTAGCGCGAGCAGACCGGTGCGCGCAAAGGAAATGCTCACCGAACTGGCTCCGCATCCATGGGTAGAGAGGGCTGGGCATGGCCCCCGAGTTGTGCGTGGGCTGGCCGTTAGGGGGCATGCCGCCGTGACTGGGCGAGTAGAGCTGTTGCTGCGGCGGCGAGTGGTGGACGCCGGGCGGACTGCCGCACGCCGCCTGGTGCATGACGGGCGTCTGCGGCGGGACGCACTCCGAGGCCGCCCGGGCCGGCAGGTCGCCCGCGCCCAGGGGAGCTCCCTGCATCTTGCAGCTGGGGTACTGCGCCATGGCCGGCGGCACGGGCGCCTCGCTGGGCGAGCCGCGACAGTTCTGGCCGCCGTCCACGGACGCCGCGGCGGGCACGTACGCGCTCGGGTGCGTCATGCTCTGCGGCGGCTGTTGCTGTTGCTGCTGCTGGTGCGGCGTCGGAGGCGGCGGGGGCACGCCGCAGTGGTTACCGTAGTAGCCGCTCGGTGGGCTGGGAGAGTTCGGGGCGCTGTTGATGGCGCGGATCTCCAGCCTATCGTACGGCGGGAACCGCGGGTAGCCCTGGGGCGAGCCCCCGTACGAGTGCTGCTGAAGGTACTGCTGCTGTCGCTGGTCGCAGTGGTCGCCGTTGGGCTGCTGCTGCGGCGGCGGGGGTCCGTAGTGGTCGCCGCCGTTGCCGACGACCACGCCGCCCGACGCCGGCCGCATGTCGGGCAGGTACGAGTTGGCGAAGTACGAGCTCATGGCCAGGTCCAGGTCGCCGATCTTGGTGGCCGTCTGGGGGGGTTGCGGCTCCAGCGCGAACGCCTCGGCCGCCTCCAGCGCGAGGCCGGCCACTGGGCGCCTAGTTCCGCGCTCCCCTTCTTCTCAATGCAGCCACGCGAGAGGCGGCAGGGCGCGGCCCGGTGACGAGGTCTCGCTCGCTGTCTCTTGGCTTCTTCTGCAGGCGGGCCGAACGGCGCTCAGGCCCGCCGCTCGCACTGCTGCTGCTGCTGCTTCCGGCTGCGGGGCTGCGCCGCTAGCATCCAAGCCTGCGTGCACAAACAGAACGACGAGGATGTCACGTCGCGCGTACAGCCTCGACGGCGAACAGAGATCGCTATCGGAAAAGAGCCGAACGTGCATATCGAAATGCACAAATGCCACATGGTAGGGACACTATAGTGTTCGTATAAAACAGTGCTGCGCGAATGTTGACATGCAGGTTTATGGGAACCTGAAAATTTCAGAAGAAATATTTCGGAGGAGTCCAAACCACACAAGCATTGTCAGTGCAAATCTCGATACGCGCCTGCTATAAGAATGCAGCATTTACAGTAGCACGGTGTAGGTGGCTTCCGCATACTTGCCTGAAGTCGTTCTTTCGAGGGCCGAATTCTGCACTTCAGTTCATTCGGGGACATGTCTTTTTAAAGCGATTACATCCAGGACCGAAGGGCTGGCGGCGAAATGAGCCAACTGGTTTGTTTCAAACGCATAGCGAATCTTTGTAAGTATGTGCAAGCACACGCGTCACACGTCAGCGAGAAAGATTTTAACAAAGAAAACAAAGAAACAGCTGACGCGCATTTCTTCTTGAAGCCGACAATGCAACAAACCGGTAGTTCCCGTTCACAGCGATTAGAAAATTCCGGTCGAGCAGCACGTAGCGCACTGATACCACGACTATATGGGACCAAATAAATAATAAGCAAGTTCCCCCAGGGATATCCGCCGTCGTCACATGCTTAAGAAACCTTGAGTGGAAAGCGAACAGCGCGACCTGCACATGTGCCGTGTCTCTATTGGGAGGCACTATGAACGGTGCGAAGTCTCACGTGGTAGAGAGAAGGTCGAAGTAAGAAAGGAGGTGAGGGAGAGACAGAGATGAAAGAGTTGCAGGAAGACGAGTCGATAGAGGAGAAAGGCAGGGCACCCCGGCTGGCTTGAGACCAAGCCGTAAAAACAAACAGCGCAGCTTGTCGCTGAGCGGGGCGGCGGTTTTACTGCCTCGCTAACTCGCGAACAAGGAAAGTTGCGACAGCCCTCCCACATCTGATGAAGCTTAAAGATTGTGGAGTCGGTGGGGCGCGTCTCAATACACGATCACTGTCGCGCGGCACATGTAATTAATTATACGAATCTAGTGCTTCTGTCCAGAATTGACGAACAGCGGTTCTGTTGTTAAATTTAGATGTTGACATGCTACTGCGATTACTCGAAGTAATTTGATCAGTTTTACTTCTACGGCAGCGTTGTGTTCGTGAATTTATTTGTGATATAAAGTGTGAGAAAAGGTTGTTCAGGGAGGGGCGGATGGAATGGCGATAATCTAAGTCTTCAAGGCAACTTTCAGAAATGGATTTTTTTTTTCATTTCGCAGAAACATTTGAAATAAATGTCGGTAATATGACAACACAGAGAGAGTGTTTGTGCGTAATCCATGGAAAAGGGTATTCCATCGAAAAGAAATTTAATTCGAACTGCACGGAACTGTCCCTTTACAGAGTGCCTCAACCGAAGCACTCATAGGGGAAGCGGAGTGAATTAAGAGAGAGGAAAGGAGAGGCCCTTTCTCGAAACAGGAGATTGCCCGTACAAGCGAGCGCTGGGTCAGGGTACATCACTCCCCTTGCATTAGAAAAACCTATGGGTACCTTGCGGCACTGGGAAACGAACACAGTACTTCCCGCATAGAAATCGGATACTCTAACCACTGGGCAGTTCCACAGGGCAAGTGAGTGAGTGAGTGAGTGAGTGAGTGAGTGAGTGAGTGAGTGAGTGAGTGAGTGAGTGAGTGAGTGAGTGAGTGAGTGAGTGAGTGAGAGAGTGAGAGAGCGAGCAAGTGAGTGAGTGGCCATTTATCGAATAGACCCATTTATAGGAGGAGGTGAAAAAGAAAGGCGTGGAGGTCGACCAGATGCGCCTCCAGTTTGCTACTCCACCGTGAGGAAATGGATTAAAATAACGATGGAGAAAGGAAGATGGTGCGACTGCCGGGGTAGAGCACACGCGGCTATCCACTGCGGACCTATACACAAGCTATCACTCAGCCCGGTCGAGTGTAAAAATTGAAGTAATGCCCGCGTCACTTCGCTATAGCGCGCGATGGGCAGTGCCATGTTCTGAGAATGTTTTCCTCGGAAGAAGGCCTCTGGTCAAAACGGCCTAAAACATCGCGAAGAAGATCGCGTTCGTTGATAAAACCAGCACTCGTCGGTATTCCAACAATCGCCATTGGAAGTGTCTCACGTTGCTATGCGCTATGAGTAGGCTTTTGTAAAAGCCACAACTAACCACACGCGTCACAGTAAAGTTGCGTCACAGCGGGATAATTTCGATGGGATTTGCAGTTTCCGCAGCAGATCAAGTGTACAGAGACGACGTTTCCAGACGCTCGGGCCGCTCCGAAGTTTCGACAATGCGTCAGCAAGTGAATGAAGGCCCCTGGCAGCGTCTGTTCTCCACAAGGGCATCGGAACTACCGCGGTGTCCAATATATATGCCCCGCCATGGTGGTCTAGTGGTTATGGCACTCGGCTACTGATCCGGAGGTCGCGGGGATCGAATCCCGGCCGCGGCGGAGGCATTTCGATGGAGGCGAAATGTTGAGGCCCGTGTGCTGTGCGATGTCAGTGTACGTTAAAGAACCCAAGGTGGTCGAAATTTCACGAGACCTCCACTACGGCGTCTCTCATAATCACAGATTGTTTTGGGACGTTAAACCCCACAAATCAGAAATCAATCAGTCCAATATATGGAAGGACCGGGCGGCGTCATCAGCAATGTGGTCACGAACAATGCCACGATGTCCCGGCAGTCATTGGAATAGGAAGTCATGTCTTTTGTGCAGCCCTTGGTGGACACAAGCTTACCCAATGAAAGGCTTGACCTTTAAGTGTTTGGTTACTATGTCCTCCATCGCCCCGACCACGTGACGACAATAGATATGGCGACGCACCTCCTAAGACGTTAATTACGCCTTGTGTATAAGCCACCGCTTTCAAAGAATGCGAGCTCAGGCATTTCCTATAGTCATACGCCGGTCCATGAGCAAATGGTCTTGCTGTATCCTCGTCCTTCACGGTCAACTGCCGTGCATGATGCAAGCGATAGTTCTATATAAGTCGATTATCTCGAGCCTCTGCTATTATTGCCTTACGTCATTGTGTCGTCCGAGCGTCCACACGTCAAACATAGCTGGCCCATGCCGGAAAATATGCACATGCGCAATCGTGCAATAAACATGTGCTTCGTACGAGTGCGAGTTGGCCATTGCTCAATTGAGCATGCTGTGTGGTGAAACCTGTGAGCTTCCCGGGCGGCCTAACCCACCTTGCAGATGAACACTTTAGGCAATTGCAGAAGCCGCACATTCGTCATGCAGCCCTACATGAACACCTGCAGAAATCATGTGACGCAATCAAGCTTTCTTCGCTCGTCTCTCTGTTGTGTCCGTATATAATTGGTGATGCTGCTGCATTTGTAAAAGAGGGAGCGTAAAATTGACTATCCTGCGTTGTCGAAATAATTGCCCTACTTGAGGATATTACAAGAAAATAAAAATCAAAGGACCGAGTGCGTGTATAAAAGCGGGACGTTTATATACTATGACAAATTGTTCCACGACAAAATTGCACACCCGCCGTGGGCTTAGCAGCTATAGGTGTTGGCTTGCGAAGATCAAGGTCGTAGGATCGAATCCCGCGTCCACAGCGGTCGCATTCCGATGGGGGCGAAATAAAAGAAAACACACTTGAGCTTCGATATGGGTGGACCTTACATGACCTCAGGTGGTTAGAATTACTCCGTAGCCCTACAACGTACGGGCAGCGTGCGCGATAATAATAGCTAGTTTCGGCACGTAACAGAATATCAACTATTATTATCATCAAACTCGCCTTTACGCTGATGATTACCGAAATTCTTAGTAGACGTGAGTGCCCCTGCTGGCGCGCAACCGAAGAAGTTAAATAATAAACGTTGCTAATGCCGGATGGTTAGTGAATTACGTACTGACGCTGCTTTATTTAGTATTTTTACCAACCCTCTTTGCCCTGGGTACTGCTCCCAGCGACAGACTCTCGCCACAGAATTGTCACGCCTTGATGGTCGACCGCTGTCCGAGCAAACCATATTGGAATGCCGGACAGACAGTGTCTCGCAGCAGAAAGCCACGAAGGCTGTGCTCAAGTTTTTGCGCGCAACGGGCCTCGTGAACCGTCTGTGACACATGCCGTGCTTGTGTGTGTGCGCGATTTGACCTCTCTCTTTCTTTATTCTTTTTCCATCTCTTTCTGTCTCCCTTCACCCCTTCCCCCAGTGCAGGGCAGCAAACTGGATATTTTCTCTTCCGGTTAACCTCCCTGCCTTCCGCCCATCATCTCTCTCTCTCTCTTTACCAACCCTCGCCCCCCACCCGAAAAAAAAAAAAGAAACAATGTAGCTTCGGCTTTGCAGCGTAAATATTGTTTATTTCAGACACTTATTTATGTCATGGCGCAGACGGTAAGCCCAATCTCTTTCTGCACTTATGTCATTTAATGTTGTACCCTCTTGGAAAGAATAGGTGCTTTGCGCATAATTGATGATTTCGCGAGTTACATCTGACAGCCATTTGTGTCACCGAATTCCAGCCTTCAGTACTGTCAATGAACTGACATGGATAAAGACAGCATTGCACCGTGCAGATATAGGCCCACGCACTGATCCAACTGAAGCACAAATGATAGCTCTCCTTAATGTAACTGAACAGTTTCAAAATTAAACACCGCAAGACGTCAGTGCACATTGAGCTCAGCCGCGTATAGAAAAAAAGAAAAGAAAAGAAAAGCTTTCACGGCGTTGGACTTGTCGCCCAACGTCGACGTCATGCGGTCCTTCAATTCCACACACCAACTTGCGCAATAATGCGCGTTGCTGAAACTTCTCCATGTGTAGCTGCAGGAGGCGCGCGCATAAAGCGACACAACAAGAACGCACGCTTGTGCTCATTTCGCTCGTCGCTATTTGTCTTGCTTAAGCCCGCAACAACTCAAGGGACATCCCATACCAAAGGCCAGCAACACATTCTGCTATGCGGCGAAGCCGCTCGGGCGTATGCAAGGGATGTACGCTGAAGCCCCATACCATACTCTGCGCCGCCGATACACATATACCGCAATCTATACGTCCTTCCCTCCTCCTTCGTGCATTCAGGTCTCGTTCGAGCTGGACAACCTTATTTGTTTTCTTTCTCTGAAGCCACGAACTCGCGGTGACTGCGGCAGGGTGTACGCGTCAAGTCAGCTGCCCCTACGTCCACCCGCTGCGAGGTTGCAAAGGCAGATGGCGACGGCGCCACCACTCCAAGCTCGCCGCTTCTTTTTTGTTTCTATCGTTTGCGGTTTTGTATATCGCCACCCGCCGCCACCTCGAGTGTCAAGGCAGGGGTCGGCAGTGCCTGCGACGCGCAGCTCGCATAAACGAAGCGCGAGTGTCTCCTAAAGCGACGCCCTGCCCGAGGAACGGCAACGCTCCCGGGCAACTCGACTGATAAGGCCAATTAAGTCAAGCCACTGCGGGGTGTTAAGAGAGACGGCTTCCGAAGGCAGCGGCTGTATGAAAGTGGGCTGCCACACTTAGAACAAAAAAATAATGAAAGAAGCGCAGATAGCGAGACGGAGTGGGAGAGAAAGAAGTGGCTAAGCTGCAGCCAACTGGCATCTACAAGGCAAGCGGAAATATCGCTTTACCAACAAAACGCTGATCACGGTTAGGGAAACCTTTAAGGCTTGTAGTTAGTCACTAAGCAGGGCGTTTCAGTCAACTTAAGCCAACCCTTAAAAAAAAGAAAAACGATATCGACGTGAGTGTTACGGGAACCCAACCGTCTCAGTATTGTTTGCTGTCGTCTCGACCACCTTGATTATCTTTAAATAAGCGCAGCTAATTAATTAGCGTTTATAAGTTCACTAACTTGAAACCAATTGCTTTCGACGCAATATGCTCTATGGAGAAGTTGTAGAACACGTTAAGTAGCGCTCGGATCATGCATTTTCTTGATAATATGCGCAGAGGTTTTAATTTCTGCGGGCTTCTAAGAATGTACGTGAGACTCACAAAAGTGCTACCTGATTATACGCTTGCGCGGCGTGACATTAGCGCTCTCAAGCATGCTACGTCAGAACGATCCATGATGCAAGCAGGCCGCAGGCACAAACAGGCCGAGAGGACGAAAGGCGCGGCCACATCTCGTCAGCTTCTCTTACAGCTCTACGGAATTTAATACAGTCTGACAATGAACCACAGAAAGCCCTCGCAATAAACAGTATAGTCAAAGTTCCAGCGATGTAAGAGATGTCGACTGACTCGCGCGAAGACGTAACATGAAACTGCTCATCACCGTCTAATCCCTTTAACTCCTTCCCATCTCATCCCTAAGAGTGGCCAAAAGCCGTCATTTTCTTTCAATAAAGGTCACATTCATTCATTCTGGCGTGTCAAGTACTGTCTGCGTGCACGATGGAACGTTCGTTCATAGCATATTTGATAGGGCTAATGTTGTTGCGCACAGACGCCGACGCGGTACTTCTTCAAACCTCGCCCACAGAAAGTGCGCGAGGAGCCCGGGAAATTGAAGAAATTGAAATCTCTGCACATATTATGATAAAAATACGGGATACGTACATTAATCAACATGCTCTCCATTGAAAAATTGCGCTCATGGCAACAGTTCAAACGATAGTTAATTTTATTTTATTTTTATTTATTTAGAATGCCATCAGGGCCATAAAGCATTACATAGGGAAGTGGTTAAAATACAGAAACAAGATGCGCAGTGAATTTAAATAACACAATGGTTCTCCAGATTATACAAATAAATCAGTTGAAAAATAAGCAAACGAGTACAGTGAGTGCAAGTAACAAAGTAATTTTCCTGGTTATACAATGCTAGCTGACGTTTCGCAAAACGTTTTGTTGTTAGTAATAGTTGCGACACTTCTGGGAAGGTGCTTCCATTCCTGAGATGTACGGGGTATAAACGACTGACATAAAGACTTAGTTTGACATGATGCATTTCCTACCTTATTACGATGATCAACACGGTTTGAAATGTACTGAGGTCGCAGTGTAAAGGCGTCAATGGCGGGAAAATTTTATGAAACAGGGAAAGACGGGCGATTTTGCGTCGCTTAGCCAATTAAATGAGTGCTAGACTATTTTTCGTTGAGGTTATACTCGCAGTAGGGTTATAGTTAGAGATGATGAATCGAACAGTTATTTTGTACTGGTTCAAGTGAGGTGATAAGGTTAGCATGACGAGGGTGTAGGGTCCCATATTACAGATGCATATTTGAGTTTCGAGCGTATAAGAGTCATATATAGTAATAGTTTTAACGTAGGTTGTGCTTTAATTAATGTTATTTACCTCAGGTCATATTAAAACATATTCTGAGATGGTCAAGATGACGGTGAACCATACCAAGAAGGTTGCGTCCCTTTAAGGCACCCGTGGATTTCTTCAAAGGTTAGAAGCTATCTAAAACAACTTGTAGACTGCAGTGACAGTAAAGCTAGTGCTTCGAACTAGACAGAAGTTCAGTGGAAGATGGAAGTTTGAAGAGATGAGAAGATCACTGAATAGGTAATGTCGCTGGACCGAAGGTGTCGACAAAAGAACTTGCCTTAAGAAAACATATGGTCGTGCCTAAACAGTGACTCGAGCGAAATTCCCTGCTTAACAATTTCTAATCAGTTCGCGTACAGGACGCAGATTCAGTACGACAGTGATTTTTCACCATCTTTCTCACGCAGGACGGCACTCTAAATGCAATGACATGGAAATACTGAAGTCATTGCTCTAAAGAAACGCTGAGCGCAATCGCAATAAACTGGAACCTACATTCAAATCTCGTGCTTGCTTCCCGCATTGTTCTCTGATGAGCAAGAACTTCTAGAATTCGCACAGCTTTCCTTTTCCGATGCATTCGTTTAAAACCAACCACGCAGCTGTTCTTAATGAAACAACGAAAGACATACAATTACCGACACGATAGCAACGCGTATTGTTTACACTCCTCTCGTGTTCTTGCTTACACGCCTGCCTTATTTCATTATAAGCCCTCACCTCGCTCAGCTTTCTGACGTTGCAACTGGCCTCATTTTCTTTAAAACCTACACCCAAGCCTTCCTCATACCGCCCGTTCCAAAGGCATTTGTAACTATTTTACTTTTTTTTTTCCAACTGCCTGTTGTCCAGAATGATGCGGAACAAAAGCGAAAGCTAGAAGGAATATATCGGACACAGTCAAACCGGAAGGTTTAAGACAGCGAGTAGTGCTACGCAGAAAAAAAAAAAAGAAAAAGAAAAGTAAGGGCGTTGTTTCCATGCTCCAGCGTGGGACTGGTGTCAGCAAGCGGTTCGACATGTTTTCCGGGCTCTCTCGGGGCGTCTTTCAACGGGACCCGACAGAAACGACGGCGGAAAGATCGAGGTCGTGCGCTTCTAAAAGAGACAACGTCGCCTTCTCTTGCGGGCGTGGCTTTGGCAGGGCCTTCGCGCTTCTGCGCAGTTCCTTGCGGCGGTGCACACGCGGATACCCGGGCGTTTGTGGCAGAATGTTGCTCAGAAAAGAAACGCGCGCTGTCTCTTCTTCATTCGCGAAACCGAGACAACCCCAATGCACACCCTGCTTGGTATAAAAAGAAAATTCAGTCGTGACTGTACGTCCCACGCTCTCAGAAGAGTTACAATGGGCAGACGTTCATTCGCAGTTGTAAGAAGCAGCGGTGCTTGTAATAAGACAGTTGCCGGGAGCACGATGACTCAGCAGGTGCCTACGAACTTTCCATTGATTCGTTATGTTGTAATGGTGCTTGAATATTTTTTGGAAAAAGATATGGGAAACGCTTCAACGAACTTTCTTGAGCAGCTACGATGGGATGCAAAAGTTGTTGGTGACAGTGAGGAAAGGCGGCGAGGTTTAGAAAGTCGAAATAAAACATTCTTTTATATAATGCCCAGTTAACGTCGCATTACCAGTCTGTAATGAACCAAACTTGCAAACCAGCATCCACCCATTGCATGATTGAAAAGTTACCTACACTCGTACAGTTGCGGAAAGTTTCTGCCACCGGAATGAACGACCCCACTGCGAGTGCGTATACTGAGTTTTTGTTAGTCGGACATTGGCCTAGTCGTATATATAGTGATATTTTTTGCGCTTTAAAAGATTAATTCTCTCTCATTCTTTCATACTCCCTTGCCCCTTTTTAAGTGCACACAGCAACTGAAGATTACTTCTGTGTAACGCCACCATCTATACTTTACCCCTTCTCTCCCTCCTCTCTCCCTCTTTCTCCTGGAAAACTTCCCTTTTGCTACATACATAATTCCAACTGCAGTAATGACATGCGGTATTATCATTTAGGCACATCGTGATCATCGCAGCTCCGCAAATACTTCATTGCTTTCTACTGGCTGCTAATTATGGCAACACAGACCACCAGCATACTTGCATTTTCGAAACATGCCGCAATTCTCTTATCAGTGTGGTGTGATCATTTCTGAGCCTCGCGGTCGCCGCTTGTCGTTTAATATATGGCCGTGCTCGCGCTGTGACATATGGTATAAGATGGACCACCAACAAAGAGCCCACGGAGGTATAAAAGGCTGCCCCTGATAAGACTGGACTCCGATCATCCTTGCTCCCATTACGATAGGCAGGCGCTGCGAATAAAGCACAGGAACGGCAACTATATATCTAAATAATTGTAGGAAGTTGCAGTCACTGTTACTTTAAATACTATCTTTGAATAGAATCGTTCAAGAAACTATACAGAGGCTGTAAAAGAAGAGAGAGTCAGAAAATCACACGCATCCTGGCGAGACCGTCTCTTCTTCCCGCTCCCTACGTACTCGATTTGCTTAAAACGCACAGGGTTCTGAGCAGTGCACGCGCTCATGAAAGTTTGCCGTTGTAAAACAGGCACTTTGAATTGTACTACATTGCAAGTAGGTCGCAACGGCGAGGTCAACCTTTTTCAACCGGCATATACACAGCGCGGCGTGAACACTTGCGACCGGCGCGAACACGTGAGCAATGCACCGCAACATGTTCCGGACTTTAAAATAGGCCCCCGGTCGACAGCAGCTTTAAACGAATGGTTACGCCGACGCGATTTATGGCCACCGAGGAGCTGCCAGTGAAACAGGTTCGCACTGGCGTACCGTTGGGTCTTGTACAACAACAACAAAAAAAAAAAAAGCATTTCTTTTCCCGTTCTTTTCCGTTTTAAGTGCTTAAGAATTGTTGTTACACATAAGTTATGTACAACCACGGACTCCTTGTTATGCTTGTAAAATGACCCGGCTCCCACCCCACCCACACATACACACATACAAATGAAAGTATTATTTGGGAAACTTTACATTCGTGCACTCAGCTTTGCGTGCCTGGGCGAGAGCAAGGTTAGACACAAGACGGTTGATACACATATGACTGGTTTATATAGGCGACCGCGCAGAATACCTGCCGTTCTTTTTCTCCACCCATTCCGAAGAGATACAAATGCTTGTCTATAGGAAGCTGCAAATCGGTGCGAATAGCTGCATGCTTTTAATAATAAACGGTACTGGAGTCATATAAAAGCAGGGCACAGGCGTCATTGCTTGCATGACCGCAAGCGACGGTTCATGTGTACCATTAACTGAAAGCGAAAGCGCACACAACTATGCTTGCGCTGAAAAAAAAAAAAAAAGCTGCACAATAGGGGAATAAGAAAGAACAAATATAAAGTGTAACTCCTGTTGCTTCACTATCTAGCTCACACCAGTTATGCGCTATTTACGGAGAATCGGGCGAAGTCGCAACGGTGCGCAATCAGTCGAGAATAAAAAAAGAGCAAAAATTAAACAAGTAATAACGAATTCTGCCCAATAATAAATGATGCATTCTCTAAACGTCTGGATTCCTTGTCCTTCAGAGTCACGAGCACTTGATAATAAAATGAAATATAAATTGCAACTGAGTAATGTTTCAAGAATTTTCCGACTTCCTTTGTGTGTCCTTCCTTCACGGTCTTCAAGAACTGAACGATCGATTCCACACATAAGGCACGCGTAACGCCGCCGTATAGTGGACGGGAGGCCCGCATAAGGTGCCCACGGCCGGGGTGCGAGTTGTGTCCGGAGAAAGCGGCCCTTCGTTGGGTCAGAGCCACGCAACCGAGTTCTCGGAAAAGGCCTCAAAAGCGGAAGAATTTCGCCCGCCCTTCGGCTTTGGGAGAACAGTGGGGTGGCTGAGCCGCTCCATCACGCTTCCCGAGCCCGAGCGCGTGCCTTCTATTGCCTTTTCGTTTTTTTTTTCCCTCGTTCTCTACAGTCAAGGCTCCATTCTCTCTACCTTCTCCTTGCTACCTACGAATGCCGCGCAACAGGTATTCACTCACGCACGCACAGACTGGTTGTACGGAAAGGTCTCCGCGCGCATGTGCCACAAACACACGCACACACACACACACACACACACACACACACACACACACACACACACACACACACACACACACACACACACACACACACACACACACACACACACACACACACACACACTCGTTGCCTGGAAAGCTATGCAACCCCGAGTGGCACGCATGCGCCACTTGGGGGGAGAGACTTGACATCGTCATTAGTGCCACGACGACCATCATTTGTTTTCCTGGGCCGCCAGCCGGACGGCCCTAGATGGCCTATGCCGTCGTGAGTACTCTGAAAGGAGGCGGCAGGGGATGCTACAAGCCAACTGCGATGCTTTCTCTCCAGCGTTTCTTTGGAAGGCCTATCTGCCCGTTGGCAGAGTCTTCCTTTTCTCACCTGCGGAATTGAGATGTCGGCGTCGCGTGGGACTTCGAAGTAAGGGCCCATTTTTAGTGAGCGCCATGAGCTCCGGTGAGCAAGAAGCACCTGACACACAAGGGGACGTAGCGGAGCGTTTATTATACGAGGAGCTACGTTTATTTGCAATGTGAGAAGCGTCTCTGACGTCTGTGTTAAGCCACGACTATGAAAGCTTGGACGGTGGAACCACTATCAGTGACGTCCTCGCTTCTAGTGATTGCTGGGGCTTTACGCGCCAAAATCCCGATATGATTATGAGGCATGCCCTGTGGTAGAGGGCTCCGGAAATTTCGACCACCTGGGATACGTTTAGGAGCACTGATACCGCACAGTATATATACAAGGGCCTCTGGCCTTGTGCCTCTTTCAAAACGCGACCTCCATGACTGCGATCATAGCCGCGTCTTTCAGGTCAGCAGCCGAGGAAGTGTCTCCAGAACTATAGTGCTCACTTCTCACGGCTTCTGTGTAAAAGAAGTGGGTTCCTCGTGAAACGTCGGAATTTGGGATACTTGAGCGCGAGTTCATTTTTAGTGGAACAAAACTGATACGCAACTCAAAAGCAAAAAGGCAAAACACAAGCTGACACAACACGTTGCGTATTGCCATGTGGTCTGTCCTTGAACTGGATAGCACTGCTCTTCCAAAAGCTTCGCCCATCATATAAGGCAGGGAGGCGCATGCATATAACGTTGTAATTACCGACAAAACAGGTATAGAGTATGACATATAGGAGAAGCTTCTTCTAAAGGTTGATACTAATTGCTGCGCGTATCTGTTGATTTTGCATATTGAAGTTATTTGCTTCAAATGTCTTCCGCAACGCATCTGGCGAAGTCCCACGTTCTGCACTTATTTGAAACCAAGACTCCAAGTCTGTGTGTGTGCGTGTGTGTGTGGGGAGGGGCGGCGGCGTAGTTACTGATGTAATCACTGAACTATTCAGCAAATGCCACGTCAAATGGTTGAAGATGTTACGGGTGCTATTTCTCAAGATTGCCAGTATGACGAAGACAGGCCATCGTGCATGTACAAAGAGAGCTTTAATAACGACGCACCGGCATTTATTATAGACACGCACGTTTATCACACGCTTATCTGCACAATTAGGTTTAGTAAGCATTCAGTGACACACTTTCAAGAAGGGATCTCGTCATCCACTTGTCGTGTGATACTAAATGCCTTAACTGAATCTCGGCCGTGCCGTGCATCCAGAGTGCTGTATTAGCACGATTTCAGTTCTCCAAGAACTGCTTTGGACCCTACTCTTAGTGCCTTACACTATCCACGTAAGGCAAATAGTCTTATTAAGGTGAAAACGCCATTTACATGGCTGTCAAATGTTTGTGACACAAAAATACGGTACCAAAATATCGATAAGTCGCGTCTCGTTCGCTACACATCAAAATTTGCATGGATGTGCACGAATGTATGATTGGCATGACTGATAGGCCACGACATCAGTAACATGTCATCCTTAAGGATGACATGTTACTGATGTCGTTACCTATCCGTCCCGTAAGTGACAATTGTCACTTACGTGACGGTAAACGATAATAAATTCACTCGTGTCTTATACTAGTATATCCCGTGCGCATACGTGGGCTACGGTTGATTGCATGTTAACCTTTACAGCCTGTGCCAAGTTACATTCACGTGATGTTCCACTGCTGAATGTTACGGATTCGAACCCCCTAGGCCTCGGGTTCACTACCAAAGGTATAACCAAGGTCTCCTAGAAATTTTCCGCAAGGTGGCCAAGGCCACTGACAATCGCAAACAATAAATGAAAAGAAAATATACTTTCTCAGCTACTTTCTCACCGGTGTCAAGCTGTAGCGTTGGCCTTTTTATGGGCAAAGTCATGAATTTAATTTCAATGCTGACAGTTTCATGTGCGGCGGCGCAGCAATGATACGGAGCTTTACGCAAGCGCTGTTCACAAGTGGTGGGCTCAGCACACGGAGTCACTTATTCGCGGTCACACTTACGCAAGAAGTGCGTTACATTACGCGAGGTACTGGCACATATAGAGGATCGCCCCACAGTGCACGTGCACTGCGTGCAAATCTAACGTTGTCCGTGACGCACAGTCATTACGCGTATTATTCTTTTCTTTTTATTCTTTAGATCCCGCACAGCACGCGATGCAGTGAGCAGGGATGCATTTCGATGCAGAACCACGAGTCAAGTAATAGCTCTGTGCGTGTGTGTGGGCTCAGGCATAACGCAACGCTCGCTTTTCCACTTATAAGAGCATTGCCGTCGCGATAAGCTCAGCTGATAAGATGCGTAACGAGACAAAGCTGCCACGATAATTACGCAAGTTCCAATTTGGCAAGCCAAATGGAAGCCAGATTTCACGGGCAGTTGCGATAACCACTGAATATTGCGGGCCGTGGTGTTGACGTCGTTGTGAGGATGAAATGAACGTGAAATGCATATGTGAAAGGCTCGGAGTGAAGTACGAATCAACAATGCTCCGGTTATTTGGTGAGGTTTCCCGCTTTAAGTAAGGCGACGAGATATTAAAAAAAAAAACAAAAAAAATAACATCACTAATCTGCATGGTCTCGCGGATGCACTACAAATAATGGCGAGATTGACAATGATACGCCTTGTGAAGCAATTTGATCTGACAATCGTTCATGCCTTCGAAGGGAGGTCAAGTTTACGTTCAAGTTTACCCGTTTTTATTGCGTGTACAAAGACGCGTTTGCATGTTATAGCATCAGGAGGCCACAAATTAAAGTCTGTCAGGGGGACCTCGTATCATCAGTTGACCTTGAGAATGAAAGGAGGAGAGGGCGTCAAGAAATACAATCCGTACGGAGGAAGCTATACTAAAAGAGAAAATATTTAGTGATAATTTGGCGTTATACAGCGTATCATGAAGAATACTCAGGCTATCCAAGGTATGACTAAGTTCACATCTGTCGATTAAGGAAGGGGTCTCAGGCTCATCTTAGTCACAAAATTTAGTCCCCCAAGGGCCGGGACACTGAAGAATTTTGGCAGTGAGGGGAGGTTCAGCAAATTGTCAGCTGACACTTCCATTTGAAAGAAGGACTTTTCCATATCTCATATACGTGGGTCATTACTGAATGGAATACGGCGTCAGGATTCGCGAAACATAGTGATAGCAATCTACAGGATGACTAATTTAGACGCTGATTCTGATCGGACGAAAAATGTCCAGCGCGGGCAGGGCCGCTGGTGAAAGGTCTGCGTGCCGTGTGCTTGAGACCCCTGGCTTAAGGACTGACTACAACACCACTTAAGGACACCGTCCCTTCTGAACTTCCAATTTCCACGGGAAAACATATAATTTCACTTTGGCGCAGGGAAAGAAAAAAAAAAAGAAAGAAAAAGAAGAAACCTGGAGTGCACGACTATAAACGCTTGGACCGTGCTTATAATTGGGACTCCGTCGTGCGAAGCCGAATAATTCCTACATGCCTATATACCAAGTATATCGAATATGCGTTGTTGTCTTTCCAAATAATTTCCTCGGTGTATTGTAACACCTTCGCACATTTAGATTGTCATTATCTGTTCTTGTTTAAGTTGAAATATTGATTGATTGATTTCTGGCATATTACGTCCCACAACAAGCTATGATTATGAGAGACGCCGCAGTGGAGGGCTTCGGAAATTTTGACCACTTGGGGTATTTTAGTGTGCGCTGACATCGCACAGTACAAAGTAGAAATATTGAGATGCTTTTGGTACTTCTATGTGTATTTATGATTTCGCATATTCTGCTTCTCTACAACTATTCATTGTACAATTGTAAAGATTGTCCTGAATCTTTGTATAGTTGAAGACTCGTTTTTTCTGCATGGCCTCTCATCTCTGCATTTCATGCTGATCTTGAGAGTATAATAAATACATTCGAAAAAATTAATGAACATTTGCGCCCTCTAGCTGGTACAGTACGCACTCACAAACACGGTTCAGTATCATGGTGACTCTTTCAGAACACACAGTTACGCCGCTTCCAGTGAAATCTCGTTTAGCCACGACAGTGTGTACGTTCTAACAGCGTAGTACATGCACAAGGGAAGCGTAAGAGAGTTGTGCTCAGTACGTTTGTTACAAAGCTATAGAAGTGGCGATGATGAATAATTAAAAGACTGCATGTATATGAAATAAAACCCTAAGAGAGGTATTACATAGAAACCGAATGGCCGCGACACTTCGACACACCAGTACGCAGGATTCGACCGCAAGGCATGCACAAAGAGTTTCCTGCGCATGTAGGACAGAAACTAGGGCCCGTTGGTTTTTATGTATTGTTTCTCAGAGCAGCAGTGACGTCGCATGCCGCTCTGAATGGCAGATAGTAAAGTTCTTGAAGTCGGTGGGCCCACTACTCGTAATTACACCACGCGTGTGGCGTGACATCTAATGTACCCCTTACATCTACAATAGTCCCCTTTCCACGCTTCAGCGCCTCACCGCATGATACAGCTGTACAGCGGCGAAGTTAACTTAAATAACCGGTTGCGGAGGGGGCTGATCGGGATGCTTATGGCCATACCCGCACAATCGGGTGGATTGATCAGAAATTGGGAGTCTTTCAGGTATGACTAAAGGTGACTGCCTAAAGAAGTGCAGCAAACTGGCGGTTCTTGTTTGTTTCATCAGTATTTTTCACCCCTTACGGATCACTTATAAAGCTCACCTTGTTTCTACGAATTCGGCGCTGATTTTTCAAGATAACGCCGACAGTTTGACTCAAAGCAATGTCAATTACATCGGTTGCACTTACACAAGAGCACTAAGTACGTTTAGTAGACATCAGCACGGTAAAAAAAAAAAAAATATATATATATATATATATATATATATATATATATATATATATATATATATATATATATATATATATATATATGGGTGGCCGGTGAACGGTTCTCCAGCGCGAGCAGTTGGTATTTTTCAATCAAGAAACTCGCTAGAAGACGCTGCCTGCGTCAAACTTGTCTCTCGCGGGTGAGGGCGCCTTCTCCTTCTTTGCGAGCTGGTAGCGCGTTCACCGAAGAAAGAGTGTTTCCATAGTCAACGCGCGCCTTTCGCTCTCTCTGTCTCTCTCTCACAAGACAGCAGATGGAAGAGTGAGAGAGCTCGCGCGCCGGGAGGCACGCGCCCTCCTAGTAGCGCGTTCCTAGTAGGTAACGCGCTACTACAACGGACGGACAGACCCAAACCTTAAGGAGCTTCGCCCCTAAAATGGTCCAGAAGCTCCGCATTGTAAGACGAACCATACAGCCAAGTACTGAGGTTGGCTATGGTTGTTATGGTTGGTATGTGGTTTGGCTATGGCTATGGTATGTGGACTCATATAGCTTCTGACAGCGCTGGAGGGACGCAGGACGTCCATGTACACAACAGAAACTCTGTCTTGTCTTCCTATTCATCTTTAGTCCGCGATTTCAGAAGTTTTGAACGCAAGGAAGCCCATCGTTGCATAACAAACAAAACCATAAAACTGGTATGCTGACTATTAATCGCTGTTACTCATCAGGAGTTCGCGACAGAGCTAAACGTCGAGAGGCGAAATGGTACCGAACCTTACACAAAAAACGATAACATATTCGTGCAATTTTCAACGTTTTCGAGGCAAACAGACAAAGCTTGCGGTGACAGTGTGCGTTGAGGATTGCTTCGCAAGCGTGGCAGTTCGGCCTTGCGGCATCCTGCTGTTGAATGTGCGCAGCAACGTGTTTCATCGAGAACAGCGGCCCAGGTCACCCACAGCAAGCGTTCTCCAAATTTATTGCATTTCCGAGCTGTTTGCAGCGTGCCGGGCTAAATTCTGACCAGAACGAAGGAGCGATACTTTCCTCATAGCTCCGTCAGATCTAAGCCACGTGTTGGACCTGAAAAAACACCCGGACAACGACAATACTTGTGCGCTGGTTGAACATGTACAGTGCTCACGGATTGCAATAGGGCATGTAAACATTGAATTAATCCAACTAAAATGTGCAGTTATTCGCTGCAACGACGTCATGTAGCTCTGAATCTGGCCTCTAATGGTGGTGTCTTTTCTCGTGCAAGTAGTACGAACCAATATTGCACCGATAGTAGGCGAATTGAAAATTGTAGAAACAAAAGTATGTGCATTACTTCGCCCTGACTTTTCCTATTTCAATCCATGAGAACTGTACAATAACGCGTGAAGGCGAACGCATATGTATATTACATAAATTGAACAATTTCATGATTTCATCAATTAGTGTAGTTTCCGCATCATCCTGTTTGCGTGAGTGTCATCTTGCCGGCCTGTCTGTTCAATAGGACTGCGCTGTGAAAGTTGGCATGAACGTTCTAGATCTCACGCTCGTCCTACAAGGCTAGCTTTCTTTGCGCCCAATATGCTATCCTTCTATGGGAGGCTTTGTGTAGACCACTTCGTTAACCATCACAACGACCTGCAACTATTTTTATGGAAAATGACTGCCCGACGCTGTATATCAAGAAGCTTTTTCATACACAACTTCACTAAAAGAATCATGTCGAAGTAGATTTTGAGCAAAGGGGCAGCAATAGCAGTGGACAGCGAAACGCTGTTCTTGCGGAAAAAAGAAAGCTTGGTAAATTAACGAATCAGTTAGATTCAGACCAGACTGAAATAATTATGAAGCTGCAGCGCAATCGGCTTGCCCACGTCAAGACACGGAAGTACAAGTTTGCCTTTGCGCGGCTTCTTGGCACAATATTCGTACGGTTCGCATTTCACGGTCGGCCCTTCCGGGGTAGTTTGGGATTAGCGAGTAATTGCGGGAGCAAGGCGCTTTAATCGACTTTCTGCCAACGACGAAAAGCTGCCGGTTTGGCAGTGACCTCGTTTAATTCGAATCGCTCGCGCTAAGCACGTTCACAGGTTCTGGTCGCAACAAGGGCTTTTTTCCGGGATACCGCGACGTTACACGGTAACCCTGGTGCGAAATAAATCCGCGTGTATTTCTGCCTCACGACTATGGCTGCGTGCAAAAATATTTATGACCTGACCGAAAAGTGATCTGCACGGTTTGTTGAGAACCTCACTGTGTGCAGAGAAAGTTTGCACTGACAGTCTGAGTAAAGTGTGTTCGTGTTTGCTGCGATGTCCACTGATCCGTAACTGCATCACGTCTATAGAATTTCCGCAGTAAGGAACTACATAAGTCGAAGCAACGAATATAAATATGTAGGCTTGCCGACGACACCAGTTCAAAGGCACTGCACGAGGTATTTATCGTCTCCAGATGAATAGTATATACTTATATATATATATATATATATATATATATATATATATATATATATATATATATATATATATATATATATATATATATATATATATATATATCGCTAAAAACGATGTGGAACAGGGAATGTCGCAGGAGCCAACGTTTCGATAAGTGGACTTGTCTTCGTCAGGACTGCGACTCACGAAGACAAGTGCACTTGTAGAAACGTTGGCTCCTGCGACCTTCCCTGTTCTACATCGTTTTTAGCGATCTGTTGATCGATTCAAGCCTCCATGTTCCCCTGAGCTTCTCTTCTAGTAAGTATTTCGTGAGTAATTCATACATTATCGAAATTTATGCTCACAAGAGACAACAGACAATTGTCCCTCGGGGGTGGTGTAGCGGCTGCTGACCCGAGGGTCGCGGGATCGAATCCCGGCCGCGGCTGCTGCATTTCGATGGAGGCAAAATGTTGAGGCCAGTGTACAGTGTGCGATGTCAGTGCACGTTAAAGAACCCCAGGTGGTCGAAATTTCCGGAGCCCTCCACCACGGCGTCTCTAATAATCATCGCGTGGTTTTGGGACGTTGACCCCCAGAAATCAATCAAGCCAACAGACAACTGTAATTTTCACTGCTTGCAATGGAGACACCACTGGAAGTTAATGAATGTGCCAGCGTAATTTAACTCACTCACTCACTCACTCACTCACTCACTCACTCACTCACTCACTCACTCACTCACCCACCCACCCACCCACCCACTCGCTAACACACACGCACACACTCACTCACTCACTCGCTAACACACAGGCACACACTCACTCACTCACTCGCTAACACTCACTCACTCACTCACTCACTCACTCACTCACTCACTCACTCACTCACTCACTCACTCACTCACTCACTCACTCACTCACTCACTCACTCAATCAATCAATCAATCAAAGCTCGATCGTAAGGGCAACCAGCAAGTCAGTTGGTCGTTTAATAATAATGACTTGATCGTCACGATCGCTTCACCCCCTCGGTCTAATTGGTGTCTAGAATGTGTAAAGCATAAAAACTATGCCAACAATGGGACACATTTAAAGGGACCCCGAAACATAATTTTACTCGTTGAGTCTTTCATTGAAACGGGTTCTTTGTATTGTCCTTCAGGTAAATCGAAAAGGAATTTTCGAGATCGATGCAGGCAAAAGGAAGTTATTGAACTTACAAATTGAAAATGAAGCAGGCGACAGATATCGGCATTCCCTCTCGCATTTCACCCAACCAGAGACATGCCACGCTGCTTCCAATCAAAACGGGGCTTACGTATTGTGGTACCGGAACCATGCTTCCCCCTATGGCCTTCCTACCAAAGCAACCACGTGGGTCACACAGCGCTCCTCGTGGCAACTGCAAGCTAAATGCAATTTTAATGCACAAGTCTGTGCATTTTAATAGCTTTAGCAATAACAAAACATGTTTTCATTGTAAAACTTTATAATATCGCACATGCATTGTAAAGCATGTGCGATACGTTTTTATTGCTGACTGTTCCCGGCCAGTTGGGACCATCAGCATAACCAGCGTAAAAGCGTCACATCCGCTCTAAGAAACTGTTGATGTACGTACGGCGCTGCTGTCGGCGTGGAAGATTTCATGTACAGATTATGATCTAATAATCTCTGACTTCGCTACTTTCATTGGTGGTACGGTCATCATTGAGAGAGAGAGAAGCAACATTATTGGGTCATTACTGAGTTTCACATCAAGTAAATGTACAATAAAAGCGACTTACGTATTTGCGTTTCAGGGCTCCTTTAAGAAAGAGGCCAACACAGAACGCAGAGTCAAGCGACGAGAACGATGTGCCTTATTTCTGCTGTTAACGATAAAGTAGGCGCAAGAGAAGAGTGAGGGGTTAATTCATTACCACAGTTGTGACATTACGCAGGAAGCGAGCAGACACATCGCGGTCAAGGCACCTAACGGCCATGAAATCCATTGAGTCACGAAAGCCAGCGCTGCCGCCTCGGTACAACAACGTACGCTGAATGGCAGCTGTGGCACGAAGCCCTAAGCGTGCAGATCTCGCTAATGGATATACGTGTTTGCGCATATTGTGGGTGTGTCATCCATCATATAGTGTGGCGCGTTTGGTGTGACATATATGACAGGACCTGTGTGTGTAGGACATTGCATGGTGATTTTTCCGATAGGTGTGTGTGTGTGTGTGTGTGTGTGTGTGTGTGTGTGTGTGTGTGTGTGTGTGTGTGTGTGTGTGTGTGTGTGTGTGTGTGTGTGTGTGTCTGTGTGTGTGTGTGTGTGTGTAACGTTTCCTAGCGTAGCGGCAAAATCCAGTACCGGGCTCTCCCGAATGATGAGCACCGCCTGTGGCCTCGGACACGACAAACATTTTAACAGATCTGCTGGTGTACGATGGCTGTTTGGTTTTCATGGCTAACATCCTCACGTTTATGATAAGCAATCAGTTTATGATTCATGCAAACAATGCGTTGCAATAACAGATATACAAAGATTCAGCAGGTCAAAAACTGCAACGGAACTAATAATTAAGCTCGTACAAAAATGAAATGCACAGCAGAAAATAAATGGAATAACAGAAAAATTAGAAACTGAGCGAGAACACACGCAAAGAAAAAAAAAGATTAGATAGTTAGCAAAACAGCTTTACGCAATCTCGATCGGACAGCAAATTATTCCTTAGCTGATACTTAAATAAGCTGAGGCAGGTGTCAATTTAAGCGCACACGGTAGCTGGTTCGAAAGGAAGTGAAGAAGAGAAAGACGATTTTCCATAACAGGTGCGACAAAGGTAAGAGGGTATTGCCGGATAAGCGCTAAGATTAAATCACACTCCGTTATTTGAGACTTTTCATCGCAAGTAAGGATTGTGACAGCCGCAACATATGGCACGACGAGCGACATAAATATAGCTGTTGCTGTAAGTATCCTACACAAGATATATATTACGCAGTATATTTTTATTATAGCGTAAACGATTAAGCCAGGCGTTTTTTCATCGTATATGTATTGTTAGGGCTTGCTAAGTTCTCGTGCAATAAATGTTTTTGATCTCCGTAACGGTGAAGGTGTTGCCCATGAGACAATGGAAGACACTCTTGAGCGCGTAAAATATTTCTAACGTGCATGCGTCAAACTTATGCAAGAGAACGAACTGTCGGAAAGCGGTTATGCATCATCATAGACAGGGTCAACTGCAATACTCTCCGTACACCCACAAGTGGATTAAGAGTTACGTATAAGGAATATTGGCATAGTAGAAAGCTACAGGGATTCATGTGAATTTCCCTCAAAGAAAGGCTGCCCAGATGAGAAAAAATAATTCGTCCCTGTCCCTGGAGGGAACGCGGGACCAAGGCATACCCAAGGCATGTCGACCTGCTAATTGAGCTAACGAGACACTAGCAATTTGCCGCGCACGGCCAGGCTAACCGACAACTTGACCACACATTCTTTCGCTTTCACTGAAATATTAATAGCAAGCGGCGTAAGCTTCGCGTTTTCAGGTGAGATCCGAGCGCACACGCATCTCTTCAAACCAGAAGCCATGCCTGCAACGTTCATAAGTTGAATGCAGAAAGCTGTCCTGCCTTCGTCAAGGAGCCAACTGAGTGGAGTTACTTCACTCTGTCGTTTTAGAGGATATACTCGCTACTCGTGTTTCAAAACTGACGAAGCTGGGCGAGGGGGGGGGGGGAGGAGGGGGGAGTTGCGCATGCACCTTGCAGAAGGACGGCACGACAGCGGCGAAGGCGTGAATGCGCTTCGTATTTCCTACAGCTGTTGTCGCACTATAATTATCGTTCAGCTTCCCTAAATTTCTGCAATAAATTACTGAGTAACGCGGGCAGCATAGCGACGGGTAATTTCAGTTTTGAATGGTATATAAGCAGTATCGACTGGTAGACGTGTCACTTCGCGAAGCTCGCGCACAAGGTGCGCGACACTAGCTGTCACAGTCAACATGTGATATAGCGATGGCTGAGGATGATTTATTCCCTTGGACAGTAATCAACAGCACCTGACTAAGGAACGCTTCTGGACATGGGGTGTTCTGTTTGTCTCCTCTAATCTCTAATTACACCACTACGAAATCAATTCCCCTTGCCCTCCTTCAGGTTATTACCACTCTTCCTTCACATGTATGCCTTGATCGCTCCCCCCCCCCCCCCCCCCCCCCCCAGGGGAATCTCTTTGGAATCACGGCATATTACCAAAATTTCTAATTTGGCTTCCATTATGCCTCATTATGCCACAAGATTACTGCGACTCGAGGTTACAGTACATTTTCAGCCATAAATACATGCACCACCGAAAACAAACATACTATAAGGATCAAAACGGGACATAACGGACCAACCTGCACGTTTCTATAGTTTCTATAAGGCACCCATATATGGCACATCGCATTTTCCACTCTTTCGATCGCATGAGTGGGACCATAAAAGCAAAAACGCACAACGATAATAATTTTCCTCTTGCAGTTCTGCATGAAGCACGCAACTGTGAAAATTGTTTTGTGCGACCAGGTTGTGAACATTTGCGACCTATACAGACGCAGTTGCTCGAAAGCCTTCGAAGCGACACCAGCTGCGCGGTGCCGCTCCCCGACGAGATCGCGTGATGGTGGTGTTCCGGTTTAGAAACGCGCGAAAGCGTGCAGCTCTGCACTGACATTGTTCGCACTGCAAAACACGTCGACGTTTGACGTCAGTGAACGCTGGAATACACCGCCGTGAAAAGGTGTCTTGCCTGAATATTTGCGTCATATACGGCAGACAGAAAACTCACCAGGCTATAGCCAGTGTACGGTGCCCTTTTGGTAGACCGAGGTGGGTGTTTTGACTGACTGGGTTAGACTTTACATTAACTTTAGGTGGACTGACTCACACTGACGCAGCCAATGTGGGTCTGAGCCACACAAGATCTCTCTCTATCTCTTACATGTTGCTCAAACCGCAGTATGCCTGGTTCTCAGCCGCATTCCAATGCGGTGCGCACCTACCTCCATTTAATCAATTTTCATTAATTATACTGACGGTCAAAATAATTCTTTGTGTACTGAACCTATGCTCCTATATCACATCTACCCCCCCCCTCCCCCCCCCCCCCCCCCAAACCCACTTTCATAACAGCCCCATCCGAAAGAAACATGATGTCGCTAGGAGCCAGCGCCATAAGACAAGATTTCTTTTTCTTCGAGGACATTAACGGTATACACTTTTTCTTCAAGCGGTTCACAGTCACGTTGCGGTATCTGCAGGCCTCTCCCTTGGACTTCGTTAATTACGCATTCACAGCACTAGTCATGGATGCATGCAGCCAGCAGCCATTCTTATCTTTAACAGCGCCACCCTACAGGAGACACGGCAAGAAGAAACGCCATTTTCGTGACTGAAATGCGGCTACAGCGACGGCACGACATTAATTTAGCGCGCGTGTGCACTTGGCGAGCGAACGAGATACTTCGGCGGTGCTGTGCGAAATAAAAGAAACGGTTCCCAGACAAGAACCACGTAAACCTGTACAGAATTTCTTCAACTCTCTGCAATGATCAAAGAATCAGAGCGTGAGCACGTCGAACTGTTTGACTATAACTTCAGCTCACGTTATGAGAAAGGGATGAATTTCTTTTTAAAGGGGTCCGCGCTGTTTTTTAAACCGAGCGCAAGGGCTGGTTCAGGACCACTTTAACCGTCGCGGCATCCGGCCTCTCGTTTGGGATCGGCAGCTAGATCGAACACACATGAATCGAGAATGAAGGATGAGAGAAAAGGGATTGATTGATTGATTGATTGATTCATTCATTCATTCATTCATTCATTCATTCATTCATTCATTCATTCATTCATTCATTCATTCATTTCTTGGATTTTACGTCCCAAATCCACGAAATGGTTATGTGGAGAGCTTCAGAAATTTCGACCATCTGCTGTTCTTTAACGTGCACTGACAACGTATATATACAGTACGCGGGCCTCAAGATTTCGCCCCCATCGAAACGCAGCCGCCGCGATCGGGATTCGATCCCGCGACCTTGGGATCAGCAGCCGAGTGCCATAGACACTAGACCACCGTGGCGGGAAGAGAGAGAGAGAGAAAAAATAAGAGGCCAAGGAAGTTAGGCATACGGAAACTTCGGCTTGCTACACTTTCCCGAAGTTGCGGGGACAGATTAAAGAAGTGGAAAGAAATGGAGTGAAACAGAACACCATCCCACAAGTTCTGAATCTGACGGCACAAAATAGCTTACATTTTTCACTTGCGAAGGCGTTTACCACGTGGTTCCTCTCGTTACATAATGCAGCCAGAAGAGCACGGCTCACGGTCGACACACCGAGGTTTCGATGTATGACGTATACAGATGAGTGGCGCAATTTAAGAGCACACGAAAGCGCCACCTGCCAGCAAGCGCATCAGTCGGGTGCAGCGAACGGAACAATATCGGTCAAGGTCGCGCTGCTAGCTCATCAATAATGAGGCCATGCTTCCAGGTAGTTTACTTCCCCACAAGTGTTTCTGCTCCCAAACAGCGAAGTGTGTGTTCACACTTGCTGTTCTATTTTTCGTTTTGCAGTCACTTCTGCTACCATCCAGGATAGTGTTGCCCCCAATTATATATATATATATATATATATATATATATATATATACCCCTTGCACCTTCGCCAAAGAACCGCACTAGCATCCTTTCTGATTCTTCGCACTCGCTGAAACATTATGCAGTCCCGTATTTGAAACCAGAAATTAGCAAGAGATTCTGTAACTTTCCTAATGAAATCACTAGGCAGAATTTTAGCCTCATGTTACGATATATGCTCGCACATGCAATCACTCAGTGAGCCTTATTTATTTATTTATTTATTTATTTATTTATTTATTTATTTATTTATTTATTTATACATACTGCAGCCATATTCAGGGCTATAGCAGGAGTGGGAAGTTATATAATACTAGGCAACAGAAAAAAAAATAGTGCAAGCAAATAATACAAGTTGTAAAGCAAGTACACACGTAACAAACTACAAATGAAAAATGAAGTTGATTACACGTTAGCATGATGTTCATCGACTGCAACATATTATGTCCAACTAAAATGTTGCGGACAGCCCTGTGAGAATTTTGTAATAGCGAAGCTGTTAAGCACGACATGAAAACGTCCGACAGCAAAAGACTATCATCATGATTAGTCCTGGTCCCTAAGAGTGCGCGTATGCACTCATGTGCAATGCCGAATGTACGGCTTTCGCACGCTCGATTCTTTCTTCTCTTGCGCTCATGCCCACTATACACTGGCAGAACTGCAGCTGAGGGTGAGAACGTGTTGCACGTGCAAGAAGAAGAAGAGTGCGCGTCGGTTTGTCCGGTGTCCAGCGTCTCGCAAAGCTACGTGTTTGTGCATAGCTTCGCGCCACGAAAGCATGCGTCCTCACGCGGAGTCCAAACAGCTCCTAGAATAGGATATAGTTACGCATAGTGTACGTATGGGATGATGATGATTGTGGTTCGGTTAAGAAAGGACGCTAAATTCTGCAGCCCATGTAGGGAGCACGGCTAAGCGTCCGTGGGGGGTGGGGGAAAGGGAGTGAAAGAGATAGTGAGGAGAGAAAGGCCGTAGTGGAGGACTCCGGAAATTTAGACCACCTGTGCACTGACAAAGCACAGTACACGGGCCTCTGGCATTTTCGCCTCCATCGAAAATGCGACCGCCGCGGCCGGGATCGAACCCGCGTTTTTTGGGTGGCAGCCGAGTACGGTAACCACTACACCACCGCGGCGGACCATGTACGGGACAGCGTCAAGCGCAGTGTATGAGTGCCGCCTCTGCCACCGTCTCTGGTTTGGCGCGAACGTCTTTACAATGAGCTCGGTGGGGAACTTTGAGAGGCGTTCGCTTGGCCTCGCCGTGCGTCGCGAGGCGTTTCCCCAATCCGAGGCTCGGGGATGTGCGGATGTGCTGGAGACAAACCCAGACCAACCAAATTCCCATCAGATTCGCTAGCCTTGGGCCGCTATAGTACAAGCTTCGCTAATTCTGTTTAGCAATGGAAGTGTTTTATGCCGCGGTCCACCACGACCTCACCACGTCATTTTCGTAATGGAAGCGACGCAGTAGAGTATACATGCAATATGAACAAAGAAAAAAGCATGCAGAGAAATTTGCGCTGACGCCCTGGGAATCGAACTCACGGCACCCCGCTACATGATGAAAGGACGCCGGTGTTCTACCACTGCTCTATCGGCACACATGCTTGAAGCTGTAAGACCACGTCTTATATTCTTTCTTTTTTGTCTCGTTTCTTTCCCTCTTCCTCGATGCGCTCCTACGGCTCCGCACGCGCGCGTCGAGACGGACTTTGCTGGAACGGTGCCGCCAACCAGGAGAGGCGAAGTGAAGCACTTCATTTCGCCTCTCCTGAATGGCGACACTCTTCCAGGGCAAAAGTGCGCTTCGATGCGCGCGCTCGCGGAGCCGTAGGAGCGCATCGATGAAGAGGGAAAGAAACGAGACAAAAAAAAAAGAATATAAGACGCGGTCGCACAGCTTCAAGCATGTGCGCCGATAGAGCAGGGGTAGAGCATCGACCACCTTTCGTTGTGGATGATGTTCCCCCGCCGACTACTCTCCGAGCGTGATGGCAACAGGAAAAGTGCCGTGTTAAGCGCCCAAGTATGGAAATGACGCTGACGGGTCATTGTGGCGCAAGTACATATGATTGTTGCCTTTGTCGCACGTCATTTACTATCGATTGTTATTACACAAACTACTTTAGTTAAAACGAGGGCCTGGTCGAGGTTATAGATGTCATGGAGGCGACGCGTGAACGTGGTCTCATCGACGACGGACGGTGTCATACCAGGGAACACCGACAGCAATGGGCAAGTTCACCTCGATGTACAATAAACATTGAACTGTGAAGACACATTTCGTGATATACCGATTGCTCTGACAGAAGGTTCAGCCGTGTCTTTTCTACTTTCTTTTGAACCCGTTTGTTTGTCTGCCTTCATTCAAGCAAACCCTGTTGCATTTGATCATGCTGTGCCTGCGCTAAGCGTTATGTAAATTAACAGTCCCGTAATTAATCTTGGACCCACGCAATATTTTTCCTCCAGGAGTCCATTCTGTGGTCTATGGTAAAATAAAAATTAGACCGCGTGGAGTGCAATATAAGCAGCTCCTTTTTGCCGACCTGTGCGATACCAGAAAAAGAAAACAAAACAAACAAATGTCATACCTGTCTGTCACACACCCACGCACGACGAGTACGTTTGCGGTTTGTTCGGTGCATGCGCATTCCCTGAGCGACGATACGCACCCACCTGCACAGGTGGCATAGCACTGCGTCAGTTAAGAACCGCCAGACACGCCGTTGTGCGAACAAACGCGTTTCCTGCCTCAAGCCATTCATCTATCAGAAGTGCAAACTCGGTTCAAACAGTCCTTATATTGAGCAATGTCGAAAGCTTGAGAGCTCGAAGTGTTGGTTGGAAGCGTGACGTTCTCGCAATTAATTTTCGGGATAATAATAGATAACCTCACAGCCAAAATTGCGCTACGACAGTTCAAATCCCCGCTGATACCCTTGCCAGAGAACACTCTTGTCCAAGATGGACTATCGCATTTAAATTATGGTGTCCAAGCGTTATTTTTCTTTACCCTTGTATTTAGGCCAAGATTCTTATAAATGTGATGAACGCGGGGTTAATTCTTTTTTTGTTAAAAGGACACTTCAGAGGGAAATGATTTTTCGTATATTACTCAACTGTCCTTTGACAATACCAACAGCACCACTATTGCCATGAAAAGAACGCTTAAGCGAGAAAACGCACAAAAACAAAGTACAGGTGGCAACGCCACCTTCACGTTCCCGCACCAATTCGCCGTGACGTAATTTTGAAGCACGCAAACTTATATTCCGCCAATAGATGAGTCGCGTTGGGATGTGGAGGAGCCAGAGACTCAAGTTCTCAACGTAGCAAGTTTCATTAAATTTCATTGAACTTCGGCCGCCAAAATATGAAGAAAATACTTTCAAATCCGTGACGTCACGCTTACGTTCGAATGCCAACGTTACGGCGCGAAATTTAAGAATGAAACCTTTAACCTTCGTTTTCGCTTCTAATACTGAACTAATGGTTGCAAAATCCACGTCAACGGATTTATCCAACAATAACCTATTGGTCTCAACTGACCCATTGTTTCTCTTTAGCATCCCTTTAAGGTATACTAAACTGTCACTCATTCACGGCGAATAATGCTTGCGGCCTTATCAAAATATTTAAATGAATTCTCAGAGCAAACGATGAATTCACTCGATTTAGCAGTCCATAACGGAGTTCAGCTGTGACGAACGCGCGAAACCGAACTGAAACAGGGCACATGCTGCGGCCGCGTTAGTTTCGCGTCCCGTCAAACTCTGCTCGTGTCCACTCTGGATTGTTCAAATGTTGAATTACCACTGAAATGTACTCCCTTGGACGATGAATACCACCTAACAATGACCTCACGTTAATTATAACGAAATCAAATTAAGAATAAAAACGTCATAGTTCTTCCGCAACTGCCGGATGTATACTGCAGAGAACAAAGATATCGGATTCTTGCTCTGGAGCGTATGTATATAGTATTCGCAGTACGTGAATTCATCCTGAGCTAAATTCGTGGAACTCTTATCAAACATATGAAAGCATAGTGGAACAGCGATGCATGTTCCGCCATGAACTGCGCACTGTATACATGAGGCCCATCTTTTCGCAAGTCGCCTAAATATTCATGATTTCCTTTCGCTCGGCTAATTTCACTATTGAACAGCGACACATGGGTTTGTCCAGTTCAACCACTGAATATGGTTCCAGTTTATATTCAAGGAAATGAGAAGCAGCAATGGTTTGATGAAGTACATGTGCACGCGTAGTATTTTAACTGACGCCGCTTATGTGTGCCGCAAATAAGCTCGGATAGCACGACTTATTTTTTTTTGTTTTTTTTTTTTACTCATGCCAGTCCTCTTGGATAATCGCGATGTAACGCGCAGGGACGTATTGATGTAAACACGCAACACCGCAGTTGGCGCTGATCGCTGCACAACAAGCACCAGAACAACGCCAACGTTTCCCTGAGACGTACCTACACCACGGCAAGGAGAGACGACTAAATAAGAGTTTTAGCAGCGCCGGTTTACCGCATACGGTAACAACGGTAACGCCGTCCCGTCGTGGTCGCCACGCAGAAAATTTAGCCTGTGAGAACCGTACCAGCAAGTTTTATCATCTAATGACCTTACCGTACTCACCGAGTAACTAGTGCAGGCCGTTCCGACTAGAATGGCCACGTGCACCAAGCATGACGGTACGGCATTACCGTCATTGCCGTACGGTGAGCCGGCACTGCTAAAGCTCTCTAATAAATAAGTATCAGGGACGCCGCAATGGAGGGCTCCGGTAATTTTGACCACCTACCTAACGGATGTGAACACACACACTTATCTGGTTGATATTGATTGACTGATTCCCGGGGTTTTATAATATACGTCCCAAAACCACGGTATGATTATGAGAGTCGGCGTACAGTGGAGGGCTCCAGAAATTTCGACCGGCTGGGGCCCTTTAACCTTTACTGACATCGCACAGTACACGGACTTCAAGCATTTCGCCTCCAACGAAATGCAACCGCTGTGGCCGGGATTCGATCTCACTACCTTCGGACCAGCAGCCGAGTACCATAGCCACTTTATAGACCACCGTGGCGGGGCAACACCGGCCAATATGACAGTCCCATGGCGACCAGAAAGGGGAATTGCAAATGACATGTCAGCTATGTCACCTTGCATATGTCATGCTGTTAATGCTATATCTCTTGCAGTTAACCGGAATAAGAAATAAGAAGAGAAGGATGGGAAGGAAGAGACGAGAAATCTAAAGGCAAGAATATCATGCAGTTCACGCCGCTCATGCAAAAGTTGCATATTTGAAACTCTTGATTTAATTTAGATCACGCGCAGAGTTGTGATACAAGCTACAATTCAATATTCTTGTCCCACTACAAAAGCACTATAGTCCTTATTTTTTCTTTCGATTGTTCAGCTTGTGAAAGACCAATTGTAAACTTTCAGGCACTAACTATATGTAGCAACATTCAATTGCAAATCGCCATTTATTACCTTGATGAAAAAGAAAGCAATAGCCCTTTCATATAATTTTTCATAAAATAGTGCTTGCCTTAACTGCCTTTCCCGCTCAGTCGTTCCAACAGCCATCCATTTTTGTAGGCGCGTTACTACCGCTGATTTCCCATTTCAACTGACACGCGCAACTGGCGGAAGTCCTGCTTCTCATGAATTCACAGAACGCTCAGCTCATCGTCGGCCGCGGTTGGCCCTGCACAAAAAGCGACGAAACGCAGCTGCATTGACGCTTTTCATTGGATCATCTCCGCCACACGCCATAACACGAATGCTCTGGATACTTCTTTTGCTGTCTACTTAATCAAATCGATAAAAATTTTCCGTCGTCCTTTTATGCGAGTACATACGGCCGGGAACTGTAGACACAAATAACGAGTATGAGCAATTATTCTGAATGGCGACTACATCAGTTATAATAGTAAGTCATTAAATGAAGTAATAGCTTGCGTATGGCACGTGAAATGTCACACCAAGTGAGGGCGCCACTGCCAATTTTAATGGCTATGCATGGTTACAGTACCGAATGCGTTCTTCACATTTTAGCGATTCCTTCCAAATAAGAGTACTGTAAATAGTTTCAATGAATTCTGGGGCTTAGTTCTGATAACTTGTTCACACGTCACCAATTTTCATTGCGTTCGCAGAATCTGAGTCTATACAGTTCGGAGCTACTATAAGGTTGATGATATTTTTGACCATCTCGTTTTTTTCAGCGCCCAGAAAATTTAAGCAATTGAGTGTCCTCAAATTTATGCATCACCTCCGCCGATATGCGGCCCTCACACTCTGCCAGGTCCTGGGTATATACAGCTATGGCCAGGACACTAGAACAAAATATCTTTTTTCCAGGATATAAGTGGCACTTTACACAGTACCTGGTTAATAGCGCACGTCCGGCGATCTAACCTCGTGCTCGGCAACAGCAGAACACCACAGCTGTTGGGCCACCGCAATATAGGTACATGTGCAATAATTAATGACCTCTTCGAGACAGGCTACCGTTCCCGGAGGTAATTTTTTCTACCACCGATGGCTAGGCGGTAACTCCTGAACACTCATGCTGAAATAACAGAATGGATGATAAACGAGCAGCTGCAATCATAAGGTACGTGTTGCGACCGCTCTTTAGTCAGGGATCGGCGCTTCAAGGAAGCGGCAACAGGAGACAGACTCGACAGAACCGCCTTATGCAGCGGTTCCCGCAGGAACGGTCCCAGAGTAATTTGAATATATTTGTCGTGGTCCTCGAGACGTGGGTGCATCGATCTCGGAAGCTGTGTCCACCAAGCACCGTTAAAACAATTTCTGGCGTTTTACGTCCCAAAACAACGATACGATTACGGGAGATGTCGTATTGTGGGGCTCCGGAAATATCAACCACCTCCATGGGGTTCTTTAACGTACGCTGACAACGTCCAGCACACGGGCCCCAACATTTCGCCTCCGCCGAAATGCAGTCGCCGTGGCCGGGATTCGATCCCGCGACCTTCGGATCAGCAGCCGGTTACCGTGCCATTAGACCACTGTGGCGGTGCTATAGGAACAGTTCCCAACGCGGTATAGGTCGCATGCGCATCTCGGGCCGTGAAATGAATGAATGAATGAATGAATGAATGAATGAATGAATGAATGAATGAATTTTATTGAGAAGTGTTGTGACTCGGTGGTCTTTGTCGGGGTGTGAGAAGGTGGATACGGTGTAAACACCACCGAACCCTTGTATGACAGTTCGAAGTCCACCACCCGGCGGCAGAGAACAAATTTTAATTGCTCGTTGTAGGATAGTTTCCCATGGACGTTAAACCGTACAAGCTGTGACTGCGATAGCAAACGGGCCTTCATAATATTTTTAATATCGCCACATGCCGTATATGAAGCATGTTTCGCAACACGGCAGGTTTCACATGGAGCAGCTGTGGCTGAGCCAGTGGATGTCTCACCGAATGACCGATTGCCTGAGTTCTTATTAAGGCATTGAGGTATACAAAAATCCAGCCGCCTTATATCTGATACAACGATGCGAAAGAAAAGAGAGGGAGGGTTTAACGGGGAATAATACCCGGTTTGTTCCCGCATTACCGAGTGTGGACGGAAATGTCATGATAGGGGGGAAATAGACCAACAAAAACAGTGCTCATGCGTAACAATCACTGCTTTTCACAGCCCAGGATTCTGCTTGTCATTATTGCAGTCATTCATATAGTTTTGTTATGAAGGAGCGCCGCAAGAACGCATTTGTAACAGTTTATGACGTGTGACTTCATTTGACAATCATATGTCGACAATACGCGACCAACGTTTGCTTCTGTGTCGCGTGGCGTCGCACAAACTGCGTTCAAGTGTCTCATCGAAAGCAGTCTTAATGGTTAGTAGTACTTTCATGAATCCCGACGCGAAATACTAAATATTGCGCAAAGGCTTCTACAAACCGTAGTGGGCAGAAGCGGGATACGTCGACGGAGCACTGGTGGTACGAAGAAGTGGAACGAAGGATTCAGGCAGAGCCGTCGGTAGTTTGCACAAGTTCGTCAGTGTGTCAGAGAGCACGATGTACCATCTTGGCATGCGATATATTTGTGCTGTATGTGAGGGTCATAGTGGCATATCAGTGCTTGTGTCGATACTGTTTTGAAGATATGCGCCATACGCCACATTTGGCCTTCGCCAAGGATGATGTAGTACTTCGAAAACTTCCATGAACGTGAATTGCAGGCTGTCCAAACGCTCTAGCTCGTCATATTTAGCGTGCTTCTAGGTTTCATTTCATAAAGTGCCATCAGTCAACGAGGCATGAAGCTGAACACTGCCCTTCGAGGTCATTATCTCATAGTATGACACTTGTCGCACGTTTACACGTCAGTATTTCATTAATAGCAGCAGAAAAAAGCCAAAATTCGCGCAGGCCATGACGACCACCCACGTGAAACTTATCACTATATCAGCGCAACTGGCGAGAGGTAGGACAGAAAAACATTTTAAAAATAATTTCGCTGTAGGCGCAATCTCCACACCTGTTCCAGAAAGTGCGACTTTGTTAGCACTGATTAATGGCCATTTTCCAGTTGCTGCCGAGACAGTGTGAAGTGCATGCCGTGGGCGTACATATATCTATGAAGTATGAATCATTTAAACATATGTCCGTTTATCCCACAAACGAACAAAAAGAAACAAGGCAAACAAAGAGATAAACTTATAAAGGATTCACGGGTTATTACAGCCGAGAGAACCAACGCTCCGCTTGCACAAATTCTCGCATTGGTCTTTTCATCCCAACCGTTTCAATATATCGCGGTGCTGAATCCGAACAGGTGCACAAATAGGTCAACGACTTCTTTGAAAAGGCTTGCGTAGGCTGCGTGATTTTTTCCCTTTGTTTTCGCGGCACACGCGGTGTTCAGCGTTTGCTCACTATGCTGATAATGATATAAATGGCCTACATGTAAACAAAAAAGACAAGTGCAGGTCTCAAAAAAAAAAAAAAAAAAAGAAGCGTCAAGTAGCTGAAAGAATTCTTGAAGTCATCTGACCGACAATGCGTTTGCCTCGCCTCTGAAGTACGAAAGAAAATATGGGGACTGGCGCATTGTAATGGCGCCGACAACGCGCGACCTACAAGTGTCAGTGGCAGACTACAATTACAGTGCTGTCAATCTTTATTGCGCTCTGGAAGTAGAAAAAATCAAGCATCTTGATTGATCTGTAAATAATAATAATAATAATAATAATAATAATAATAATAATAATAATAATAAATTCTTGGGATTTTACGTGTCAAACCGCGATATCATTATGAGGTGCGCCGTATAGTGGAGGACTCTGGAAATTTGCGCCACCTGGCGTTCTTCGTGAAACACACAGTACAATGGCCTCTAACATTCTTGCGTCCACTGAAAATGCGACCGCCGCGGCCGGGTTCGAGCCAGCAAGAAGACGTCCATCGCCCAGTACTTTTATACAATCCGATTTCTGGGTTATTCAAGCAAATTTGGTACGAATTTATTATACGACACTGTTGAGGGAGAGTCAATTAACAATGACCTTGTGTAATATACTTCGCTCTTATTGCACCCAACGAAAGAAAATCGTATAACATGCTTCTCGGAATTTCTCCAATGAGCCGCAATGACGACTGAATGGTGGCGCCTCAATCAAGTGGCTCAGCGGACTTCCACACACAACGACACATGCACTTCTGCATCAAGCTTTTTCAGGTGTGGTATACAAAAAGCGTAAAAACAATAGGTTGCAAACGAAGCAGTTCCTCTGGTTTGTGGGTAGAAATGGTGCACTGTTATTTATCGTACAAGCTTCCCCCCCCCCCCCCCCCCCTTCTCATAGTTCATCTGTCTGTGCCTCTCGTAGTTCATGCCCACAGTGCGAAGTAGCCCGCTAATTCTTAATGTTCATATAATCTGCACGGAAGTCGTGACACGGGTTATTGTTGTGATGACACACTGATATGCGGAAGTTATCTGGTACAATCGCTCACATCCCGCGAATATTCCTGTCATACATACAGAGATAGCCCCGTACATGGTGGCATGCGATCGAACAGCAAATGTTTCCAAAGTTTCATGCGTCGTTTCAATACTAGTTGTGAAACAGAAGTCATAACTGAATCTGCATGTCGAAGGCGCTCGACCATTGTCTCCTCAGCACATCGGAAATATATATACTGTAATGGAGAAAAGCTGCACTGGGGCTCGGACGCTCGCGCTTGAAAAGCGGGGCTAGAGAAACAGAGGAAGACGACGGTCACATATAGAACAGCCGGCCTGCTGCAAAGGCGCTGTGTCTGTCTCTCTTCATTACAATACTCGATTTAAAGCTGCCCGCAACGATAAGATTTGATGTGCCATATCAAAACTCTTAATGCGTAAATATCGAACGTATAACGCCTTCTAAGAACCGCAACGACGTTTTCTCGGTATTGACGAATATTTAGCACAAATGACTCCGGACGTCTCTTCTGTACAGGTATAATTACCACCTAGGGAGAAGGCAATGAATAAGGAAGAAAAAGAAGGTTGTATAGTTGAAGTTGACCGCACCTTGCTCAACAGGTACTGGAAATTTAACCACGCATACATAATGTTCTACAAGCAACTCAAGTCGACAGAACGTACAAATGTACTGCCACCTCAAATGCGTAGCGACGTCATCATTTTTAATACTATCCGATGCCGACAAGTATCTGCAACACGTTCTAGCTCTTTCGTATCTATGACGTCATCGATTGCGACATATATCCGCTCAGTATATTACGTTACTCAAGCGCCAGGTACATAAGCGTGACTCTGCAACAACTTCGCGCGTTTCGCGAAGCCGTTCCTTGTGAGCTCATGCGGCATGCAAAAGGGTCATGGTCTACCGTTAATTCGGCCCTTCCCGTCACGCATAAACAAACAGGCGTGCTTCGAGTGGCCCGCTATGTGTATCGAGGCCTTGAGGAGTCGCGAGCGCACGGCCTCCGGCTTGGGTCATAAACCCAGCCCTCCCGTCGTCCACTGAGCGGGCGTAAATCTTCTTTATGGCGGCCCTGAATATGCGCGCGTCAAGCCTGTCGTCGTCGCTCCCGTGGCAGCAGGGTCAGAAGGCGTGAGAGATTCCTTCGCGGATAGGGATCGACCAACACAAGCGCTGGAGAATGTGTGTGTGTATATACATATGTATAGTGCATTGCACTCGAAGTTGAATGTGCGTCCCTGTTATAGACGGGCAACGGTCTGGGCATGCCGTCGCATCTTCGAGGAGGGCTTTGAGACAACTCGAGAAGCTGCTGTTTGCGAAGCACTTCTTAACTTCACAAGCGGCCAAAGATGTGTGACATCCAGAGCATGCGAGCTCCTTGGGACGAGAAGCCCCGATCACAGTCGCCGTCTTGGAGGATTTACGGTTTGATACCGAGCATTGTGTGAATTTAGTGAAGTATCGCTCGTGAAACACATGGGCAGGCAAAACGAAGTCGCGGGACCTACATAAGATGGTTTCTGAATCTCTTGCGCAATTTATGCTGTCTGCGGAGCTGTGAGAGTCCCTACAGTGCCGTTATTTGCACGTGTGCCCAACTTATGAGATGTTTTGGACTGTATCCTGTGCTTTGTTTGGTTTATGAAATCACAAGAGCAGCTGCCACTCACTAAACACGCACGCACGCACGCACGCACGCGCGCGCGCACACACACACACACACACACACACACACACACACACACACACACACACACACACACACACACACGCACGCACGCACGCACGCACGCACGCACGCACGTGTGCATGAAATGAAGTGACTAAATGACCCAAAACATTGATATTAAGCGCTATACCTTCCTGCCATTAAGAATTATGTGAAAAATGGCACTGCGAACAAATTTATAGGCAGTGACTTTTGTATCGCGTCAATATTCGAGGCGACATTCAGACCGCATGCATTATGGACTCCCGAGGCAAACAGCTGTAAGGACAGAAATTTACGTTCGTGTCAAAGATAACGAGAACCTTCGCGCGGTATTTCGATATGCTTGCTTACTTTATATATATATATATATATATATATATATATATATATATATATATATATATATATATATATATATATATATAGCGAGAGTATTGAGAACGGCACACGTGCGAAATAGTTTACGTTTCGGCCGGTGGGCCGGCCTTCGTCAGAGTGACGAAGGGCTTTCTTAAAAGGCTTCTTAAGACTTCATTAGGGCTTTTTGGGTTTTTGGGGCTTTATTAAAGGATTTTTAGGGTCGAACCATGATCATCAGAAACGAACACGGTATTTGCGATGTTTTGCAAAAGCAATTCACGCGTGATCTTCAAAAATAACTACTTCAAAACGAGAAATCTAGAAAAATCGTTAGGTTAGTTCATGACACGCTGCCTGTACTTAAAAAGCGTGAGGAACTGCAAAGGCACGTTCGGTTTGCATCCCTCAACAGGAGAAAAAAAAAGAGAGAGAGGCCAAACAGTGAAGGGGAAGGGAGATGGCTAGTTGGACGAGCATGCACTTGTACGTGACCTACAATACGTGCAGTAAACGCTGAAGCTAATTAATACACTTGGGGACCACACGGTAGTCGGGATTCTCGCACATATACCCTACCGCATAGTTCTGTCTCTCATTACTCGAGGCAATCAGTCCACGCGCTTGCGTAAGTCACGAATGAACGTGGGCGTGGCCTTGGGGTGGAAGCACATGGAACGGTCGCTGGCCTATTTGCGTTACACGGTAGACGGACTCCGGGCATCTCTGCCGATAGACACAGTTTGTTGTCGCCCGAAAATCGCACAGCTTGAGGGCAGGTGCACTGTAGCGGTGACGTTGTGGTCAGCTGCCGAGGTAGTGTGGCTAGCGGGGCCTGGGTGTCAAAAATGTCTGCTGCAGGCCGGGGTGTCCTCGGCATATCTTTTTCGCACCAACGGCGACACGTTTTTCTACTGCAAATTCGGGAACATATGTCGTGTGCCCGTGCGTTTCTAGCTGTTCGGCAAACGTCATCTAAGCAACTGAACGTTGTTTTCGGCGTAAGGTGATACCAGATAGCATTTTTTCCTTCAGAAGATTCGACACATGGCGCTAAACTGGGCGCTGCGATGAATATTTCATCCTCACACGCTTAGTGTCTCGTCGCACATGTTTGGAGACTTTGCGATTGAAAAACAATCGAGAACAGCAACAAAAACGGAATCGAAGCACGCATATTTTGCCGAAGCCGGCAAAATACGGTGTACACAGCGGCGCACTGCTACCACTACATCCGTGTTTGGCGAATTATTTCCATTACTTTTAGGTGTTGTTTTATCAGTGCAAAAACAAAATGAATGATAAGAAAAAGCACAAAAAAGCACGCACAACTAATTCATGGGGGCATCGGAGCCGTATTATATTTCTCATTTCGGAACGATAGGAGCGCCAAACGTACGTTGTGGCTTTTGCTAAAAGCTTCAACGGAAACCGTGTAGCACCGATACAGCTCCCTTGAGCTAATGTTCCTTCGAAGTCGCTATGCTCCTTTACCTTAAAGGAGCTTTGGTATGCCCGTGTGACCGGGGTATTAGTCTCACATGAGCAAGTGTCACGACTTTGCTTTTGAAGCATGAGGAGTGTTTGACGTTGTGACAGATAGGTTGCGCCGCAAGCCGGTAGTATATAAGTATATACATTTGTCAACGCAGAATAAAATGACAATAATCATGACGTTTGAGGAAAAAACAGTGATCACAGCAGTGGAGGCATTGAAGTGACAGCGTTTACAAAGTGCGTGTGTAGCGGTTAGCACCCTTCATGTTATACATTCGCGATTATTGATTGACGATATCTAATTGCCAAAAAAATATAGTGCAGCACTTCTTTCGTCGCCGCATGTAGGCGTCTTTCTGCGGCAATACAGCTCACCGTTCACCGGTGCTGTTAGAAACCAATATATCGAAGTATTGCCGTAGCGCGTTCCCAACTGAATCTTGACCACGCTGCATTCAAGTGAATGGTACATGCGGATTCTCAGTAAACAGGTTTCGCTATTGTAGTAGCGCTAAATCTCCACGTCTGCTGCCTCAGTGTGTGTCTCACAAAAACACGATTTATACGCAAGAGAAAAATATCAGTCACACCGGATCCTTCACAGAGAAACAAGCGCACACTAATGAAAATTTTAGTCCAATCAGTTGATTTCCCTGGGTGTTTCAAAAAGTATACCACACGTTTCCTAGTAGTTATATGTCCGTTTTTTATAGCAGGTACAACGCTGCGAAGGCTGGGCAATGGTCCGTAAAGAAAAAGAAAAGGAAAGGTGTATCGCTCTGACAAACAAACGACAACATAAAGTACAAACGCGCACACTTCGATTGTTTCCTGGAAATACGAGCGTGTTTTGTCAAGCTGATGAGAAATGTATTATTTAAGGCTGCCATTGAAACATTTGTTTTTCGCTCACCGCAAGCAACGCACTACTTTTTGGTCGCCCAAGTACACAGCGTGAACACGTGCATTATACAGCTTTGACAGCATTGTACCTGATGCACGAAACGGACTATAATTCAGCAAACCTAGGATACATACAAGACGTATCATTCAAAAAAAAAAAAAAGAGGGAAAGGTAGTAGAAAAGCTAGTAACGGGAGCAGTTCCTACCGTTTTGGCACCATTACTACATTTTTTTTTTGTCGTTTACTACCTTAGATGTGTGCAAGCGGTAGTAATTGTCAGGGATAGTAACTGTCACTACATGCTTACCTAACAGGTTTACTTAGTAAACACTACTACCTCCACTGGCAGTAGTATATCGTGCTGTAATTGGGATGGGCGTACGCAGAATTTAGACAAACTATAATTGATTTGGCTATGTTGGAATAGGAGTCCCATGCAACGTCGTTGCACACGTATACGGAAACAGAAAAATACAAGAATATCGATCCAAAACCTTGATTACTTATCGGAATCCACTTCTGCTCACCGGCACAGCATGAGCATCCTTAAGTATGGTCATAAATAGATTTAACGTGGCTGTGAGGGCATATATCGCGTAAAAGTTTTGATCTTCTGTGTGCGGTAGTGTACGTTGTCGCTTCTGGTTTGAACATGTTTCTATCTACGCTGTCACCTAAACAATTCTGTGGGTAGCGTATTGGCTAATCACAAGAAGTAATTATCGATCGTTAATTGGTGTGACCCGATGTGATTAGTCAGCACCAGTAAGGGTGACCGGGCAATGCCTTACCGCTCATTTCGATTTGATCTTATTCTTTTGCAATACAGTCGACTTGATATGGCAATGTAAACAGCAGATATAAACGGAATCAAAATAAGCCAGACAAAAGACGGACATGGTAGTAAAGTTACTAACTTTGGTTACTACCCTTACCTATAGCCAGTAAACTGCAGGTAGTAAATGACGTGGTAGTAACGTTACTACCTTACCGTTTACTAGCTGCAGTTACTACTTAGGTCGTAATTGTTGTGACAGGCATTTACTACCTCAATGTTAGTAAGTAGCAATACCTTTTTTTTTCTTGTAAGAGTGTGCGTTACTCCCTTACCGTTCACTAGTTGCAGTTACTACTTAGGTCGTGATTGTCGTGACAAGCATTTACTACCTCAAGGTTAGTAAGTAGCAATACTTTTTTTTTGTAAGAGTGTGCGTCCTTCAGGTTTCAGAAGACAGAAATTGGCGCTTTGCACGTGTTTCTGCTGCTTTCATAATGCAGTTGAGCAGTGTATACTGAAAAACGGCAGCTTCAGGCATTTTTCCCCTATACAGGCGCGAATTGATTCGACCTCTGTTATTCGGTGCCAATCTGATAAGCGCTGCAATATTAATTGCTCGACCACGTTGTGCGCCGAATGCGAGCACTCGTAATTTAACGCCTGCAGCGCCGTGGCCAATCGGGGTCGAAGGCCCTCGCCTCTGATATTCCGTCATCGACTGCCATCTAATTAAGAAACGAAAGTAAATAGTACTCGTACAGAACGTTTTCAGCTGCATGCAGTAAAGACGAGCATGGTAGAGAGAGTGGGTGTCTCTTCGGAAGGCTACACAGCCAGCTTCACTTACATTTGTGTTTTTATTTTTCCGACTCTGTCTCGGCAACGAAAGAGTTTCACATTTAAAGCAAGGTGCACTGAGACCGCATACGTTGTAAGCTGAGCCGAGAAATTCAAGATAATCCATATTCTTTGAGTTTGACTAAAGCGTGATAAATTCTCGTTCATCTGCATACTTGCGAAAGGAGACACCAGAAATGTATACTTCTAAATTCAGTAGCAATACCGCTGTGTTCATGCTGTTCTCGGCCGATTTTATATCCATCATGTGCAAGGGGAACATGCACCTCTATAGAGCAGGCACCGTAACACTATTCGAACATTGTCATGAGGCCGTGCTGATCAGTCGTGGATGCTCCCGTGGAAGACAGGAGCGAAATATTATTGAACTGCAACGCATCAGGAATCTGCAGTTTAGTTTCAGGCACAACTGGAAACCGAGTGTTGTTCTTTCAACAAACATGTCACAAGAAGCCCGGACTACACGTAGCTTGAGGAAGAACTATAGTATTGATGATTTCACGATAGCGGAAGCTCCCTCGTAACGCTTCATTTGCTCGTTTTTGACCTATATAAACAACTAAGAAAAAAATATATATATGTATTTCCTAAGGAACACTACAAAATGTCAAGCCTCGCATTCGCTCCTCCTTGTGACGGTAGTTGTCGAAAGAAGAGCGGGCGCTTTTCAGATGCATTTGAAACATGTTTGCGAAATTCGCTGGTGCGCGCAGCTAGTGCAATGACATTCGGCTCACACCTTCGTATAGGAGCCTCCAGGACTGATTGCCACCGCTTTCTATGTTCAAGAAGTATTGCAGGGCCATTTTAGTGTTTTGGCAAAAGCTACTATGAAAAGAAACGTGAAGCCAGAACAGCAGGGGGTTCAACTATAGGAAGCTCCACATAAGCTGTTTCTGTCGCAGAGAGTGCGAGAGAGATGTGATATAAAGCGGGAGGACATTAATGGTGGAGAGGTTTGCCCTTTCTGCACAGGCGAGCGTTGTTCCACAAGTGCATTCGCTTCTGTTGTCTGCACTGACTTCTTAGTACTCTCCCACATTTTTAAAGCTCCGGTCTTGATACAGAGGCACAAAATAAACGTCTATGTGTTGAAAGAAATCCCGGAAATACGAACAATTTATGAAGCCAAGGTGACAGCGAAAGCGAACATAATTGTCCCTCAGCGGAGACAGGTTAGTAACTAATGATCGCAGAAGCGACTGCTAACGTGCCAGTCGCCGCGACTGCCATGGCAGCAACGCAAGTGCGACGGATACGTGGAGGTAACGACCAAAGCGATGAAAAGCGAGAGCGCTGGACCACATATGGCGAAAATATATGTAAACGGAATGGAAGCCAAAGATATAGTAAATCACAACTGCAGGTGATTCACTAGAGAATGCCAGACATCAAACCAAAGGGTGAGAGTCACACAAGCAAGGTAAAAAAGGACAGACGAAGTTTGGAGAACCAACGCAGCACAACCAGAACGGTGAAGCGTGCTAAATGTGAGTGACCGGGGAGGACATGTATGGTAAGTAGCGCTAAAAACCACAATCTTGTCCTAAAGCTGCTCCAGTAATACGAAAACACAAAGCACGCCATTAACTGCCACTACGCCGTTGAATGCGAAGTGCGCGACAAATGTGGCCGTCGCAACGTGAAGCCGTTTCGGTAGAGCGCAACCGTCGACCGCGCGACGCCCACAAATAACCCCCCGCTCGACGGGTTCCGACCCGGCATAAAAGAAACGCGACAGCATCGCAAGGCGGAACAGAGTAGGTGGCGATCCGGAACGAAGCGCGTACGGGCACGCGCGCTTGTTCGTGTATCGTGCGCTTATATTCACGAAGGCCCCGCGGAAGCATGGAAGAGAGAGAGAGAAAGAGAGTACGCGGAGGGGTTGATAGGGCCACCTACCGTGACGACAGTGACAAGGAGGAGGAGGCCGTCTACGACGAAGGGGCACACTGGTGCGACGTCAGGACAACATTGTAATCCAAGAAGGGGCCGATTGCGGCTGCGGGCATGCGGCGCGGTGGTCGTCGACGTTGCCGGCGCTACGCCGCCAGTCGATGTGGCTGCTGCCGCTGCTGCTGTGTCGACGCCGGTGCGGTGGAGACGCGCCGCGCCGCGCCAGGCCATGCCGCTTCTGCGACTGCCTGCTGCCGCCGGCTCACCGGCAACGCCGCGAGGAAAGGACCGGACCTCTTTCCTCGCCGAACAGCCTCCTTCGCTCGCTCGCTGACGCGCTCGTTCTATCGCGCCCCGCGCGTCGCCGGGTGGGGAGAGCCGTGGCGTGGCGGCAGCGCTCTAATAATCGAATTCGGCGGCGTCGGCGCAGCCCGGCTTGCATTGGCGGAGCGTTCCTTCCTTCCTCCCCCCACTGCTCCACCACCTCGGAAGGAGCGCTTGCGCTGCGGGGAGGGCGGCTTGCAGGGAGTAAACGCCGCGCCCGCGGAAGCGCCTCACCACGTGACGCGACGCCGGCCAATCGCGGCGCGCCTTCGAGGGGGGGGTTTCTTCCTCGAGATAGAACGAAGGGTGGCAATGATAAGAGAAAGAGAGCTGCCGGGAGATGCCTTTCAGTGCGTGTGTCTGTGCGACGCCGACGACCCCTTCCGACGCTGAGCTGTTCCCCTGATAGATTTGGAGGAGGGCAGAACGGATGGACGGTTCGCTCCTGTCAGCGCCCTGCCCTGCCTTCCACGTTCTCTTCCCCTTTGGACAGGGCGGCGTGCGGCAGAAGCCGCTTCGTGCAAAGGCGGCCGCGCGTCACGCGCGGCTTCCAGTTGACGTACTCGGGGGTTCCCTGGTCATCGACGTCTTCGGAGCCTTCTTACCTGTTTGTCATGTTGATTTTGCTCCTCCCTGACGCCAAGCGAAACGCAGCAACGCTAAAGTTAACGAAAGTGAACTTCGTCACGCAGCTGCGGAGCTGCACCGGGCAGATGGCACATAAAACCGTCCCGCGAACGCGCAGTCGAGGCGGCAGCCTCTCACCGACGAATACTAAGGACGCGCAACAACCTCTCCGCGAAGTCAACAGTGCGTGACGAACGGAAACTCGCAGGAAGTGCACAATTGCACCATCACGACAAGCGCGTAGCCGAAATGTGTGTAATTGCCAAATGCCGACGAACAGCCGCAAGGAGTCTTGTTAAAAAGAAAAGCGCGAACTGTTTACTGCGAAGGTTCTAAGGGGCTTATATACAGTTGGTACTAGCAGTGAGTCCCTTCTGGTATGTCGAGTCACGTAGACGGATGGGCATGTCGAACCGTACTCGCAAGACCGTCTCACGCTGGAAGTGTTCGTAAGACAAAATTTCAGTCAATCCCGATATAGACATATCGTTAGCGAAGCCGTCTCGCGAATGGAAAGGATCACTTCCGAACGTAAATATTTGCGATTTGGTCCCCTGATTTCGCCTTGCCAAGTGCCCCGAAAACAAGAACGCTAAAAGAGCGTAAATCGCACGCTCACCAAAACCACTGGGATCGTTCTGTTGCACTCCATGGCATGTTGCAAGAGCTTACCAGTTTTAAATTGCCCACGTCTATCCCGGATGTGTCTTGCGGGGAACGTCATTTTTAAAAATTATATGTATGGTGCCTGGTATAGAGATCTCGGCTGCCCCATGTACGCGGAATGACGAAGGGAACACTATGCAAACAGCAAACCATCACCAAGGGCTCAAGCGCTTCCTTCAGTATTGTTCGCAAGCATTGTGTACTATACAGCAATCGACATACGCTTGCATGCCTTGCGAAACGAAGCTTTTCTCCCGCCGCTACAAGTCCACCAAGTTTCGACGCAATTATAGAAGCGAGACAAGAAACGAAATAAGCGACCACGTACGCGGCGTGCGTTGGACGTGGTTTCGGCAAGGCGTCGCCCAAGATAGCATAAGGACCGCTCTCTGCGATGACTACCCTGTAATCACGGCCGACATGCGTTCCATGCGGTTGCACGTTAAAAGTGATGCACGATAATGCACTCGGCGTATAGTGTGGATGCGCCAAAGCGGCTAAGCAAAACGTAGACGAGAAACCTGTTTGAGATGTTTTCACCTGCCGCATCACCTACACAGTTGTGCGCAGTGTATACGTACGCGTAAGAGGTACCTCAAACAGGTTATTGTTAGGGGTAAGCGAATACTCGTAAATATTTCGAGTATCGAATTAAATGATGGTGTCCTATTCGATTCGATCATCGAGTAGAATGATCGTTAATGGCGAATATGCGCTTCAGCAGAGAGGTGTCAAGGGAGCTTTTGACCCCTCGATCACCCCACAGAGACACGCCAGCACTGTTTAACTAAAACACGGATCTTGTAATGATTAAAAATGAGGAAGGCGTGAGGTGACACGCCGATAACATTCGCACCCTAGCGGAGTCATCACTGGCAAATCGTACAAAAAAAAAAAGCGAATGTGTTAGTGGAAGATTTTATTTTGAATACCTTGTTTGTTCGTGTCTGTGCGATTTCACATAAGGCTCTGGGTCCATATGTATGAAAAAATTTTACGCTAGCATTGTTTGTAACAAAATAGTTCAGCTAATTACATAAAACTGCAGCACATAATAAGCGAAGGTAACCAGCCAATGTCGGAGAACACCTGACAAAAAAATGTTTATCGAATTCGCCCTTGGGCCTGTATTCACACAAGGCTTCTACATCGAAATCGTTCGTGGCAAAAACACTCAGGCAATCGTGATGCTGGAACATATTATTGACGAAGATTGTACCTACTTCTGATGAAGGCTTACGTAAGAAAAGGTTTGTGAATTTGGCTGCTGCTGTTTACGTTTTCCGTAATGTCTCATCTCTGTCAATTTCCATTGCCTCCGTGACAAGATTCCACGGTAGAATTTCACACCAACTTACGGGCATCTCAATTGAAACTGTCGCATATGTAGGCGACAGAGGGAGCTGAGGACACGCCGTACAGTGCTGCAAGAATATACGAATATGCGTTCTTTTTATCTTGTTTTGATGCAGTTTTAACTTGAAAGAACAAATGTATGGTTGGTATAATGACCTTTGGAGCTTTGTAAGGCGCACACATTCCCGTGCCGAAGGGGGACGTGTATTCATTAAGGAGATGCTGCAATTCCGCAGCTTCTTGGGTTAAAGAGCATGCCATGATAGTAAACGAAATAGCCGCGTTATGGCCAATATAACCAAGCGGAAATTAAAGCGAAGATGCTGTTTCCTATAACAAATGACGCACAATAAAAAAAATACAGACGGCTTTCGAGCAAAATCGACTGTTAGGCCGAATCCCAGGCCATACATAATATAACAGTAGTGCTAACGACCAAACATCACGCCGAGAAAAATAAAAACCACATATAAAGATGATGGTCTTGTATATATAAATAAACGTTTACATTTTAGAAGAACACAAAGTTTCTGCTGATATACCGAAATGCGTGCTTCTAAATCTCTTTGGATCGTTGAACTCTGGGATAACATTTGCGATATTTGATCATTTTCTACTATTAGCTATTTTACAGCGACGCACTGGTTCATCAGAGTGTACGCAAACCAACTTTATTTGAACGCATCAGAAACAGCGGAGATCAAAATACCCTGCACGAACGGCTTAATGCAGTAGGTTGCGTTCAAAGACCACCTGCCTCACCCATACAAGGCGTGCCGCTTACCAAAGTGAATTTCATGTTCTTTATGCATACATAATGCGAGTGCTGGGACCGCAAAGTCAAGATCACCTCTGCTTATTGACGCCATTACTTCTATACATAATAAGGCCACGACCGGCTGAGGCAGCAAGTTCAGTCCGCTCTCGCCTCGGAAGACTAAATCACGGAACATATATGCGGAACCCAAGTGAATCATGAGTTCGTGGTTAAGCCTTAACATGCATGCGCAACTAGCACCTCATGTTTCAAAAATATGTTATGGCCTCACGCCAGTGGCGAAGCAATTCAAGAAATAGTCCCCCATGTGCCCAACCGTAACCTAATAGTACCGCACAATTCTTTACCACCACGCCCCAAAAAAGGTCAAAATTAGTCGTCCGCGTTGCTCATTGTAATGCAAACCTTACACGTGGTCGGTTTAGTTATGCGAATAACATCCAGCACTTCATCACGCGCGTGCGCATAAAGTGAATTGAACTGCCAAAAACAAAAAAAGAAAAAGGAAGATCGCGTTCGGCAGCTCCAGAAAGAAAGACAAAAGGATAAAAAAAAAGGCCATTTCTCAAAGGTTCTCATTCGCTGCACTTATTCGCATTCACCAAGGCGATTTATTTCAACGCTTCCCTCCCACGGGAGCTCGCTAATTTTTGGCAGCGTATAGTTATAGTTATTATGACGCTGCAGCAGTGGTGGCCGAGCTCCTTGGCCAGCGGAGCGAGGGACGCTTGCCGCCCGCCTCATAAAATACGCGAGTCAGCCTATCGCTCGACCTGACGCATTGCTGCACAGTGCAGAAGGGGGCAACGAACGCTACGCCGAAACTTAACCTAATCGCCGACCAACTTGAAGGGGGCATGCGACTTACGAGAGGAGAAGCGGGGACGGGGGGGGGGGGGGTCTTGCGGCGTTGTCGCCGCAATCGCGTAATTAATCGAACCCATGCGCACACCTAAAGCACTCGTCAGCGAATAATTACGGCAGCGCGCTACCGCCGGCAGCATGCCGCATCATCGGCTGCTGGAGAGCCGGCAAACCGGTAGGAAAACTGAAGCCATTATTTTATACATTATGCAAAGGAGAGCGGGGAGACAACTGGCATGGCTCGGAAATCATCGGCAGCCATCTAGAAGCCTGCGGGGACACTTTGCGCACGGCACCCTATGGGTCGGCAGCGCCGCCTATGGGCGACGAATTAAGCTTGATGTTCGAGAGACCATGTATGAAGCGATATATGTACCGCTGGAATCAAAGCGTTTGCGCACACCGTCACTTTGCTTTTCATGCAATTGAATTGCTAAGTGCCTTTTTCATAAATACAGGAGGTGTGAGCAGCTATATTTCTTGGTTTCTTCGTGATGTTGTATACGTGAACAATCAGACGCTCTTCATGTGGGATAGGGCATCTCTGATAATGACGGTATTAACGCCGATGACGATGAAATATTTCAGGTACGCACCCATTGTCGTGCAGTGGCACAAACATTCTGAGCAAAAAAAGAAAAAAATTGTTGGGCGAAAACACATCACCATAGAAGAGCCCATATATTCCGAGGAATTCAGAACGCTTGTTTCAAGCTTTATCCTACATCGGCGCACATTGGAACAGAGCAGGGTGCATTCCTATATAATTCTTTCTTTCTCCTCAGACGTGCCTTTTAATCTTTAATTTCGGGACGTATTTCCGAGCGTCTTGGGCGCCGCGATGCGCCCAGATGCCTAGGTACAGGTACTTGCCCCGGGGGCCACCAAGCCGCTTTTCGTTTTGCTTTCGCCGTCGCAAGCATGCCGCGGGCACGGAAAGGCAGCCAAGGTAGACCGGCATGCGCGATCCACGCAGTACGCTGAGCCCCACGGGGTGGATCAACAACCTCTGCAAGGAAACAATTTAAATGAGCCGACCGGGCTCTCCCCGAGCAGCTAAGAGGCAAGGTCCTTGCACAGGCCACGCCCACCGCTCGGCCGGCCGGGTGGAAGGCCGTGGCCATGGATCCTCAGGAGGCCCGCACACCAGAGCCGCCTGCCGCGCCTCCACGCATCGGTCCCTCTTGGACCTGAACAGGACCCCCCTCTGGCGCACGGGGCAGAGAAAGAAGGGGGGGATGCCTTTGGCTTAAGACAAAGCGGACCCCCTCCTCAGCGGCTCTGTGCGTCCAGCAGCGGCTCTGCAATTACGCCACGCAGGCCCGCGCTTTTGCCTCCCGGCTCGGAAGGTAACCCCCCGTTGCCACTCTTCCTTCAGCTTCCTCTTACCTTCATCGTACGACCCCCCCCCCCCTCCCCGCCTTCTTGCTTGATTCTTGAGTTCATGATTGTATTCATACACACGCGCCGCGGACTGGTTTCACGGGCGTCGGATGCGCGTTGCAGGCGGCGTCCGTGATCTCGCGCTCCCGGCAGGGGGGAGATTGTGGTGGAGGTGGTGATGATGATGACGACGACAACAACAGCGAAAGCCACGTGAAAGCGCATTCCACCATTGTTGTTATATGCACTTTTTGTTTCTTTCCTTTCTTTATTACGTCTGCGTGGGTCTTGCTTGGATAGCGGACGACTGTGAAGCAGGAACTGGGAGGACGTCAAAGTGCGACCGGGAGAACGTCGAATAGAACTTGAGCAAGCGGGGCGTTAAATTTTTTCTTTTGTTTTTTGTGATGCTTTCGTTCGGTGACTTGTGAAGCCGTCGATGGAGTACGAAAAGACCATCATCACCGCGAAAGCACTGCGCGCGAACTTGTCATTCGCTTCGAGCCGTGTAAGAAAGACTGCTCGTCGGGCTGCGAATTCAAACATCCGACCTCCGCGTTGCCGTACCACAGTCCTAATTGGTTCAGCCACTGCCGGTCCATCATGAGCGTCCTTTATAGGAGAACTTGTATGCGCGAAGAAGTAAACGCCCTTAACACGTGCACGCCCTCCAGCGCACGCTCGCGAAAAAAAATCTCGTAAATGTAATAATCATTCCATATGCGTGAACCTGTTAGATAACAAGTACGAGTGCTCAGCCAAACCGGAATAAAGGCTGGCATTTCTGATGCGTATTCAGTCGTTGCGGAAATGTTTTAAGAGAAATCATGTAAAAAAATGGGGCCAAGTGAAGCACAAGGAAGGAAGGAACGACATAAAGTTAGAAAAAACAAAGAAGGTACGCACATACCAAGCTTAACTTGGCCCCATTTTTTACATGATTTCTCTTAAAACATTTCCGCAACGACTGAATACGCATCAGGAACGCCACCCTGTATTCTGATTTGACTGAGCACTCGTACGTGTTATGTAACAGGTTCACGTTTATAGAATGATTATTACATTTATTAGAAGATATGCGTACACGCGTGACGCGTGCTTCAAAAACACGCAGCTTCACGTAGTTATTTAAACGGGCATGAAGCAATAAACGGAAATTTCGCGATGCATACCAACAATGGTGAACAGTAATCTCTCCGGGCAAGAAACGTTTCAATGGTGGCCTTGTCCTCGGCTGACATGCACAGACAGACTGCTGTGTCGAAACTTTACCTTCAGACAGTGCCATCCCATGTAGCTGTTCAAAATGCACCGTTACGTGAAGCTAATAACTAATAAGCGTTGCCCAAATGTGCTATGGTAGTCGAAGAACCATTGTTCGTAAAACTGAAACGAGAGTGCATTGCTCCGCGAACACATTTCTTGATCACATGGTTCGGTGTATATCGAAGGCAGGGCAGCAAGAAAAAAAGCAGGTCTGCACTAAGCGGATGAACACTCGGCCCTTTAATAACGCTAAGGACACCTTAGTAAAATTCGTAATTACGACCGGCCACCTGAAACGGCCCGGCCAGTGTAACTGCGAGGTCGAAGGCCTGACCACCACCAGTGAACGCACTATACTCTGCATCGAGCCAGCTCACTTGCAGAACTTAAGATAAGCGCCTTTATCTAGGCATTCATATTTATGCGAGGAGGTGTGCCAAATATATAAAGGACTTCTCCATACAAGGAGAAGAGATGATGTCGAAACGGAGGGCACTTTCAAAGTGCACTGAAATTTCGGCATCTATGATTATCTTCAAGTCGTTTTCGCTGGGGACGGGCAATTCAACAGCGTATTGAGGGGCATGAAAGGCTCGGCGTTTTCATGGGTATGCATTGGCCGGCATCAATAAAATGCGGAAATTACACCCAATTTTCGCGACGCACGTAATCAGCAAACGGCCCCACCAAACCGAATAATTCCGGCTAAATAATTCACGCGGGCAAGCACGGTACATGCAGAGGAACGTCGGGACTTCATTGCTCACACCTAAAAGAGGGCCTCTTGCTATGATTACGCTACATAGGGAAGGGGATTGGCAGCATGCAGTCCACATGTTATCGTGGGTCTTTCAACTTCAAGATATATATATATATATATATATATATATATATATATATATATATATATATATATATATATATATATATATATATATATCAGTACGAAATTGCCGAATTATAGAAATACCCCTTACGAATATTGATTTAGAATTCCTATAAAACTCATAATGAACACATTCTATGGCGTCCAAAGAAACCCAATAGGAAGTCGCACTCTATAGAATGTTTTCCACAGAATGTATATGAAAAGTCTAAAGCATCCTGCCTAAAGAAACACGTCATTTCACGAACAATAGATGCGCAATAGAAAAAAGTATTGATATCATATAGACTGAATTCCACAAGGTAACATTTTAGAACGGATTAAGAATTTCTAACACTACCCATGTGGCTGGGCACTCGCACCCTATAGAAGTTCTATAGAGTATGCATTCACATCGTTTTACTAAATTCTATAGGATAATATTTATAGAACGCCTTTAGAAGTTCTAACGCTACTTTTGTATACGCTGGCTCTCGACAGGCGTTATAGAGAAGTTTATCACATCTGCTGACTCCCATGGAGTAACGTTTATTGAACGTCTTTAGAACTCCTAACGCTACTATTCTATAGAATTGGCCTCCACTGACAGCATATAGAAGCTCCGTAAGGGATGTAATGATATCATGTCTATCAACTTTTATAGAATAATCTTTATAGAATGTCCTTAGGACTTCCAAGGCTGACTTTCAATCGACCAGCTCTCTATTCATCTTCTATGAAAGTTCAATGGAGGATGAATTGACATCATATCTACTAAGTTCTGTAGAATTGTTATAGAACGTCTTTAAAACTTCTAACATTCTTTATATAGACTGCCTTTTTAGATGCTCCTTATGAATGTTCTATACCGGGTGTACTGACACGCCCCGCAACGGTGGTATAGTGGTTATGACACTCGGCTTCTCATCAGTAGGTCGTGGAATCGAATCCTAGCCGCGGCGGCTCCGTTTCCATGGAGGCGTTGAGGCCCGTGTGCTGAGCGATGTCAACGCACATCGAAAAACCCCAGGTGTTCGAAATTTCCGCAGCCCTCCACTATGGCGTCTCCCGTAATCATATATCGTGGCGTTGGGACGTAAAACCCCCGAAATCAATCAATTAGACAGATAACATAGGGGGAGAGAGATAGAGAGACAGGTGTAGACCCGTAATGCTTGAAGTAATTATATATATAGTTTGCAGGGTGCTCATCGTTTAGCCGTGGATTACCGCTGCAGAATACATTTCTCCTTTTCATGGCAACATTTTCATGGTATCCTAATGCGTCTGTATGTGCAACCTTGTTAATAACGTCTGAACTTAGACGAACAAACTGCGCGTAAACAAGCTCGTAGAGACCAAGCGAATTCAGACCAAGAATCTCTCAGCGTGATGCCGAGTTCTTGTTTCATTCCTACATTAGTACATTTAGCCGTTGCATCACAACAGGAAACAAACACAAAAAATACACAAAAACTGCATAACACTGCGGCGCCATCTGATGCCTCCGCTCTTACTGTGAGGTCGCGGACAGGACAGAAGAAGCCGATCTACCGCCGTCACCACCCGCCGTGTTTGCGGGGTCGACACCGCCTCCATTTCTGAACTTTAGCTTCGCCGATCCCTATCTGTAATGCTTGCGCCATCTCTTTTCTCAACCTCTTGGAGCCATTAAGGCACAGGCAATATTTCACTGCTTGAAGCAAGCTTCCGCTCCCATCACCCGCTGTGCACGTCTCAATAACCTCACGCTTACGAAAGCCACGTAAGCCTTTGCCATGCATGGTGGCAGAGGCCTGTCCACGTCCTAACTTCGTGTACGCCAATAGTGTGCCAGCGTGTACACGATACTGCTACAGCACATTTTCCGGCATATGTAGCAAAACTTTTCCCGCGAAGGGTACTCTTTAATGATTGCATTGTCCCATGCTTCTCTTGTGTAAGCACCTTGGCGTTATCTTTTCACAAAGCCTTAACGCCCTCTCACATAGGTATACGATGCTGTCAGAGCTTTCGGTTACCTTCGTCTTGACTTGCATATTGCCCCTCCAGCAGTGCAATTACTGGCTCGCAAGACACCCATTCGACCAAATTTAGATCTAAGTACATGTACACAACTCGGGACCCTCTTCAAAATTAACCTAAGTAGGTCCATCGAATCTATCCAAAAGCGCGCAGTGAGATTTGTTTGCTCCAAACAGCAAACGCGCGTGCGCGCGCACACACACACACACACACACACACACACACACACACACACACACACACACACACACACACACACACACACACACACACACACACACACACACACACGTAAACGTTGCGCTAAAATTATTCGCAGGAGAAAATGCCAGCAGGCATGCGTGCATGCATACTTGACGATTCGCTAGAAAGATCATAAGCACCTGCACGACGAAATGTTTTGGGAACTTGGCCCTCATATCCAGAAATTTTAAGTAAGGAGATGCCGAGAAACGTATTCTTGCGCCATATTTATACAAATTTCACGCGGAACATGACGTCAGCAGCTGCGGACATATACCTAAGACTGGAAATAGGACGGACAATGGTATGAATAACTTAAGGTGAAGGTAGAAGAAAAACAAGAGAGAAAACTGGTCTTTCCCGAACCATAGATAAGACAATGTTTAAGACAAAAGGTGAAACACGAGAGAAGGGAATGGATCAAGGGATCGTTTCATTTGTCGAAAACAACCTAATGAGGTCAACAGACAATGAAGCCAAATAAAGCATAGGGGGAATTACAGCTTTCACTGAAGTGCAGTAATTAGAGAAAAAATGAAAAATGGAAAAATGTACCAAAAGGCACACCGGCCTCTGGTAGAAACCGAACCTACGTACTTAGGATAACGCGCCCGACGCTCTGCAAAGCTACGAAGACGCAAGTGATTTAGACGATAGCAACGACGCAATACGTTTTACAGAATATTGTTTCTTTTTTTTTTCTTTTTTCGACGCCTCCGAGCAGACAAAGACGAGAGCACTACAAGAAGAATTCAGTATAAAAAAAGGAATTTTAACGGCAAAGAGACAAATTGGCGGGCTTTGAAAGGTCGAGATAATGACGTTGAGTTTCGATAAATGGTTATCGTCAACGAGATAGTCTTCTTGTGCGGTAACATAAGGGCACGAATCGTGCACTTCGTGGAAGTACGACATATATAAAAAAAATGTTGATGCTGTCGCGGTCTGCCGCTAGCGCAAGGTCTTTCAGAACACTGCGGGGTGCCAAACCAACCATATTCGGTCCTAAGAGACGTTCGATTTATTTATGGTGTTTTATGTCCCAAAACCACGATGCGATTGTGAAAGACGGCGTAGTGGAGGGTTCCGGTACTGTCGACCACCTGGGGTTCTATCACGAGCACTAAATAAATAAATAAATAAATAAATAAATAAATAAATAAATAAATAAATAAATAAATAAATAAAAATGTAGTCAAAGCGGAGTGTGCGAGGAAGCCAGGCCATCCAAACAAGGGATAGTCGGAGGTTAGTCTTCAGACCACCGACAACCCGACAAACGTATGTACCATTGAGCTCGAGGAACGTATTGAAAATAAATCTCACTATATTTCGTATACTAATCGTGTCACCAAGAGCCTTCAGCGACTCAATAGTACACAGTACAACAGCAAGAACAACAACCGAGACGAGCAAACTCATTAGCTCAGCCATCTGATGTTTCCCGTATGCATGGCGTAGATATCTAAAGCGCAGGACTTCTATGCATTATACAGGAACCCGACCCATGCCCAAGAAGAGTGTAAGCGGATTTCGTTTTCAAGCGAAGCTTGCATAGACTGGCCTGTTTCGGTGCAGTGGACTTCGTGGTACAGACTCCATACCCCTAGAAATGATTAAATCTCTGGAGCCTTTGAAAAGAAATTCTTACCGATGCTCGGTTTTGAACTCGGGATGACTCGACCAACGCAGAGGCAAGTGCGCTAAGCACTAGACTACGCAGCCACGCGTGAGAAAAAGTGAGCATTTCTGAACCATATGAGTGCCTTGGATTTTCTACTAGCGTGCTTCGCACTTTCGAAGGGCTATAAAGAAACAGCAACGAAAAACAAACAAACAGACAGACAGACAGACAGACAGACAGACAGACAGACAGACAGACAGACAGACAGACAGAATTGAAAGGACCGAGAAATCACGCGCGGCTTATACCCGCTGTGTATATGCATACGGGTACAAGCTACACGTGATTGCATTCGCTACCGAGTCAGCCGTAACAGGCCCTTAGCCAGGAATTTTTTTCGGGTGGGGAGCACTCGCTGAAGGCATTTGAGAAAAACATCTATTTTCCTTATTTGTTTTCGATAAAAATCGCAGTATGTAAATTAGGTGCCCTTTTGAACGCAACGCCATGTAATAGGCTAATTTTTTATGTTATCAGAACCACACCCTTAATAATTAAACTGTATCTCTCAACCAAGATTTCGGTAGGGGTCCGGGCCACTAGCTCCCCCTCCATCCACCCCCTGGCTACGGGCTTGAAAGGAAAATTCAAGGAACTGCAATCCATCCATCCATCCATCCATCCATCCATCCATCCATCCATCTCGAATACTTTGTTAGTGCCCAGGAATCCCACGTTACCCGCACGACTACTCATTTTGCACAATGTCGTTGGTCCTTCTCGCAAAACTTAGCTGTATGCCAAACAATTTCGCATAGGCAGTTTCTTCCCTGAACTTACCTTGCGGAAACAAAGTTTTTTCAACTTCCCTCACTCCGTCGCATGACATGGATTCCCACAATGCGTAGGATCTGCCCCATTTAGTTTCCAGCTGTAGAAGTGTACAGATAACATAGAAACGCGACATGAGCACATATATGGCATACCCAGGCAAATAATATTTGACTAGGCTAGTTATTGCGAAAAGCGATTATAGTATATGACAAGTATGTAGAAAGCTGTGCTGCAGATGGCTTGTAAAAATGGCATATCTGAGCACTTCGAACACGCATACAATGAGGTTCAGCATAAAAATCGCGGAGGCAATGACCGCGTACTATCGATACACAACAATACACTTTAAAAAAAAAAAAGGAAGCGTGGAAGAGGATAGCAAAAGAAAATAAAAGTACGTATTCTCATGTGAAAAGAGAACAACGCCTATATTATTTGACTTTATGCAAAGCGGTTCTAGGCAATGCGAAAGATACATGTACAGATGCGACCTTACTAGATAGCCGTTGAATACCTTGTATTTGTATGCGGTACGTTTGGCAAGAGTATCTGTATTTTCAAGTTATGAAAAAACGGATCGTATATCTTAATGTTCAGGGTAGTGCTATGGCAAGACCAACGCGCGAAGCTCTGGACATTACCTGAACTCCACTTTTTAACCTGTACAAATATTGACAAATAATATTATCCAACGAAAATGACTTATTTAACCGACGTTTCGAAACCAACTCGGTTCATACCTCAGCAGGCACTGACGACGGACACATGCGAAGCTTGAGGAGTATGTTCAATATATACAAGTACTGAGAAATAGACGAACCATCCTATAATAAATTTCAGCGCCTATAGTTCGTTAAGCATGATGTTGTGAAGAGTGAAGCGAAAGCGCACTAACAACGGAAATGGTGTCATTCACAATGAACATTAACTCAAAAAGTAATTATTACACAAAAGAGCGCACCTATTTGCAGTAGCCAGCGATTTCAGGGGCGAAGCTCCTTAGGGTGTGGGTCGTTCCCTCCTCTGTAGTAGTAGTAGTAGTAGTAGTAGTAGTAGTAGTAGTAGTAGTAGTAGTAGTAGTATGCGTGTATGTAGCCACCTCGCGCCGCCGGGAGGCTCGCGCTCGCCCTCGGCGCGTGCCTCCCGGCGCGCGAGCTCTCTCACTCTTCCATCTGCTGTCTTGTGAGAGAGAGAGACAGAGAGAGAGAGCGAAAGGCGCGCGTTGACTATGGACACGCTCTTTTTTCGATGAGCGCTCCACCAGCTCGCAAAGAAGGAGAACGCGCCCTCACCCGCGAGGGACAACGTTGGCGCAGGCAACGTCTTCTAGCGAGTTTCTTGATTGAAAAATACCGACTGCTCGCGCTGGAGAACCGTTCACCGGCCACCCATATATATATATATATATATATATATATATATATATATATATATGTGTGTGTGTGTGTGTGTGTAGGAACTGGATCTTGACTTGCAATGAAGTGCCGGTGGGAGATTTCACTTGTGCGTAGTTGAAACATATAAGGATTCGTAGCGTGCGCGTTAATTAAATTAATTCGGAACTCGGCACGATCTACGATGAACGTCCGGAGCTTCGCCCACTCATCATCATTCACTCCGTGGATATGCTGTGGATATTTTTTTGCTGAACACTGGTTCAACGTCATCATCATCATCGCCAGCCTACTTGAAATCCGTTGCAGAACGATAACCTCTCCGAATGACCCCCAGCTCGTCCTCTCCTCGGCGAGTTATGCCTGCGAATTTCTTCTGGTGATTGTTTGGGAGTGTCTGCTGTATGCGCTGCAGCCTAGTCTTATTCTTTAGAGTATTTCCTTGTCTTGAGTAAATTCTGATGTTAGATGCCTCGATAAGCGCCAGAATGCAAGCACATAGAAACGCAGGCATTGCAAGTTGTGAGAGCCTTTATAGAAAAGCAGCGTGATTCTAAGGTTGGCTGGAGCCTCCAAGGCATGGCAGAGCAGTGCAGGTGCACGGGGACTGTACTAGCAGACTACCCGGAGCCGGCGGACGAGGGTGTTTGCGGCTAATTGGTGACCGGTTGCACGTGCTCACAGTCGATATATTCAATATCTGGTCCGTTATAAAAAATACGTTTTACGTGCGTAATGATAGAAGGACTTCGAGTGTTCGATATAGAGCATTATTTCGCTTTATCAGAGTTCATTATATGCGGGGTTGGCCCTGCCTGCAATTTTGAAAGAAAACTGGTCTTTAGTGCATTGACTTGTCGCCACCATCGCCAATCAGCAATGCTAATCGACAAACGTCGATTAGCGTTCGTAGTTGCGTAGTTTATCCTGACGCTGTCGTATGCGCAACATCGAAAACAAGCAGCGGTTTGCATTTGTCAAAACAACCGTACGTGTAGCTTGCCCGGCAGATTAGAAGCTGCGACTTCTGTGGCGAACATTTGAGGCCTCTCTCACTGACGTAATTTACCACTTTGAGTATGGCTGACTGAAGGGTCTCTCCTGAGAAGCCACCACTTACACCGGTTACCCACAGCGTGATGTCATCCCCACATAAGCCATGCTACAGACCCCCTATGGTGTTATATTGAACAGGAGAAAGGATAGGAAGTATCCCTACGCAGTAGCCCGGCTACCAAGCTCTACATGTTTCCTGATTTCATCTCGCCAATCGTGCACCTACGCTGTGACTGTCCTGCGGTTCCGCGCAGGCCTGGCTCTTTTTGATATATGCGTAAATTCGTTGGCCGACCTCACGTTGTTGAAGATTCTCTAGAATAGCCTTATGTGTGACATTGTCGAAAGCTTTTGTGAGGTTGTCTCAGGATGGACTTGTTACCGGCAGCCTGTGACCCCGCGCCTGTTATGTCATGTTCCATTTGGAGCATGATATCCTGTGTGGAGAGCTTTGGCCTGAATCTGATCACCTTGTGCGGGAAGATGTCATTGTTATCCAAGTAATTAATTAGGCGTGAGAGTATCACTCGCTCCATGAACTTTGTCACGCATGAGGTTAAAGATATTGGTCTCAGGTTTTGCAGCCGCAGTGTTTATCCTTGTTTCGGTACCATAACTATTTGTGCTTTCTTCCATAGCAGTGGTATGGCACTTCTTCCCCAGCAATAATTGTCCATATAATTGGTGAGAGCAGCGATGGAGTCGTCATCGACTCGGATTACGCAGGATCTTATAGCTAATGCCATCGTGGCCACACGAAACTGCCACCAACGAATCTTTGCATGTAGAGCAAACGGCGTACTCACTGTGATCGTCGTCGGAGGCAAACTCCTGATGCAAAACGGCGATGGCGTTGACACGGGACTGCTCGTTCTTGATGGCCGAGATCTTGGTCAGATTGTTATCGAACCACAAGCGGTCGCATACCTTACAGCTGTGCCCGAACGTGTTGTCGAGAAAGTCAAGCTTAAAGCGCGCATCGGCGCCACCAACCTCAGGTAGCGACCGCTTCCGGTGCTTGGCAGCCACTTGAGAGTGCCGGCTCGTACCGCCATGATGCAATCTTCGTTGATGATGATGACTGCGGTTCGGTTAGGAAAGGACGCTAATTTCTGCAGCCCATGTAGGGAGCACGGCTGAGCATCCGTGGGGGTGGGGGAAAGGGAGGGAAAGAGATAGAAAGGAGAGAACAGCCGTAGTGGAGGGCTCCGGAAATTTTGACCACCTGGGTTCTTTAACGTGCACTGACAACGCAAAGTACACGAGCCTCTGACATTTTCGCCTCCATCGAAAATGCGACCGCTCGTCGAAGCGCACTCCATGACATTTGCTGTAGAAGAGAGCGCGCCGGGGTAGAGCGAGCGCTTTTATTTATTATCTCTTGAACTACAGCGCCACTAGCGGTCTCCACTCAAACTAGAGCACGCGCCGGAGTGCGCGTGCTCCGAGTACTAACGGGGGCAGGCTACGCCGACGCCGGAGGGAGGGACAGGCCTCGTTCACAAGCTGCTTCGCATCTAAAACGCAAATTCGATCCCGGCCGCGGCGGTCGCATTTTCGATGAAGGCGAAAATGCCAGAGGCCCGTGTAATGTGCGCTGTCACGGCACGGTAAGACCCCTAGTGGTCAGAACTTCCGCAGCCCGCCACTACGGCTTTTCGCTCCTATCGCTTTCAGTCCCTTTCCCCTACACGCACAGACACGTAGCCGTGCTGCCGACGTGAGCTGCAGAAATCAGCGTCATTTCCTTACACGAACGACAATCATCATCATTATCATTTAATGGCTCTGTTGGTGCGTCCTTTGGATTTGACAGCTCCTTCGTTAGTGCCCGGCCGGTGAGACCTCAGGCAACCGCATTGACAGTACTGTGTCTAGAAGAAAACGTCAACGATTTAAGGCAACAACGGTCGGAGAGCTGCTGCAGCCGTCTCAGCAATCGCCTTTATAGAACAGTTGCTCTGCTTTGTGACTGCATAATACGACTGTGCAGTTTCTATTATCATGAAAGCGTAAGTATCCTACCAACAAACCTACCCAATTAATCCAGTTCTGAATGCTTCTATGGCAGAATACTTCTTCAAATTTCGCGCCTCAAGTGCACAGCAGCAGCCAGGTGAAGGCACTTTGTCTTCCGAAGGAATCTTGTTAACTAAGTATTAAAATACACGAAGCGAAAACGAAGCTGAGATCCACACTCTTGAGCAGAAATGATTGCGCAGAAACCATCCAAACTGATTACGAACGATGGAACCTCCATAAGGTTAGAAAATAGCTTTCAAGCGATCGGCCTATGACGCTTAGCAAACTTATTAGGCAAAAGCTATAAGGCGCGCGAGACTTGTGCGCTTGGCGGGACGTTGCGTGATTTAGTATTAATGGTTCGGTAAAGGGTCATTCCAACTAAAACGTACCAGCCCAAAATTTTACTACCACCGATTGTCATGACAAAAATTGGGGGAACCTTAAGCTTCGCCTTTAAGAGTTGAACGCGATAGCGAAATCCGGCCCCTAGTGTGCACTTCGACCGCTCAGTGCATACTTATTAATGCGGGTTGTCACACACACACACACAAACAAACACGCGCGCGCGCACGCGCGCGACGTTTCTATAGTATATATAGTATAGTGCGTTGCTCTCTGCCTTTTGCGCCTCGGTCATGCGTGGCCTCCCTCGTCGTCGACCACGAATTGACACAGATGCTGCATGAAGTGTCGCAGATAAGGCAGTATGGGTAGCGCACCCAGTTGCTCGTGCTTGAACGTTAGCATCGTTCTGGGTCGTAAGTAGTGGAACACTACTTGACATGAATGTCCCACCGGCACTCATCGATGAGCAAGACTGTGCAGTGTGGCCACTTCCCTGTGCTAGAATGGCGAAACCATATAGGCTTTGCTGTAGTCGAGACCTGTTTTTCACAATGTCCCACGGATGGCAACACATTATCTAATGTTTGCTATTTGCTTGATATATGTTCCCTGTCCTAGAACGGCGGAACCATATGGGCTCTGCTGCAGTCGCATGGCCTCCGAGATGGCGGCACGCCCACCGTCTCGGAGGCATGGTAGTCGAGACATGTTTTTCACAATGTCTCACAGATGGCAGCACATTATCTAATGTTTGCTGTTTGCTTGATATGTTCAATAAAGTTTATTCCTCCTCCTCCCTGCTTGATATGTTTTCCGCTAGATGGACATAGTTGTCCATTTTCGGAGCTGTTTGAAAGTTCGTATTTTTAGCGGCGATGGGTGCACTATCGAGAAATGACGTCGCGCAAGAAAACGTAGTTTGATGGCCCCGCCAATGAGCCTACAAATCGCCGAATGGGCTCATTTTCGTCGAGACACCTGCCGAACAAAATGCGTTAAGGAGACTCCTTCCACTAAATGACATTTATGTAGCGTTTTTTTTTTTCGAAGCAGTTGCAAGTAACATCGTGGCTTTGTGGTAGGGCACCTGCTTGCCACGCAAACGGCCCGGGTTCGATCCTAAATGGGGCCGAAGATTTCTTTTGTTTATTTTATTTGCATCTTTCTCGATTTTTCGGTCACGGACGATTTTTCGCTCACAAGCGACGCCGTCACCGACGGCGGAATTTCTGCGAAACGAGCTCTCTAACACTATCGCGTTAAAATTCACCGCCGAAGCACTCCGTACAGATGGTTAACTAGCGAAGCTGAAACGTGCGACCCCGGTGTTAAGCAGAGGGTTAACCCCGACGGCGTATTGAAGCCTTTCTCAATTATATAGCTCCTATACCTAAATGGCTTAATATTAATAAGGAGCAGTGGGAGGCTGATATGTGCAGCTCGGCGCCCGAGGTGCAGGACCAGATCCTGGATTGGGCCAAGAAGGTAGCGGACACCTACCTCGGGTAGGTTTCCCCGCTGCCTCCGCCACTGCCCCCTTTCCTCCTGGGATAAACAAAGTTTTAAATGCAAAGCATTTCTTAGCGGGGGCATGTCCCGCGGCATCGGCGTCCGCACTCACACTGCGCATGCGCAACTCTCCTCCTTCCCTCTCTCCAACAGCTGGTTACTCTCTCCACTTCTCTCCTACCCCTGCTTGCGCTTTTTGCGTTCTCGCTTCTGTCCCGCGGCGTCGGCGTCCACACCCGCACTGCGCATGCGCATCCTCCTCCCACTCCTCTCCTTGTCTCATTTCCTCTCCACTCGGCATTCCTCCTCTCCGAACGGCGCGCGTTGGCTATGAAACGCTCTTTCTTCGACGAACGCTTTACCAGCCCGCAAGGAACGATAACGCGCCCTCGCCCGCAAGAGACAACGCTGACGCAGGTAGCGTCTGCTAGCGTCAAATCGATGCAAACGCGACACCTAGTCAAACCGGTGCAAAGGCGGTGTGCACCCCCAGTGCTGCTTAGCATCGCCTCATGGTTCCCTTTAGCGGGAGATGGTGTAATTTTTTTCTCCTCCTGATCTACCACGCTGTGAAGGTGGTTGGACAACGAACCTGTAAAGTACACCCATTAAGATTACCCATTGCGGCGTCGCTTGAATTTCACGTGCATTTAAGCGGTATGTTTACACTGTCTGTCTGCCACACGATTCAGACACCCGGCCAAAGTTTAAGCAGTTGCTTAATGCCCAGCCATCTTGAACTGGTAGCTGCGCTCATACTTATGAACATTGTCGATCAAAAAGCAAATATTACGCAGGCGCAACATCAATACGCAAGATTAGGCGGTGTGTTCCTTTACTAGAAATTACATAGGTACGTAATTCTAAAGACCTTAGTGTTTGTTGGGCTGCGCTAAAAATACGACGCTATGCACGAAAAAAGCCTCTGCCGACGATTTCGTGCCGCCACCTGGCAGTTGCCCAGGGATTCTGCACAAGCTCAAGTTTGCTCAAGTTCTGCAAGCTCAAGTTCTGCACAAGCTCAAGATGGCACCCTCGCATTTCAGTGGTGCTGCAGCTGGTGGGCGGCTCCCTATGATAGCCAGTGGACCATCCATGATCAAAAATTATGAATACGGACGGTGAATTCTGCTGCATGAACCTGTCTAAGACGATAGGCTCGGCCTCTGTCTGCGAGGAGCTTCTGTGCAAAAGGTAAATGTCTGCAAAGTTGAATGAATGCAACGAAGCAGAACAGATACTTGAGCATGTTTGTAAGGTTCCATGAAGGTACTTACAAGATCATTTCGCACAAGAAAAAAATGAACCGAACTTCAACAACATCGTAACAAACGGCGAAACGCATTTTTACGAGACGTCTGAGCTAAAAACAAAAAAAAAAAAACCACCAATGCAATGGTGGCCAAAAAATCAAGGATGGCATGCACGTTTTTTTGCAGGTAATATACATCATACCGCAAAAGGTGTCCAATATACGTCAATGGTTAATAGACTAATATATAGGGCTGGCTAACACAAGAAACATTTTTCTTGTGCCTTGGTCTCTTAGAGTTTCTAAGTGCCTTCATGAAATGCAGCGAGGTCGGTGGATCTGGCTCCGAGCTCTCAGACGTCATCATCCTGCTGCTGGAATCTGTTTCATGGAGGTGCAGAGCGTTGCCCTTGTTAGCGTCATCGGCGGTCGAGGTTCTTTAGTGGAGTCAGCGAGCGTCCTGTACTGCAGGATCCACCGCCTCGACATGCCAGAGCGCTGACAAGCATGGCCAAAGATATGAGGAGGTGTTTTAATAGCTGTTGCGGAAGATTTTGTTGCATCGCCAATTCATTGTCCAAGTAACCTGCAACTAGTCTGGGTTGAACTTTGTGCACGTTTTAAGAAGATGATTTTGGGCATATGTTACCGTCCCCCATCTTCGTGTTCAACTTTCGCTGATGAATTGCATGACGCGCTTAACATGATCACTGTACGCTTTCCCAACATTCCTATCCTTTTAGCTGGGGACTACCCCACTATTGTGTGGAATAGTGCAACGCCTTATCTTAGCCCCTTCTCGACTGAATGTAACAAGTTTTTAACGACCTGTCTAGATTTCAACCTGTCACAGCTTGTCTCTGAACCTACTCGAACTACTTCAACTACTTCCAGTATTTTAGATCTCGTTCTAACTAACGTACCGCATCTTATTTCTTCAGTCATGCATCTACCTGGCCTCAGTGATCATTCCTTGCTCCATTTTAATGTTGAGATTCCAGTATGTAGACACATTAATCAGATAAAACACATTAGGAACTATAAACGGGCAGACTTCAATGCGATTAACCGTGAACTAGGTCTTTTTCTGGATGAATACTTGCCGGATTTTTCACTGCGTTCTGTCGACGCTAATTGGGAATTGTTTAAGGACACAATTGAACGTCTTACTAACGTTTTTGTGCCGCTTAAGTTTCTGAGGTGTGACAGAGAATCGCCTTGGTTTAATAAATTTTTGAAAAGACTGTCAAATAAGAAGAAACGTTTGTTTCGCTCGGCAAAGGTGTTGAATTCTAAGGTGCGCTGGGAATCCTACCTTCTCGCGGCTGCTGAGTACAAAGCTGCGTTAAAAAACGCCAAGGATACATTCCTCAACCAAACTTTGCCTGCTATGCTGATTAACAATCCTAAACAATTCTGGAACGTCATAAATAAGAAGGACACCACCTCATTGCTACTTAACCCCTGATGGAGTTTCATTCCCATCAAACGAATGTGCTTCTGTTCTCAACAATGTCCTTGCGGCGGCTTTTTCTAACGATGTTTCTTGTGATAACAGCGACTACCCTGTTTTCGACGCTCCTCGCATGGATCCAATTGTTTTTGACGCACCGGGCATTCAGAGCATTATAGAAAATCTTAAACTTTCCTCCTCCTGTGGCGTTGACAACATTAACTCCAAATTTTTGATTAATGCCAAGTCGTACCGTCCATAATACTTACTAAATTGTTTGAACAATCGCTTGAAAGAGGTTGTATTCCCAGTGATTGGAAAGTTGGGAGGGTCATTCCTCTGCACAAGTCTGGAAATAAACATTGCCCTGACAACTTTCGACCCATTTCCCTCACCAGTATACCGTGTAAAATCATGGAGCACGTCATATACTCTCATCTCGTCTCTTTTTTAGAATCTAATAACTTCTTCAGCACAGCCCAGCACGGATTCCGTAAGTCATTTTCATGCGAAACCCAGCTCATTTGTTTCACACATGACCTTCACTGCATCCTCGATCACGGATCTCAGGTAGACTGCATATATTTAGACTTTTCAAAAGCGTTCGACAAAGTCTCACATGGGCTGCTATTTCTTAAATTACGTAATCTTAACATTGACCCTAATGTACTTGCATGGCTGATCTGCTTTCTTTCAAACCGTTCTCAATTCGTAAAAGCCAATAACATTGATTCACATCCCTTAACTGTCCGTTCTGGCGTGCCTCAGGGGTCCGTTCTCGGGCCCCTCCTCTTTCTCATCTATATAAATGATTTACCGACTAACATTTCATCTTCAATAAATCTTTTTGCTGATGATTGTGTTATTTACCGCGAAATTAACGACAATAACGATGTCTCTTGCCTTCAGTCCGACATTAACAAGGTTCTCAATTGGTGCAGCACTTGGAGTATGAAACTAAACATTAATAAGTGCAAGCACATGCGCATTTCTCGTAATTCCAATGAACCTCCTACTTACCACATTAACAATGTTACTCTTGAAACTGTGTTCTCTTATAAGTACCTCGGTGTTCACATTTCTTCTAACCTGTCCTGGAAAACTCACATCGATCATATCATAAATAACGCCAATCGCATGCTTGGGTATCTTCGCAGGAACTTTTCTCAATCATCCAGTTCTATTAAGTTACTGCTTTACAAAACACTAGTTCGCTCGAAATTAGAGTACTCTGCATCAGTCTGGAGCCCTGGCATTGATTCACTCATTTCAGACTTGGAAGCTGTTCAAAACCGTGCCTGTCGTTTCATACTCTCTAACTATCACCGAACAAGTAGCGTAACCGCCATGAAATTAAGTTTGTCCCTGCCTTCTCTCTCTCATCGCAGGTCTGTAGCTTCATTATGTCTTTTTCATAAAATTTACTACACCAGCTATCTGAAAAACAAATTACTCACAAGGCCCTCGTACATATCAGCCCGCATTGATCACCGCAATAAAGTTGGGATTCCATCTTGTCACACTAAATGTTTTCATGACTCATTCGTACCCAGAACTTGTGTCAGTTCTAATGCCCTTTCCCGTGACGTTGCTGACATAGCAGATATTAATATGCTTCGTAAAACAATTGCTATCTTGTGAATATATTTATGCTTGTTACTCTTTGTATAATTTCTTTTTCTCAAATCAGAATTGTTCGCGTGTATTCCCACTGCTTTGTTCCTTTTTTGTCTTGTTGTGAGTTTTCGCCAGCCACTTTGTACTTTTTTGTTCCTTTATGATTTGCTGTTTATTGTATTCTTTATGTATCTCCACTCCCCTCTGTAATGCGTTCTGGCCCTGAGGGTACAATAAATAAATAAATAAATAAATAAATAAATAAATAAATAAATAAATAAATAAATAAATAAATGAATGAATGAATGAATGAGTACCGTATCTCATGGCTGAAAGACGCTCTCTACTTCTGGCAGTGATGTAGCAGCGACGTTCGTAGAGTCCGAAACCTGCAGTGCAGTGCAGGACCTGCGGCTTTCGCCTGCAGCAAATCGGTACACCATACACTAGGTTGGAGGGCTGGTTTGTGCTCCTGCAGTGCTGTCGTGATGGCTGTTGTGAGCCTCGTCCATGTCAGTGGGATGGTCATAATGGCCGCATGTATGGGGAAAGGGGTCTAAAGCCGCTATGGACTTGGCATTCCATTTTGGCCAGGACAGCTACCGCATGCCTTCATATCTATGCCAGGCATCGGCACCGCCTCGAATCCGTTTTGTGGCCACACCCCATTTTCGACGGTTCAGCTACGCATAGAGATTGCCGAACGACTCGATAATATTTATCTACAGGAAGGCATCATTTTGGATACCACGGAAATCCGGCAGCGCGCATGCATTCGGCGAGGATAATGCCACACGCGATAATCCGGACGTGACCGGGTAGGTGAGTTGCTTAGACAGCAACGATATTGCCCGCATGACGTCAATGAGGTGGTTGACCGAGCCAGTCGAGGAGCCAGGGTATAGAGAGAATACGGCGGCATCGATCCTCATGGTGGCTGGATACATGTCAGAGAGAGCTTGTACAACTTCCTTGAGCGGCTCAGATGCCGACATAGTCACGGGCGAAGGGTTGCTATACCGTGGGAAGAATGAATGGAATTCCCAGGGCCGGAATAGGGGCCCGCGCGCTGTCTTGTGTGGAGGTGATAACGAGGCGCGGGTTTAATCCTGCACTTGGGACACCGATGTGGCTTGGACGCTCAAGGATTCAAGACACAAGAGCGTCTCACCCTGAAAAACGGGTAAGACGGTGTCTGTGCCTTGAACCTTGCCGCCCACTTATAGTCTGACAAGTTTGTGGAAAATAATGGAGAAGATCTATACATACACGTCTTCAATGCTGGTGTAACGAAGCAGATGTGCTGTCTAACAACTTAATAGGTTTCAGGAAACAGATGTTCAGTGGACGCCATACTAGATATAGGGACACGTATGGAACATGAACGCGCCTGTGGTAACTTGACCATACTGGTGTTCTTAGACATCAAGAGAGCGTTCGAGGCCGTTAGTCATGTTCAGGTCCTGCTAAGTACGTTAGAACGTGGAATGTCCGGCAGAACATCGAGATGGACGTCTAAGTTCTTATGAGATAGCTAACTATTCGTGAAGGCCAATGAAGGAAACAATACTGAGGGGCTATGTCAAGCAGGGTGTACCGCAGGGGAGAGTGCTCATGCCCTTTCTTTTAAATATCCTCCACGGATGCTCCTATTACCAAAAATCGAATTGTCAGCATATGGTATAATTATAAAAAAAATGTATTCATTCGAACTGCTCAACAATTAGCGCTTTCACACACACACACACACACACACACACACACACACACACACACACACACACACACACACACACACACACACACACACACACACACACATATATATATATATATATATATATATATATATATATATATATATATATATATATATATATATATATATATATATCAGGCGTCCATATTTGTATATGCGGATGGCTATTGTTCAAAACTTCCCTCTACTTCCGCATTCGTTGTTGCGCACTCCGCACTTCAATACGGAAGAATCGTATAAGTTGTATTGTGCGACATCGTCCACAATGGCTGAGCTATTTGTCCTATGAGCGATAAAATTTACAATATCGGTGAGAGATTTGCAAAGATGGGCTATTTTGAGTGGTTCACAGGCAGCTCTAAAATCCCCCTGCAGCCAATATATATCAGTGATAATGTAATATATGAGACACTTAAAGAACTCGCGAGAGCAAACAAAGCGTAACAGGAGATAGTAGTTTGCTAGATTCGAGGACAAGAAAGTATTCACTGCCTTTCACTCTTCTTTTCCTATTTCATTCCCTGAGACGAGAGAGACAGAAATGTTGTGCGGAAAGCAGAGAGCTTAACCAGAAAACATTCCAGTTTGCTACCCTAGACTGAGGTAGGGGTAACGGGATACAGAAAGGTAAGAAATGAGAGAAAGAGAGAGAGGGTAGCTAAGCACACACAAGACAAACAAAAACGGCAGCATCTAGCGTCGTTCAACGAGGCCCATTGCTCGCAGGAACTTGAGCAGTGCCGTCATCACGTTCTACTGAGAAATTCTAACATTCTGGCATTCCAGTATTGTTTGCTAAGACAGCCGTCCGTCATCGAGGCGTGCCAGTTCTGTGGCGAGGGTGACCTGAGTGATCGTTTCCTCGCCGCCGCAGTGACCACAGGCAGCACTTGTTTGCCATTCCAATTCGATATGCTTAAGTTTAGGTAAATGACACCTCCAGCGAAAGCCAGCTGAGAACAGTTGTTTCCGAGTGGGGTAGTCTTGATGAAACTCGAAGTTCGAGTGATGGGTCGAGCCAGTAAAGGCGTATGTGCAGAAAACCAAGAGTTCCACATCGACATAGTCATATCACGCAAGAGCAACCGAATCTTTGGTGATACGTCCGTTCTTGATAGTGGGACTCCTTGCTACACTCCAGTTTCGTGAGCCTTTTCAGTAGAAGTTATCGGCGTGCTCGTTGCCGATGATGCCACAGTGGCCTCTCATCAACGGTATTAAAGCAGCTTTCTCTACTCCTGCTGCACGAGGAGCATAAGGACCACCTGGAGCTTTACACTGATGGATAGACAGTAACAGGAGGACCTGCAGGCCCTGTGATCTTCCGTGCTCAATACGAAAATGTTATGTTTAAAACACATCACAGGACAACCTCGACTGCCGTGGAGCTTCCGGCCCTACACAGTGCATTCTGCAGAGAACCGCCACTGAAATGGGCCATCTTTACAGACCCTAAGCCATCCCTTCCGTGTCTGTTGTTTGCTCTACATAGCAGGCCGTAAGACCAGCTATAGCGCTATATAGATGTAAGATAGATGCATCACGAACATAAAGGCCATGACCTAACATTTCAGTGAATACAGTTCCCTGAAAAGAGATCTGCAGGTGTACAGCCCAAAGAGACCTGCCCAAAGTGTCATGGCACCACTGAATAGTGCCGTTCACTGTTGAACATATTACGTTTAAAGCAACTGTTTAAGAGTTGGCTAATTAATACTAATTAATTACCTAGTTACCTGGTCACATGAAAGAATAGTCTCAAGCGGTATCTGTGACGGTTAATGATACTACATTGCTTGCATCGTCGTAAGGCGCACGTGGATCTTTTTCAAAGGGTATTTCAGTTTGCTGAAGCCCCCTGCAAACATTGGCCTCGACATCGAACACAGTCGGCGCCTAGCGGCGAGTAGACGAAACTCCCAAGTGTGGATGGCTCTTTGCGTCGTCTGCTAGCGACTGCGCTTTTAAATGTGCGCGTACGTCACACATATCCTCCAATATTTTTGTTCCCTGGGCCGGTACAGTGTTGAATGCTTTCATGTATTCTTATCCAAGCATAAAAATATTAGTTATAGCATTATTTGGTATTGCGCTGCAGTCTTTGCTCTTTCTTAAAATCACTGATCGCCTGTGTCATGAGCGTGCTATGTCATCGTCATACCTTCGGTTAGCCACAGTTATTTCAGTTTGGCTGCCGCTGTGCATCTCAAGTATAGGACAAAGTGCACTTAGTGCCCTTCTGAATAAGTTGTTGTTTTGTGGGGTTTTACGTCCCAAAACCAGTTCTGATTATGATAGACGCCGTAGTGGAGGGCTCCGGAAATTTCGACCACCTCGGGTTCTTGAACGTGCACTTACATCGCACAGCACACGGGCCTCAACATTTCGCCTCCATCGAAATGCAGCCGCCGCGGCCGGGATTCGATCCCGCGACCCTCGGATCAGCAGCCGAGTACCTTAGCCACTAGACCACCGTGGCGGGGCCTTCTGAATAAGTTAAGCGGGAAACATCAACGTGTAAATGCAGTGCTGTAGAGATATCATCTCGCGATATGACATCGTGAGCATGACGGAAAACAGCAGACGTTTTTCGCTTGGAGAACACATCTTTTTTTAATGGATAAAAATAAAGCTTTTCTTGTCACGGTCACGCAAGTAATCACGCGAAGAAGGTCATGAGTTTGAGTATTGCAACTGTTAATATAGGCGTGTGTCAAATATGATGCAGCACTCAAGCGGCGTATAAATTTAGTCACGTAGCTTGACTAACTAAGCCAGTTAACTTCCTCAGGTTTCATTGAACATGCAATGCAAGGCATTTAATCGAAGTATGCGTGTAAGTGATGCAGCAGAGTACACAAGGTGCTACTTTAACTCAATGCGCAGTAAAAGCCATTTTTTGTTGTAGCCAATAGTGAAAAATGAGCGAGAACACAATACTCAACTTTTCAGTCTCGTAACAGCAATGTCGACAATGTAGACAGGAGAGAGTTTAAGTATGGCGAAAGAAAATAGACGGAGAGAACCGCCGAGGAAGTCAAACTGTGAGGCTGGATGATGTCAGTGCGCGCCCGTGAATGGCATATCACGCTTCCTTCACATGCAATAAAAACGTTTTGTGTGCTTCTTGCACTGACGTGAGATTGAAGGACGCATGTACTACCGTTTGATTGCAAGTAATACTTTTATTTGGCTAAGAACTGATCTCAAACCGCTCACAACAGTGAGCCGCTGTGTACATTTCAATGCGCGCCGGCGAACGCCTATCCACACTCACGCGGTGACAGTGCTGCCATCTACATGTCGATCTCGAGGCCAATAGGCGAGCGTTGCCTAACTGTCGGCTAAATGCTAGCTCATTTGGGTTGTAGTGCTGGGTATTCGCTTTCTATAAAATGTAACCGCAAAACTGATTCTTTTATGCCATGGTCATTGTCCAGCCGGGGTGCCCAAGACGCATGCGCCCTCCTTGTCCAATACTGAAATGTTATACGCATACAGATAATGGCGTAAGGCGAAGGATCACTCTTGAGCTTGCATAATCCACAGCGCGCTGTTGAAACCCGAGCGACAAGGAAGACGAGGCGTTCTGGGGCTCAGGACCACGCGTAACAGCAGCCACCCACGGGGTCGGGCCACGGTTTATCCCTAATAAACCCCGTTTTCTCCACAGAGGAAGGCTGGTTTCCTTCACATGCAATTGAACATTCCTTTTCTGTTCGTAATCTTCGTGAATTGCAGCTTCTGTTCTTTCTTTATTCAAGAATGACCCCGAATTGCCCTTGGCCCTTACAGCAAGGGGAGGGGAAGGGGGGTGTTACAACACAGATACAAACACTTCTTCTTTTTGAGAAAATACTTACTCTTCAGCCAGATGCGGTTTACTCATAGCAGAAGCGACATTGAGGTAGCAGGAAACACATGTAATCGTCATCTCCTCCTGATCTACAATGTAAATAAACTCGCTCGAATTGTTATTTGCGGGGCGCATAAGTCTTGCACTTGGTTTACCTGCGTAGTGAGGGCATGGTACCTGGCCTTACAGACGTCAGCGACTAGGTTCGTTTCAGTTTATATCCTGGTCAAGGTGTCGTGATCCAGCGTTGTGAATAGAAGAGTCATTCGTACTGAGATTGAATTAATTGTCGTGACACTGCGAGAGACTACAGAGGAAAGGTGGAAGTAAACAAAGGACGTGTGTAGTTGGCTATCCTGAACTCGGCGAAAGAGGGGAAGAGAAAACAGATAAAAAAGCAAATTAATAAAAGAAGACAGATTGCTGCACCAAGCCGCAGATTAGGCCGTAAATAATCACTTATTGTACAGGCAGCTTTCGTATGACCGGAAAAATGCATAGCGGGGACACGAATTTTGGAGGCAACTGCAGCTGCAAAGACCGCCTGTTCCTCTGTGATTAAATGCCGAAAAAAAAAAGTGATCATGCGTTGGAAACAGACTGCTTACACAGAACTAGAGATATGCTGCATGCAACATCGCGCACATTATTGCGCATTATTCGTTTTATGAAAAATCCCACTTATGTCGCAGTCGACTGTTAGAGGCGTTCATAAAAGTCACTGAGTTGGCATTGCCTGCTACAAGCGATTCAACGCTTGCCCGTATATGAGCTGTCTCTTTCTCAAGTATCAATAGCGTGGGTGTTTCACCACATTCGCCTTTAAAAGCGCCCGTCGCATGCCCTGCATATTCTTAAATAAAACGGATTGCAGCAGTTGTGGAGCGCCGTTGCATCAATGAACTGCCATCCACTTCCATCGATTGAAGTAGACGCATAAGCTCTACGACCCGGCTATGGCAGACTTTTTAACAGGTGACACGGGAGCAGCCGGCAACAGAGGTGCTCAGGTAAATAGAGAGAATGTCGCAACCGGCAATTAGCGCAGTACGTCGATAAATAAACACATGGCGTCTGAACTTTTTTTTTTTTTATAGTTTCAGCGGCGCTTCGTTTTAAATGCAAGCCTCGACCAACGCGCCGCTACTCGCGCTAAGTGGGGGGTCTCTTTTGTAGCAGCGCCAAATTACTTTGTAGCCAGCGCCGCACGTCGCATAGATAAGCGGCCGGGTCGTAAAAGAGCTATGAGGCCCGTAAATAAAAAAGTAGTTTCGTTGTGGTGGAAGAGCATGGCGGTTACTATATACCCCGGATTGGATGAATTGAAAAAAGTTCACGGACAGACTATTATTATGTACAGCCTGGATTTCCGACGCTTCCGTTTTTCCGCACAAACATCGACAGGCCAGTTCTAAAGGTATAACTTTTTTTTTGTTTCAGTTTATTCAGACAAACATGTTCTGGGCTGACGGGAGTACGAACAGACTAATTGCGCTTGACTAGGGTCCTTCAACCCATACACTTGCTCGAATAGAGTGAAACAAAAAAAAAATTTTTTTTGCATTGGAATAACCAAAACAAAACTTAATCCTTCCGTCTTCCGAGGTAGCTTAGCAGGTAGGCGGTCGCTGTGAACTCGTCGACGCAGGTTCGGTTCCGGGGCTTTAGGCGGCCGCATTTCGATGAGGGTGAAATGCAGAAAGCACCGGTGTATATTATGTACAGCTCGAAGAACACCAGGTGGCCGAAATTCGTCCGGACACTGCCCACCCACTATACGGCGCGCCTCATAAATCATAACGTGGTACGTAAGACAGCGTAAATTATTTCTTACGTCGAGATATTACTTCCAAACGCTTCCTATTTTGATTTAAACTGCAGGCCCCCACCCCTAAAAGAAAAAAAAAAAGAAAGGAACGTCCTTATAAGGTGCTTTTTCTCTCTCCCCATTTCAACAACGCTTGTTAGCTTCTCCCTCGCATTCATGCAAGCAACAGAGAAAAGGCAAAAAGATCAACATCACAGAGGCACATATACACACGCGCATGCGCGCTTCCCATTCGCCCCGCACTCGTCACTCTTCCGCGCACGTATCCGCAATCCGTGGCGTCGCTGTACCTTCGGCAGCGAGGCCCCCGGGAGGTGGGGGATACGCGCTTTTATCGCCAATGCACGTCGTGCCGCTCGCGGAACGCTAAACGCCCGCCGTCACCGCCGAAACTCCGCGAAAGGCAAATAAAGAAGACAAGCGGGGGCAACTTAACGATCGGCCATTGCCATACTATATGCGCGGCGGTCCGTGGTTGCATGTGCGCCACTCAGGGTCCGCGGCCGCCAGGAGAGGATAGCGTCGACCTCGACCGTCCCTTTCCTTGGTGATACGCTCCTCTCCGGCGCTCTGCTTTTTTGGAGTCGGTAAGGAAGGGAGGTGCGTGCGTGTGCTAGGGGAAGGGGGGAAGAGAGCGCTCTTTATTGTTATTCCGGTCTCGCGATAGCACGTGACAACGATCAGCGACCGGTCGCTCGCGGCATCGGTATCCAGACACACAGCACGCGGCGCGCTCATCCTCTCGATTCGGGCCCAGAAGCGGTCGGCGACGACGGTACGCTGCTACTCGGCAGGAGACGTCACCGAGCCGAGTGCGGTGGTTGCTGCTGCTACTGCTTGCCTGCTGCTGCCGCTGCCAGAGATGTCGAGATGCCTAGCCACTCCCGGTCTATCCGGTCGCGAACGCACACGCAACGGTAAGGATAACCACGCACGCACACGCCACTTTCCTTTTTGTTCTAAGTGCAGTTTCGGAAGCTTATTTGCGTAGCGCGCGCGACGCTCATTAAGCATGCGAGACGAGTGATGCCTCTTGATACTCTTTCCCGCGGAGATGCGAAGTGTACACCACGGGACGAGTGTTGCGAGAGCGCGGCCGGGGGCACGTGGTTCACTTATAAACAAAACGCTTTCAAGGAGGCTCTTGGCAAACTTGTAACGTGCTACTTTTATGTGCTGCTTGACGACCCCTTCGACGTTGTGTTGTTACGTCGTTGGCTGGGAAGTCATCGGACTTGCAGTTGGATAGCCATAAAGAATGGTTGCGAAGCGTTGAAACCTCGCCGAGATACCGTGGCGACTCCTCGGTGCGCGAAAGGCAGGCAGGCCGCAGCCGTTAAAGCCGTAAATCTCACGGTGACGGAATAGTGAAAGCGGTGAAGCTCGTGCGCTGGCATATCGCGGAAGGCACTCACTTTTTTTTTTTCAATGTCTTTATTTGACAACAATATTCATCGCGAAGACAGGTGAACCGATAAAGCTTGGTCCTGTTTCATTGAATTTGCTTCTGAGAGGCGGCGAATTTCACAATAGGCGAACGGGAATGGAGTATCAGTGTTCGGAACGTGTGACCATTCTGATCACCGTTAAGAGAAGTGGAACCGACGTGAGTTTCGTGAACCTAAATGTAAACTACAGATTGGAGACTTCGTGACTTGAAGCCGAAAGCACGCTTAATGTAAAGCACAATGCGAGCGACCAACTCCACGTCAGACTACCTCAGCCTTGATATCTGGAGGTATCACTTTAAGAACTGTTCCGGATGAAGCCGTAGATATTGTTTCACGTCCCTGAAGGTATTTTGCCCCCTTATGATCAGTGGCTTTCTTGCACACCGTAAGCCACGAATCGCAGTGATTTCTTAATGAGCCAATGTGGTTCTTGGAGCTCGTGATCTCTTAAATATAACACACGGTGTAGCAAGACGTGCATTGCCCATATTAGTATACTCGCAGGACAGCGCAGGTTATGAAAGACGTCAAAACAGCAGCCGATTATTTCTTCGATGTTCTATATACCAGTGAAATGATTGCGCACCTGAATGAATCGCCTGATCGACATGACTGTGATCATGGGCCGTGTATGCTGAATTAAAAGGTATCGTCTGAATATCGCTTTCAGTGCCTAGACAAATTAGTTGGTCGAGGAAATGCGAGAAAGTATTCGCTTCGGCCATTGTACAAGCGAAGTTTTATCCGTGATGCAAGATGACACTGCTGTCGAAAGTGATCTTGTCAGGGTACGCCTGCTGGACAAGGCAGAATACGGAGTTCATTGCTGACGAAGCGCTTGAACGACGAAAGAAGCACCATCACGACAAACGCCTTACTCCCAATAACGTTTACTTCCGGGACACTCTTGCATATACATATAGGCAAGCAGCGCAGCAAGGAATATACGGTAAAAGCTATTTAAGCAATGCAAACAACACTATTGGTTGACTGGCGCTTGGGCAAGCTTTCCTTCACGGTATATTACGAACAACAACCGCGAAAGTTTCGGTTTCGTTTATATGACAAAGTGCGCGGGGATGATTGATTTAAATGCAACACTAATTGGTCAAATATATGCAAAAGCTGAAAAAGCTCAAGAAAACCGGGTTATTTATGAAGTTATGTCTGTAGTTGCCAATTCTGTTATTTCACAAGAGCGCACAGCACTAGCCCTCGCACGGATCATTAACATAGCACGCGGTCTGTGACTATGTTAGGCTGCTGCTTATGATTTTTGTGCTGCGTGTAAGTTACTACTTCGAGGTGCATAGCACCATGTACAATCAAACATTGAAAAAAGAATCGTTGGCACAGCTGGTATAGGAAAGTCTGTGTTTTCGTGGGGAACGCTATTGTGTCTGATCGGCCTAGACGTGCCATCCGTCAAATGTTTTCTGTGGGTCAAGTTGTTCACAGTATACACTATACAGATAACGATATTCCACTAGTGATTTCGCCAGAAAGTTCACATGGATACCCCGGCGTCAGGTGGTATATATGGCGGAATTCAGTGGCTATAGTACAATACAACTTAAAACACACACACACGCACACACAGAGAGAGAGAGAGAGTGAGAGAGAGAGAGCAGTTGGCAACAAGGGCAGACAATCGCGCGAGTCGGTGTTACTCCGCCAGCCAATCACAAAAACGAACAAAATCGCAGTCATGCGAGATTTTCAAAATGGCGTCGTGTTTATGCCGTCGCACCTGCGGAGCGTCTGCTGTTATTGAGTCTTTTCATCGCTATAGGGCGCATGCACCGAGCTTTGATCCGTGAGGTGGCGACACCATCGCCGGGTGGTCGCACTTTCGCAAGTCCGTCCGTACGTGCTGTCCGTGCGTTGGCATGCGTCGTAGGAGGTTTCTGAAGGTATTTCTCATCAAGAAATTGTACGGAGCTCGCACACAGCGCGTGTGACCTGCAAAATGGCGACCGCGCCGCTAGCGATCCTCGCACGTCAAGTGCGTACCTCCTGTAGAAACCATGAGGTGTGCAAGAAGCGTGGGCAAAGGCTAGTGGAGTCTGAGCGTTTCCATCTTCAAAAGGCCGCGGTAAAGTTCATTTCGCTTGCGAGCCCACTTTACGCATGAAACTTCTCTGAAATGAACGGAAAAACTCTGGCAGCTCTTGTGACACGCCGGGATTTTGCATTGCAGGAGTTCCATTTCAGCACAGTGAGAAACAGGGCTTTTTATGTTACACTCTGATAATCGAATCAAAGCAGATGAATTTACACGCATATTTTATTTTTGCTGCCATCGCTTTGGTTTTGTTACATATAAACATCGAAGCAATAGTGGCTGGCGGTTATGAGGGCGAGAGAGGGGCTTCAATGCAGTCGTGGCAACAGACACCATCATCATTTTATCATCAACACCACCATAACCATAGTCATCACCATAATATTAACCATCATCGTCATCCTTACGTCTATTACAGGACGAAGGCCTCTTCCAACGATCTCCTATTATACATATCTTGAGCTTGCTGGTTCCTTGTGATAGAACCTCCAATACAATTTATTCACTGCCATATGCGATTTTCTAAAGCGCTAATCTCACCGGCATTCACTCCGTTACTCCGCTAAGCCCCGGGGACCGTGTTACGTGGCTTGTCTGCAGCTCCATTTATTCCTGTTAATGCCAGTTAAAGAGATCGGAACCCGGTTTGGCATATTTTCTAATCCACAGTGCTGCAATCCTCTTTTAATGATAAAATTTAACAATTAGCGGTTAGTGCCTAACGTTTTCCGTTCCATCGCTTGCTCAGCGATCCTTAAACGGACACTCAAGAGAAAAATGAATCAGTTTGCGCCAAGGGATTATTAGTTGAGAACTCTGTTGCCGTTGATTTTGCTGCCATAGGTTCAGTATTAGAAGAGAAAAGGAAGGTTATACAGTTACTTTTTAAATTTCGTTTCCTAGCCAAAGCACCGTAACGTAAGCGTGATGTCACAGATTTCAAAGTATTCCCTTCGTGCTTTGCCAACTTCGGCTCAATGAAATTTGATGAAACTCGCTGCATACGTTGTCCCTACAAGACTACTTGATTCATTTTTAGCGGAAAATAATTTTGTGCGCCATACCAGGCGCCTTGAAAATATATGACATTACATCGAGTTGGTGTGGGAACGTGAAGGCGGCGTCGCCACATGTATTTTCTTTTTGTGCATCTCGCTAACTAAGCGTCCTCCCTCGGCGGAAGTGGCGCCTTTGGTATTGTTATAGTGTAGTTTAGTAACACAGGAGAAATCATTCTTCTCTTTAGCGTCCCTTTAAATTCTTCTTCAGTTTTTTTTAAATCCCAGTTTGTACTCTATATATGTGGTGTGTCAGAATAAGTAGCATCAATGAATAACTGTGGACTCTCCAAGGCAAGCGGTAAGTTGTCAGCCATAATGTGATAACAGTCGCATGCGTTGGAAGCACATCCCTGTGTAAGCTTTCTTCTTGTAGTCAGGATCCCTGTCAATACTTTTCCATATAGACTCATCATCAAAGAATATTAGAAGCCGCAAGTGCTGAGCATTGCGCACAATGAACCCGCCTGCACGACTGCTGACTGTTTGCTGCATCCTGTATGGGTTGTTGTCATTGCTGGGTCGTGACGTGATGGTTCCCATTACAAGGAGGTAATCGTCCCCGCTGTGATTTTTCTTCAACAATGAAATAAGAAAACGTATTCGACGACGTGCCTCTTTATATACGCAGTTCACGCGATAGTTTTGCGCATCAGTGGAGGAAAGGAGGATGGGAAACACATAGGAGAAGAGCGTTCGTATACCTTGTGTTAGTCGTCGAAGAAACCTCGGATGGTTGGCGTGTTCTTTTGATCTCCCCGATGCTTTTGTCTGAGGCCATGACTGCATGCAGTACGCCTTACCACGCGACTATGGCAGGAGAGAAAAGAAATCTCGTTTGCCCGGTGAAGCAGGGGAAATGGATCCGTCCATTACAAGGAATCGATGGCTGTAAGCACTGTCTAAATGATCGCAGCGAAGGACTCACATGTTCACCTTGCCGACAGGATGAGCCAGCAGGATGCCGATACGTGATAGGTATATGCCAGAGTTGTGTCTTTTGTATGCTACGAAGCAAATATACAGAAGACAATAAACAGTAGGACTGAAGGAAAGTTAGGGGGCTTAACTATAGATAGTTTTGAGGACTTTTCTGCTATGAACTATATACAGAGAAGAATCTACTACCCTGAGAAGACATCAGAGGAGAACGTACCATCACGGCGTATTGGTACGTGCGATGTGTCCGAGTGATTACCCAAAGAACTGCACTACTGCCCGTACCTCGCTAACACTTTCTCTGTCGCGTGGAGTGAGAGTGCAAGAAACAACCAAAAGCTCCTAAACCCTAAAGACTTATTCTACAAGCGGAAGACCAATGAGAGGTACTGCTGACGAGTGGAAGTCCCGGAGACCATCTCGTAACCTGCAGGAGACACAGGCAACGGATGACCATGGTTTTTTGTAAGGAGAAACTAACCACATAAGGCTGAAACGGATGCCTGTGTACTCAATAAAGCTTATTCATCCTGCAGTACGGTTCGTACTTAACCGGAATTTAGTGCAGGGTGCATAGCTAACTAAAATAGCTAACTATAGCTAGCTAAAATAGCTATCTAGAATAACTATATCAAATAGCTAGCTAAAATAGCTTGCATAGCTAACTAAAATACGGCCTGTATTGGGACACCGACCACATTTTACACATACAGTAGACCACCCCCCGCACATGGAGCTCTCTGATGTGTGTGCGTGTACCCGTCTAGTGTGAGCGCCGCGATACCTAACGTCAACCTGAATGTCACCATGATCACGGAATGTCACCATGACCACTGCCGCTACTTCACAATCCCCGTAGCCGTCATCTACTATCAACAACATGAGCGCTTCAGTCAAGAATTATATGCGAAAAGAGAGGGGAGTGATGTACGTGTAAAGGGGGAAGGGGATTTCCTGCAATGACCAGAAGGCAACGCTAGCAAGAGTTGTTTTTGCAATTGGCTATAGGCAAAAGTTACTTCCAAAATTTGAACGCAGGGCACATTTCAACGTTCTCACGCCGCACGCTAGAGGTACGGCTGTTCTTAAAATTAAGAATGATTGAGTAATTATGGTATTTCTTCTTTTTTCTGAGAAAAGAGAGATATAGAAGGGAACGACAAAATAGCAAAAGCAGGAATTTTCTCAAGTGTAATATAACTCAACTTTCACACGTGGAAAAACGCGAGGATGGTGCTAGTCTTTCTTATTTTAAATCATGCATATTGAAGAGAGTTAGTAGGTTAAACAAGATGACCCTCTGTGGCCTTTGTTTACATGACAAAAAAAAATGAGAGAGCTGAACAGCGGCAGTAACACGAATATAAAACCGCACAAATGTCCCTTTGTTATTTATAGACCAGGAACAATAATCTACGAGACAGCGATTGACCTACGAGTGTAGTTGTACGACTGCATAGTATACCTGGGCGTTTTGACTCGCACGAAGAATGAGAAAGCATGAAATACATTTAGTATCTCCTTATTGTCCCACAAATGCGCCATGATGACGCGGGGTTACGATCCCGAGCACATCCTCCGATATGGCCGTCACGTACAAAGCGACTCTTTCTCTCTCTCTCTACCTCACCATTGCGCAAATGTAGTACCAGAACGAGAGAAAGAGAGAGAAAAGAACAACGAACACGGCAACCGTTGCCCAGCGGGGCACAGCACGTGGTTCAAATACGCTAGACGTTCGGGGGATACGTGCGGTTTTGTACGGTGGCGCCCCGCAAGCTTGGGCAGAATGCTTTGGCAAGGGTATCGTAATGGTCGTGAAAGATGATGCATGCGAGTCAGAGACGCATCCTGCGTGTCGTTTATGTCCTCTAGAGCACGCGTGAGCATGTTTCTCTGCTTGCGAGGCAAAGGAGAGGCAGCACCGTGAAGCGTGCCTGGAAGGATATATTGGCTAGAGTCGATCGAAGGGCAAACTTCGTGCGCCTCTATACGCGTTCTTGCATTCTCTTACGTGTTCTATAACGTGTTCTGTACGCTGGTTTGCCTGGGAGAAAGGGGTAGTATCGACGTGCGGGGAATCGAGAAATGTGCTCGTGCGTACACGTTGGAAAATTGCAGAGGATTCGAGTGAGCAATAATCCGGCAGTTTATGTGTTTTTTCCCATCCCAAAATTTTTAAAAAGAAAAAAAAGTTGGGAACAAAGGAAGACGTCAGTTCTTGCACGTGGACAAGAAGAGTTCATGAAGAAGACAATGTACCGAGATCTATAAGGGGCGTTTTAGAGCGTTTGTTCAGTAGACAATCAAGAACAGCTGGCCAAGAACTGGTTGTAACTCTGAACTCGAGGCTCGAGAACGTTAGCATTAACTGGTCCGGGAAACTAACACTTCATAAGGTACACTGGGAAACACAAGAACATCTACCTCCAAGAACAAAAGGCAGTGTGCCGCTTCCGATGAATGGACAGCTGCAGGATATAGTGATAGAAAATTTTATAGACAACCGTAGTCTTAACACAATGAATGTACTTTCGTTCCCGCCGTCCTAAGTTTGTATCACATCGGCACAGCATTGGCTTCAAACATTAATATATGTTACGTGGGGTTTAACGTCCCAAAACCAGCTCTGATTATGAGAGACGCCGTAGTTGAGGGCTCCGGAAATCATTTGACCACCTGAGGTTCTTTAACCTGCACTGACATCGCACAGCACACGGGCCTCAACATTTCGCCTCCATCGAAATGCAGCCGCCGCAGCCGGGATTCGATCCCGTGACCCTCGGATCAGCAGCCGAGTACCATAGCCACCAGACCACCGTGACGGGGTCAAACATTAATATAACAGCCGAAGTTAGCTCCAATGGGACACTAAAGCGAAACATTAAATCAGTTTAGGTTTATATAGACTATTATTTGAGAATCCCATCGTCGCTGATGTAGTTCGGCCAAAGTATTATTTTTGAAATTCGCGCCGACACAAGCTCACCCGAACGTTAGCGCAATGTCACGGATTTCAAAGACTTTTGCTTCGTATTTTGGCCACATCGGCTCAATGAAATTTCATGAAATTTGCATACGTTAAATCTCTGACAACCCCACCATGCATTGTGGTTCATTTGTAGCAGCAAATAATTTTGTGCGCTACAGCAGGCACCTTTAAAATCTCTGACGTCACAGCGGATTAGTGCGGAGGCGTGAAGGTGGCATCGCCACCTGTATTTTAGTTTTGTGCGTTTTCTCTTTCAGAAAGCGTTCGCTCGCGGCAACAACAGTGCTATCCATACTGTGAAAGAGTATTTTTTTAATGTATACATAATATCGTTCTGCAACGTAGTGTCCCTCTAAACCCGATACACGACGAAATTACACCGAGTAATCGTTCATATCACTTGTTATACATAGTATTTTGTAGTCGTATTCCATTTGTGTAATGAATTAATCTTGCCACGATGATCGCATCGTATATAGTGTTGGTAGCAGTAAATAAAAGCTAAGTCTAACTGAACTGCAATAGCGAGTTAAATAAACGCTTGGCCGGGAACGCTTCTCAATTCCTCCACGATAGACAAGGTCACTGTTACTGTCTGCGCTTCAGCGCCTTCACAAATTAGTGCTCGTTAGAACAAGCGAAGAATCCCGGCCGCGGCGGCTTCATTCCGATAGACGCGAAATAGGCCCGCGTACTGTGTCAGTGCACGGTAAAAAAGAAAAAAAAAGAAAAACAATGAAACACAAAGAAACACAACGAAAAAAGCCAAGTGGTCGAAATTTCCGGAGCCGTCTACTACAGCGTCTCTCATAAATCGTGGCTTTAGGACGTAAAATCCCGTAAATCAAATCATCAGAACGTGCGAAGGAAATAAGAAACACTACAACGAAGAAATAGACGGACATCGAAGATTTTTTTATCAGCTTGTAACAAGACAGCACCCTTATTGCCTTACGTCCTCAACTAATTCTGCATCGTGCTAATTCGTGAAAACGTTGCGCCGTACGAACACGCCGCGTATACGGCCGATGTTCTGTCTTGTTTGCCAACGTCGCTCCTTTTCTTACCCTTACGTCCTCTCCGATACTGAACGCTCCAGAAAGAACAACGCTGGCATTCATGCAAAAGAAAGTTTTGCTTCTTGGTTTATTCTTCTCTGAGCTGATTACTTCCGTTCGCGCTTATTCAGAAAGGAAATGTAGGAACGAAGAGAGAGAGAGAGAAACGAGACTTGTACAACTCATTTTTTTTCCGAACGAGAGTGGTCGGTTCTACAAGCAGGTCGACAACTAGGCAGCACGCGACGAAAGCGCATCGCAACGCCGATGCCGAACGCGTGACTAAGCCTCATCTGTGGAGAAAGCATTTACGCCACTGGTCGTCGTCGTCGCCGTCGTCTGGGAAACGTCTTGAGTTGCGGATCAACGCTTCTTAAGACCACCAGACACGGCAAAGCGGCCTTGTTCACGGCAGGTTAAAAAACAAGAAAGTAACGAACGCCTGTCTGGCTGCCCACGTCTTAACGCGGAGGGTCACGCCGAGGCTATATAGGGAGAAATTAGGGGCAAAATCGATAGCCGTAAATGTCGATGGGTCGAACGTACTGCCGCGTTAACACGACCTAAGGCGCTGCACATGCTGGCGATGCTATCTATACATGATGTTCCCGCCATGTATTGCCGCTAAGCTTTTCCTTTTAATCACGCGCTTTTTGTTTGTTAATGCAACTAAGATAGGCGCGACGGCGCGAAAACAGGTGTTGAGGCACCTAACGTATGTTTACCTTCACACCTTGGGAACGTTATTCTTTTCTAAACTGAGTATAGAGTCTACGATATCGCACTGACGGTATGTCATATAAACGCCTTTTGTTTTTGTTTTTTTTTTTTTGCCTTTCTCGCATATCACATTCAGCACATGTAGCATATATTGGGCAGAAATACGAGCACCTTATTGCCACATTCGCATTCGATTGCACATTTCACAGCAAGATATTGTATTTTCTTAAAACAATGCGCATTTCTAAAGAAACGCTAGCGAAATATTGCTTGTTCTCGGCACATGATTACGTGGATGCGCTCATATAGGAAGTGGAAATGAACTTTTACACTTGAAGTATTCGAATATTTGGTGCCGAATAACCGGGAGACAACTCATTGCTCCAAAATACCTCACGGCTCCACTAACTCAAGCTGAAGTATTTCGTGACGAGCTCCAGATAATTTTATTTCAAGATGCATTGTGAGAAGGCGTATGCATGAGGAAATTTTGTATAATAATTAAACGTTCCTCACCTACAGCGGCACTATAAAGTGAAATAGTGAAGCGGCTTAGATTGATAAATATTATTTCGGGAAGTCTATTGTCATTAATGTTTCCATTTCATGTTCAACATTAGAAGAGAAAATTGATGGCAATATTTTTAAATTAAGCGCCACAACTTGCAAGGTGAGAAGGCCCGCTTATTGTTGTTATTTCTTGCCAAATCGGCTTGGTCAAATTATCTGAAACACGATTTACTTAGTCTTTGGCTTGCTTATAGAATAAAATGTACGTATTTCTTATCGATAAATAATTCCTTAGGCCTTGGCAGACGCCGTCAACGACGTATGGCATCATGCATAGCATCGCCGGAAATCTCGAATCTCGAGGCGGCGTCATCGACTATATATATATATATATATATATATATATATATATATATATATATATATATATATATATATATATATATATATATATATATATATCGGGATAAATATACGATCAGAAAGTCACAGTGACGAACATAGCTAGGATTTATTCTGACGTTTCGGCTGGAGACCAGCCTTTGTCATATATATATATATATATATATATTGTGTGTGTGCGCGCGCGTGTGTGTGTGTGTGTGTGTGTGTGTTTATTTGTTTATTTGCGGATTTCCGCCTTATCAAGCGTCTTCTCTGAGCTGATTACTTCCGTTCGCGCTTATTCAGAAAGGAAATGTAGGAACGAAGAGAGAGAGAGAGAAACGAGACTTGTACAACTCATTTTTTTCCGAACGAGAGTGGTCGGTTCTACAAGCAGGTCGACAACTAGGCAGCACGCGACGAAAGCGCATCGCAACGCCGATGCCGAACGCGTGACTAAGCCTCATCTGTGGAGAAAGCATTTACGCCACTGGTCGTCGTCGTCGCCGTCGTCTGGGAAACGTCTTGAGTTGCGGATCAACGCTTCTTAAGACCACCAGACACGGCAAAGCGGCCTTGTTCACGGCAGGTTAAAAAACAAGAAAGTAACGAACGCCTGTCTGGCTGCCCACGTCTTAACGCGGAGGGTCACGCCGAGGCTATAGGGAGAAATTAGGGGCAAAATCGATAGCCGTAAATGTCGATGGGTCGAACGTACTGCCGCGTTAACACGACCTAAGGCGCTGCACATGCTGGCGATGCTATCTATACATGATGTTCCCGCCATGTATTGCCGCTAAGCTTTTCCTTTTAATCACGCGCTTTTTGTTTGTTAATGCAACTAAGATAGGCGCGACGGCGCGAAAACAGGTGTTGAGGCACCTAACGTATGTTTACCTTCACACCTTGGGAACGTTATTCTTTTCTAAACTGAGTATAGAGTCTACGATATCGCACTGACGGTATGTCATATAAACGCCTTTTGTTTTTGTTTTTTTTTTTTTTTTGCCTTTCTCGCATATCACATTCAGCACATGTAGCATATATTGGGCAGAAATACGAGCACCTTATTGCCACATTCGCATTCGATTGCACATTTCACAGCAAGATATTGTATTTTCTTAAAACAATGCGCATTTCTAAAGAAACGCTAGCGAAATATTGCTTGTTCTCGGCACATGATTACGTGGATGCGCTCATATAGGAAGTGGAAATGAACTTTTACACTTGAAGTATTCGAATATTTGGTGCCGAATAACCGGGAGACAACTCATTGCTCCAAAATACCTCACGGCTCCACTAACTCAAGCTGAAGTATTTCGTGACGAGCTCCAGATAATTTTATTTCAAGATGCATTGTGAGAAGGCGTATGCATGAGGAAATTTTGTATAATAATTAAACGTTCCTCACCTACAGCGGCACTATAAAGTGAAATAGTGAAGCGGCTTAGATTGATAAATATTATTTCGGGAAGTCTATTGTCATTAATGTTTCCATTTCATGTTCAACATTAGAAGAGAAAATTGATGGCAATATTTTTAAATTAAGCGCCACAACTTGCAAGGTGAGAAGGCCCGCTTATTGTTGTTATTTCTTGCCAAATCGGCTTGGTCAAATTATCTGAAACACGATTTACTTAGTCTTTGGCTTGCTTATAGAATAAATGTACGTATTTCTTATCGATAAATAATTCCTTAGGCCTTGGCAGACGCCGTCAACGACGTATGGCATCATGCATAGCATCGCCGGAAATCTCGAATCTCGAGGCGGCGTCATCGACTATATATATATATATATATATATATATATATATATATATATATATATATATATATATATATATATATATATATATATATATCGGGATAAATATACGATCAGAAAGTCACAGTGACGAACATAGCTAGGATTTATTCTGACGTTTCGGCTGGAGACCAGCCTTTGTCATATATATATATATATATATATATTGTGTGTGTGCGCGCGCGTGTGTGTGTGTGTGTGTGTGTGTGTTTATTTGTTTATTTGCGGATTTCCGCCTTATCAAGCGTCTTCTCTGAAGACCGATGCTTTTCGTTAGTATTTTGAAAAAAGTCATTTATAACAGGTGAAGAATTGTTTTTAACTTTTACTAGTGCCCATTTAATTGTGCGCTCATCCTTACGCTACTTGCAAGTTCGAGAACCCGACTTATGCGAAGTGACATTTGCATCCTTTGTAAACCTCACAATTTTTACCTGCGGTCATAATGTGTCTCTAGGATTGCACATGTATCTTGCTCCCTGAAAAACGTAATCATTTTATTTCTCAACTTTGAGCACGTAAAAACCGGACGCTCTGAGCGTACACGCTCTCAACTTAGTTCCATCGTTCGGTTAGTGCACTTGTACGAACACCAAATGAAATATTACCTTAAATTCGCTACTTGCTTTAAAAAGCTAACAGTTGACGAATAACTCACTGTTGTACGTTAAACCACATGGCTTCCGAGTGAACGGTTTTTCTAAAAAAATTATCAACCGACTAGTCAAGACATTTAGGAATCTACAAGGATTCGACTATCGATTATATTAAAAGAGGCATTTCATATTCAATATTTGTATATGGCTTGTTTTCAATGACACCTGTTCAACCGTAACACGTAGACGCGTTCATGAGGCCCAGTATGAGAAGGGCAGATGAGCCTCAGACTTGGAGAAAGTGCCTTATTGTTGAAGTAACTCATAAATAAAAGAAAGCGAAGGAAAAACATGACGAAAACAGCTATACAAAAGATTGCGTTGCCCTTTCCTACACTCGTAAAAGGTCTCGCAGTAGGAACGCCTTTGTGGGAGAAGGGAGGTGATTGGTTGACACTGTTCAGTCCATATACATTAGAGAAGACGTGCTCGCGACTGTCGACTATCATCAAGGTTAAAATGCTTTGTTTCCTCTGCGCCGGCTATACGCTACATACATCGACAACCGCAAGGCCCATTTTTCACCGCGGAATCTGGCTTTCATCGCGCCATTCGCAATAGCGAGACTCACCCCCCCCCCCCTTTTTTTTTTTCTTTTTACTATCGTCACCTCACCTTCAGTGGCGCACACCCGAGCGGAATGCCAAATCCCTTCCTGAGACGCAACGTTATCGAGAGCGCCTGGAGGCCTTTCACTTACAGCGGAAAGACGAAGCCGAAATTCCGGCTTCATTCCGAGTTCTTCCTCCGGGCACTCGCTTTCAGTGGCGACGACCATGACTTCCTTTCACAGTTGCAGCACTCTTGCGAGCTTCCCTGTCTCCACTCTCGAGGAATTTTTTTTTTCGGGACATTTAGCGTCAAAGCGAAAGAGCCCCCGTGGCGGCTAGCTTTTCCTGCGTCTACCTTGCACGCCCGCGCACGACCCTATCTGCACATCGTTGCTTACGCAAAACGATAGCGCGCGGAACTGTACGGAGCATGCCGTCGGGAGAACGTGCGCTGCTTGGTGCCTTTCCCCGCCTTCACCTCCCGAGCTTGTTGTGCGTGTTAAGTTCATACGAGAGACCCCCTGATAAGGGTGCTTTCACGCTCAGCTTTCATTTTTTTTTTTTTTTTTTCGCCGGAGTTCCGGCACTCGCGCGTTGGAGGCAGCGGCCGACCGACTGACCATCATCACAGGTCTACCATGGCTTCCATTAGAACGTCTCTCCTCGCGTCTGTGCAGGGCTTTACGAACCGTGGCGTTCGGTCGGCGCCGCAAGTTGCGTGGAGTGAAAGCGCAACTCGCAACCCCCCGGCGGCCTTCTAGGAAAAAAAAGCGAAATGTTCCGCGTCATCCGGGGTCTAGGTAGCTGCCGACGGGCGAGAGGGGGGCGAACTTGTACAAGAGGGAGTCGCTGAACGCACGATTCGAGGAGGGAAGGGAAGCCCGGCCGGCCGGCGTATACCTGTCTGAGGCGAGAGCACCACTGTGTACAACCGTTGTGGCCGCGCTGCGGCCCCTCGAACTCGCCCGACTAGCTCTCCCTGGTCGCGTCTGCGACGAGGGGCCGAAATGCGGCGAATCATACGAGAGCCGCCCATCGGCGCAATTACGCCCCATGGGAGGACGAGCCAACAGACAGACAGACACAGAACGCTTCGAGAGTCTCGTCGCTCTCGCAATATGACTCGGCCGAAACGTTTCGGGTTGCAGTACACATACACGAACCGGCCACACTCCCGCAACACACCTTGTTACTTGTTTTTGCACCGAGCGGGCGTGGACCATGTTGGGTGGCGACGGGTCGTTCGCATATGCGCGCGCGGGCGACTATAGAACTCCGACGAGACGCCGCGGGATCGGCGGCGGCTCGGTCGCTTCGTCGCGTGGGAAGCGAAGAAGAACACGAGTAGATTGTATGCGTGTGCGTGTTTGTCTGCTGGCTGCGTGCATCGCGACGGGCTGCGAGCTGAACGTCCCCGGGGGCCTTGTCTCGGGCGAAAGCGCGCCACCGCTGACGACGCAGCTCGTCGACGGCGCTCTGAAAAGTGAGGTGGGTGGACTAGATGTTCGCACATAGGCGAAACTCGACTAGTTAGCTTTAGTGTAGTTATCGAAGACGCCGAGACTTAATCAGGCGCGTACGACAAACAGGTAAGCCGGAAGATGGATAGTCAACCAGCTTGCCTGTTTGTTCCCTTTTTTCTTGATTGCTTGTTTCGCGAAGGATTTGTCGTCGTTTTCAATGTCTGTATCTATGCTCATTTCGATTCAGGATGTTGAACAGCGCTACCGATGCTTGCTCGTGAGTAATGGGACGATGGCCCCATGATTAGCATTTGCACATTTTTCGCGTCAGTGCTGTGAATAATGGAGACGGGGTGGGCAACGCTTCGGACAAGATGAAGTAAGGTAGATGAACACGGCGCTTTGTTTGTCGTCGTACTTTTGTCCTGTCTGATGGGCTATTTCATCCCGTTTCAACAGTGCACAAACCTGCCCAGTCAACAGCACTACTGCGAATAACAACGCAGTGAATGTATATTTAATGACTGCCTGGCAGGACAAACAGGCTCAGAGAAAGGTTCCAGATTTTTCCAAAGTGCTCGCGTACGTTTGATAACCAACGTGGGAACCATATATTTGCAAACCCGTCTCTCTTTTCTGGCCATCGCCTGAGTGTAAATGCCTAAAGGTGTGTCAAGTTTAACAGAGACGGCCTCCTCCTCAGTATATAGTAACTAAAACCTCCGAGTCAACAGGTAAAAGAACACTCCCCTCTTTCGCTGTGCATGACGGGCATTGCGAGAGTCAGACCCCTCGGCGCGTCAGCTTCCGGCTGTACCACGTAGGGGGCGCCAGCGAAGCAACTTGTTCTCAAAGAAACAAGCCCGAACACACATAAATGTCTACACAAAGCTCGATGCTATAAGGGGGGCGACATGCGAGATATCCATCACGCTCGGAAGTTAGCCCCCAAGCTGCGCACTGACAGTAGAGACACTCACGCACTTTTCCTTTCCCTCTTTCTTTCTTTCTTTCTTCCTTTCTTCGCCGAGACCCCACTCATGATAGCAGCTAGGGTCCCAGAGCAAGAAAGAGTCGTCCAATGCGAAGAAAGTAAAAGAAAGTAACGCAGAACTCCTAAAGCACTCGTCGTCTAAGCAGCTGTCGCAAGTGCTCGACGGGGATGCGTAGTGGGAAGCCGGCTTGTGAAGAAGACGTCTCGCTCGACAGAGGAAGCCAAGCGAGCGTGTTCGACCGAGGAGGCTGCTGACACGGTTTTGGGGCGTATAATCCGGCGAGGGAGATTATGCGGATGTCAGGCGCACGTCGGTGATATTGGCCGAGATTAATGCGACCCTCACACGCACGCGCAGGCGTCCAATCTACGGGTGAAGACGAGTTCGAAGTTTCTGGGCTCCCTTTGGGATATTTCGCGCACCTTCGGGCTTACGCGAGTTTTACCATACGTGCATGATGGTTAAGCGTCGCCCACGATTTTATCATGTCTAGTGCGATCAGTATCAGACGATCGACGTTCGAAGGGATGCTGAGCAATTTCATCAAATTGGTTAGACATTGATAGTGAGCAGGTATCCAGAAAGAAAGATCTCGCTATGCCATCAGAGATTAAGAGCAATAACTCACGGCTTAACTACTGCTTAACTGCTATGGCTTTACGTTGTTTTCGCTCACAACACCACACATACAAGGTGGATCAGCATCTAGACTACTGGAAGTTCATAACGTATACTCGTAAAAAGAACGACAAGGAAAAGGAGATGCCTATTCGACCCTTATTATGGCTTATTGCAAACTTCCGAGAAGTGTCTTCGATGTTTGACTTGAATATATAGGGTTGCGGGCGTCTCTCGAGATCCGGTACGGGCAATCTCAAATCGCCTAGTAAACGTATAAGGCTCGAGATCGGCCGCTTTCAGTTGTACGAACGCTTAACACATGTCGACATGCTACATGCTTAACAAATTTGAACGCAGTACGAGCAGCAATCATGAAAGCCCGCCTTCAGCGTCTAAAATTGCGCGCGCGTGTGCGTGTGCGTGCGTGCGTGCGCGTGCGTGTGTGTGTGCGCGCGTAATTTCAGGTAGTTAGAAGGAATGTTTCTGCAAGCGGTCAGTGCGAAGAGGGCGGCGATGTGTGTTCTTGAATCTGCGCTCATTCATGTGAAGGAGCGCGCACGTACAGTGCAAATTTAAAAGCTTGCATACGCTTGCACACTCTGCCATTGCTACACTTCAATACAATGTGCAAATTCACAGGCAGGTGTGAGTGTGCGCGAATCAGTGCGAAGGAATTTGTTATGGATGAGTACAGGGATACAAAAATAGATGCAACAGTGCCGTGACTGTCAGCCTTATATCAGCTGACTCGATATTAAAAAAAAATTTATAAAGCAAGACATGGCTTTGTTCACTAAATTCTTTCTAGTATCATGGCAATCCCATACGGTGGAGCAACCTTCACAGTTTGTCCAGACTTAGTCGAGACTTAGTCAGGCGCGTACGACAAACAGGTAAGCCGGGGGATGGCTAGTCAACCAGCTGGTACTGATTCATAGACTCTTCAAATGCTGGTTTTATACATTGCCAAAGGTTCAATAGCACAATTGAAGGAGGGCACCGGGGAAGGCAGAAGCATTTCATACTGCTTGAAATGTAGGCGAAATATAAACTGCAAACGTGAATATTTGCTGAAGCTACAACTGTCGGCGAAAATTTGTCTTTTCATGCTTAGATACAGAAACTGAGAGCCAGAAGTGCGCCGGAAGAACTGCCCACGTGATTATTTCCGCCCCTTGAGCTTTCTCACCATAGTACTTTGATTACCTGTACTAAACTTTTATCATTCCACCTGGCGAATGCTACATACCATCGCTTGCAATAACTAGATTATGATATGCTCAAGTAAGAATATACGCAAAGATGTCAACAAACGACAGATGAGAACAGGCAGGCATACTAAGAACGCCAAGACTTCTACGCGACATTTAGTCTAACTGCAACCTCAGTTATACATACTGCCCTAGTTTGGGGCAGCACAAATTGTGCCAGTGAGCAGCCATGAAATTAGGTAAGTAATGTACATTCTGAATGCAGGTTCTCATCGCTTACTCTGCGTATATGCGTCGCACAACACTGTTATGCAAACCTAATGAACAAATTATAATGTAGACTACAAGCTACGGTAGTTAATAATCAGGCGCACACATGTAGAAGAATCTGGCAAGATAGGAATGACTTACTAGCTACCTAGTTAAAAACACTAAGAGTCTAGTAAATGCAGCATTTACTAGCTTCCAAGATCTCCTCGCTGGTAGAAGGCAATTGAGAAAGTGGCAAAGGGCACGGGAAGTTAGTAAATGCACGCATTTGCTAGCATTTTACTAACGTAACTTTTAAGAGACAGGGATATGTACTTTAAATTCACGCAGGTGTCTCTACGACCCCAACGTAGACAATGCTTCCGCAACTATTTTCGTCTCGTATTCCAGCATCGGGGCGACAATGGGCGAACTGTTGTCGACAAACAATGCCGTTTTTAAAATTGTTCTTTCCGCTTGGGACATTGTCGTTTATCGTACTACAAGTGTGCAACGCTGACCTTAGGACACGTTATTTAATTATGGTACAAGTAACCACTTATAATTAGTTGAAGCACTGGAACGGCTAATGTAGCATCGAAACAATAGTGCTTGTCGTGCCGAGGCAACGAATAGCAATAAAATCAGTGCCCACACCCATTAGGCGGTGTTAACTAAATGTATCTTTTTAATTGTACCTCCCCGCGCGATGTAGAAATGTTACGTGCTATCACGGATGCATTATACTTATCCCCACTTCTACGTATACATGGCCTCAGTCTGCAGTGTGTCCGATTGTCAATGAGTGACGTTTATCGCCAATGCACAAACAGTATCCGACGGGGCATCTAGTGCAATATCACTACACCGCCAGGGTGAACACCTCGATATATTTTTTCTTGTTTGTTTCTTTTTTCCGGGTTAGCCTGCACTGAACACACCCGGCAGCACGTAAACATGCTCAAGGCAACCGTGTAGTGATCGCAAGAGCTTATAAGGCTAATGACTTCGCGCAGAAGATATAATACAGAGAAGTTCATGGGCCTGAAAAGGTAACTTTTGGGGAATTTGCATATAGACATAGCTAACTAATTGCTCGTGATTAGCCGCTAAGCAGCACCTCAGGATGTCATGCCAAGAAGCCACGCCAGCCGGTTCACTCGTGGTGCCGCGACAGCGAAGTCCTAAAAGGAGATGACACAAGACCTTGAGATCACCAATAAATGAAGAATATATATATATATATATATATATATATATATATATATATATATATATATATATATATATATATATATATATATATATATTCACACACCGCTGAACAGGACCTGACAGACATTCCTCTGAAATTTCCGCGGCCAGGCTTCCTTCCAGCTAATAGCAGGCACGCCACAGCGCAGGCCCAGGGGGCCAAACGTTCTAACCTCACCGATCCGGGCGTAACTATCTACGCAAGGACGGGCGGTTAACTCGACAGGGTTAGGTTGCTACATCAAAGAGGCGTCGTATATCTACCGCGTCAAACGCGTTTTAATCGGCGCGGCTAGATTCTCCGGCCAGTACAGACGACAGAGCGTGATTAGAAAAAAAAAATTCCATTGCTATAGCGGGGGCCGAACGCGGGGCATACCTAATTATATGCCCGAGAGAGCCCAGCCTGCCATGGTGCAAGAGACATTTCTTGCTCTTTGGCAATCGTCCTGTGTCCGTTCGTCCCAACGACCCCTGAGGGTTCACAGCGGCGGCGGGCGCACAGTTTGACGCGCATAAAAAAAAAAAAAAAAAAAAGGTGATGCAATGCACGTGCTGCTATAGTACATCGTAGCTATGCACCAGACCAGGTGAAAATACTAATAACAACATAAAACACTGTGCGCGAAGCGAGAACATAATGACGCCTGCCGAGTGAGGCGAACAAACCAGTTGTGAGGCTAGCCGCATGGATGGGGTCCCGCCTTCAGCCGCCGAAGTGAACCTCGGCGAGCTGCCCAACCCCTTTGACCCATGCGTGTATAGGATGCGCTCTAACTGGCCGACGTGGCTTCGCGAAATTCCGCTCCGGTGTGGTTCGTGGTTGTTATAACCTCGGTCGCATCGCTTTATACGGCTAAAGCTGCTCGCTTGGGGATTAACCCGAAATTTACGACCCTTTCGAAACCACAGTTTTGGTAATATTCAAAATTATTACCGCCTAATTACGGCGGGTCTGTTCCTGTATTTTACAGTATTTTTTGCGAGAGACCATGTGGCGCCCCCAACGTACCTTATTAAATAATTTCTTGTCTTTATTTCCATAACTATCTTTGATTAAAAGATGATTAAGCGCAATTATGAAAAGTATTACTTTTTCAGAGCCCCAGAAGCGTTAATTGCGGGGGTTAAACTCCTAGCGCGGGTTCACTGACATCCAGATTATTCGGGCAAAATAAGCGAGATAAATTTTTCGGCTTTGGAACCGAGCAAACAGCGCGCGAGTCAGCTCTGGAACTGTCCTCGCTGATCCACTGATTTGGAGTTGCGGTTACGAAAGCTCGATGATTCTACGAGTGGTGCCCCAACGACATGTGGAACCATGCTTCTACAGACGATACGAAGTTCCTTATCTATGTGTACATCGCACACTATGTTAACCAGTCTAGATCACTGCTGGGCAGATGTGGTACCTACTGGACGTGGCTGAGGTGGTTTGCCAGCACATGGAATATGACTGGCTCTTATATTTCCACCATTTTTATTTATTGTCCCTCATCTGTCGTTTGGAGACTGTATGACGAGACTAAGATTGTTGTCGATGTTTACGAAAATAAACCACAGCGTATATGGCAGAGACGAACAATACAGACGTTCGGCCTTGTTGATAACACATTGTAGCAAAGCACAGTGACATCCTTCTTGTGGGTATAACGAAGGAATACAAGTACGACATCACATTCATGTACGGCCTACAATACGGTTTACATTTTGCTTAGATCTCGCTGCACGTCCAAGGAAATCATATTAAAGGAGCATCTGAAGTGCAATAGTTAACTAGGGTGAAAGAGCAAAAGTTTCTTGGTGTCTGGTTCCAAGAACACCTTTCGTGGAATGCTCACGTTAATAATTTAGTTACCGAACTATCCAGAGCCGTTGGATGCTTGTATAAAATTGCACCCTTATTACCTATCTGGCTGAAGCAAAACTTGTATAATTCATTGTTCTACTCGAGATTATCCTACGGAATACTGGTTTGGGGTACCACAACAAAAACCAACTACAACAGGCTTATTCTTCTACAAAAGAGGATATTGCGCATTTATGAAAACTATCAGGGGCCGTGTTACCAACTAAGCACGTCACCACTATTTTTAAAATATCGAATGCTTCAAGCAAGCCAAGTTTATGATTTTAAATTATTACAGCATATACATACCAATGCACTACATGTAGATGGCAGGAGTAACGAAGCCCCATACGATATGAGACTGAAGAGAAGACGGACACTAAAAACAAGGACTATCTATGGTAAACAAACAACTAGCTACCAAGTGCTAACAATTCTAAATAAGCATGAAGGTAATATTGAATTCAATACGACTAGAAGTGCATTCAAAAATAATGTAATGGAAATGTTACTAACACAGGGTTTAAGAGAGTGATTGTTAAAACAATATGTGTACGTGGTGTGTACGTGTACATACATATAAATGTGTATGGTTTTTCCTATAGTAATTATGCATTAGCTTACGTTCGTATCTTCATGTCTGTATGCTGTTGTAATATGTTCAGCGCTGCATCTTACCGTTTTTATATTAGTTTTTCTTTCCTCCTATCAGCATTTCTCCTTTTTTCATATGTAATATCCTATGTTTTGAAGAAAATAGTAGCACAATAACTATGCGAGCGTAATGGTATGTAAGATTTTCTGTTTTTCCTGATGAATTGTATCGCAAATTATTACGATTTTGTGTGTTTTTTCGTTCACTGTCAATGAACTACCATTATATAATGCAATATGGTGTATTAACATGTTTGCGGGTGCAGGGGCCCCTGTCAGGCGTTGCTCGCCTTTAGCTCCTGTACCTTTCTTGAAAAAGTATTCAAGATGAAAATAAAGATTCATTCATTCATTCATTCATTCATTCAATAGTGAAGTGGTTTAGACTGAAAATTTATATGTGGGAAATTGTATTGGTATTTTTGCCATTTCATGCTTAATAGTTCGAAATAATTAATGTCAAAGTCTCACTTTTGAAGTTCGTGCCGAAACTCAGGCCTTTTACGTCACCACAAGTGTCTCTCTCTCTTCTTCGCATATTCTCGCAAGACTGCCAAATCAAATTTTCCTAAACACGCAGTATTAAGTCACTCGCAGTTTTACGACAAAATGTATATATTTGTCACTGCCAAATAATTATGCACGTGTTAGCAGCCACAGTCGGAGGTATATGACGTCATGCGGAACCTCAGGACGCCGCCACCACCTGTATCTTTTTTTTAGCTCAGGAAAAGTGTTTTCCTTACGAAAGGGGTACGTTAGTATTGTGAAAAGATAACTTAAGACGAGAACAATATTTTTTTTTCTGACTTTAGTGCATCTTTGAGTACGGCTAATTTCAGGGACCGCATCAGACTACATGACAAAGTTATGTCAGCTGAAGATGACAAGTGACTCACAAAAGCCTGTTGGATCTATGGCTGAAGTCGACAAGTGATTCACTAGGATCCCGGTGGATCTACGGCTGAAGTTGACAAGTGACTCACTAAAGGCTTGATGGAGCTACGGCTGAAGTTGACAAGTGACTCAGTTTAATTCCTTTCTACTTTCTCGACAATTACAATACCACAAGTAACTTCCCCTATGCTTTCCTGGGCTTCATTGTCTGTTTGCTCATTAAGTTGTTTCTAACAAATAAAGAACGAGCTCTTGACCCCCTTCCCTTTCGTTATTTCATAGCTTGGGCCTCGTTGCGGCAGACTTGGTGCCTTAGGTAGCGTGCGAGGGCTTATTGGGCAGCAACCATCTCATCTAAGTTCACGTTCTACGTGACGCCTCCTGGCAAGAAAGTGTGTTCCACACACGCCGCCTTGGCCATGAATGGCGCTGCCTAACACTCCCAGGATAATACGTATATAAATACACAATAAAGTGGACGGGGGGACGACCGCCTTCGTAGCTCAGTTGGTAGAGCATTGGACGCGACATCCGAAGGTCGTGGGTTCGGTTCCCACCGAAGGCAGTTTTGTCTTTTCGTCCACTTTAATTCCTTTCTACTTTCTCCACAATTACAATACCACAAGTAACTTCCCCTATGCTTTCGTAGGCTTCATTGTCTGTTTGCTCATTAAGTTGTTTCTAATCAATAAAATCCTGGTGGATCTACGGCTGAAGGTGACAAGTGACTCACTAAAGGCTTGATAGAGCTATAGCTGAAGTTGACAGTTGACTCACTAAAAGCTGGTGGATCTGCGGCTGAAGTTGACAAGTGACTCACTAAAGGCTTGATGGAACTAGGGCTGAAGTTGACAAGTGACTCACTAAAATCCTGGTGGGTCTATTGCTGATGTTGACAAGCAGTTCACTAAAAGCCTGGTGGATCTACGGCTGAAGTTGACAAGTGACTCACTAAAGGCTTGATGGAGCTACGGCTGAAGTTGACAAGTGACTCACTAAAATCCTGGTGGGTCTATTGCTGAAGTTGACAAGCGACTCGCTAGAAGTCTGATGAATCTATAGATGAAGTCGACAGGTGACTCACTAAAAGCCTGGTAGATCTACAGCTGAAGTTGACAGGTCACTCACTAAAAGCCTGGTGGATCTACGGCTGAAGTTGACAAGTGACTCACTAATGGCCCGACGGATCCAGGCTTAACTTGACAGGTGACTCGCTAGAAGCCTCGTGGCTCTATTGCTGAAGTTGAGATGCGACTCACTAAAAGCCTGGCGGGGATCTATTGCCGAAGTTCGCATGCGGCTCACTAAAGGTCTAGTGAATCTACGACTGAGGCTTACAAGTAACAGCTGAAGTCGCAAGTGGATCTATGACATATAGAAAAGCCAGTCTATCGGTTCACAAAACCCAGATGATATATTCCATATTGTTGATACTTCATATAATGAGGCGGAATTCGCCAGCTGCCTAATTTACACAAATGATTCACAAAATCTCGGTTAGTCGCAAAGAGTATATGCTGCGTGGTTTCTGAAGGCTGCCACTAGAAGATTTCAGATTTCTTAAAACAGATCTTGTTAACCAACGCTGTCTAGCGGAAGACATTATACCATGGGAAACCGACCTAAACCGACCTCTATAGATTCGTTTCCATAATTATGAGTTACATTTGAATCTCGCAATGATTTTTTGCAAGAAACTCGTATAGATACGGCTAATAGTGTTTTATTCTATACCACAGAAAATGACTGATACGCAAGTGTGACGTATTCTTAAGAAATGCATGTTTTGCATTTTCGGTTTGCTTGTGTATCTTCTACGAAAAAAAAGGCCCCATTTTCCCGTACAACTCAAACAAGGCTAAAAAAGTGCAAAGGCTTTTAATTCCCAAGTCCGTTCATTAAGACACGCTCAGAAACACGTCGACAAGGTAGCCTTGAAATCACGAGCTGGCCAGCCATCGAACATCTATACTGCTACGGAAAACCGCGTAGAAGCACGTGCACACCGAGTTCGCGTAATCCGATGCGCGTCTTGTTGCGCCGCAGAAAGTATACGCGTTACTGACTGTGCACGCACACCTTTTTTTTACTTTGTGCAGACTTCAAAGAGAGAGAGAGGGCGTTCGCCGCAGAGAACCCCCTCCAGGTACACAGCAGATTATCCCTACGCAGCAGCAGCGGGGGGACCCCATCACTAGTTGTTTCTCCCCGCCGGTCTTCGCTCTCTGCGTGGTCTAACGACAACAAAAAAAGACAAAAGAGCCAGGTATGCGTCGGCGGCGCTCATTGGACCCTGCCCGTCACGTGACTCATCTCGACCGGCGTCCCGGCAACCGAGGAAGCCTCGCCGAGTGCGACCGGGCGGCTCAAGCCGCCGAATGGATGACGATGCGCCGGCAGTTCCTGTGAAGCGGCAGAGGCGCAGACACACATTTAAGAATTTGACAAGTGAGTTGTACCGTTTGCGTACGTGTTCTCTCTTGAAAGGCAGTTCTCGGTTATCAGTCATTTGCCTCGGATCGGGGGTTCCCGAACGAGCGTTCCTTTTATTCGTGTAGGAATGCTCCGTTCATTCAAACGCCGAATAGGTGTGCACACGCGAAGACTTGATCCGAGTGTTTTTCGTCAACTTTCCCCCGGGCAGTTATCGCGGTGTTGTGATCACTGCCCGGAGGAAAAGATCCCATGTTTACGATGACAAGATGTCGTTGTTATGTTTTATTTCCGGTGTTTACGAACATCTAGAGGGAGAAAGCGCGCTAAAGCGAACAAGGGTATACGTCAAGTAGCCAGACATTGTCCAATTTATTGCTGGACACGCGGAGAAGGCGACGATGGAGTATAATATAGATAAAGAAGCCACGAGTATAGAAGTTTCACTACAGCATGGTACAATGTATAGATTCAGACGTGCAGTCAAAGCCCATTGAACTCCGGCGATTTTGTGAACGATGTCCAAGTAACGGCGATTTCGCGTCCCTGAGACACCCCTGTCAATTACGAGATAGTAGAAAGAAATGCTGGGAAAAGTGGGAAGTAATACCAATTAAGCAATAACGCGTAAAACTGAAACCGAAACCCAACCGGTCCGCATGTCGAATGGTTCATTGCGGTCAGATGACCTGTGATGCTGCAGGCTCCCCAGACATTTGCACCGGTAAAAAAGCCTGTCGTCAAGCCTGCTCAAGAGACATCCGAGGGTCTGGCGGTGTATGTCAGATCGCGAACAGCGGCAGAAATTATGACCTGTGGTCACTTTGCAATTGCGGTGACTGCTACACGTATACTGGAACCTATTCATGAGCGCAGTGCAGGCGATATCAGCTGTGGAATAAGGTGGGCATTCAGTGTCGTACAGCATCCTAGACATTGTTCGTTTGGAAATATAGCGCAATTTGCAGGCACGAATGTTGCATTGAGTCGCAGAGCCGGTGTTATTCATATACATGTTACAAACCTCAAGTTCACGGCTGCCCGTAATGTCGAAACACGGGAGATTCTATGAAGCTGCTGCGACTGTACTTGTCTATATAGGTAAGTTCATGGAATCCAGAAGGCGTTATGAAAACATCAAATTGGACGCCTCTCGAAGGAGCAGTTGCGTTCAGAACCATTTGTCGAACAACGTGTTTTTAGACAATGAGCATGCTGCACATGTTGTGTATATGCAGAACATGTGCAGCGTGCTGTGCGACGAAGATGTCGGTTTCGTTTGCGCATGCGCAGCTACATACGAGTTCGCGGCGGGAAGAAGTGAAAATCAAGGCACATTATAGCTGGAAATTTGGCAGTGTGCAGCGCTATCAGATAAACGGTCAGCCTATATAAGTACACAGTAAGTGCTGGCGTGAAAAAAAAAACAGAATTTATAAAACAACTTTCGCGCACTAAATAATCGAGAAATGAGAGTGGCGGGTAATCACTTTCTGGCAGATTTCAGTTATAGAGTCAAGGTAATAGATTAAGTACTGCCGAACAGCAGCATTCAATTCTCTTGCAAATGTTGTTTAGCCATGTTCTACAATAAGCACGACTAAAACTGTAAGTCGCTCACTACTTATAAAGCAACTAATTAGGATAATTGATGTAACTGTTCTTTTCCCCACACGAGAGTCATTATGTAGCTGTTGCATATGAAACACGCGTTCCCGCAAGCTGTCGAAGCACAGGCGATATTGGTGGTAGACATTGTACACTCACTTGGATGATGGCGACTCCTGCTGTTACATCTTCGGTGAACAAGACACCGCACTGGTACCTTTGCGAAGCGCCTGGCCTGGCACGACTGCAAGAGAATGCAATAAACGCTTACATAACGTTCCATCGCACGGGACACAACTTGAATATGCTTGTTGGACGAGTAAGAGTGGTCAACAATAATGAGACTGTTCCCTATAGTACTGCAAAATGTGTTTATGAACATACGAAGAGCGGTTCGTTTAAACGATTCACCTTGCGCAATCCAATTACTTTCTGTCAAAAACGACGCATAACTTATTCAGAAGGCGCTATACGCCCTAATAGGAAAATGGGAATGCGGATATGTGCAAGTGCGCATTTGCCTGAACGCTGATGTTCGTTTGGGTATTAGTTGAGGCCTGCCTCTTCAAGTAAATAGGGACTGCCAGCATTGTCCTATAGGCGGCGGGTGTCAGGCGATTCGTGCTAATTGACTCCGAACCTCGCACGTTTCAATTAGAAATGCCCCCCTCCGACGAAGCCACCTCTATCGCATAATTACGAACCTGCGTAAAACAGGTTGCGCTGCTGCTATATACGGTTGCCACGCATCACTATAGAAGAATGTGGTTCGGATATTGCAGTCGGGATACGAGTAAGAAGTTGAGTTTCGTATGCCACGTGATGCGCGTAGAGCAAGTGATGGGTTGTGTGCTAAGATAAGTGACTGTGTGCCAAAGTACACAACGTCAGTCATAATGGAGGGATGCGGAATTGGATTCACTCAGAATTATCCCCTGCACATGGAAGAACTGCTTCTCTTTGCGCCTTTTTATGGCCATTCACAATATCGAAACAAAGAAAATGAGCAGGAACCTAAGCTGACTACAATGCACGGCACCTTTTGTCGTTTTTGCATAGAACACAACCAAAGATCTTGCCCCGCCACGGTGGTCTAGTGGTTATGGCACGCAGCTGCTGATCCGAAAGTCGCGGGATCGAATCCCAGCCGCGGAGGCTGCAGGCGAAACGTTGAGGTCCGTGCATACTGTGAGATGTTAGTGCATGCTAAAGAGCCCCACGTGGTCAAAATTTCCGGAGCCCTCCACTACGCGTCTCTCACAATCGTATCGTGGTTTTGGGACGTAAAGGCTCCCGAAATCAACCAACAACCAAAGATGAACAGGCCCAGCACAACAAGAACCTTGCATTTTGTTGTCTGTGTAGTCTGACTCTATTAACAGGGGAACAGCACATGCATTCACGCGGGTGTGACAAGGCGAACGTGTTCCGAATCGATCGCACAGCCCTTTGAAAGATGGATAGGATTGTGGTCGGTGACGTGTCGGTAAATTCCTCCTTCCGAACTCCATAAAGCACGGAGTATAAAAATGAATTAAATAACCCAAAGGCACACGAAATAACTGTGACACACTCGGAGTAAAATTTGTACCCCTTTTATGCGGGCTGTAATTAACAACCCATGAGGGAGTCGCTAAGGAACAAGCACTTTACTCCAACCTAGGAGTGATTTCCGTTTACGGAGCCGTCGTGGCAGGAGTATTCCACAGTGAAACAACACTTAATGACTACAAGTTTGTCCTACGTTTTATGTCAGTTGCCACAGCTAACAGGCCATACCTCAAGGGAAACAATCCATGATATAAATCTGGCCAATTTGCTAATATTAAGATGCTGCCTATACGTTGAGGTTCAATGGTGGCAAATTTTCTTGACATATTCAACTTGTTATAAGATAGTGAAGCTTTCGGGAGGAAGAGTTTAGGTGCCAAAAATATGATATGAGGCACACCGTATATAGTGAAGGCCTCCGGAAATATAGGCTGCCTGGGATTTATTTTTCTTTATTAATGTAATTTAGGGAGAGGCTGGTGCCGATGTGCAGCGCCGGCTACTCCTTTTCTCTTACATGGTCGTTGACGTGAGAAAGTTATAATTAACAAAAGAGAACGAAAAGCATTCGGACATGGACACATACTCACAGTCACTTCTCCAGTATGACTTTTCATGAAACGAGAAAGTCGTGGGTTAAAAATGGTCACACAACAGCACCATCCGCACAGTCGAGTTTAACACGATCACGTAGCGCATATTGGTAATCTTCAAACGGTCTCTTATTTGTCGCACCTCAACCCCAACGGACATGTTCTTTGGCGTCCACTGAAGAAACACTGAAGAAACGCGGCAAGAACAACGATCACACTTACGAAATTAGTTAATAATTACGCGGAATATTCACACGCCAGCTGCTAATTTGAATGCGCTAGTGTTACACGGGCTATACGATTTATGCTTTCGTATTGCGGTCCAAAGAACGCTTTGACGTATGTTTCTATTTACGAGAGAGAAAGACTAAGAAAGAACACAGAAACCGCTACACAACTGTCTGATGACACTTTTATATTCTAGTCTACAAAGCGAGAAAGGGACAAGAATAATTCACAATATCTGGTGTTCTCTTATTAGTTTCATGCTTACGTGTTTCTTACAAAAATTTTAATGTATTATTTTATAGAGAATTTTGAACTTGCTCGATAGAATTCCACTTCGTTTTCAGAATTTTTCGATAGACGTCCAAACGTTATTTGGACATCGCATCATGATGGGAACTCTAAAGACGTTATTCTGCGGAACATGTCCATAGAGTTCCTTTTAAACTCTTAGAGACATCTTTTATGGGAAGTTTATGCGGATTTTCTTTTGAAACTGTAAAGACAAATTTCTATAAAGCTTTTATATGGAGTTTCTTCTGAGATCGGAATTTTTTGCAATAATTTTGAAAAAAAAAAGGTCCCTTCACGCCACTAGCTCACCAAGTTAGGGGTCGTAGCCTCGAGAAACTCCCGTGGTCAAACAAATGCCCGGTCGGGGTGCTCCTCTGTGCTTTACTTTAATCAGGCACTGGGATTCGAGCTTGGCAGCTTTCGCATTGTACACCGTCATTCTACGTACACCGTTTTACTTTGCGGTAGTCTTAGTGATGTCCTGTGGTCGAATTCAAGATTACGAAATGATCATGGGCAGGATGAATGCAGGGTAACCGATAGTCATTAAACTTGTAATGACACCAATTTTAGGCATTTTCGTATTGTTGAGCTAAATAAAAGCACCGGTGCTGAGAAACCTAAATAGGGTACCGTGGTACCTCGGAATGCATTGAATGTATCTTTTATACCGCTACATTAAATGCCCACTTCAGGTTTCGATCTCGAGGGGGTGGTTTCATAGTGACGTGTCAACACAGTCGCAAGTAAGCCTAAGCCACATGGGCATCAACTCGTTGATTGATTGATTGGTTGATTGACTGATCGATTGATTGATTGATTGCTGAGGTTTAAAGTCCCAAATTCACGATCTGATTATGAGAGACGCCGTAGGGGAGGGCTCCGGAAATTTCGACCACCTGGGGTTCTTTAACGTGCACTGACATCGCACACGTGATGAGAAGGCTAGACAACCGATGGACAGTTAGAACGACGGAATGGATACCAAGAGAGGGTAAGCGCAGCCGCGGCCGGCAGAGAGTAAGATGGTGTGACGAAATTAAGAAATTCGCGGGCTTCAAATGGAATCAGGTCGCACAGGACAGGAAAGGATGGAGAGCATTGGAAGGGGCTGTTATGTTGCCGCTCATAAGGCGATCGTGCAGAAGAGACGGCGTAGCACCGTACGCTATACAAAGCTTCTTTCTCGGCTCTCTCTCTGCATGGTCTTGGACAGCAGTTATCAATGGAAAGCAAACTGCTCCCATTGAGCGGCTGGTCTCCCACGCTGGCCCCCAGGGGTTCCTGGTACGAGACCCTTCCCTTTCGCTGAACGTCGCTCGGGGGGGTCGCGGCTGCGCGACCATACTAGTCCTCTCAGTGGCCGTTTCGGGGAAGAGCAGCTCGGACGCGTAGGAGGACAATGCATGAGAAGTGCGCCCTCGCTTGAAGCGACAATGCGCTTGGCCCAACCAATTCTTTAACGACCGGCATGCGCTCTCGGCGCGCCGACTGGAACGAAGGGGTGAGTCGCAGCAGTGCACGGTCCGAACTGCGGGAAAGGCGAAGACACGCTGTGTTTCCTGGAACGACAGGGTTCGACTGGATGAGCGTGGGAGATGGCCCGAATGCCGCAGGGCTGCTACGCTGCGCCGTGCTCCCAGTTTGGGCTGCAGAAATAAGTGTCTTTTCCTACCATAATCACTACCACCACCACCGATATTTCGATTGTGAGAATATCTGAGAGCGTGGGATAAGGAGAGGGAGAGCCATGATGGGAAAGAATGCCAAAATGCCTGTTTAAACTGCAAAGACGCTGCTGTCGGGATTAGGGACAGCCCACTAGGGAGTGGCTTAATCTGAGGGTAAACAGATTGGATAACAGAAGGTTGAGGCGGACCAGCAGTGGCCACCTCCCCTTTTTCTTTGTTACCGCAAGGTACAACATTTCGCCTCCAACGAAATGCCGCCGCCGCGGCCGGGATTCGATCGCGCGACCCTCGGATCAGCAACCGAGTACCATAGCCACTAGACCACCGTGGCGGGGCGACAGCAACTCGTGACGCAATCACAACAGCTGTGACAGCTGCTGTCACTTGCACATGGTGCACGTAAGCAACTGATTTCATTGTCGTCCAGCGACACCGGCAGTGATTTCGGTGATATTTACGCTACAGAGTTCCTACGTCATCGTTTCGCCATTGCGATGGAGCTGGCTTGCAGATGCTGGGAGACTAAAACTTCAGAATCAAATTAAAATACTTTATACACGTTTCCTGGCTCCGGTGCGTGGACAGCATCAACAATGAATGCCAAGACAACGAAAAATGTCCCCTTTGCGCCGCCTGAAAATCGTGTGAGTGTTTCTTTAAGGGCGGCAGAGTGGATTCGAAGGGAAGGCAAGTTGACTGGTGGCTCTAGAATTTTGCATTGGCGGATTACATAAAGTTCTCTGTAACGACAACATGGCCGCAGTAGCAACATGACCAGGTTAGTTGGAGGAACATGCATAAGAGGCATTCTCCTTGCAGTGGACATAAACAAATCCGTGATGGAACGCTCTTCTATAGAATTTAGTACATGTGTGAGTGCATCCAATATCGAACTTTTGTAGTGGGCACAAAGAAATGCAGTCTATAGGCAGGTAGCACTAGAAATTCTAAAGACGTTCTGCACAAATTATTCTATAGAATTTAGTACATATGATCAGTACATTCTAAATTCTAAATAAGTTCAAAAAAGTTATTTTATAGAGTTCGGTACACATGAAGTCAATACACCTTCTATTGTGTATGAAAATACGTGTTTTTGCAGGCAAGTTGCTTTAGACTTTGTATATCCTGTGGAAAACGTTCTATGACTGCGAGTTCCCACTGAGTTCCTTTAGACGCTCCTGAAACTCATTAGTAGTTCTAAAGGAGCTCTAAATTCATTTTCGTAAGGAGTGTACTGTACAAGTATGCGGCAAAGGAACTGGCCTACCTCGGCTGTTTGCCATATGGCGATCTCTCCTATAACGTGGAACCCAGACCATGTGTACTAGATACACGGCCGTGCATTCAAGACAGAGCGCACGATTACAAGGAATTCGCCTGAGCCTGAATCCACTGAGATACGTTGCGATCGCACTCCGTTAGCCGAATAATTGGTAAACACTACTAAAACCACATGACACTTTATGTTTGGTACCACACAAAATACGTTTAAGAGGTAGTACTATATCGTGCAGCGGAAGTAGACTGCCTGCTGAAGCGAGAAAAAAAAATCTAAATCATGTGGTGACATGTCGACATCCACTTGTGTGGATGTCGACAGATTGTGACGCACAGGATGCCAAATGAGTACTGTAGTTTGAAGTTTGAAGTTTTAAGTTTATTTCTGTCTTATACAGAAAAAGGAACAAGAGCTAAAGGCACATTGCCTGACGGAGGCTCTTATTCCTATGCGCATTCGGCGTGCATGTGCATCGTTTGTGTACAAAAAAACACAATACAAGCAAAAAAAAAAAAAACAGATAGATCAATGAAATATGCACATACGTAGTTTTGGCTGAAAATAAAAGAAAAATACATCAAACAGATACTTCATGGAAAACAAAGCATATCATACAAGCACTTCAGCCTTCAACACAAACCGAAAATATATATGCATGTATACAAACATCCATAGACACACGCACACATATACATACACATATATAGCCACCTCCTGTAGCCACCTCCTGCACTGCGAATCATATTTTCTGTGCTATTCACTCGTTAGTTGGATTGATTTACGCTCTAATGAAAGGCAAGCCGCCATGGCATGGAACAAATAAGTAAGTTTTAGTACCAGGACAGTGCTTTGAAAGAAAATTACCGACGAATCTCTTCTCCTTATGAACTAGTCGACGGAATTGCGAAAAACAGACAGCGGCCATAGAACCATATAACTCGTCAAGACATCTAACTCTTTGTTTCATATTTCCGCAGGGTTCGGTTAAGCGCCGGCCCTTTAATACAGAATGTCCCATCTAGTGCTGCGCCAGCAGTCGAACCATGCGCCTACAGGTTTTAGTTTTCGAACCTTCACAGTTGCTTCCTGGACTTCCGTAATATGACTGGGTATCACGCGAATTCAGGACACAAGTAAAAGAAAGTCCAAGCTCGCCGGTGCGCGTTGTTATCGTTTCGAGAACAAGTCAGCGGGGAGCCAGGCCCAGAAACAAAAGCCCGATGCGGCGCGACAAAAAAGACCCATGATCGATATCGCCTTGGCACCAGCCACGTAGCAAAACACGGCCGTAACGAAAACATGGGCAAAAAAAGGAGGAGTCGCTGCCGGTCCTCGCCCTCTGTGGAAACTCGCCTACGCGGCGGCCCCTCACGATCCCGCCTTTCAGGAAGCTGCTGAGTCAGGCGACGAGGGGACCCCATGCGGAGATGCGGGAAAGCTCGCCAAACACGACGGCGTCGCCATCTACGAAGGGAGTCGTGAAGAACTTCACGATAAGTGCGAGACGCCGCCGAGAAGTGGCGCTGCCCCTGAACTTGGCCCCTTGAATTGTTGGTATTTTTTAGCAGTCGGTTCTTCGCAGAAGCGCTGCAGAAGAGACGCTGCCATTTAGGCGCTTGGGTGCCTGTGCGTGACCGTTTGTTTGCGACTGCTTGCTGCAGTGGTGTTAGAGACACAGATGTTTGCGCCGTTAGCAACGCTTCGACGATTCGGCAGCTGGTACCGCACTTGCTTTGCTGGTCGGTCAAGAGCCGCGCAACTAAAAAAAGAAAAAGAAAAACTGCTCTTCGCTAAAACCTTCTTCGAGGTCCTCCCATTCGGTCGTTTCGGAAGTAGCGAGGGAGGTCGATTGAGCAAGGAGCGGAAAACTAAATTGTAGCGTTCTATGCTATTCAAATATAGACTGCAGTGTGCAGGTCTGTGTAACAAATATTGTCACGTTGCTATTTATTTCAATATAGCGGAGGACCAGGAAACCCATCGGTGCGCGCCTGTTACTGGTCCAACACGTGGAAAGATCTCCCCCAGCCTTTGATATTAAAGGGCAAGTGCTATACCTTTTTTTGAATATTACGTGGATTAAGAAACAACGTGAATTGTTGTAACAGCTGAATTTTATGAGTATTTCTTGCATAAAACGGTGCCTAGGTTGATGGCATTTTTGGAACGCCTTTTAAACATAAATTGTTGTACTCGTGAAAGGAATGCCAAATAATCAAGGATGATGTTTTCCACAAAACATAACGTCGCAGTGACTCGGTCAGAGCCCGCGAATATGTGTTAATAGCTGCACCTGCGCTTTTTGTTATCGTCAACGCTACTCTTTCGTAAGAGCTGCTGCTCTTACAGCGCCAAGTGAAAAAATCTTAACTTTTTACGTAATCATTTACCTATATTTGCATCCCTTATAATCCACTGTGCAGCCCCTTTCAGACACGCTTAATTTGCATAATTTTTATTTTTTTTATCAATCCCATAGAATTCGGTCAATTGAAAGTAAGATAATAGCGCTGATGTTACCCTCGTCATCAAGTTGAACAGAATGCTTGTCGGGTGGTTAAAATACAGGGAGAGAGACAGAGCGACTATATACATATTTGCCAGAAATATTTGTAGCATCATAAGATGTTTAAAAAAGAAATCGTGTTTCTTCTTCCTAGCACCTTCATGAGAAATGATCATGTATTTGTCAGTTTCTCGAAGTTTCACGAGCAGGACTTCATCAACCGGAGTCAACAATGAACTCGACAAATTCGCCTTCTCCAAACCACTCACATTGAAACTGAAAGCCGAAAAGCTGCTTGTGAGAGCATCATATTTAAGTACAATGATCTGAAACACGAGAACGCTACAACTCGTTTTACCAATCTTCAACGAAATGAACCGAAAGTAAAACAATGCTTATTTCGACAGCGGCACTGACTGGAAGCATTGTCACAATGCAAAGAAGAAAAAAAATCGAAGAAGCAATCACGAATATCCATTTGTGCTACAGAAATACCCCTCTAAGGTACTACCTTAGCTGTAACCTACAAGTCAAAACAACGATGTCAACTGACCATTTTCGTTTCTTTTCCTTTTACATCAGCAAAAATTTAACTAACGAGATCGGTATCCATCCCGTGCATCCTTTATTTCTCGTCGTCTACCATTTATCCTCCTGCCGTTATATGAGCCCCTCGTAAATGTCAGATCATTCTAATCCCGCTAAACCTACAAGAAATACAGCGAGCGAAAGCCGCCAATTACAACCCTTATTTCCGTCTCGATTACGCAGTTTGATACCGCTGGCTACCACCTCATCGACGTCATCAGCAAAACAGCCCGTAAAAGTTGGAGCCGTGACGGCGGAGCCAACAACGGGTCAAGTTCGGGCAACCCCCAACGACAAGAAGGCCATGCCAGCCTAGCGAGAGACTGTGCCCGGAGCAACCCCCCCTTTGCCGAGAGGCAGCCCTTGGCTGTCTCATAAACTTCGGGAACGGCCCATAAACAGGGTGTTTTACAACCGATTCTTTCCTCCCTTCTTTTCTTTGTGCTATAGCGTCGTGTTTGCTTTAGCGGATGCCGCCTCCTTTGAACAGCCGGCAGCCGTTCATATTCTCCCCAGTGTATATATATACTGTTCGCTACGATGTGGCCGTTTGACGGTGTTGTACGTGCGGTTCCGACGCGATATCAATGGACGACGACGCGCTGTCAACAGTTCTAACCGAATGACGACGAAGAGAACGAGTACACGAGGAGTAGTGGCTTCGTGCCATTGCACACTCAGTGACAATGCGTATAAATGGCTTCGTAAAACGTACTATGCGCGTAGTTTATTTTATCTTTTTTGTTCTTGCAGGTAAGGATAAGACTTGTATGCAAAGCGCCTCTCGCTCGAGCTTAAGCAGTCAGCGATATTAGCAGATAAAATGAGATGAAAACAAGAATTTGCGTTTTCTCCTTAACGCAGTCGTTGTTTCGTTGGGCTATATCTGCCGCTGTGGTAGAGTTGTTATGACGCTCGACTTCTGACCCGAAACGAGGTAGGTTCGATCCAGGCCGCGGCGGTTGCATTTTCGATGGAGGCAAAGTGCTGCATGTCCGTGTACAACGAAGTCAGTAGTCGTTAAGGGACCTCAGGTGGACGAAATTTACGGAGCCTTCCTCTACGGCCTGCGTCATAACGTGGTTTTGGCACCTTATAGCCCAGCAATTGTTAATATTGTTGTTGCGCTATTTTGTAATTGATGGTAGTCGCGAAACACCAGTTATGTATATAGCCTCATCGAGACTGATTAACGGCTCCTTTTTGATTTGACCATGTCGATGAATCTGGTTGGTGGACATACTTAAATTCTTTTATGGGACATCAAGAAATCTAAGGGACGTGAAGTGTAATCAAAGGGCAAGCAAAAGTAGCTGAATGTGCTTCGGAGAAGAAAGAAAGAAGTGTCCGAAACACAAGATATGCAAAAGAAATTCAGGTCAACCCTTAGCCCGAAAATATGGCCTCTAATCTGAATCTTTGGAGTTTACTAGTTTCTGCGACATGCGTAGTCGTCAATTAAATCAGAAGACTAATCGATGATTTACCATTCATATAGGAGCCCGTACCCTGGAGATAAATCCCTGGGAGAACATTTTACATGAAGAAGTTTTACGTAGGCTGCAAAAAAGAAAAGAAAGAAAAAGGAAAACTTATTTCATAGCGGATTTCACCTATACTTCTGACGTACGAAGTAATTCTTTATTGATAACAATATGTCATCCTTTGCGAGTGAAAATTATGAAGCAACCCGTGGTAGGGGCCTCCGGATTAATTTAAACTACCTGTGGTTCTTTAACGTGCACCAAATCTAGAAGTACGCGGGTGTTTTTTGCATTTCGTTCCAGTGGAAACGCGGCCACCATGGCTGGAAATCGAACATGCGTCCTGCAGCTTAGCAGTGTTATTCGCCCCAGCATGTTATAGGCTATACCACGACGGCTAATATGATTACGTTTAGAAGAAACAATGCACACGCGGCATGCATATCGCGGTCGATGTGACATCACTGTCATACTCCTGTTGTGGCAGCATTGTGTGTGTGTGTGTGTGTGTGTGTGTGTGTGTGTGTGTGTGTGTGTGTGTGTGTGTGTGTGTGTGTGTGTGTGTGTGTGTGTGTGTGTGTGTGTGTGTGTGCGTGCGTGCGTGCGTGCGTGCGCGTGCGTGTGTGTGCGTGTGTGTGTGTGTGTGTGTGTGTGTGTGTGCACGACGATTCCCTCCCACACGACAGAAAGAATGACGAGAAGCCAGAAGTTGCTTTTGCAGCGATGTTCACATGCGTACGTCACGAAAGGATGAGTCATGTCCCCATTACAATGGTCGGGCGCGAAGTATGCAGTGAATGTTTCAGCAGCAATAGAACGAGTTTCCTTTCTCTGCCATTCTTGCGCATGCACGCCTTGTGACAACAGTCCTTGGAGCCGGAGGTAAATAACCGCAAGGTGCAGTTTTCATTAGGCGCGAAAGATTAAAAAGACTCTGAAACGGCTTCGACGTTCCTGTAGAAGTACAATGAGCCAGCAAAGCCAGCCCTTTTCGTCACTGGCGAACGAGTGCATATCAGTGTTTTGTATTAGCAGACCGACAAACAACATTATAGACCCTTTTCATAAACTGCAAGCTAGCTTTCCTGCAATGCAGCTTGCCCTACTAATGGCGGCATTGGCAATCCTGCAAACAACGTGTGCAAGCGCAATTTGCTTGCGATAGGGCATGTAAAATGTCGACGCAGCCCTTCTGATACAAACATCCCCAAAAAACGGGTCGCAGCATGTACAACTTGAATTTGGACAGCATTTAAATAAAGGCAGCTGTCGCCATTAGTAGGGCAAGTTGCTTTGCAGGGAATCTAGCTTTACAGTTTATGAAAAGGGTCTATTGAAGGTTGGGCGATGATCAACCGGGCGACCTTGAACGTCGACCTAGGCATTGGTCGCCAGCCCTTGGACAGCGTGTTTCATTTCTACGTTTCGTGTCTACGGGGTTTCACACAAGCGTATCGCTGCAGATCGAATTGGTTTGACATAAACGACGAAAAAATCGCGGGTAGTTGCTTGAGCAAGCAACGTCAGGTGGACGGCTTATTTGTTTTGCTAGTACAATGATGCGATGAGGAATTTGCTAAACGCAATAAGAGGGGAAAGTGCATGGGGAGCAACTTATCAATCGTTAGAAAAATGTGTCTTTCAGAGCACAAGTAACGGGCAACATACATTCAGGGATGAAACAAAGCTCTATGGAAGGGTTTCCATGCAGCTATGTTGGCTCAATTTTAAGTCGACATGTATGTACTACGAAATGTATCTCCAAGATCGTTAAATCACAATGAATGCAGGGATAATTCAGAAGTGGGTCTCCGTAATTTACGAGAGTATGCAGCACCGAAGCCGGCTTTCCAGGTGCACAGACGTTATATCACTTTGCTTTTTTTGTTTTTCAGCCAGAAGCTAAACTACACTGCGGCAGGGCTATTTAGACACCGTGCCTCTGTACCATGACACAAACGATGCTAAATGACCCCAAAACAGCTGCTGCTTGTGATGTATGACCTGTAGTGTGTCTGTCTTGTCCTACATTTACTTGTATTTTTTTTACTGTCAGCGTTGCTTTCGGAATCGTATCACAGCAAAAGTAGGAAATACAGGCAAACTTTCTTCTTTGGTTATACATGTACTAGCAGAACATCAACCTTACGCACTCATCCGACGAAAAGTCTACATTAATTTCTCGTCCGTGACAAAGCGCCGTACAGTCCTTATATCTTCGCGAAGATTTAAAGCCCACCCTGAACGCACACGCATTCTCTTGACATGTCTCCGTCACGCTTGTATCTTGCAGAGCACGGTGTTTCCTGGACGCCGAGCGTATGAACCACAAGCCATTCTTGCAGCGAAGGGCTGTTTGTTATAAGAGAAGGCGCATTCCTTCGCTGGAAGAAGAGTGCGTGGTTTGTGCCGACGTCGAAAAAACCTCCTCTCCTTGCTGCCAGCTGGCGCTGCGTGCCGCACCAACCACACCAAGCCGTGTCGAGGAGCCTGTTGGCAGCACGGTACTTCGAGGTGGCGCCTCCGCAACCGTTGCACGACACAGGACCTACTCAAGTGACGAAGTATCTACTGCGTTATCACGCATGCGTACAAATCACCTCTGAATAGTACATTTTTGTTATGTCAGAGCATATAAATATATATTTGCAAATGGCCTATACCGTATTAAATTGTATACCACTTGCACTGGCCAAAGCTGGTTGTTCTTGGTAACGTTTACTAATTTCTGGAGTGTTATTTCCCAAAACCACGGTATAATTACGAGAGGCAACCGTAGTGGAAGTCTCCGGAAATTCCGACCACCTGGGGTTCTCTAACGTGTATTGACATCGCACAGCACAGGGGCCTCAACATTTCGCCTGTATACATCGAAATGCGGCCGCCACGGCCAGCACTAGTTGATGCTGTCTTGAGTTGACTGAATGGTGGCTCGCCAGCTAAATGTACGTTAATGGTGGCCAGCGTTCTCTTGCCAGTCGCAAATGCCGGCTATAGTTTTACAATTGTACAGCCTCGTCAGGGGGACCCATGAAAGGGGCCACTGTGTACAAGATTCGGTTCTTTAACAGTAATACTTTTTAATGTTGGCATGCTTATCTCTGATAACATGTATGATGCATGCTAGATTGCAGCAGGCGCATGGGTTAAGTGCATAATTGTGCTCAATAGCCGCCCAATTTCCCACCGAAATGGCTCAATCCTTTGAACAGCCACAGGTGACAAGAAAAAAAAAATAATTGTCGCCAAGCTCTCGGGTTTCTAACAGCACATGTACATACACGAAAGACAGGAGCAACATTGCCCTGACAACAACCTTTTTCTCCGCATCCAAGGCAGACAAGGTACTTACGAAGAGCGTCATTCAGATACGGTGTTCCTTTTTTTGTACTTAATGACGATGGCAACTCCAACAAGGGGCGATCTAGCACGTACTATACCGGACTAGATGGACTAGTATACGTACTACCGAGAAATAGAAGCAGAAGCTGGAAGATGACGCCGCTTAAATCATGTTCAATTCAATTCAATTCAATTCATTTATTTTTCATTCATACAGTATTTTTGTACAAAGAACTGTTGGGCCAGTAGCCAAAGGCTAGTGTAGGCCCATAGTCAATATACATGTAGCAGCTACAACATCATGGGAGTGTCTACTTCTCTGTAACAAAATCTTAATGGTCAGGCAAAATATATAAACTCAACAACAAATAAAAGGAAAGAGTATTTTGTACAATAGCTACGAGGAGAAATAATCTAACACAGTATGAAACATATAAGAAGTAAAATCAGGAAATTTTTGAGAGATACAGTTTTTTCACAGCACGCGTAAAATAGTTAGACATTTTTACTTCAGGGGGTACCGCGTTCCAAATTTTGGCGCCGTGAAACTCAAGCAGTCGTTGGCCGTACGTGTTACGAGTAACTGGCAGGTTGAAATTTATATTTGTTGCACTCCTTGTGTTGCGATTTGGTGCAATGAACAAGCTTGGTGATAATGAGTGATTCCCGCGTAAAATATTGTTAATCAAAATGGCCACTTTCATTTCGCATGCCATAGAGAATGGTAATATACCGAGTTGGTTGAAAAGCAAACTATTATCATCAAGCGGTCTTGTGTATGTCATAATGCGCAAGGCCCTTTTCTGTAACCGAATGATAGGATCTAAGTATGTTTTATATGTACCAGACCATGATTCTGAACAGTATGTGATGTGACAATGAAATATAGAAAAGTAAACAATTTTAAGTATTGTAAGATTAAGACATTCTCTGCATTTTATTAGCAAAGAGCAAGCGGAAGCTAACTTCATGCATATACTAGATATGTGTGGTCTCCAGTTCAAGTTGCTGTCCAATAGTACCCCTAAATATTTTATGTTGTCTAGTTGTTCTATTGTTCCACCTACGAGGTGGATTTGCATGCCTATTGTGTCACACTTGGTATAACGGGAGCGGAATACTACGTACTTTGTCTTGTCTCTGTTTAGCGTTAATTTATTGCATGCAAACCAAGTTGATATGTTTGATAACTCGCTATTAATTGTGCTCTGTAGTTCGCTAAGGGATTTCCCTGAGAATAATAGCGCGGTATCATCGGCGTAAATAACAGATTTTGATGACTTGAGTGCAGATGGGAGGTCATTCACATATAGAGAGAACAGTATGGGCCCCAATACTGATCCTTGCGGAACTCCTGTAGCAATTGTAGTACATTGGGAAGAAAAGGAGCCGAAACTTACATATTGTTTTCGACCGTTTAGGTAGCTTGAAAAAAGGTTCATTGCAGTTTCGCTAAAGCCATATGTTCGTAATTTCTTTAGAAGTATGGAATGACACACCGTGTCGAACGCTTTCTTTAAATCTAAAAATATCCCTACGGCAAACTCGTTCATGTGTAGAGCTGTGTATATATTCTGGCTTAGTTCTAACACTGCTGACGACATTGATCTATTAAAAAGATAAAAAGATAACTGTTAAAAGATAACCAGTGAAAATGTAGTTGATAGCGGAATTGCTGGCGATAAGTGGCGAAAACAGCTTTGTAAAAAATACTGTCCCATTCTTTCCTCGGACAGAATACTTTTAGAGGTGTAGGCAGGCTACACCTGGTATTTATTTTTCGCAAAAAGCAAGAGATACATTTTTTAAGTGCCACATATGTTTAGGTTACGCGTTTTAAAACACGCTCTTCCAAAGATACATATCAGATTATGGAGACGCCTAGCCTTGAACGTTAACGTAATGATTAATTTCACATTGACGTGCGATAAGTATCATTACATCTCAGGTATGTAAGGACGCATGGATCAATAAAAATTTGTTCCGGAATGCATATCTTTTCCGTTGCAGGTTTCAGTCATTGCATTTTCTGATAGAAAATATTTGCTGAATCGTGCATAATTTTACTCAATGTATACGTGTATTATTCTCATTGAACTATTTCCCTAATCGAGTTAACGTACAAAAAAAAAAAGCAAAACTCAGTGTGGCTTTCACGTAGCTTCTCTAAAGCACGTAGATTGGCCGTTTTAAAGGACGAAAGCAAAACCTCAAATGACCAGCGTAAATATGATTACTCAGGACAAAATTGAAGCTCGATGTAGGCAAGATTCTGTCTTTCGTCTTTTCTTATCGCAGGATGACACTCCCTGTGCGGCGCAGAATTGGCGCCGACATCCTCCACCCCACATGGTGTGAGCAGTAAAGACTGCTGTACTACATCCAAACGGTAGCGGTAAGTGCTGAAAAAGGTGAGCTGTTCGCACAATTATTCGCAGAAAAAAAAAATCGTTTCCTCCAAGCCACTGTGCAAGGCATCGGTTTGTACGATATGGCAAGGTTTATAGGATGTACGTTTTCTATAACTTAAAAAAAAAAGCGCGGTCCTTTCTGCCTACATCGAATGAAATATTTAAGGTAAACGCATCGCTATGCGGCTTCAAAGCAGATGTTTACCAGTATAGCTGAAAATAGCGTCATTAATGGGCTGGTTTGATATAACAGCATTATGATTCTTTTCCACATCTCGATATATTAATTGACTGAATGAAGGCCCTTTCACAATGATTGATTGATTTATGGGATTTTACATCCCAAAAAACCACAGTATGATTACAAGAGACGCCGCAGAAGAGTGCTCCTGAAATTTTGACCATCAATGGTTCGTTAACGTGCAGTGGCATCGCACAGTACACGGGCCTCAACATTTCGCCTCCGTCGACATGCAGCCGCTGCGGCCGGGATTAAGGCACTTTCACAAACCCGTATAGAAACAAATATGATGTAACTTACAAGAAAATGCGCTAGCACTATGCCGTATCATTTATGTGATAAGGTACGCAGTCGTGCCTCAAGAAATGAGGTTGCAATACCGAGAGGATGCACAGACTCCCGCTGTGTTTTAGGGGCGAAGCTCCTTAAGCTGTAGGTCGGTTGTCACACGTATCGTGTACCCTACACCACTCACAATACCATGCAACGCCATGCAACGCCGGGAGGCTCGCGCTCGCCCACGGCGCGTGCCTCCCGGCACGCGAGCTATCTCACTCTTCCATCTGCTGTCTTGTGAGAGAGAGAGAGAGCGAAAGGCGCGCGTTGACTATATATATATATATATATAGGTACTGGATCTTGACTTGCAATGAAGTGCCGGTGGGAGATTTCACTTGTGCGTAGTTGAACCATAAAGATTCGTAGCCTGCGCGTTAACTAAATTAATCCGGAACTCGGAACGATCTACGATGAACCTCCCGAGCTTCGCCCACTCATCATCATTCACTCCGTGGATATGCTGTGAATTTTTTTTTCTTATGAAGGGCAAGGTGAACAATCAACGAATAAGAATGCCCAAGTGTTACTGAATATAGAAAAAGAGCACACGAAATGGCAATGTATTGTGGTAACAGATTATAATAAAACTCACCGACAGTGTGTCCGCGAAGGTTGTTTTAAATACTACTTTTATTCCCGATTACGAAAGCAAGGCAAAATTTGGGAAAAGCAAGAGCTAAACCATATTGAGGCTAAACCGCAGTTTGTGACGCAGTATGAAATGTGACTCGGTATATCCATACCTAGTCATCGCGAAAAAAAAAAAAAAAGAAAAGAGGGAAAATGCAATCACCCATATGCTGTGTAGTCGATAAAACCAAAGACTAAAACAGGCACAAAAGAGCACCTTAGAATGACATACACGAGCATATTCACACCCCAATCACCTTGTATTATTTGATGCGATCTTATTGAGTTATTTAAGGTTATTTGACAGCTCCAGTGAGGCCATACTGACACAGGTGCAACCAACTAGCCGAGATCAGTACCCTTCCAAGAGCCAAAGATTCATTGTCACAACAGACCATATTTACTATGACGCGTTTGTCATGGGTCTACATGATACACTTGCTATTGGAATGAGCGATTTTAATGTGAATAACTAAAGTAGTAATGGGGAAAAGCTCCAAGCGCGTACTTAAGTAGGATATGCTGCCGCCAGAAATATTTCTGAATTTCTCCAATTACAATTCAAAGCACGAAAATGGGTCTTTTTAAAGCCGACAGCGTTTCCTTAGCACAAAAGTTAACTGTTTCACTTATTGCATCTATTGTGCGCATATCTAGAATCAACTTTCGCCAGCCCACAGATGCTGCAGTAAGAACACTTTAAAAATTGCAGCGTCATCGTCAGCTATAGCAACGTTATAACGTACGTGGCCGTTTTTATGAAGAGCAAGAAATACCTAAATATGCTGTCGGGGAAGCTGTAAATTAGTGTTCAGTAGGGCATTGATTTCAGCAAGTAGGTTCATGGTTACGGAGTGACACACACACACACACACGCACACACACAAGGAAACCAAAATGAAGCAGCTATCTTCCAAGGTACCGTGTTTCTTCCCTTTTCCCTACTTCTTTGCACTGCGTTTGTGCAGTTAACGTTCTTATTTTCCTAATATTAAAAGCACTCAACTGGCCATTTTTGTATATGAACGACTGTTTACCAAAACTGTTCAATCAAGAACTGAAGCTAAATTAGTTTGAATAAACTAAAACGTGTATCGTACGAGCATGATGCTTGCTATAGACTGCATCCGCTATAAAGGCAATAGCGGTTACAGCGATTCGAAGCAACTCAAGCGTCCGATATTAAACTGGCCATTTCAGTAGTTGACGAAAAGTGCGCCGGCGATGGCTCATTTGTATGATATAGACTTCTACATGAGCACGCTAACACTTACTGCACGCATTTCGTACACGGAGGTTAGGCGTTACATATATAAGCATCACCAGATTCGACATGCTATGAAAACATATGAAACCATAATTAAAACGATTAGATTAAACAAATGTTCCCCTTCTAGTCACAGGTATACGACGAACTACAAAACTCTACATGTTTAAGGCTATATATTGACTAGTAGGACATATCTCGCTGCTTAAGAGATGATGGTAGGTTTGATTTATTATGAAAAACGAAACACGAGGCTGGCACAAACAACGATTACTAAAGGGTCATTCCACACCAAACGTCCCAGACATCGCGCTAGACCCTCTCCAATTCTATTGTAAAAAATTGTGGAGGTTCGTATCAGTGCACTATTTGTCCTCGGAGAGTACTTTCCGCGAAAAAAAAATTTTTTTTTTGTCTTTTACAGTGATTTGAACTTTGCCGTTGTGGGTGAAACCTAGGTTGCGAAAAATACTCTAAAAAATGCAATACTTCACGGAACACCTTAAATATCTGCTCTTTGCTTGAAAAGGAATGACACTATCTTATTATCACCCATTGACGACCACTACTATGTCTCACGATGTGCTTTATGGTGAAGCAATGCTGCAATTCTGAGCCCATTTTGATTATTTTTTAAAAATTCTACGAATACTACGAACGCAATAGGACTGTATCACGTGGCTGGATAGTTGGCAGTAAGCGTATCAAAAAAGTATTGAAGTCGACGACCGAGTAGTTTCGAAGTGGAAGGGGCGCAAACATCGCAAAATGCGTGAAATGCCCCATGTTCAGGCACATGCAGAGTGGTGATGCGGTCCAAGTAAAAATGCACGCTTGGTGTCATTTGGAAGAGTAAACAAAGGAGACTTATTTGTGAAAGTTTAATCGGAGTGACATTTGTTTTAGGCGAGAAACAAAATTTTATGTTGAGCGTTCGCGGCGTGCCTGGGGGCGGGCCCGTAAGTCCGCTTCGCTGCCTCGCCACACTTGCTTGGGGCAACGGAAATATGCGGCGCCCACGCGGGTGGCAAGATCGTGTGCTGCTGTGAGTATTCTTGTTTCGACACGCATTCTTCGGCTTTCTGCAGTGCGCCGACGAAGTGTCAGGGAAAACGAGAGCTGGTTCGTTTAAAATATGTTATAAAATAAAAGTGCCTACAACAGTAGAATTGTTATCCACAAATGTATGTGAAACAGAAAATGAAGACTGCATGCGCGGCTGCTGTCTTGTGTGCCCAAGCAGCGACGCCCTCAGACGCATGCTGGGCAACGCATCATCTCTTGATACCGATAAGATTGACTACCTTCATATATCAGTGGTGTCCGCTGCAGGCTCGAAACAATTATCTTAACTCCAGCCGAATTTTCTGAAAAGTTTGTAGACATGCTACAAGAACCAAAGTTGCACCTTTAAGAGAGCTGAAAACGAACCTCAAGGGCGACGAGTTGATTCATATTTTGCACTTCGCATATAATTAAAGTTTCCTTGTGCAAGATGCTCCCCAATTATACCACTGGGTAAACACGCAAGCCACATTACAACTGGCTCCCTTCGGGCAAAATCATTTGTTGTGATTTCGGACTGTCTCGGAACACACTACAGCTGCAGTGGCTACATTTTAAGATGCAGTACTCAAAGTCCTAAAACATGAACTTCCTGATGTCAAAAAAGTTTCCGACGGTGCATCGTCGCAGTACAAAAACAAGAAAAATTTTGCAAACTTGTGCTACCATGAAAAAGACTTTAGTTTAGCTGCGGAGTGGAACTTTTTCACAACCTCTCATGGTAAGAGTGCTTGCAATGGAGTTGGCGGCACCGCGAAGCGGCTGGCAGCCAGGGCAAGTGTTCAGAGACCCTACAAGGGACATATCCTTACACCCCATGAGCTTTTTACGTGGTGAGAAGAAAATATCAAAGGTATATTTGTGCTCCGATTGCCAGAGATTAGGGCTGAAAAAAAGAAAGTTGAGCTCTCAGCAACGTTTGAATCTACAATCTCCCTTAAAGGTACGCGCACGTTTCACCATTTCATGCCATCATCACTGACCACTCTTAATGCCAGCCTCACCTCCTACTCAGCAACACAGGCATTTCAAGTGGCGAATACCACACGTCGGCAACGGAAGTAAGAACTATAACCTCCGCAGAGATCGAAAACCGGGCACACAACCCAAGTGCTGCGTCTGTCGTGCGTGCGCATGTAGTGCCGTGACAATGAAATAGTGCTCAGCTCCGACTACTAACCGGCAGACTTTAGTGCCCTTCCGAAACGTTCTGCCAGCCATGTACACTGTTTGCAAGTTTTCAGCAACGTGAAAACTCACAGCAGCACACGATGTTGCCACACGCGTGGGCGCCGCATATTTCCGTTGCCCCAAGGAAGTGTGGCGAGGCAGTGAAGCGGACTTACGGGCCCGCGCCCAGGCACGTCGCGAACGCTCAACATAAAATTTTGTTTCTCGCCTAAAACAAATATCACTCCGATTAAACTTTCATAAATAAGTCTCCTTTGTTTACTCTTCCAAATGACACCAAGCGTGCATTTTTACTTGGACCACATCACCACTCTACATGTGCCTGAACATAGGGCATTTCACGCATTTTTCAATGTTTGCGCCCCTTCCTTCGAAAATACTCGGTCGTCGACTTCAATACTTTTTTAACACGCTTACTGTCAACTATCCAGCCACATGATACAGTCCTATTGCGTTCGTAGTATTCGTAGAATTTTAAAAAAATAATCAAAATGGGCGCAGAATTGCAGCATTGCTTCACCACAAAGCACATCGTGAGACATAGTAGTGTTCGTCAATGGGTGATAATAAGATAGTGCCATTCCTTTTCAAGAAAATAGCAGATATTTAAGGTGTTCTGTGAAGTATTGTATTTTTTATAGTATTTTTTCGCAACCTAGGTTTCACCCACAACGGCAAAGTTCAAATCACTGTCAAAGACAAAAAAAATTTTTTTTCGCGGAAAGTACTCTCCGAGGACAAATAGTGCACTGATATGAACGCCCACAATTTTTTAGAAGAGAATTGGAGAGGGTCGAGCGCAATTTCTGGGACGTTTGGCGTGGAATGACCCTAAAGCGACTTTTCTACCACACAAATGTATATATCTGCCCGAAATTTGTTCTTATGTATTTATGAGGTAAACAACAAGACACATGAAATGCAAGGTGGTACACTCTGCTGTAAATGTTTTAAATGTACCTGTCGGTTGTAAACGTGTAGGTAACATTGAGAAAAGCACTAATATCAGCTTGAGAGAGAAACTTTATCTAGAACTGGCGAGACAGCTTTGTTCTGCATGGACAGTATCTTCAGCTCATGAAACCGTGCGCTTAGGCCATATCGAGGGCCATTCCTATCAAACTATGCCTGTAGCCCATGCTACGACTTCTTGACATAGCTGAGCCTTCCGCGTCTCCTCGTTCATGTCGACGGTGCATATGCTTTATTGAGCGCCCTTGAATCCTCACGCCGCGGTGGTAGAGAGTATTCAGTATAGGTGACGAAAGGGGTATTCATGTAGGTAAAGGAGATGAGCAAAATGCTTTCAATCATTGATTGATTTCTGGGGTTTGACGTCCCAAGACCAGCTGTGATTATAATCGACGCCGTATTGGAGGGCTTCGGAAATTTCAACCACCTGGGGTTATTTAACGTACACTTAAATCGAACAGCACACGGACCCCGACATTTCGCCTCCATAGAAATGCAGTCTCCGTCGCCGGGGTTCGATCCTGCGACCTTCGGATCAGCAGCCGAGTGCCACAGTCACTAGACAACCGTGGTGAGACAATGCTTTCAATCCGGGTACCGTGAAAGTTCCTGATGTTTTGTACTATTCGGACTTGGACGGCTTCTGCTGTTGCCGTTGGAGTGAGTAGCGTGTTCGTATTTTATTTCAAGTAACTTCGAAGTGACAAATGTTTCATTAACTTATTTTCCTTGTAAGCAAGCATATCGTATTTACGCCCTTGATATTCAATTCTCTTTGCGCTCCTGATATTACGTATGGTGACTAACTTCCCGCCCCTCTTCAGAAAAGAAAAATCTCTCATATTAACAGTTCATTACTATTGACAGGTGCACAGCACTGCTCAATGGGGCAGATCAATTTAGCTCAGAACCTTTCCTTTACGACGCTTGAGATTTTCAGATTTGAACTCACCCGAGTTAAATGTTCGTTTTTAGTATCATAGGATTTCTTGACGCACTATTCAACTGATCCACCATTCGAAAGAGCGCACGATACTGCCCCGCGTTATGAGCCGATGTAGGATGAATTAGAGTGCTGTCGCTCAGAAATGAAGCATCACGCGAGCAACCACAAGAAGGAGCGCATATATATATATATATATATAGCTGTCATAGTGGTGAATACGCCGAAGGCGTGAAGAGACAGATGAATAGTAAGTGGACCCTCGGAATTGGCAACAAAATGGGGAAGCGCTTATTCAACGTTTAAGCCAGAGACTGGCCTTCATCACGAATGGATTCCTGATGAAGGCATGATGAAGTTCAGCCTCGACTACCCACTGTCTTGGTATACAGTTACACACGTACACAGTGAACAATACTTTTATTGGTATCACCATACCTGAGCTGCACCTGAACCACTCACAAATGGAACTTGGTATAAACTGATTATCTCGCATTGCCTGAGTCTTCTTATATGGGACAATTCTTAGCGCGACTCAGATGTATAACTGCTATAACGTGCGCGAGAGTGGATCGCGTTCAGTAAGGGTGTGCGAATATTTCAATATTTGAATGCAGAGACTGGCAGGGATCATATTGTGCACAGAGGCGACGTACGCACCAGCACGTATGACTTGAGACCACCATCACGCGCATTCACGATAGGCATCTTCAACTATATACGTACTACAGAGTACGTGGCGTACGTGTAATCATGGCGGTATTCTGCACACTTTTAGCTGGCCATCAAAGCGTGCTGCCTTGCCACTCGCAGCATTTTCGTGTGCAGGAACTTTTCGGCATGAACTGCAGAGGCTTGACATGTGGAACAAGTAATGTTCCTTCATAATAGCCTTTCGTATTTGTTATCGCTTGCTGTACGCTGAGATATTTTATGAATGCACTTACGGTCTGGCAAGCCACTTTCGGCAATACGTTCCTGATAGTAATATATTTCGCGTTCATAGCTCATTATTCAAGTTTCTTAAAATGATGATGGTTTAACTAAATATTAATGAATTGGAATTTGTGTTTTGATATTGGATTCGATATTCGAACAAGATATTTGTATTCGATTCGTCTTCAACAAATTTGACACTAGCATACCCTATAATGTTGAGACCATTCTGTAAAAGAGCTTAAAAAAGAATTTTGTTTATATTCTAATAACGTGTACATTATCTCGTGGCACCCAAAAGCGATGATGTGTCAGCCGACATGCTTGTACTAATTGGGATACAGGGATTACGGAACACCCATGTGTTGGACCCGAATCTGTATCTCGATAGTCGCATTTCACACAAATATATTGACAGCAACGAGGTCTTTTATAGTTTAAATGAGTTCAGAGTTCCAACCAGGTTTGTGTTCACTGTTCTTAAAAGGGCCAGTTTACTACTATCTCAAACAACAATCTGCTTTGTAATTTGCCCTTCGAACTGTGCCTTTTGTACTCGCTTGCAGACGTAGCTTGTAACGAATACTATGACGAAAAAGACAGTCATCAACATCATCGTCCCATTTTATTTAGTCCTCAGTAGGACCAAGGCTTTCCCTAAAAATTTTCAATTTGCCCTGTCCTGAGCGAGTTGATTCAGCGTTATGTCCCCGTACGTGCTCCAGCCCATTCTTATCCTACGGAGAATTTTCTTTTCTTGAGTAGGCTACCCTGTTAGTAAGGTTACACCTGTTGTTTTTACTAGCAGGTTGAACCAGTTAGTAAGCGCCACAGATGTATCTTCACACATTCTAAAGGCTGACAGCTAATTTGAAACTCCTATTCTTTGTTTCTTTTTAGCCAAGTCTTCGAGCATTGTTTAGATTTCTTGCCTATTCATATTTAGTCCCTCTTTAGTGCTTACACGCGCCGTTTTCTTCATTTGTTTCACGACAACCGCTTTTTTCACTGAAGCGCGTGAACACTTGGCGCAGGCTGCTCGCTGCTTCGCGAATGATACCGACTGTTCTACAAACTTTGCATGCCCGACGCGTACGCTTGAGTACTTTCCAGATTGTACGTGAGCATCAGTGATAAGGTTAGATTGTACTGTGACGCAGGTATAAAACGCGACGCCTTTCGCAGCCGGTCAGTTTTTGTCGCTGTCGTTCGCCACTATCCTTTCACCGAGAGAGATATGTTTCCTTACTGGGCACAGGGTCGCCCAGTAGAAAAAGTGTCATCTTGATCAGTTTAGAATCCGCGTCCTTCATCGTCACGACCACGTGACTGTTTTCAGAGTTTAGGTCATCAATCTTTCTTTTTGTTTCTTTTTTAGTTGATCACGGTCATTGCTGAAGAGCACGATACTGTTTGCAAATTTGAAATTGCTGAGATGCTCGCCGTCGACCTTATTTTCATTCCCTTTTGTTCCGAGTCTTAGTCTCTTGAACACTCCTGAACATGCAGTAAACAACATCGGAGATATGTTATCTCCCTGCCTAACCCCTCTCTTGATCAGAATTCCTCCGCCCCTCTCCTGGACGAATAGTGCAGCGGTGCAACCTTTGTAGATGTATATTGTTTCCATGAATGCCCTCAGGTGTCTCTTATCGACATAAAGCCTCTCAAACTACTGGCACTTCTATTGAGCCGAATGCCTTTTCGTACTATATTAAACATTATTTTGGGACAACTAACGTGGTCAATTCTTGTGCCTGAATTTTCGTTTCTAGGTAGACATCTGGACGTAAACGTCGGGGTGGTTGGGTTATATGTTGGCTCTTCCCATGAAAATTGCAGTGCTTCGGCTATAGGTATTCACAGTGATTTCAAATGTGGCATTCATTCGGATCGTACCACGAATGTTCACGGTATACTCGCGGGAAAATTCGCACATACTGAGCTAATTAAGGTACCGGAATATCTTACAAATGAATAATTATGAAACGCCATTTCCATAATACGCTGTTCTAAAGAAGAAATGAAAAAGGTGGAAAACTGAGGGTAAGGAAAAATAAAGAGATGGCCAAGCTCTACATATTGCACGAGAGATATCCCCTGCATGCGGGTAAAAATATGACTTTCGCAAGATTTCGTGTGATTGTATCGCGAAATGCTTTGGGTTAGTTTGGTGGAACTTCTAACCCCTACTTACGCTTATGTTGCATGGAAATGATGTCAAAGTTACTTCGAGCACAGAGTCGCTTATACAGGATCGATTATTCGCACTGAGGAAGGTCATGTACTTTATAATGTTTCATTGTGTTTTATTCCTGTGTGTGAATTTAGTCACTGTAGCGCGTTTTTATCTATGAATCGAATAGAGAGAGACGTGATAATTTATGGAAAACTCCTATCGTGGTACTAGTTTGGTAACATTTATTGTGCACCGTTTCAGGTGGCTGACCCACTGGATCCCGTTCCTGGACAGCAGGGGAACAACATGGGCATGGTAATTCAATTTACGTTGCTGCACGCTTCACAAGACTCACGCATGCTGGACATCTTCAGACACGGATTCCCGACTGGCAACTCCAAACAGACACAGCGCTTACATCAGCCAGGACATGAAGCATGGTCATTGATAGTGCAACACTTGAACTGACACATATTTAGCGTGATGTTTTTATCCCAGGAAGTGACTGACTGACGGGCTACGGGTTTCATTATCACAGGAAAAACCAGCGCTATTGCGCGGTTTCTCTGTGATACAGGACAAGCTACAGAGATCCCTTTTGTCACATCACATAATGTATGCGTGTGTTTCTTTGACATTCCCTGAAAATGTTCTTCCTCTGTGACCAGTATTGAAGCGCTAATTTTGCCTTTGTTTTCCTCCGCTCGTGGAGAAGCGACGACAGTTGCGTTTCTTTGCAACAAATTCAATTTAACGATGACAAATGCTCCCTTGTTACAGTTTCTGGAAATTTGTTGGGGCAGTACCTACGAAGCAAGTTTCACGATTGCATACATACTTGTGCACTGCCAAAGATAATATGCAGAGAGAGGGAAAAAAAAGTAAATCACAACAAAACACGCAATGCCAGTGAAGTTTGGTGAGGCAAAGTAAAATATCGTATATGATCACACAAATACTGTAACCGATATGGCTTTATGGATATCCACTTCTTGTTTTATAGATATTGTTTGTGGAATATATACAGTACGTCTCGTGCGTGAATAGCGCCTTTAGTCTTTCTCCCCATGACTTTTTTCATTCTTGTTCAACTGAACGAGAACTTGAAGGGCCAGTTTTACCTGCCATAAATGTACGATACGATGAGAGGACACCAGTCATCAAGGCAGCTCTGCGACTAAGTTTAGGACAGAGCTGTACTAGTGATTGACAATATCGCTCGCCATGTTAAATATAGTACTTCTAGATCCAAGTATAATTTAAGACATTTCGCATGATGATCGTCAACAACTGTACGTGGAACGAAAATATGTTATGAAGATGCTCCTTCACAACTCAAAGGAATTGTGGTAATTTCTGTTTTCGACATGGTGGCACGTGGCACGGAAGTTTACCGCGACATTCTGACATTATGAAGTTACTATACCACGCTCTAATCAGAAGCGACACCACACTTGAGAAGCAGTGTACTTCAAACAATAAAAGACCCCAATGTCATCTGCCTTGGTTTGTTGCCATATATATTGGAGTATCTGTGTTCATGAAACTAACACGCAAGGAGGCCAAGGCCTCCTCATCTGTTAGCTTAATGAGGTTCTGTCTAACAAAAAAAAAAAAATGAGCCCTTGTCCTCTCCCCTTTCGTCAGCACCTATGTTACGATGCTCAGAGTAGTTGTTCTATGAGATGCATGCGGTATGCTGTTGTAACAGCTTGACTTTTTGAGAGGGCACATTTACTTCTGTCGCATCATTGCCGCGTCCTAGTATATAACTTGACCACGGAAGTCATACTTTATCCGATGCCAGAACAATGCAAAATTTTGAAACTAACATACGGGCACGTTGAAGTCATTTGTTTTTTGGTTTTTCCTGGTAGTAAAACCGGAAAACTAGCGCGTCAGTTCCTTGTTCGTTTAATAGCAGGAGACTCGACGCGCTATGAAACATTACGCAGGCTAACTTTTACGCGATATCACACGGTGTTCTCAGCCTTGCTTACAGAACTCTAGTACGCAGCCTTAACTATGGAAAGACCATTTTACACGTGACCAGAATTGTGCTTCGAAATATATAGGTGCTGCACAATACACACGCAAATAGTTGCACTTCTTGTCAAAGCAGGAAGTCGCGAGATATCTTCTTGTTTTGTTTCTTTTTTAATCCGACGCTGTGCTTCTTCACCACGTAGAGTGATAGCGTATTTTTGGGACAGCTTTTTGGCACAGCTTAAACGAGGCGCTTTGCAGAGGACTTCTGACTCATCGCAAACGGAGGCACACAAAGCCTACACAGCCAGATACCCAAACAAGCCCCACCTACATGGGGCCAGCCTTGAGGCACTGGCTCTTTTACTGCTTTCAACAAGCTGATAAAACGGGCAACAAAAGACAGCTGGCCAAACCAGGCACGTTTTTACTTTTTTTATTATCTCTGGCATTACAAGCACCGCGCGTGAGCAGTTAGTTCTGTTTTGTTGGCCACTATGTGTGCTTTTTCATTAGATTTTATCGACGAACAGTAAGTAGCTATACCTTCGCCAAAAGGCCACAGCACGTCTGTATTCAATTTTCTTTTATGTGGAAGTAACGGACAGCCTTCTTGCTATACAGTACCTTTTAGTGAACGGTGTATTTCCCGATTTTGAACAAGAAAGTTGGCGCCGAGAGAGAGAGAGAGATGAAAAGAAAGGCAGGGAGGTTAACCAGATATTAGTCTCCGGTTTGCTACCGTGCACTGGAAAGAAGGGGGAGAGGGATTAGAAAGATGACAGCTAGAGAGGGAGGCACACAAACGAAGGCGCCGAAATTCCTAGTGAAACACTGAAGATTACGCATATGAAATTCTTCAGGATACAATTTGTGTAACAGACGCATCTCAATTTACTAATTCAATTGCATGGAAAAACTATCACTCGTCTGTTCCAGTTACCCTGAAAAACGTCACCGTGTTTTGAAATAAGAGTTCATTTGAATTAGCCGATTGGAGAACCATTTTTACATGTGCCCTCATTTAGTTTATGAAATTTTATTAAAATATCAAGGTTCCAGTTGAAACAAATTTTATTTCTTGTAACATTCCAGAAGGAGAGCCTGTTATAGTTCTCTCCTCAAATACTGAGTAAGAGAAAAAATTTCGCCCATAGCACTTCACTTGAATCCACATCCGCGCTTTGTGAGCCCAATATTGCTAATCGCAAATGACATCTTTAAAACACAACTCTGACTTAAGCACGGTATCCAAACTAGAAGAGAAGCTCAGGGCACAAGTGTACTTGTCTTCGTTGCCGTCCTGACGAAGACAAGTCCTCATGTCAAAACGTCGGCTCCAGCGACATTCCTTGTTCTACATCGTTTTTAGTGATATGTTCATCGATTTAAGCACGGCAAATAATTTTAGAAAGTTGGATGAATGAGACACCAACTTTGCTGGGGATTTCCTTAGCCTTTGTGCTTCCGGTAATTTTCTAGAATATGTGTCAGGTTCTCATTAAATATCTGATACAATAAGCTTTCAGTTTTATTATGTCAATTGAAGGACGTGCTTTGTTTGTTTCCGGATTTGGATGTTGTTTCGAACGGAGTCAGCCTAATGAACAAGACTTAAAACACGAGGATTTTTCGAAACCTCTTTCTTGCAGTGTAGGAGGAAACAAAATATGTCACACTGTGGCAGCGTTCCAGCTGTATTCAGCTGTTTCACGAAAGACTCTCGGAAAGTGAAGACTGCCAGTGACTGAAGTCAAGACAACCTTGTATTGCATTTTTGCTTATATTAGAAAATTTGTACAGACGGTGTCGCGCAACATGCAGGTGTTTTTGTAAGAAACGGTTTGACAACCATGACATGCGTGATAATAACACTACCACGCGTGCCTCCGTGATACAGAAGCAACCATGCAATGTGGCTGAATAAATGCCCTAATTGACCCGGCGTATCTTTAGAAAACAGTCATTCCAAATTGAGTTCAATATATTTTTATTCACAAAACATGTGTCAATGTCAAGGTGTCCCTAAATGAGTAAATGAGATCTGCTCGCGAGACCTCCAAGGAACAAGCAGTACAAAATGGGAAATGTCAAGCTAACATAAACACTATAAAAATAGGCTTGGAAATTATGTGAATAAATACGAGGTGGCTTATCTACATGATAAAAAAAAAGCATACATAAATGTGACTGGAACGAAAAGAAAAATTACGTAAAGGCACACTAAAGGAAAATATTAAGTTTAGCTAGATCGATTTTCTTACCCATGTTGGAGTATATAATCGCATTCTGCTCCCCAATGAACGAATATTTTACGACGAAAACGGCAGCCGAAAGTTTGGTGTCACCGCTCACTTTGAATGGACCGCGTCACTGTCTCGGCTGCCGAAAGTACGACGCAATAACAAGTATAAACAACTGTGGCGTAACAAGTATAAACAACTGTGGCTATTGGACGTTTATTTATCGTCAAAGCTCATTCTCTTCATATGTTTTTTTTTATTTATAACCTGCACCAGTGGTCGAATATTGAGAGTAAGCGACCTGACGTCATTGAAACAATGTATCCACATGGCGGGACAGAGGGTGCCACTCCAAGATCTCGATTTCGTCGTTTCCTCACATACAAGTGCTCTGTCCTTGCCAGGAATGGCGAAATGCTTATAACAAACTTAACTTTTCAGTCTTGCTAAACTTAACATTTACCTGTAGTTCCCCATGAAATGAAAACGTTAGAAGGCAAGAATTACGAATGCGTCACTTAATGTATACTAGTTGTAAAAAATCTGAAAATCTCAGCCATCAATTACTGGAACATACAAGAAACGGTGACAAAGATGTATTCGTACAAGTGGGAAACATAAGCATAGAACACTAAATATGCACAATGGATATTAGATTGAAACCGTGGTGTGACCAGTTCCCACGTAGCCTTTATTTTACACGTGTGGTTGCAAGGCAAAAAAAAAAAAGAAAGAAAACTTCTTTAGATATACACGTGAGCATAATTTTTTCTCAAAGTACGCACTACAAGGTAGCGATGCACAAGAGCTGCACGACATGGCAACGCTACGCGATTATAAACGAACATATCGTTTGCTTGACAACAGTTATGACACTTGTCAAATTAGACTAGCTCTTTTTTTTTCTTTCTCGCAAGAAAACTATGTTCCTAAGGATTTCGGCGTGAAAATTGTCAACCTATAGATAATTGCCCGAGTATTCCCTTTGTAACACATGCGGAAAACCAACGTTGGAAATGCGCGGATCATAACGAACACGACACAACAACCTTAGCGAGATTGGTGGTGGCTGTTTCGTCGTCACAACACCCCCAGAAGTTTTCTCATCTCTGCGTTTCACACCAACCACATCGATATATTTTACAGGAATGGTCTGGTACATTTGCGCTTGTTTTTCGTACGTTGTGATTTTTTTTATTTAGAAAAAAAAGCGGCTTTGTTTTTTTTTCGAATCAGGCCCTCTGGGTCCTGTATGCACTCGTCATGTGTGCGCTGAATGAAACAACTACGCCTCCGACTTTATTAAAGCAAAGAAATCACTAAGTGCTGTTGGAGCGCAGGCTCTCCTTTATTTTTCTTATTTTTTTTTACAAGCGGCGACATATACCACTTCAGGAAAAAATATTGCCGGCTACGTCACTTTTCAAAACATTAGTCCAGATATGGTTGCGTGATCACGGGCTCGAACACTCCGTCCCGCACGTGTTTATGAGGCGGAGCCCCGGTCGTCCACCTGCGCGTCGTTTTCCCACGTTTTCGCAGGCGAGAAGAGTTTGCGAACACAAACCGCAGGTTTTGAAATGTACCTCCGCGTCTCGACCGTGAGCCATCCCCGTGGTTAGTCAGGTGATTGCCGATTGAGAGAGAGTGTCTTTGAGACGTAGGGAAATAGCCTACTACATATAGTGGCAGCCGACGACGTAAGCTATTCGGAAAATCCTCCTGCATTTCAAACTGGACAATGTCTTTCATTCATTGAAGTTTTTCATCCATCTGTCAATTCGTCCATCCGACCATCTATCCATCCATTGATCCATCCTGGGTATCCTTTCTTGTCTCTTAGCAAATAAACAACCTTTTATAACATTCAACGAGTATGCTATGCTGTATGCTCCAGCTCACCAGCAAACTGGAAAAGAAAACACACGCGTGAACACGAACGTATGCTGCTCAACTGTTCTCACTACTTCTTCAAATCCTCTGAAGAACAAACACTCATGGAAAGTAGTTTCTGCGGTATTTACGTACATATCGTTCACCAGACGTAAAGTAGCTCAGCCCCTGAGGTCCTGCGTTGGAGCTCGTGGACATGGTCTCTATATATTCCCGGACCCGGTGCGGCGACCGCATTTTTATAAAGTTGAATTGCAAAAACACCCGTGCACTTAAATTCAGGGGCACGATAAAGAATTCCAGATGGTCAGAATGAATCCGGAGTCCCCTACCACGGCGTACATCATTGTATTTTCATTTTTATTAGACGTAATGACCTTGGGATTTCTCTTTCCTATGCGCAGTTCAATCGCTACTTTCCCATTACATTTACTTTATTGTTTTTGAATTTTTACTCGTGCACCTTTTTCCCTTATTTTTTTTTTTCAACCAACTCACATACGATGTCATGGAAAAGTTATACATACAACTCAATACATCTTCATGGGACAGCTCTCTCGCTGGTACAGACTGGCGCTTCTTTCCACAACGTTACTTAAGCTGGGTGGTCTGGTAAGTACAAGTTCTGAAAGATTGCAGACATAATAAGTCACTACGCCATAGTGCTTCATTCCCTAGTACCACTTCGGCTGTTAAAAAAAAAAAAAATCTTCAGACAGCCATATATATTAACGAAAGCAATTGTTAACTGCCTACCTGAACGTGGAGCGCACCTTATTTGTATAACAGGCGAGAAGAGGCGATACATTGCACATATTGAACTAACGGTGGCTTTAATGGAGCGGACCTACCTCAACGCCCGAACGTGTGTGGCATGCTTACACTTTCATTTATATGCAATTCGCCGAGTACGTATCTACAAGAACCGAAACCTGAAAAGCACCACTCCAAGTTCAGTTCCATGATAACGACAACATACTCAGGCATAGATTAATGTGAGGGCCCAAGAACTGCTTACCACATGTAGCTCTCAGTGCCTCTTCAAAGCCAGTCACGAAAAAAAAAAAGGAGAAAAAAAAGGAATTACTTGCGACTAAGAAGAAAGTGACGGAACATTTCGCCTATTTGCATACATTTTCCGTGCCCTCCCATGAAGTGATCTTTAATATTCTGTCCGTACTTTCAATCACATTTATTTCACACCTTCGTCTTCTTGCAAAGTGCCTAAATGCATCCTTGTTTCATTCGCAGCGTCCATTAATTTTCGCCCATTATCTGACCGTGGTGCGACGGCAAATGAACTTTTAGCCAACTTTCGCCGCGTGTTCTCGGTTTAGAGACGAGCGTTATAGTTGGCCACAAACCTGATGCAAATACGTGTTGGCATGCAACCCTCGCCACACGTTAACGCTCAGTCGCGAGAATTTTTGCATAGGGGCACCATTCCTCAAAAATGGAGCACAGATCGCAGACAGGCAATAGCCGGCTTTCAGAAAAAACGGAATCACTCGTCCTGTGTTACGTGTGCATTTCTGTGTCCAGTTTGAGAACCTCGCTTGTATGTTATAAAGTTAGTGAATTGCATTCCAAGGCGACACGCCTACGGGAAGCCACAGCAACTCAACAAAGCAATTATGTAGCTCATCTACAGAATTATTAGGGAATTATATACCCGCGAATTCGTATTGAAACCTGTGAGCACCAGTACTATAGAGACGGAAAGAAAACTTCAGCAGTCGGCGACAACGGAATACGAATAGACGAACCGTACTCTTTATTTACCCTCACTGTCGCCTAATGTTATAGCCCCCAAACATTGTTGCGGCGACACTTCAAAGGCACTACAGTATCGCGAGCCATTACAGGGCAGCAGATCTGGCAGGACAATCAACGGGTGCATATTTATTATAAGACGCGAAGACACACACACACACACACACACACACACACACACACACACACACACACACACACACACACACACACACACACACACACACACACACAGTAATGTTGCGCGCGACCGGCAATTTACAGCCACGAAGTTGGCATGGAAGAGCAACGGGCACACAACATAAGCAATGCAATCCATTAAATATGACTTTAAAAGTACGTCAAGAGCTTGTCAGTCACTATGGCGCGCTCGGCTTAAAAGGAACAAGTGCAAGCACTCCGCATGCGAAGAGGAAGAACCAAAAGCCTTCTTCACCACCACGGGAAACCATCTTTCCGCATCCTATATACGCTTTCTTCCTTCCTTTACTCTCGCCGGCTCCTTCAGCAAGAATCTTGCACGCACTGCCCGCGGCCCGCCGGCAACGCGTCTTCGCGCGCTCGCACTGCGCCCAATAAAATACCGGCCCTCCACAAAAAAACTGACCCATAATTTCCCGATATTGGACCAGCAGTCATCTCTCCCACCACCACGACCCGTTCGTGCAAGCGAGCGAGCGAGCGAGCGAGCGCGGAACCCGCCTAAGCCGGCCGCTGTCGGTGGTTGATTTAGGGCCGTGTTATTGCCTAAATATTATCATTTGAAACGGCCCCTTACTCGCGCGCGAGTGAAGTTTTCACTTTTCGCTTTCTGCTTGCTCCCCGTTTTCCTTTTCGGGCAACCAAGTTTCCTTTCCGCCAGGCCGAGCAGCAGCGCCGCGCTCTTCGAGCGCGCGATCACACGTACGTATACGTCGACTGGGCTGTGGATATTTGAGAGAGCAGCAACGGCAACGCGGGCGGCAGAGGCAGCAACCCGTGATGGACGCCGCAGAGGAGCGCCGGAAATGGAGACCGAACGTAATGCGGGTCCCCGCCGGGGATAAATCATGTTTTTTTTTTTTTTCTTCGGAGCCGCATGGGAACTACCGGCTGAAGGGGCGGAGATAGGAAGACGTACAGTCCCCTCTCCCCCACCATTTCTATACCTTAGGGACGCGCTGCGGGCCTTCTTTCTCTCTCCCTGAATTCTATATGCACACACACACACACACACACACACACACACACACACACACACACACACACACACACACACGCACGCACGCACGCACGCACGCACGCACGCACGCACGCACGAACTAGTGTTCGTATAGCTTGAAGCTGAGACAAACGCTGTCTCTTTGCTTTCTTATTTTTTTTCTGTACTTCAATCGAGCCCACCCATCCTCTAGTGCAGAGTTAATAATATGTATATACGAAGCGTCCAAAGAATGTGTGTGGACCCCTGTCGTACAGTGCTATCAGCGATCGCGTTTAAAACGCTTTCTTAAAAATGATGTGGGCAACATCCAACGTAAGGCCACAGGCAAGGCTACATGATGTAGGACGAAAATTGCGAATTAATGAATTGGCTGTAGATATGCGCACTATACGTCAGGCGCTACAGGTGTCATTTCATTATGAACAATGAAGGAGGCTTTGCGTAAGGAGTCGCAGTTCACATGCAGGCAGGGCTAAGCCTACATAAGGACGAAATCAAGGTGCAATACAGAAAAGGCAAGTTAGCCAGGATCGCTGTGTCACCGAATTATTCATGAGACGATAAATAAACTTAAAGGCCATATTGCCAACGTGGCGTAGAATAGGCAGGCCATGCAATAAAAGTACGCGTCGTAGTACTTCCTGCTATTTCACGCTATTATGTTGGACAACTCTGTAGATCTCTCGCATAGTAGCGTACGCTGCACTCTGAATCGTTCACTATTTGGTCTAAACAAAGAGAAATGTTCGATTTTTGTCTGCGCAAAAGCACATGTGTTCTGAAAAGATGTGCTACAACAAAAAGTGTGCACCATGGTTTGTGTGGACCAGCGTACGAAATAATAACGTTGCAGACAAAGCACTCGAAGGTTTAATGGCCGGTATGATTTCTGGGATTTTTACATACCAAAACCACGATCTGATTATGAGAGACGCCGTAGCGGAGGACTCCGGAAATATCGACCAGCTGGGGTTCTTTAACGTGCCAGTGCACACATCGTACATCGTACAGCACACAGGCCTCAACATTTCGCCTCCATCGAAATGCAGCCGCCGCGGCTGCATTTCATTATATACCTTAATCGTCAGTAAGACTATAATGAATCATCGCTTGAGTGATCCCAATTTCAAAAACCTATTTGAACAGATCGCGAATTCCTTGCTGCGGTCAGTACACTAATATCTGGCTCACGTGTTCACATAAACCTCCAGGACTGATAGGCACCGTTTTCATGCTATACTAGAACAAGTGTTGCAGGACCCTTTTAAGCGTCTCTTCCATGTTTGTTTTCTTCATGCTACACAGAAATTTATTCCCGTTAGCTGATGCGTGAGTGACCCATCTATTCATCATAAACAAGAAAGCGTATACCACCTAACGTTACGACACGGACAGACACGTGTAATTTTTTTGAAGGAAAGTAAGAAAAGTGTCCCATGCCAGAAAGAAAAAGAAGACCTAATGACAGTTTCTGTCACCGGCGTTACTAAATTACAACATTCATCAATGGCTAGCCTGGTGTAACAACGCCAATAGGCGTTTCGCAAGTGGAACAAGAAGGACCGCAGAAAAACAAAACCGTGTAATCACATCAACGCCCGAACTGTGGGTTCACGCTTTTTCACCTTTTTTTTTTTCTCCCACAGTCTGTTTCACCTTCCCAGCCGAACACGGCCCACCCCGACGTGTTTATTGACTCTCCCTGCAAACACAACTGGTACTGCAGACTGGGACTCGATTTGCCAAAGCGCTGTGTTCGCATGTAATCTCCGAAATAAGAGATAAACATAAGCGAATGTGCAACTCTGCAGCCGCAGGAAGCCAGGTCGCCCTTACGTACACGAACTTTCAGAGCGTTCTGCCATAAACGGGACTCGTTCGCGGGCACTAAGCGATGTGAGAAGCGACTCCTTCCCAAAGAAAATAAACGAAAAAAAAAGAAAGAAAGAAAGCGGTGTTCCCACTGCAATAACCGTTACAATAAAGCACCCTGCCCGGCGAAATCCCCTCGCCTCGCTTTGCTACGCCACCAAATGAGCACACGCGTTGCAACTAGAGCCCTAATTGATCCCGCAGTGACTGCGTAAATAAGTTTAGGCGTGGGGGTCGTGATATTAATTACAGGTTACCGCTGTCCTTTTTTGTTTTGTTTTGTTTTTTTTTCGTAGGAAACGCAGGTAGCGCGAAACAGCCAGAGTCTGCAAAGATCGAGAGAACCATGAGCGGACATATCCGCCAGGACCCGTCGTTGAGGATGTTGCCTCTGACTCCAGTTGTTATTACTTGATCAAGTTCGCCTTCCTCCCCTTACAATGAAACATGGTTGTTGCTTGTCGCTGCCTAATTAAGTGGCAGAGTTCAGCCAGCAGTTTACTTTGTTGTCACGTTGGTAAATAACACTCAAAAGGAAGAAGGGAATAAGGCAGAGCAATTAGTAAACACGATAGTTATTCGCCACTTTCAAGTCAGTTGAACTTCGCAAAAATAGTTCTGAATGAAGTACACCAACAAGGCGCCTTTCATGTACACATTATCTTGGTCCGCAGCCAAATCTATATAAAAAAAAAAAACATTGTAGAGATTAAAAAAAAAAAAACTCATCTTCTAGAACCAGCTTAATTTTTGATTATCTCAACGCAACTCTTCACGGTGCTAATAACCTTTTGAGGCACAACCATCATTGCTGTAGTGGTAAACATATTAGTAACTGTATTAACAGTAAACAGCAACAACAGGAACAAATATATAGCAGCCAGCTTGCAGCCGCTAACCTTCGCTTTGCTTTCACTCATGGCACGAGTAAACACAGCAGGTGTGCCCCTATGTCCTCCATGTAGCCATAGTACGTCAGGGCCAGCGCATTTGTTTATTTGTTTATTCATGTTGTTGACCCTCTGCTGTGGGTCATTACAGGGTGGGTACAATGAACAAGGTTTCGAACTCAAACAAATTCACAGTGGTCAACAGACGAATGACAACATATTAAACGAAATGCCTGTCAATAAAAGCTTGGAAGTCGCAAATGTCCTTTTTGTGCAGGAATTCTTCTGGTAAGTTGCTCAGTAAGTTTATGGCGTCAGGAAAAGAAAACAGGAAAACGAAACAAATCAGTACGGGTCAATACTGCTTGCACTTAGAGGGAGTCATTTGTTCTTAGGAACCTTTTATTAATATAGTGCTCTATATGTGTGTTTTTATTTATTTTTACTTTCTTGTAACATTACACTTACATTACATTATATTTTCACATTATAAAACAAAGCGTTACCTAGAGCAGATTGTCTCCTTTACCATGGTATAAGCTGCAAATTTTGCTACAAAATGGCGAAAAGACCGTGATTTGGATGCTTCTTATAGAAAATCCAAACACCCTTCCAGTAAAGCTGTGACCCAAGTTTTTATCACTCTTGTTTTGGAAGAATGGCAATGGTGTTCTCTGATAAGAAACAATGTGTTTGGATCTTTATTACGATAGTCCTTTAAGACATTAAAAGCAAATGAAAGTATTCGAATGTAGGCGACACTGATGGCACCACATTCTGTGTCCATTGCAGGCCTCAAGAGAAGCAGGAATTTCCACAGCCAAGTCACCGCGCCTCGCTTTCACCACGCTACAGGTAAATCATTTGTGTTCCTTTACCCAGCCATGTTCTAGCAGCGAACACCACTCACAAACTGTCTGCCTGCCACACTGCAACATTTATTCCCCACGAGGCGGGCAAAACCAGCTAACATTCAGCACCGAACTATCACAGGTCCGACTTTCACGCGGGATCGACTCGGACAGGTGCTGATTAACAGCCCTGAAATTGGATTAAGGAAAGAAGAATGCCGAACAACGTTAGCACCGTGTGCATGCGGGGTTAGGAAAGTGCGTTGCTAGGGAAAGGAGGTCTTGCAAGCAAAGAAACATCGAAATCAAGCGTTCAAGCAAGCATTCAGACATCCGCTGCGTCATGCTTGGGTACTGAAAGCTTCTACGTGTAAACGAATGGCAGCTGTCAATGGGTAGGTAGAAAAAGAGCGCCTTTCTTGGCGTGAGAGAGAGTAAGTGCGAGAAAGCAAGCAGAAGGGAAAGGAAACATCGCATTCGACGTTGCTGTGAATTATAATTTTAGGCTCGTCCCTCCCTTTGGAATGAAAAAAAGAAACATCAATAAAGTGTTCCCAGACAACTCGGCGCCCGGCGTTTGCGGGGTTCCAAGCCCCGCGGTGAGAGAGAGACCGCCTCCCATCTGGCACCCGTCCTGACGGGTGAGCCGACGAGGCCTTGCCGCGCACAGAACAGCGCACAGCGGCGGCATCGGCGCCGTGGGTGTCCGAAGCTCACGCGTGGGGTAGGCGCGAAAAGCACGGCCGACGGCACGCTGACGGTACACCAGTGGAATCTCGCATGCTGGGAGGAAACTGCGCATCGTTGCATAAATCCGGCAGAGGTCGTCGTGAACGTGGCCTCGGGAAGAGCGAGAATGAGTGCTGGAAATTACCGCGGAGTGTTTAACAGTAAAGGAACGTAAGCGTGTTCCGTGATCAATGCACTTTGAAAAAGGCGTCCTGCTCGTATAAGCGACAGTATATCGTGTCACCCACCGCATGCAGTTGACCCCCACGGCACTGAACATTGGAAGAGCACAGTGGTAAAGTTTCGTTATAGCTGAATTGAATATGTACGGAGATGTGGTGACCGGCTAATGATCAGAAAACGCGGTGTCATAATCGGTATCGCATCAGAAACTCCTCCTCGACATTGCATGCTTCACAATACGTAGTCTTGTTGCGTTCTTACATTTTTTCCCTGTTGAGAGTAACTGCATGTGCTAAGCATAAGTGCTGTCCATTGAAATACCATGTTTATATTTACACTCAGCGCTGCCTGTGTTACAATTAAGACTTCGTGTCAGCCCGAAATGGTTTAATATGAGTAATTGCCCCATTCGTGCAACCCACGAAAACCATAAAATCAAGGTGAACATTAAACCAAATTGTATAACTTTGAAAACGGACAAAACAAACAGACTACCAGCTGCAGTACTGGCTGCCAGACACCATTTTCATGCGATGACTTCAATGGTATAACGTGAAGCGAACGTTCCTTAATTCGCAGGACAGGTTGAGTGTTGATTACGGCGACTATGTGTTTCCTATGTTTTACAACTACGCGTGTATGCCAGGCTTCGCAGCTTTAACTGCAATCATCGGGGAACGCCGCAACAAGATAATTCGATGTGATATACGAACCTCCTCTACAACATCGCGTTCGGCCATGCGTGGGCGCGTTACGCCTACAATTAACAGTTCCACTGTGGTTCGAAACTAAATAAGACGCACTTTAAAGTCAATTTACGCACATGCTGTCCAAAGAGAACACGGTCTAACATTTTTTTTCTGAGATAAGGAAAATTACTACTGTAATCCGGAAAATCCACTATCACTGCGGCAAGAGAGGCTTCCTGTGGGACGATCACGTCGAGAAAAATAACGTGGCACAACACAACTAGAGAACACATTACCATTAAAAAAAAAAAGAAAAGAGTTGTCCCTTGTGCTTTCGCGTCTGTCGATGATTTATTAAGCTGTCACTTGTTTTGTCGTGCTCGTCAGGAGTGTAGCGACGCCAAATTTAGGAGTCGGCATTTAGCGTATAAGAAAAAAAAAAGAAAAAGAAAAGAAGATAATTCGCCAATACTTATAGCTAGAAATAACCCATCCTTCCAACAATATTTCTTATACCTTTGTTTACTTTTGTTTGTGCTTTATCGAACAAGTGTATTAGACACGTATTTGCCATTTATGCCAAATGAGCAATGATGTTGGTTACAAATGAGTTATGTCGGTACTACATTTTCCCGGAGTCATTTTTAATGTAATGGACACATTTCTGAGGTTCTTTCGATGTTTTGAATATTTGGCATCACACGCGAGCTCGTCCGTTGTATCTTGCGAGATATTTTGCAGGTGAAACAATATCCAAGACCAGCAGCAGAATAAATCCGCCTGTTGGTTCACAAACGCAAATTGTGTACCCCGTATATAGCGTCACCCTATAACGAAAGGACGAGCAGCAAACAATGCCTACCAATAGCTTGTTCATACCTGAACTACACTTCCAATGAACTTAGCCCAAAACTGAATTTAGCCTCATATTCAAGGTGGCTATGTCACAAACTCCTTTCGGTTTGTTTATTTCAACTCTACAACGTTACGACTGCACTTGGAGTTCCTTGACAGAAGCTCACCGTCCACTTTGAAATAGATATAGCCCGTCCACGGTGGTCTAGTGGCTATCGTACTCGGCAGCGGATCGGACGGTCGCGGGATCGAATCCCTGCAGCAGCGGCTACATTTCGATAGAGGCGAGATGTTGAGGCCCGTGCGCTGTGCGATGTCAGTGAATAACCCCAGGTGGTCGAAATTTCCGCACTGCTTCCACCACGGAATCTCTTATAACTATATCGTTTGAGACATGAAACCCGACAAATTACTACTATTATTATCCGCTAAGCTATGTGCTCACACCTAACAAATTTTCCTCGAGCCAAAATAGCTGACAAATTAATCCACATAAATGCTGGCGATTTTGAGAAACTGAAACTAGTTGCTTCATTACAGAGGAAGAACAAGCGAGCTATAAGTTTGGTGGTAATGCCAGTCGACGCAAAAGTGCTAAATGGGAGGGGCACGTAAAAAAAAAAAAATGCCAGAGGGCAGGTGTTAACAGCCAAGTCTTTGTGATACTGATAAGAAAGAAACGTTCGGTGCAGTATTATTTTAAAAACTCGAAATTATTATTGGCTATCATCGCTGCAGCACTCGCGGTAAAATTCCCAACATACAGCCGCCCCTCCTCCCCCCCCCCCCCCCTCATTCACCCCCGAAAAAAAAAAAGAAGAAAGAAAGAATGACTGTACAGAAATGAAAACGAATACTGCATAACTCAAAATGCCTCTAAAGTTGTACGGTACCTTAGGGAATCAGCCCAAAACCCGCATAAGGCATTTATTTTAGATTATTTAAACTTTCATTATTTCTCATGACCATAATCACATCAAGCGTACTGGAACATATCTTCTTAATGGATATAATACCCGCATCTCTTGCAACCTTAATATCGGTGCAGTATTGCATTTCAGGTCTTTCAAAACACCGGATAAATGTGCGGCTGACGCTAGACATAAAGCTTTCCACTGGCACCGAAACTAATTTCCTATACTTACCGCCGTCACGCACCCTAGCGCTTGGCCCCCGCCCCCATCATACCTTGCAATTTACACCAATTTTGATGTCAACACCATTGTCAGTGCTCCCAAGACGATGGGCAAGTATCTCTTCAAGGGTCGTAAAACATTCGTGCCTGTTGTTAGAGGGATTTTACAATATAATCTTCTGCAGCGCTTGCAATTACAAAACGCATCTTTTTAAGCTGACATGGCCTCAATTGAGCCAAATTCCATTGTCCAAAGGAGGCACTAACATTGCGCATAATGATGTATAAATTTCCAGAGAACCTAAATGTAAGGTAGACAATAATAAAAAAGATACGTGTGCGTAGCTCATGTATAGAACGAATAAACTGTGTCAGGAGCCTATAAGTAAGCGAGCTCTCATATACACGTTTTTGCGTTTCCAGACTAGACGATCAGTTTTCACTACAAACGCGCACCCGCAAACTGTTGGCTAACCTCAACTCTGACCCTCAGAGATACGAAAATTGCAGATAACACTGACTCATGTGAGGAACGTATAAAATACAGCTTATTCAAAAACAAAATTACGCGAGGAAACATTTATTTCAACTCCTTAATAATACAAATTTCGAAACAAAGATAAGAAAACCAACCCTTGTTCTTTGATTTTCGAAATGGAGCACGCCACCGCACCCGTCACCCGTACCTTTCAGCAGCAAAATGTTGCGAAACAACTTCAATGTAAGTCAAATAAACTTAAAAAAAAAAACGAATAATGCGCTACGCGCAGAACAACAAGGAAAGAACCTGAGCAGGCTAAAGGCACGTTGTCGAAAGCCGCCAAACTTATTTAAAGCTCTCGCCACTGCAGTCATATTAGGACGCCTGTGCAGGAACTCTTCGGCAGTCAATCAGATCAACATACAAACACTTTCTGCGAACTCTTACCTTTCCTTATCTTCTCAGTATATGCACGAAAATAGTAGTATGTACGCCTTCCGAAGGACATCTTTAAACGACAGGCGCAGTGCGCTTATACGTAGCCTTCTTTGCATTTTGTTTACACGCGACTTGCGGTAACGGCGGCCACAGATACTGTTCGAAATTCAAACCCGTCATGCGCGGCCGAGCATAGCCGCGCCACCCGCATCCATTTGCATGCGAAGCTCAGCTCTTCAAGAACATCGCTCGAAGAATGCTTATCGCTTGGGCTTGCCCGGCGGCAAAGATTAACGGATGCGATAGCAATATAGAAGCTCGCGAGATCCAACACTGTCGAACATCGCTATTGGAGAAAATAAGCGATGCGTTTGCACTTGTGCAAAACAGCTTATACTGTCGCGAAGTTGTACAGTGTAGCTTTTCATGCGAACCAATAGCTCAAGAGGTGGCAATGGTAGTGAAAAAGTGTGGAAAGAATTTGGCACGTATACAGCCAACAGAATGGGCCTGAAGACTTGCCAAAAAGACCTTTTTGTTCGATCATTTTTTTTTTCTAGCGTCATTTTTTAAGAATCGCGTGTGAAGAATTCATTGCTGTTAGGACACCGGGCTTCGTGGATGAGAGAGAGAGAGAGAGAGATGATGGGCGATGCTCCCGAGTGACGCGACAAAACACGATGAAGAGAAAAAAAAAAAACACTTTAGGGAGACGGCGAAGGACGAAGAGATATCTAACGCAGACTGAATCGCACGGTGACGTTGAAAGAAACATTTCGAAATATATTTTTTGTAAGAGAAATGCAGCAAAGGAAAAGTAAAAAAAAGACGGTATTCAGTGGAGCGTCCCAATGGAAACAGATAAGAGAATTTAACAAAGCGACTTGAATGGAGTTAAGATAGGAGGTGCAGTATTGAAAAAAAAAAAGTTTAAAGGACAGAAACTTAACCACGTTGCTCGAGGGGACGATGACGACAACGGAAGATTTGAGAGAGTCGACGAATGAGCGAACACAAGAGAAAGTTGCTCACTCGCCAGACGACGAAACAACAGAGAACGAAGCGAAAGAACTGCGGCAGCGACTTTCCTATACACACACGTATGAAAATGCGAGAATAAACAAAAAACAAAAACAGAACGAGGAGCGTACGGGGAAAGAGAGATAGCTCGGCCTAGAAAATCACATTAGCGGGCCCAGGAATGAGTCTTGTTGGAGAAGCTCGCAAGATGAGGCAAGAATGAATAAAGGAAAGAAAGAAATAGAGTGACAACGAAGAAAACTGATGTGGGAGAGAAAAGGCATGCGCGACGTGAGGGTTTACAGAGCCCTAGCTCTGTGTCGTCCTAGGGCATGGAAGGAAAGCATAGTAAGAGGAAAGAAAGAACACAGCTCTAGCGATAATAAAGGGAAAGACAGCAGGGCTTGAAGCCCCACGGAAACGGAGAGAGAGAGAGAGAGAGAGAGAGAGAGAGAGAGAGGAAACAGAAATTGGGGGAAAAAGAAAGGAACGCGCTCACTGGAGTCGAGAGAAGAATGGATCTTGCAAAACACTGCCCGAGAGAAAATCACCGCGCGAAGGAAAGAAACAAAAGCAATAAAAAAAAAAAGGAAGGGAGCCGGAACGAAATCACACGCAACAGAAAGTACAACGCAGACACCGAGGAAGAAGGGAGGTGAGGAAGATTCGAGACGCCCGTGTACGCTGTTCAGTGCGAGAAGTGTAAGGAAAGCGCTGCGCTTGCTGCAATGGCACAAGGAAAAGTATAGGGATGAAAATAGAAAGACAGCAAAGAAATGAGGCCGGACAAAGTTCTTCCTGCAGGTCACGAAGTGTACCGTGGATTGGGGAAGAAAAGGATAAAAAATAGGGGAAGGTTGAAAGGACAGGAAAGCAGGGAATGGGGAAAAAAAGGTGGAAAGACGGCCAAGCTAAACCAGGGGAGGCAGAAAAAAAAAAAAGGAGGGAAATGAAAGCTCTTCGCTATCCGTCTTTTTCGACCCATATATCTTATCTAATCCGAGAAATGAGCTCCCGATAAATCTCCGGCTCTGGCAATTCCGGCGGCAGCGCAGCTCCCGCGGCGTTCGTGCGTGCGTGTGTGTTCCAGCAGCAGCCGTACAAGGCTTCGTCGGGCCTGCCCGCCAGACAGAGAGCGAAGCGCGTGGCTGCGCCGGTCGTGGATCCGGCCTTCGCTTTCAATCTGGCGAAGTGAACGTGGCGAGCAAGCACAAAGAAACCGTTGGTGCTCGCTTCGCTCTTCTTTCGTGGCAGCTCCGTGCCTCACCGACGACGCGACGACGTCGCCAAAGAACGAAGTATATATAATAAAAAAAAAATACAGCCGCCGGACAAAAAACAGACACAAGAACGACGCATCGCTCACTGTGCATGGCTGCTGCGCTACGTCAGACGGACGACGCTGCGCGAAGAACAGTTGTCGCCAGAACACGGTGTAGTAGAGCGTAGCGGCGTGATGTTCGCTGCAGCATCCCTGTCCCGGCGTCGCTCCTGCGGACGGGACTAAATGACTTGTCGCAGAACTGCACACGAAGTCCCTGCGATTCTTCTCTGCGACGCGATATGTGTGATGCAGGAGCAAACGGGAGTTGTCTTGAACTCATTCCGCGCGCGCGCGCGCGTGTGTGTGTGTGTGTGTGTGTGTGTGTGTGTGTGTGTGTGTGTGTGTGTGTGTGTGTGTGTGTGTGTGTGTGTGTGTGTGTTCGGAAGGGGGAAGGTGCTTCAACTTGTGGCACCAACACAAGATATATCTCACAGGACCCGCAAGCTTATAGGGAACAAACGCGAAAGGAAGAAAACTATAGAGTGTGGGTACAAGCGCCAATCTCCTTGATTGGCGCTTGTATATGAAGAGAAATGGGTTCTGCTTCTACTCGTGAAGCGCCAGCGGCCTGCGTGCCAGAGGACTATGTGCCAGCGAACAACCCTTTCTCCGTGGCTCCGCCGCCATCGCAGGGAAGCGCGGCTGCTGGCCTAATCAGCAAAAACGAGAGTGGCGCCACGGCGCGCCGTGTGCGATATGAATGAAAGCACGAGCGCGCGTGTCTGTCGCTCGACTGATGCCGCTTGCGGCTGCGAGATGCTTGGTAAGAGCAATGCACTCGCTTTAATCGCGCTAGTAAACATGCCGAAAAACATGTAAGCGGTGTGCACTCTTTATGAATATATCTTCAAAGTATAAACCATGGGCACACCTCTATAGTTCTTTGCTGAAGCACTCATGTATTTGCACATGTAGTCCTCTTACACTCTCCCATAAAAATGACGTGCGAGTCATGAGCGAATGATGTAGGGCATATAGTTGTTTGCTAAAGGCAATATTTTGTAAAAGTGTCGCTCATTTTTCAAGAGAGAACGAGCTCCGAGGCGATATAATTTCACACGCGCGTGCTTTTTTCGAAACTCAGGTCTTTTTTCTAACAAGAACGCCTGGGGTTCGGCATAACGAGTGATGTTCGGACCTTATGACAAGGGTATGTACGAAGATTCACACAGCTACACGAATTAAATTTTGTGCGCAAGGTAGAGTCACCTAATATAAGAAAAAAATTAAAGGACCAGCAAGTTCAATCAATCTGCGATACCCCTAATAAATAACATTCGCTCCTATACGTCAAGTGCACCATGTGTTGGTAACTTTATACCAAAAGTGGTTCCATGCTCCCACGAATGTAACCATGGAGTGACGACAAGCCCATGAAAACATTTAGATAAGCCCGTCTAATGATATTGATGACGGCGAATGACACACAAGTGTTATGACGAAAGGGAAAAGGAGAAGGACTTGTTTTTACTGTTAGACGCAACCCCATGAAGCTAACAAAGAGGCCAAGGAAGGCATAGGGGAAGTTATTTGTAGTTGAGACATACATGGAAAGGGACTAAAGTGGGCGAAAAAAAAAAAAAAAAACAGCAGCCGTCGGTTGGGAACGAACCCACAGCCTTCGGACAACGGGTCCAGACCGCACCGACGACAGGTGTGTGTTTTCGTCCACTTTAATCCCCTTCCATTTATTTCACCACTACTACACTACAGCTAGAAACTATAAATTACTTCCTCTATGCCTTCTTTAGCCTCTTTGTCACATGTCAAACGCAAATGCATTTGTTTAGAATTGCACGCTCTCATACACGATAAGCATGGCCGTTTCTGCGTAACTTAACTCATAGAGAAAGGTCTGTATAATCCAGCTTCTCTCACTTAACAGACCTCTCCTGATTTCCCGCTTTTTGAATTCTGTATCCCATTTATATATGGGTCCACGTATTCAGCTGAAATTGAGCTTATCAGATATATACGCGAGGAGCGAAAGGTAAGCAAAGAACGAGAAAGGCCTGAGGTTCGGCATACCGGGTGGTGCTCCGCCTATACTGGTGAAAATGTAAATTGAAGCTTTCAGCGCAAGTACCCGTTATATCCTCGAGACTTTCATCAAACATATTGACCTCTGTGCTACTGCTGTACATGCGCCTTGCCTGAGTCGTTGAAAGCAGTCACGACGTTTGTATATGTAGTGTACCGCTGGTCGGGGCCTTAGGTTTTCGATGACCAATGGAACGTCCTTGTCGTAGTATAAATGATATTGTTGATATTACATTATTATTAGTATTATTATTGTGGGCATTCATTAGTCTCTTCTCCTTAATCTGTGCATAAACATCATCACATAAATATCTTCATTATTATCTGTTGTGGGTTGTGATCTAGAGCTCGATCTGTGCCTTGGTGCGAACCGTTCCTCTTAGCCTCATGGCTTTCACATTATTATTATTATTATTATTATTATTATTATTATTATTATTATTATTATTATTATTATTGCTACTACTACCATTTGGAGCTTCTTTCCCCTGCACACATCCAACCGCCTTTTCTTGCCCCTATACAGTCATCATCTCCTGCGCCACTCGTCTTTTCCGAGCCTGTTGTCTGTTCCACATGGCCTTATTCGATTTTCTTCTACCTTGAAAAGCACTCTATCTCGTCTTCGCCACAACTACCGACCCCTCCTCGTACTCCCCTTATACTCCTGCTCCAAGATCTGTCTGACGCGCAGCCCACATTCTTCTTCGTTTGCTCTCACTTCCGCGGCGGGCGGTGGGACCAAAAAGAAAAAAAAGATAGGAACTGAAACAAAGGGCAATAACGCGTATAAAAATAAATAAAACCATCTCGCGTTTTCTGCGCCGAGGCAGCTGAACACGAAACACGCGCGGGCACACGAAAAAAAGACTGCAGAAGGGAAACTGGCGAATCGTTCTTTTTCTTCGTAACAGCGAACGCTTTTTGGCGAGAAAGAAAATGATAATACACGAAGCAAGAAATGTCGAGGAATGGCGGAATCAAAAAAAAAATAAATAAAACGCGCTCCAAGAGTGGCTCGAAAGCACAAAAGGCAAACAGATCCGCAGCGCCTACGGCCGCCGCCGCTGCTTCCCGGCGCCTGCAACAGAGATGGATAGCCGCTGGCACAGAAAACGAATGGCGAAACGGCGGGTTGGACAGGGATGCAGAGAGGGAGAGAGAACCCTAGCTGTGGCACTATGCGGGTGCAGGCTCAGTAGTGAAGTTGGGGGGGGGGGGGGAGGTTGGGGAGGGGGGTTTGTTCGTTGGAAAGAAAAAAGAGCAGGCGAGGCAGTGCTGCCGAAGGCGAGACGTTCGAGAAAAAGAAAGCCCGAGGGCCAGCAGCATGGCTGAGCTGGAGTCGGGATGCTCCGTCGGGCAAACGCACGTGTACCGAGGGAAAGGGATGCATACTGCAAGGGTGAGCGCGTTAGGACTAAGGGAGGAGGAGAAGGAAGCTGGAGCGGCTCGGGAAGGCGGCAGCCGAGGGGTTCAAGCAAACAGACCGGGGTCTCCCGTGGGGTTGGGCGAGGGAGCAAGAGGCTTATAGGGATGGGAAGGGGGCTCCGGTCCGAGCGGAATAAAGGAGAGGCGGCGGTGGGGGGACTCGGCTGCCCGCGGGGAAGGCTGTTATGTGTGCGCGCATGCGCGGTAAAACGACCAGTCGGGAGGGCGGAAACGGAGCGGAGAGGGTGACAGAGAAGAAGCATGCGCCGGCGATAACAGAGGATGAGGTATAAAGAGGCACAACTGCGCCTGGGTAGGGGAGGAGAAAGGTACGCTCCGGGTCTCCCATTTATATATCGAGCAACGTTAAGAGAATAAGGTAGCTCTTTCCGGTATTGGATCGACTCCGAAGAACAGAGCGTAAATTATGTGTCACAAAAAATATAATAAGCACATTACAACAGAGTGTAGATTATGTGTGGAAAAAATAAGAAACACATAGCATTCAGTGTGCTAAATGATGGTAAGATGCAGCTAACGATCTGTTCACCATACGTCAAAGTTTATATCGCTGTAACCACGCCGCAACCTGTCATCATGAGAACTCAGAAACCAAATTATGTATGTTTGCGTATGGAGCGGGGAACAGCTGCTCACTTAAATGGCTACTTCATTAAATTAGTTAAGCAGGCACTTATACATCCATTCTGTTGGTTTCAAACGAACAGAATGGATGTATAATTTGGTTCTGTTGGCTTCCAACTGTACATTGAGATAGCTTATCGTTCAGGCTTTCGTATGCGGTACAGTCTACGAGAACCCCCACAATTAAGCAAAACATACACATCATACAGCCGTCAAGAGTCTGCTTAGGTATGCGGGGTATAATAATAGAGCCCCTTCGGCAAAATTAAGGTAAATACAGCGTCTTCACTAATTGCTCCGTGACGTCGTCTTCAGATCGATTTCAATATTTATGCTGGTGTCTGCTTACGTGAGAACTGTATGCAAATGATACGTGGAAGTTCCGTGTCCCTGCCCGCGTTTCCATGTTTCATAATTCTAAACAGAAAGCCCAGATTCCCTCGCAATGTCAGTTCTGTTAACTGTAGCTAATCATTGAAGATTCTCAACCGACACATACGCCCGTACGAGTCATAAATAATTATAAAAGATACCATATTTCGGTGACAATACTATATATGGATAAGAGGGAACCTCAACTTGCGAGTGTCACTTAACTAGGAGCGCTAGTTAAAAGACATCCCACCATTCAATCGATGTTAGCATAGTTCAAGCTTACTCTGTCTACAACGCGAGTTATAGAACAAAAGGAAGAGCAATACTTTTGTTTTTTCACGCTATAGTCGACTGATCAATTGCGATCACCAAAACTTACAGGCCATCACTGACACAGTTTAGCGTATTCGATCGATTGACGCAAAGTTTGCGGAACAACAAACACTCCATCAAGGCAGCAACAGCCCGAAGCATGTTGTGATGACTGCCTGCAGAAGCACAAACCTATGCGCTGTCGGGCTCCTTTCACAAGTGTCCCGTCCTGTTTTTATACAAAATCCTCTTTCCACAGCTGTGTTTCGCTCATTCACCGAACCCATCTGAAATGTTGAAGTCGAGAAGACCAACCCTTCGTGCTGCATCGCCTGATCGCTCGGGTATATATACTGGCTTGATTGAGTGCTTATGTCACTGAGGCAAAAAACAAAAAAACAAAAAAATAAAGCCACGTTCCGAACATGACTCAAATATGTACGAGAGCGCGGTAACCGTATAGCTAGGGGAGCTAGCACACGACACCGTGTCCAAGTCGCGATTACACGGGGGAACCGCGCGCGATGCAGACACAGCGAAACCGCCTCCGCGCTGATGGAGAGAATGCACGGTGAATCCCGAATGAAGAAACCAGTGCCGTTGTGGTATATAGTGCCACATAGTGTACGTCTACAGCACCTACCTCTCCTCCTCTCTCTCTCTCTCTCTACATCTATTCCACCCCCTCCGTCCCAAACGACCGATAAGTATACATAAATGTATAACGCCGAGAACTGTTCTTCGAGCGTGTCCCAGCGTCGTGCGACGCCAATGTTCGTGCGTGTGCGCGACAGTCGCGTGGAGGCTCCGTTGTGGGGTCTCCGCGCTGCTTCTGTTGCTGCTGCTGCTGCGGCAGCAGCAGTGGGACACGGAGTGTCTGCAACCGTGGAACGGACGCATTCATCTCGCCAGCCGCCGAGGTATGGGGAGGCACAGGGAAGGGATAGAGTGGGGCGCTATGCCACCGCCGCTATATACTCCACAAACGCGCCACAGCCGACACCTCGAGGTCTGCTGCGCGAACGCGCCCCGAGCCTCGGTCGTGAATATTTAGCAGGACGCCCGCGTCGTCGAGGCGGCCACCGCGTGTGGATATCCGGCGCTGCGTACAGAGCGTCGCGTCGCGCGCGCGGAATACGGTGAAAGCTAGGCCACGCGCAGCAGCGCAGCCGGCATCAGTGGCGCGCGCACAACAAACACGGGAACGGCGCGACGATCACAACAAAATTGTGGAGACACGTTCCCTCTCCTTTTCATTTTTCTTTCTTTCTATTTTTTTTTTTTTGTACCAGCGCGAGTATGAAAGAATAGCAGTCCTGGTGACCTCCGTGAAAGGCCGCGCAGGTTTTGAGGTCTTACAACAGCCGAAAACAAAACGGAGAGAAAAAAAGAAGATTAAGTCGGGTCCTTCGTATTGATGTCAGCAGCTCGGAAAGCGAACTTCGAGAGAAGTCAGTTGAAAGCATGCAAAGCACCGTAACGTGCGTGGTGCAGCTCCTGTGCAGACAATACAATAACGTAGAGATCTTTATGAAATATATGCACCTCTTTATCTCACATACATTCATCATCTGAAAGCCACAAACTCGCACACGAAATTGACAACGCGATCACGACAGAAGAAATTGCTCAGAAATCCCCGAGGGGGAGACGATTTATGATGTCTATGGACAGGGCCATCATCAACCGTTATGCCGCTCTAACGCTAGCCGGAAAGGGAGCTATTAGGCACAGAATGAGATGCGAACACGACATAGAGTAGTTCACTTGTACTCGTCTAACAGCGGCTTCTCCTCTGTGCATATTTATTGCCATTCTTCAGGGTGCCCGTTTATTTACACCTTTCTTTATCAACTGCACTGCTGAGCCATTGCGTGACGAGGTGCTGCTACAATTTTTTCAGGCACCGCATCAATCTGTTCTGCCCTCTCGGTTTTGCGAGTGAGGAAAAAAAAAAAAGGAAGGAAATTATAAGGGCTAAATTCACGAGGAAACCATCTGGGGCTTTGCCACCCAAATTTTATTTATTTATTTATTTATTTATTTATTTATTATTTATTTATTTATTTATTTATTTATTTATTTATTTATCACATAATAAAGGCGCCTCTAAGAGCCCTAGCACGAGGTTCATAAGAATACAAAATGAACAGACAGATTGATTGATTGATTTGTGGGATTTTACGTCCCAAAAGCAGTTCTGATTATTAGAGACGCCTATAGTGAAGGGCTCCAGAAATTTTGACAACCTGGAGTTCTTTAACGTGCACTGACATCGCACAGTACACGGGCCTCCATCGAAATGCAGCCACCGCGGCCGGGATTCGATCCCGCGACCTTCGGATCAGGAACCGAGTGCCATAGCCACTAGACCACCATGGCGGGGCAAAATGAACAGATAGAAAAACATAAAAGGAAATGAAGGACGAAGTTGCATAATAATAGAATTCGTTAACGAGATGTGAAAAAAGTGCCGAAGTTTAATAATTAGAGACTTAAAATGGCAAGAAATGTCGCTACTATACGATATTACAGGAGCAAATAATTCATTTGCTGTTATAACAGAGTACAAAAGGTGTCCAAAACATGCACATATTCAGTTGCAATAGCGTCAATGCAGGATGGATTCGCTTCCTGCGAGTTGTTCCTGTAAATTGGATAAATTTGCATCGGACGACTTGTTCCGGTAGATTATGGCACATGTGGATAAAAAGGAATTTAAGTTATTCAATGCTTGAACGTTTTTAGTTAGTATGATATTTGTTATGGAGTCAGGTGTGCGATAATATAGCGTTGTACCATTTTCAAGGCGTGCAGCGTTATTTTTGGTGTAAGGATCACACATAATACATGTATGCTTTAGTTTAGGATGGATGAGCGAACGATAAGCTGTTAACCGAGTCATAGGGGAAGCCTTTCTTTTATTTCTGTTACAGAGTGCGACGTCCGCGATAACGATGAAAATATCCAACCTAGTTCACAATTTACATGTTTGCTAGAGCACTACCAGCGTTGGCTAATATGGGGCAGTGTTGGCAACGGGTTCATCATGTTGAGCAGTGTCATGGAATAAGCATGAGCAAAATGTTTGCAATAAGTTAAATTTTGTCACTGCACTGATTAACAAAGACCATCACATCTTAGCAATTAAAGCTAAACGTTTGGTATAGAATGGATTATTTTATCAACATTGAATTATTCTAAGCTTGTATGGGGTAATACGTAATTCGACAACATGAAAAAAAACTCAGTCAATGTCAAACGCGCGCAGTTCGTGCGAGAACCAACGTTTTACATGCTCCATATTTTAACGCATTAAGTATATTACAAGTTAAATTCGTTTACGCATTGCGCTTTTCCTGCACATATCGTTTCGCTGTCAAAATTAATAACCCAGATTTCATCGGTATATTTCGCTTAAAAAGACGACATCACTCATAGGACACAAGAAATCAGAATCCTTGGCTAGAACCATTTTGCCGCACAAGATATCAAGTCAATCATCTTTCTAATCAGCGGCACCCTTTAATAGATATGCCAAACATGGCATAACCGTTGAGATAACGTCGACGCGTACATTTCGCTCCTTCCTATCGGGTGCCGCATATGCTTCATTTGTTATTTCGCAATATTTGATTTTCTTTGAGGAGGACTGTTCCTTCGCAATATAGTGTCTAGTTGGTTTACCATAAACGATAGTGCTACGCGTTTCATAATGTATTTTCTCTTCTAATTACGTATTATTTTTGTATATATAGAATCTGAGGTTCGCATTCTTCAAATATTGCATCATGGCTGGCTGTTTTGATGTGCCTTTTCTGTTCAGATTTCTTCCAACTGGATGTTGCGGTGATTTCGCATTAACATAGCACAGGAGGAAAGGTTCGTTACTGTCCGCTGAGTAAGCGATAAGTTAAAGTTCTGCCTCCGCGACCCTTCATGAACCCACATACAACAGCAGCTTAAATGAGAAACTGAAGACATTGCTAGCAGGTACAGATTATTGTATTATTTAGAGCAGAGTGCGTCCTTAGATGCCGTCAACTTTAGAGGTGTACATACAAAGGCGCAGCTCTGATCTTTGATGCGAAACAACAGAGCGCAACGTATACATTCGATATGTGGACGTCGAATCAAGCCGCCCGATTTTGATGTCGATTCGGATGCCAAGTTCGTTGAAATGGATGAGTTCAAAACAGTTTAAACTATACTGGCAGACAGTCTCTTCCGTACCTTGTAAATTGTCAGTTACTCGGGACTTATAACAAGTGGCGATACCACGTCGCTGTATACGTCACTTATACGCCACACCATAGTGTGTGTGTGTGTGTGTGTGTGTGTGTGTGTGTGTGTGTGTGTGTGTGTGTGTGTGTGTGTGTGTGTGTGTGTGTGTGTGTGTGTGTGTGTGTGTGTGTGTGTGTGTGTGTGTGTGTGTGAGAGAGAGAGAGAGAGAGAGAGAAATAAATAGGCAGAGGCAGGGATGTAAACGAGTGAAGTGCCAGATTGGGTTCCTTACACCTGAGGAGGGAAATGACAAACGTTATAAGAGATAAGAAGTATGACGAAGGAACATGTTTATCAATACAAGCCAACGCTACACTTCCTTTCTTTTTGACACAATAACGCATTTACATGAGACAGCACATGCTACACTTGCTAGAAATGAGCAGTGATATGATAGCGACATTTCTTGGGCAACATTTTGTGACGCAAACGTTTAGAGCACAGCTTCTTTTGCTTCCATTTCTGCGACGCATTGCAATTCCTGAGCTGTATAGATTGTTCATTTTAGCGATTAATCGACAGTGCGCATGCTACGAAAGCACACACACACACACACACACACACACACACACACACACACACACACACACACACACCGCTTGAAACCAACATTAGTGATCCGGTTTCAGTTGACGCATCACTGCCCAGTTAGCAGCACACTGACGCGACAAAAGCTGCATCGAAAAACGAAGTTCACACACCACTCTACCGCAAAGAAGAGCGGCAGCGAAAATAGAACCACGGAAGTCGTTCCAGCTTGCTTACGAGTGACGGCGGCTCTTAAAGAACAGTGGTCTAAACACACTCGGCTTCAAATAACAAACCGGCCCGCATCAACAGCTACGAGCTACACTATACACATCGCTTCCACGCTCCATAAAATCTGCAGGATAGCTCACTCTCGGGCGCGATGGCGTCGTCGAGCGGTGTTGCGTCCTCCTTGCAGGATTACGTGCGCCATATCCGTTCCTCACGTATACGTACACAATAGTCGTACTTGTCGGCGCACGCGCTTATTTCTTTAACGGGGATCCCTGCTCCGTTATTTTTTCTTCGTTCTTTTCATCGCAAGCGCGATTCTTCTATAGTATACTTGAAGGTCAAACTTCACAGCTTGAAGCTCTACTTGAAGGGGAATGCTGCTTTCACATCACGTTCTGCATACATCAGCCTAGCTAACGAATGCGTGGTGGACACACCTAGGTAATGCTCACTGTATTCAGGTATATCGTAAGAGAAAAAAAGACAAAAAGAGGTACGGAAGGAAATAAAGAAATAAAGTGAAGAGGATACGTATCTCAAATGGACCACACACGGGCACTGCAAACACGTGTGCAGAAAACATGGCTCTACCGAAGATGTGTTAAGGAGATGGCATATCTGTGCTAGGAATGGTCTACGGCGTACGACGCTGTCAACAAGCGCGTTTTTTTCTGTTTTTTTTTTTTCGTGGGGCGGAGGGGGTGAGGAATGGAGGTAGGGGGTACTTCGTTACGACTATTAAAAAAACATTTAAGGCAGCGCGTGTTTTTTGAAACTTGGAACCTTTAACGCTCGTAAAATCCTTCCGAGAGCCCAAGGCAGCCGTGGGCATTCTTGCAATGTCTATTCCCGTTACTGAATAGCGCGTAACAACGCGCGATGCTCTTATTTTGTCTAAATACCCCAGCTGAGCGCGAGAAGTGCGACGTCTCCAAGTACACGGACCAAGTGTACGACTCCTGTTATCGGATATAAGCACACCGCGACATCACAAGAATCAGAGAGATAAAAATTCAATATCGCGCGTTGGAGGTACGGATTTTACTTTTTTTTTTTTTCTAATCCGGGGGTAAGGAGTCGGGTCCTACTTTTGAACATCAACAACGGGAAGAAGTCGGGTTTTTTTGTGGAACCATACTGAAATTCTTGTTGTTTTTTTTTCGGTTTATATGCACCAAAATAAATATACATGCGAGAGTCGCGTAGAGTCAGCAGTGTTACACGCAGCAGCTTGTTCAATATGAACTCTACATTCTTGGTGTTCACTCCAGCCGAAAGGGTGTAACTTTGTCCCGAGGCGGCAGTCAGAGCCTATGTGCGGCGCCAAAAACTTCGCGCATGCAGCATTCAAAAATAGAGTGTATGTGGTATTGGAGTTTGGGAAGGAATTGTGTTTAAACTGATTTTTTTTTTTTTTTTGATGCACGTTCAGAGTGTAAGTACTCAAAAACGAACAATTTTCCGCATATATATAACACATCGCGGTGGATGTTAAACGACGATCGTTTAAGTGACATATATATCCATAGGAACTTTACAAGGATCCATCGCGCACCATACGGTGCGAGTACGGGCTTCATATTATCGATCAGAATTCAAGCACATCTACCATTTTATTTTCCATTGAAAATTAAAGAAAATTGCAAAGCTGTCGTGTAGTCTTTACCGACAGTTTTCGAACGTCCACGCCGCTAAATCTATAACAAGCTAAAATACGGTTAAAATTCAGTTCGATGGATTTACGTTCTATAGAAACCAGGCTATGACACTGAGGGCAATAAAAACCACAATGGGAGAGTCGGGCGCCCAGGGTAATTTTGACTACCTTGCGTTCTTTGACACGCACATAAATCTAAGTACACGGCCGTTTTTGCATATCTGCGATTATTTTTGAAACATATTTTAGGTGTGCGGAAACTTGTGCCAGGCATGATCTGTGATTCGAAATAAAAGAAGGCATTTGAAGCAGAACTATCATTTTTATATTTCGCCCTGCACTCCGTGTCAACATGCACAGGAATTACCAACTCTGTTCAAAAACTGCTAGCTTGAAACTTGTGCGCGTGCGCCTCCAATATTATGGGGGAGAAAAACGAGGTGTATTAATAACTTGTATTAAAATGCATGCACGATTCAATTAAAGCTTCCTTTTAAGTGTTCTTGATTTTCTGCTTTTTAAAATTTTCTTTTACTTCTCACGACAAATTTAGTACACGTCCTTTGCTATTGGATTCCGTTAGCTGTGCAACGGGAGCGAAGTCTCTCGTCACCACCCTGGCAGATGCACAATCAAGAGAATGATCAACGCCACGAACACGATGTCATCATATGTTTGAAGAAAACCAACTTTCGTGCATTGCTGCAACACTTACGCATGTAATTATCATCCTTCTCCATCAACAACGCAGATCAGAATGAATATTTTGAGTATAGTGTATATTTATGGCAGTTCGTTTTCGGGTGAAACTCGAGTTTACCCTATTCTTAATGTCCCTAACATGTTTCCGGGAAAACTGGGTCAAACACTTCTTCGCGCCTAATTTTGTAAACGACATATCAACGGTTTATTTTTCTCTTTTTCTTTTCTTTCCGTCAAGTGAAAGCCGTCAAGTGAAAGCGTGTTGGCTCAAGTGAGCGACAGTGGCACGGTTCATTTCACAAGCTGCGGGCATCACTGCCCGTGCTACGCGGCTATATCTGGAAATTTAAATTTGTGGATGCGACCCGAAAAGAAAAAAAAAAAAGAAAACCCGAATTTCGGAATAATTCTTTAAAAAGAACACACAATTTCTCCCCAATTATCACTTTAAAAAGCAGCACTCCATTTTTACTCAGCGATTGTGAAAACCAAAATAAATAAAAACTGCATAAACAACTCCTCTTGCGTTAAAATCCATGACGTTTACTGCTCTGCGGAATAAATCGGGAAGGCCGTGCGTCAGCAGATACACTTTCTACTCGTGAATGCGATATCACGGCTTACCAGCGTCGCTAAACTATCGATTTATTCATACTGCTCATTGCTTTCAGTCGACTATAGTGTAGTTATAATGGTTAAAAAAATAGAGCGTGGTTTGCCCTTTGCATATCATGAACCTGTAGCTCCATACTTCCTTATGATGGAAGAATTCTAATAGTGAACTGCGTCTAAGCTTGGCGCTTCAGAGAGGAATGAAATAAGCAGCACCGACAAACATACGGGCGAAATGGTGCTTTCCCGTGACAGAAATATTCTATGATATTTTTGTATGTTGCGTAATGTTTTCCATATCGTTGCAAACTTTCGTGTACGAGGCGAGTCCCCGCAATGTCAAGATACAAAGGAAAGAAAAATAAAGATACTGGTGTTGAGTATAGTACATACCCATCGTTGTACACCACAGCGACAATCACTTTTAGAAAAAATCTTTTAAGGATGAATTTAGTGCAAGCATATGTCGAGGAAGAAGATTATGGTACTCATCTATACAGCGTTCCTTTGTTTACCTTTAACGCAGCTTCTCACACCTAGCGGGTTTTCGCACAACTGATTCGCCCTTCATGATACAACTTGCCAAAGCATATGTCTGCTCACAACGCGCGAGCATTACAGCCGGCTTAGGCTCCTATGCACTCTCATCACAATTGCTGCCGCAAGTTACGTTTGAAGCAGGGCACTCAAATACACCACGAGCTCTTGCAGTATGCAGAAACGAAGAAGCCAATTTACGAGGTTTTAGCAACACTTATCCAACGTGTTTAAACAACTGAAGTACGTATATAAACGTACTTAGGAGGTGTTCGATAAGTGCCGCACTCGCGGAAACATTGGAGGTCGGCCAAAGTGCCCCTTTTACACGTGGTACATCACTTTACGTACAGAAGGCACTGCTGCGAAGTATGAGTAAACAACGCTTAAATAGCCCAGACGGAAGTGCTGGCCACAACACCGTTTTTTTAGTTTTGGTGTATAGCGTTCCAGTTTAAAGAGCACTGTTTTGCGATGATGATGAATTACAATATTGCGCAGATACCAAGAGTGAACAAAAGCGACGTGTTGCCTTCAGCAACTGCTTCACCGTCAGGTAGCTCGTCCACAATATGACACAATTTGTTCCTCACTTCACAAATCATGCACTGTGTGACCTGCCCAAAACATGTATAGCATATCCTGTGTCACATGGCCCGAATAAAAGACGTCCGTTATTACCGCTAACATGTTTGCTAAAGGCAGTGGTAGCAAATCAATCTTTAGAAACACGAAGACGTTCTAACATGCTTTACTTGTCGACTTCAAAAGCATGTCTGAATGTGATTCAAACCACGCGGGAAGCGCAGAAAAAAAAAAAAAATGTAGAAAACGATTACAACATTTCTTTGTTGATTTAATGGTATCGAAGTGCGGCTGGCTGATGTAGAACATGCGTTCAGAAGCTACACATATAGTTAATCCACTAAGGGCTCTGAGCTATACGGCTGAAATTGTTACGCCCAGCTGAGGGAAACGAAGGGACAAAACTGGAAACGTTAATGCTGGTAGCTTCACTTTTGTTCATTGCCATAATTAATATCTGTACGTTACTTTTCATAAGCTTCCATCTTGATTCAGGACCACTATACCTCTCATTGTCTTTCTTCAGGTTCCTGAAGCCGTTTAAACAATCTTCATCAGTTAACGTTATTGCGCATACTCGATGGGGCGAATCAAAGAAGTGGAAAAGAGCATTCTTTTTTGTTTTTTGTTTTTGCTCAGTGATGTTGAATGTATCATACACCTGAGTTGTATGCCTCGAAATTCTGGCTTAGGCGCGGGAAACTTACTGCATGGACGGTCAGGCTTTCAATATACTCCATAGAATGATTATTCAGTTTTACATAGTTAGCAAACACTATTAAATAATGAATTCGTGTACGCGCATTATTACTCGCAAAATTATATTCCTTTTTTTTTCTTTTTGTAATGACATGCTCTTACATTGCGAACACTGAGTTCTAATTTTCCTCGTTGTGAAACTGCGTTTGCGAAATGACGTGCGGGCAAGTGTGTAGACGAAATGTACGCAACACCTTACGCAGCCGAGTGCACCAGCACATATTGTACAGGTTATCTGTGTTTTACGCTTACTGAGCGCCCAACTGTGAAACGTTGACGAGAACATTGTCCCAAAACAACACTTTACGAGCGTTGAACGAAAGAGAAATCGTAGTCGCGATGACAGACAGATAAGAAAACGCGTGGAACGGCATATGCGCCTGACAGTTGACATCGTGACTAATGTGCACGCCCACGAGAAACCGCAAGGCATACCTACGACGCTCACGTTTCTTACGAGCAACTCCTCTTTCTATAGGCAGAAAAAACGTCAACGTCGAGAACACAACCGCGTTGACAGTTCTGACACGCATTGCCAAGCTCTTGGCGTCACGGACGCCAAGCGAAAGGCGCATACAGCGTACACAAAAACACCATGTGCGAAGCCAGCGGCTCAGCACGGCAATCCTGGAATAATAGGAAGGAACTTGGCTGGCCCACAGGCGGCAGCAGCAGCGGCAGCGAGTCGTGCGTCCGCACCGACATAAATAGGCCCCCGAGAGAAGTAATTAGGTGCGCGAGCTCGCGACTTGGATGGGCGTCGGGCCAAAAAACTTCATCCTCAGCGCCGGAAACCCTGTGCGCCGACAGCGGCCCGGGGCGCGCCGCTGCTACCAAGTGACGAATCATGTCCCTGATAAATGGCTGGCCGCGAGAAAACACGATTCTGCCCTTAGCCTGCTGCTGCTGCCGCCCTCGCGCCTCCCTGGCCTTTCATCAGCGTGCTGTAGTTATAGAGGGCGCGCAGGACGGCGCTGAGCGCGCCAGCGACGCTGGAGTTCTTGTTCCGCTCTAATCCCGCCTCATTAGTACGGTGCAGTATTCCGAGAGCTATAGAACGCGAATCCACCTACTCAGCCGTATAACTGAACCTCATTAAGGTACTTGTCATTAGCAAATCGATTTTTCCTTTGTCATAAACCTACGGCCTGACGTAGCAGGCGTGGATGCGTAAACCAAAATGGCGGTCAATCGCAAACTGTCCACGCATACACGGCCGGCTAGGCGAATCGGGCAGGTGGTCAGCAGTCCCCAGCTGCAGCTTCCGTTGTGCTGAACGATTTTACTGAGAAAGAATGTATAGGCGTCCCAGGGCCGCGGAGGATGTAGCCGAAGCGGCACCGGTGTGGCCGTTGCACGAGTGAGTGCATGTACACTGCAGAGAGCTCGGGATACGGAGAAAGGGAGGGGCGGCTCTTCGCCCCACTAATTGAACCCTAGTGTCAGCCAGGCCATTAGTTTGACCAAGAGAGCGGCGCATGCGCACTTCTCACTTCCTCGCCATCTACGAGATTAAAAAGTGCGCTTCCGTCGTGAGAGAGAGAGAGAGAGAGAGCGTGTGGTTTAGTGCGAGTACTGAGCCCCCTTGTGTGACGCACTTTCTCAACTAACTTGACGTGCCACGCCACTTTTTTTTTATTGCATCCTTTTCGTTTTATTTATTTAACTTGTCTTTATGCATGGACCATCGAGCCATCATTATTTCTAGTTCACTGCTGGCGTGCTGTTACCACACTTCAACTCGCTATACATTCTACACTGACTTTGCTTATAGAAGCACAGCACGAATTAATAGCTTTTCGTCAACGTCAGTTACAGGACAGCAAGCTCGAGACCCTTAAGGGGTGACACCGTATATCGACGTAAACTTCGAGCGCCTCGAACAGCATCCCGAGTTTGATTTGATTACCCTTAGAAATAGTTTTCTTAAATATCAACCCACATCGTATTCCAATATAAGTATTCAACTGTTTGTTGTTATACGATAGGGAAGTTCTCAACGCACTTACTCTGTGAATCTTAAAACACCGCTCTTTGACGCGTCCTCTATCTTTATGACTCAGGCCAATTTGTCGCCCATGCACTCTACAATAATCCAGCACATAAGGGAACACAAATCAATATAGCACGCTGTTAAGTGTTTTATAACCTGTTATACCGCTGTTCCATATGGACCAGTATCGGTTGCTCTAAAAGTAAGTTCGCGTACTATCACCACCCCTCGCCAAGTCTTGCACTCCAAATACAAGTGTCCCGAAACAATAAATGCGCAAACACGGCATATGCGTAGACGGAAGACCCCCTACGCAATTCTTTTCCACGGAATTCCCGAATTCACTCTGCACACTCCGGGCTCAAGCAATGACGCGGGTTTCGCAATGTCGCGCATGTATCGGAATACAGGGGAAGAAAACTTCGCGCCACATGTATATCTGCCGCACACTTCGTCGCAGACGTGCTCAGTTCTCGATTGCAATTCGGGCTCGTGATTCACATTGCGCGAGAATACGCTGCACGCGCGCGCACGAGTTCTGTCCGCGCAACCTAATTGTTATACACGGGCACGGAACGAGTCTAACACCGAGAGCAAACAGTGAAGCCACCGTGCAGTCTCTGGTCCGTGACCTATCGCTGGTTCACCGGAGCCAGGACCGTCGTTATGTAAACAAGCCCAAAATCTCTCCAGCCGAGTTATCGAGTTTGCATAAATGGACCCTCAGTGGAGCCATCAATTCTGCGTGACTTATATGCACGCGGCGCAAACTGTGCGCAGCGACGCGCACTGCTGGTCGTGCCAACGGTGGCCGCACGCGCAACAGACTGTAATACATAAATAGATATACGAAGAAATTGTAGCGCCGCTCCGTAGGCCAGATTAGAGTCATGAATCGGTTTGAAACGCAGAGTTTAGAATTGCACCTTTCCTTGAGTGCTTTAATTTTAAAATTTATACGCTGGCAGGTGTCATGAAACTTCCGGTTTTTTTTTTTTTTTTTCTGTGAAGAGTGATAGGGGGGAACGCACGAGTGCATGCTTTCGAATAATTTGGGCTGTTATAATGTATGGGTCATCGATGGTGAGAAAATTTCGCTTTGGAAAATTGAGCGATATGGCGACAACGTCGCGCGTAGTCAATTAAAAATCTAACATGCATGACCAACGAGGTCAAATTTTCACGTTGCCGAACCATTTTAAGGAGGCTTGCAGGCGCTTAGCCTTCGTACAGATAATTTCACAGTGTAACCGTAGTCTTAAATTCAAGGCTGTAGTGTTAAACTAATGATTTAGTAGAGTGTTTATTGGCAAACTAGCATTGAAAGCATCACTCAATCTTAACAGCTCATGATAAAAAATACAGGTATCCATAAAAAAATGGAGCAGCCATCAAAAAAGAAAAAGGAAAATAAGGAACTATCTTAATTGGTGTGCTTAATGCTGGGATAGAGTTTCCATGACAACAGTGTATACATAGCATATATTACAGTTTTCTCCACGTCACTATACTAGTAGCACCTGCAGCTTTATTTCAGGATCTGCGTATTTGAGTTGTGCCCAAGCGAGGCAGTTCTCGTGACGAAGACGTCCGCAGAATGAAAGGAGGACACACGAACGACGCACACAGACAGCACAGCTTGATTACAAATCCACGCCTGCGTAACGCATTAATGGTCACCACTAAAGAAATGTATCTTATAATCACAGAACGGACCAAAATGTGCGCATGATGTCTTAATTTACTAGCTCAAACGTGCAGTCATGTGAGTTTTTCTCGTGAAAACTACCAAGAAAAAGAATTTTTTTTGGCGCACCAAACGACTGCGTTACGTTCATGCTCAAATTTCGCTGCAGTGTTGCTTTACAAGGTCGACAACGATTGAAAACAAACGATCAGGTTCACAGAGAGGTTAACCAAGACAATCATCCAAGTGGCGACTCTAAATTGGGATATATCGCAAGGGAAGACTGTGATGCCCTCTGTATATGATATTTGGCCATTTTATCTTGCAGGTTCAATATAGTGCACTCCCGCCTTTGCCTGCATCCTTCCCACCGTTCGCAGCATGCCCCTCCCCCCTTCCCCCCTCGCAAATTCTATACCTCAGGCCAAGCAAGTAATAAAAACATCTCGAATTCTATTCGCTTCGTCATAGGTCCGAATGTGAAGCAACGAAGTAACGCCATGTGCGCATGTTTTGGACATTTCAATACATCGAAAGACACGGATTTGGTTCAATTCGATATTTCATTTCTGAAATGGCAAGCCGAATAACAATTCTTTGTCTTATAAGGAACATGCTATGAGGGAGCGAAGGCAGTGGTGTTGCTAAATTTTAGAACGTTACAAAAGAGTGAGTGGGTGGCGGTAAGCCCGAAATATATATATACATTCTTGCATCGAGGTCGCAATAAAAAATGATAGGTGACTTGAATGTACGTACGTGGCACTTTGCTTTAAATAAACGCATTTAAGAAGAAAAGCACCAATGTATTGCTCAGGCTGTTCCTCTTCTCTTACATGATATAGCTGTCGTCGTAAAGTCGGGAGTATCAGCAAAAAGCGACAAACACATCGACGAACCAACCTATACTGCTTTTTCGTACAGCTATATATGAGGCTAACCCAGGAAATAAGGACTGCTTGGGTCTAAAATTAATAAAAAACAAACAATATATTTAGAAAACGCAATTCCGTTACGCGCATGAAACTTCCTTCTCTTCTCTAGATAACCCCCTACGTGAAAATATTTGTCCCATATCTTGTAAAAACCGTGTACTTTGCGATGTCCGTGCACATTAAAGAACCCCAGGCTGTGGAAATTTCCGGAGCCCTCAACTACGGCGTCTTTCATGATTTTTACACCGTTATGCGGTTCTTTCGCTAGTTCATTCACTCGTGTTATCAGTTCATTCTCCAACTCATCGTCATTGCCAAAACGTTTATTACCGCTAGAAGCTCTGACAGCTTGGGAGAGGGGTGACAATCACAAAAAGCAAGGTCCGGTTAGGAGGATGATTAAAAATTTCCTATTCCAACAGGCCCATCATGAAGAAGCATAATTCAGCCAGAAAACATCCATCGCTTGCTGTTTCCGATGGCTTGGCATAGATTTCTCCTCCAAAAGAATGAGTTACATTGACTGTTCCGTATTTTGGCATGAAATCTACCAAAAGAATGTCTATCATCCAAAGAGTTGCCACGATTTATTATGTTGAGAGAAAGCGTCTGAATGAAGCGACCACTTGAGTTGATGAAATGGCAGCAAAAAGAAGTATCAAATTAGAATTCTTAAGCTCGCAAACTGACAAGGAAAATGTTTCAACATAAGATATTATTACACGCATGGGGAAGTGAAAAAAGTCTGATGTGTGCATCATAGTTGGTACATTTTAATAAATATTGTTTCTTTATTTTCTGCAACTGAACAGTACTTGTTTTTCGGACGACCCTCGTTCAAGCAAATAGAGAGTTCGAACAACATCAGTGTTCATAGCACAGAAACGCCCACATATCAGGTATTGGGCACTTGCAAATCGGGCTTCTCCTGACTGTCACGCTCCACTCGCACAACATTATTTCCTCTACATCTATGATGTAATGCAGATATAGATGCATGCTAGTACCGCAGGACGTTATGATAAGAACGTTGAATCTTCTGGTGTCTAATATGGCGGATAAAACGTCAAAGCAAGCAACCATGTACGATCACATCTCTTGTCGACGACTGCACATATGCTGACGTCACAGTGACATTTATAGCGTCCGGTGGATATTACGTCGGCGTAATATCGGCTCGCATAATTACAAGAGCGCAAATGGCCAGATTCCTAACGACATGCTGTGGCTAGCACGAGTAATTGAGCACATCCAGTTGTAAACATCCAATGTTTACGTGTCGCTACTTATTGCGTGAGCACGGCGCATGACTCGGAAGTATTACAATTAGGCACAACATATTGAGCACTACAGTTCTGCTTGAACTGCTAGCATCGGTTGAGGACTTCGTCTTATGCGCTTCCCGACACCTCGCGGAGACAGCATAAAAGGGCACAAGAAATAGGCCTGAAAGCAAGCTAAATGAGAATGCATCCCCAAAAAAAAAATCGCATAATAAATTCAGATGAAAGCACGCAGCATATAGACGCGTTGTTGCTGTGAACGCTATACCGTTAAAACACAACGCAGCAAATGTGCCTAGTTAAACAGTACTAAGAAAGACTTCCCCGCTGCGATAGAAATTGAATTAGAAAAATATAATTTTCGGATGAATTCCACCATATAAGCATTACAAGTACGGAATGCTCGGAGCATGTATATACCATATTCTATCGAATGTTTCCATGCGTGCGTAAAGTTCATTCCTGATAATGTGCGTAATGCGGCGACATATTGCTACGCAAATAAGGACCTCAATCTGAGCAAAACTCGCAATGCTCCTCTGCGTTCAAAGGAAAAAAAAAAGTACACCGTTCACCACGGAGAGTGCCTGTATGCCACTGAGCACAGAAATATAAAATATGAGGCCATCTGAGTATGCCGCAAGAGTACATCTGGCGTGCGTTGCAATATTACGTAATTCTTCACCCTAATATATTTCTTATGTCACAAACAATGGCGTCACATAAGCTTTACGCATCCTATAAACTAGTTGCTAGTGGTACGGGTCATAATTTTTATGTTCTTTATATATCTTTATATTGAAAAAGGTGTATACACGCACGACCGAGCAGACATGTGTGCTCTACATCTTCTGTACTTGCGCTTGTCAGGAAACTCCCGAGTGTGCGTAATTATCTAATTGCTTCAAACCTTACGCTTGCTAAGTTTGCTTTGTTTTTACCGTGCAAGATGAAGTTGTAATAAATTGTGCCAACGTGCAAATGAGCGACTTTCCATACGATTCAATCACTTCAACTTTGATCATTACGCGGATCGCGTGAACACGCCCCAAAATATGTGTGTTTTGGGACGCCTTCACCAGATCTCCGATGCGTATTCGATGGGATACACTTTGGCGCATTTCGAGCACTCCGAAAGAAGCGCCGTTAACACTGTCATTGGCAATCGGCACAATGCGCATATGCTCGATTCTTTTAATATGAACAAGGTGGCGACACATTGCTATACGTATATGAACAAGTCGGTCTACGCGAAATATTTCATTTGCTACGCACTAATATACGCCATTATGCGAATATGCTATATGTACCACAATATTTCCTGGCTTTTGGAGCACCTGTCGCTTTAAACAAACACTGTGATGTCGTATATATTTATGAACACGGCTTATGGGAACAACAATAAAAATAATTTCCGGCCACAGATGTCAGAAGAGTACTGTACAACATTGCTAATCATATAAAAGAGGAAAAACACGCTGATGGTTCAACGCAGTATAGGCATCACAACAATTATTCTCAATAAATATGTTACCTAGGACATCGCGTGTGCTCGTCGTCATATTAACGACGTGCTGCATCCCGAACGCATTTCACAGGGCCTGAAATTATGTTTCAGTGTGAAACATTTTCGAAGCATTTAAACTACGAGAAGAACCCCCGAAACCGGCAAAAAATAGCGCAACATTAACGAAGGAAGTTGACGCTATCGAAATAAAGAAAGCATATCCTTTTGGAAAGAGGAATTTCGATCTGAACAGGTCCCGCCATTATAGAAAATCGCGCAAATATCCAGAAATATTGTTTATAACCCCGAATTTACGAACGTTTTTATAATTTGCCCAGACATCATTCGATTAGGACAACCGGCAGTATCAGTACTGTCCTGCTATTTTCGCCGATTTCCTGTCGATTTAAAAATGTTATAAATGCGCCATATTTTCTTTTTAAAACGCCTAGACTAGCAGCGTTGATGCATTACACAGTAATTACTGCGTCATTCATGACCCTTCGAGTTTAAGGCCATAAAATAGTGTTGGACTATTTCATTTGGAACACGCATATCCCGTGCAAGAACAGACTTGCGATGGCGTCCAAAATGCGCATCCAATATATAGTATATACGAGGTTGTTTTACTGAGGCACAGAAATTGGCTGCCTGGTGTTGTGTTTATAATATAACACTTCCGGCAATGGGGAATATATAAAAAGCGACGAACGACAGTATTTTCGTCCTACACTTGACCTTCGCGAATGTAAACATCGGTATTGAAAAAAAAAAAAAAACGGTTTGATTAAACTCGGGGTTTCTGCGAATTGAAAGAAATGCACGAAAGAACACGAAATTCAAAAGATCTATCCTGCTTCATTCCGTTTGATTAAGCGCTTGACGGAATTAGACAGAGCACATATATTTATTTAACTGTTTCCGATTCTCTCAAAGTTTTCTTGACCAAAAAGCCTACGTAGTCCACCTATATATATAGTTCAACATGTCTCACGTTTCCTTAAACCGAGCTCTCTTATAAGACAATTTATCAGGCTTTTCTTTTTTTTTTTCTATGCTAACTTCTTAAGCGGTCAAAAAGAAAAATTCACGAAGCGACCACGTTTCCACACGGGGGAGAAAATGTTTTGGAAAAATTGATCGTGCAAATTATTTACAGGACCAATTTCTAGCGCCAATTTTTTTGGGTGGGGACCGATCGGCGTAAAAATAAGGTATTCAAATCATTTAAATGAAGACAAACATCGGGAATTTCAACGGTCCCATTCCTTTTTCCCTTCGCTAAAATGACGATGCTACACTTCGGTTAGCAGCAATCCATTAACGTAACATCTACGAAACAGTGCTCTGCACAATTTAACCAGAAAACAACCGGCGTTGAGTTAACGGGCTCCAATTTACCGCAGACATCAGCACACTCCTATATTACTCGCTCGCGAAGATCGCCGGCAGCATGGATCGAAATGCAAACTGCAACTTACCGTGCACAACGGGAGCTACTTATCCAAAACACGGTCACACACACACGCTGCGAGTCATATACGATTTTAAAATTCGGCCGTAGTAGCTCTTTCAGGAGCACGGCCGCGCGGTCTCCTCACGAGGAGAAGCACTGTCAATCTCGACGGAACCGAACCAGCCGCAGAAGCTCGCCATTTTCTCTTTCACCCGCTCCTTCTTGGCGCGCGCATTTTTTTGGCTGCGTTTGCTTGCTTCCACAATGATGAAATGATCGTTCGAAGAACACCGAAACAGAAGAACTCCTGCCAGGCACCGGACATTAACAGAATTCTCATCGAGGTAAATGAGGGAACGTAATAATTATTCGGATAAATTTCTTCGCGTCGTCTGCATGCGGCTATACCCAGAAGTGCGAAACCTCGGCGTACAGGCCGAAACTGCCTTTTCTTTCAGCCGCGCCAGTGCTTCGCTCCCTCTTTCACACACGTACTCTCACTCTCCGGGTTCTCTGCGTTCGTTCGGTTGCGCGGTTCTTTGCTCCCTCGCCACCAAATGCTTGCGAGGAGAGGCAGCGAGACAGCTGCTCTTGCTTTTACACGGGAACTCGCACGCGCGGATGGTTGGTGCGATGCCACGCTAAAACGAGAGAACGTTCACCACTAGGATACAGCAGCGAGCGTGAAAAAAATAGCGAGAGATAGGAACAACAGGAAATTTCGCAGTTTTACGATTCAGGGCACAATGAAGCACCGCGTTCACCAGTCGCGCCAAACAGCGTGAAACGTTGCTGCTGTTACACGAGTCGAGACAAACAAGGAGTTACAAATTTATGCGCATCTGGAAGGCAGCGCAGTGCGTGAAAGCACGAAACTGCATGTCCAGTTGGTTTAAGGATCTTCTGTACACGTTCTCCTGCACTAATTCTCGATTGTTGTGTGTTTGTTACGGCGGAGACGAACATGCCAGTGGAGTAGGCGGCGTTGTACACAGGGACAACATCCTTTCCATTAAAACGTTCGTATGTAAAAGTACGACGCCCAATACACGGTCACGTGTCAACAGTGATATTACCTCGGTTTCATTTGTGACATGGGAAAATGAATAAAGACGAATCACTGAATTCAATGGTGCTGTGCCGATGTATGTCACAAAAACATCTGAATTTACAACTATAACAGCGGCCAAATAATGGCAGAGCAGGACAATTATTAATTATTGCAGTTGACATTTGTATTTAATAGCCTGCAGCCATATATGTACAGCACCTTTCCTCCTTCGTATTGAAGTGATGTATATCGTGGCAACAAAATAGGCGTTTTCAAGGAAAGGAAATATAGTTTTATTTCAGGGGTGTGTAGATCAAATTTTTTGCACACCGCTTCGGCGAAATATCGTCTTCTCGAAGAGCTACAGCCTTCTAGAGAATTAAATGTGCGTATGTATTTCGTGGTGCCCTGCCCTGTATACACCACGCTTTGAAAGAGCACGTCGTGGGACACTAAATTAAACACTGAGTTCTGACTATCAGATTGCTACTTCAGAACTCAATCGACATTGATTGCACCATCACAGGTTCCGTATTTGAACAAAAAACGAAGGTCGAAGTTTCATATTTTGCATTTGCCGTCGAAATCTTGGCACTAATTTCACGGATTTAAAAGTTCATTCTTCGTATTTTGGCCATATCGGCTCAATGAAATTCCATTAAAGTTTCTGTACGTTAAGTCTGTGCCCCCTCTCCGAAACAATGTGATTCATTTTACCTGAAAACAACCCTGCGGGTCACAGCAGGCGCCTGCGAACTCTGATGTCGCGGCGAGGCGTTGTGGATGCGCCAAGGCGGCACCGACACGTGTAATTTTATCTATTGTGCGTTTTCTCGCTTATTAAGCGTTCTCTCGCGGCAACAGTGGGCTTATCGTATTGGGAAAAGGTATGTTTACTCACAACCGTCTTGATTTTAGCGTCCCTTTTTTTTTATTTTCATTTCTTTATTATTTCTTTGTCCGAATTCGCATTCGTGTTGAACGCGTGCATCAACCCAGTAACCATGTGTCGCACGAAACAGGTCACGCGCTAAAATTAACCGCTGTAATAAGACAACCTAGAATACTGGTTCATTCACTGCTCACGTAGTGCTATATATACAAACAAAACTGAGTATGTTTACGTGCTTTGTGTCGAGAAATGAGCTTGAGATACTTTCGGAAAAGACACGCGGGCGACAGTGTACGCCTCACCGCGCGCCACGAATCTGGACGATGTTCACTATATATCGCAATTGCACAGGATAACTTTATTTGAAAAGTGTGACCAAGTGCGGCCTTGCCCAACTCTCAGGCAGACGCACTAATCAATTTATAAAACACTCATTTTTACAGATGCCCGGAGTATACACTGTCGCGCCCATGATTACGGAATAATATCAGTATAGACTGCATAGCCCGTGACAAGGTATAAGGCTTTTCAATTACTTATTGTACTGCAGATACTCGACTGTGCAACCAGAACATGCCCGGGCCGTTAAAAAGTCGTGGACGAGTATATCGCATGGGAGCGTTGGTCACGTCACCTCTTAATTTTTACAAACCTCGACTTCACGTCTAGAAAAAACTGCAAGGAAGAAAGAGGGAGAGAGAAATTTGTATGATATTCGGATAAGCCACAATTTCACAAGAGTGGATAACCAAGCCATGCATGCAGTTGGTATATTCATGGCAATAAATGCGCAAACACATACAGGACGCAGGGAGCAGGCGCGGACAAGCGCAGACTGAAACAAATTTATTCACAGAGAACATATGTACACATATATAGGGTGAAGGTAACCAACGATAAGGGACACTATATATATGTACATATATGCTCTGTGAATAAATTTAAGTTTCATTCACCGCTTGTCCGTGTGTGCTCCCTGCGTCCTCTGCGTGCTTGCGCATTTATTGTCACGAACACAATAATTTGGTTAATCTCGTCTTCGTATGCTACTTCAAGTGCAACGTGGTGTCTTGTGAAAAAACAAAAAGAAAAGGATGAACCGCGACCGGTTGCGAAGTCCCATATACACAATCATGTGAAAGGTGTGAACATTTCGCTTATTGCGCACAGAATGATAGATATTTTTGTCCGCGTGCATATATGTAGAAGTGAAGTTTATGTATTCTATGTTATTAGAGCTAATACTCTAATTATTCGGATGGCAATGTTTCGCTAACAAACAACTTCATACCAGCTTGTATTCGTGGCTGTCGTGTCTCCTCTATGCCACGTGTGCATGCTGTTCCAAAAACGCCAGAACAAAAGGTAATAATGGGTCTTACTGAAAACAACCATTCCATGAACACTGCTGCACAGAAAAAAATATTTCGCTTGGCAAGCAATGACCCTCACGTGTGGTCCCTTTTTCGGAGAGGCGACACGTCTCACTTTAACCTTCGTGCAATCAAATTCGCTCTGGTTATAAAGCCGAATGATTATCGCCAAGTAATCCACCAGATCATTTCTTGCTGGTAAGTAGCATCCGTAAATTGAGAAACAGAAAAATAAAGTGTCTGCATTGCAAAAACAAATGCGTCAGATTCCTCAACATGAAGTGCTGCGGGTGGGATGTTTAATTGCTTCAGTTGATTTACTGACTATAGAAAAATTTCAGAAAATATTAACTTGCTGAAACTGCAGGGGCAGCGACGCGCACAACTCAAATGGATCTATAATCCTCAAACCAATTTTCAATTGGATCGCGTGCAGTCTATAACATATGTAAGGGTGATTGATTGACAGAATCGCTATTCTCAAGTTTGCATCTATAGCTGACCTACTCACGCACGGCCTTGTCCGAATGCCACTGCCCAAGTAGCTGCTACCGTGTACATAAACCTCCATCTCGGGTACATAAACCTCGTGTACATAAACCTCGGTTCAAATATCGAATACGTTCTCGTTTAGAAAAATTTATTGTAGTTATTAATTTACAGTGTTCGAAAATGGGCGGGAGATACCAGCGTAAGCAATTTACAGTTAAAAACTAGCGCACAACCGAACCAATTTCACAAAATATAAGACGCCTTCATAATTAATACGAGTCAAACTACACAAACTAGAAATCAAACCAAAATCAGGTTTCAAGTCAAGCTGTAGGAAGACATACAACGAGTGCGTTTAATTAGTACCAACTTTACGCAATACATCCAACGACGAATATTGGTCCTCTTGGGTAGGCCTAATTAAAGTACCGCGAAACCCGCGACACCTTGTTTTGTATGATTTCAGTAGCTTAATTGAAGTAATTATGATCCATTAAATGAATGGACTTAAGTCTATAGGTACTTTCCGCAGCAATGAATACTCTGGCAAATTTATTTGAGTGAGAGTTCAGTCATGGTGTTTTGCCACGGTAAATCTTGCCGCACAGCCTCCGCTCTAGCTCTCTCTCTCTCTTTTATCTACGGCTATATAATTCTTTTCATAGGGGTCCCATAATGTGCTAGCATGTATCAACACTGAAACATATCAATACTTGATATACGCAGTTAGCTTAACCTCTCGGCGAGCAAGCTTTAAGCCTACAGCTAACTGACCAATGTTTAAACTCTGCGGCAATACTTAAATTAGCGATGTGATTTTTTTCGATGAGAAGAAATGTGATATCGTAAAGCGCAAATGCTTGGTGTGTCAGCACTAATTTTATTGGTTTACCGTCTAACGTGTAATGCAAATTTCCCATATATTGTTGGCTTAGATACTAACGCGTAGATCTTCTTTTCCACGATTAATTTTCATTCTCCATCACGTGAACTAATCAGTAATCGGTCCCCATGACATGGCATTTCAGAGTACATTAATAAGCCACTGTAAATAAATGAAGTGCAATCTTGTCATTAAGACCACTTGTAATGTCATTAATAACAGTAACAATGGATTCATATTGCATCATCAGTACAATAGAAACAATAACACAAACGTACAACGCAGAAATAGCGTAACAGAAGTAAAATGGGTGCCAGAGCAGACTTTTAAGGGGCATATAATTTAACATGTGAATTTTATTTACTGCCTTTCAGTTCCACACTGCGTTCTATGAGCAAATGACCGAGTCCAATCGTGTTTAGATTGACTCCGAGATCAAAATAGTTGGCCAGTCAAGTCCGGACGTGAAACGTACTCAAAAGGCGTTGATAAATCTATAGGCAAATCCCGCATTTACCTGCTTCGCTAATTACTTCAGCCAAATCAAGCGCTGGCTGATTCCGCAAGATCGGTGATTGTGGACAAGCGGCTCCTGAATTTATATGCTGATTAGGAATAAAGGTGTTCCGCGCTTTTTGATAGGATAGCTTTTTGATAGGATATGCTCGATCATTTTACAGCACATACATGGGTATGAAAGAGGTCTTTAGTCTTGCACTCCGTGTTTGTCGCCAGTTTGATCATAGATTTCTACACACCCCCCCCCCTCGCGTGCTCGTTACACCCTTAAATACCCCTAAAATCGAAATCCTGGATAAAACCTTGAGTATGATGTGTCAGTACGACTCGCGCCGCTAACCAATCGTGCGACAGTATGTGCTGTTCGAGAGATGTATTTATCGGCAATTAATTGAATTGTGAGCCATTGAAAATGAAAAACAACCATTGCTTTTTAACTGGTCCACTAACAGACTGACACACTTGAAGGGCTGCGAACATGTTGCGACCTGCGAATAAATACCGGCAAGATAGCATGCAGGTTTTGAAACAAGTCACTACTGATAAATGGCTATAGTCACCCTCCAGCTAACTTGTCTCTCCGGTGTGTTCGCTGAGGAAGTGACATGCCTCTGTGCAGAAACTGCAACTCTCCCTAACCATTCGGAACAGCGATGATGAATATTGCAATTGAATGCAAGTCAGCCCAACACACGCTATCCACTCTACCTGCCTTAGAAGTTTCAAATATTGGCATACTGCTACATTATTCGCCATGCAGATGCGTGCACATTCTCTCCCTCTGAATCATTCTTACACGGGCATTACAGGCAATTTTCACTGTTCGTCCGTGCAGTTAAGTGAGTTAATCACGCACGAGTTGATAAAGCAGGTAATGCTGTGGGCATGGGCAAGGACGCAGTTAACTTGCTATAACCTGAAGATAATTTTAGACGTAGTTACATGCGAACATGATACCTGAAAGATCCATATTTAGCCTCACTTTGTATTCTCCCTCCTGCTTGAAGGAATTGTTCCGATGCGCTAAAGATATTTTGACGACATTGATTTTAAATCAATGTCAACGCGAGCGTAACCACATGGCCGAAATTAACGTTCAAAAATGCAAGTTTGATTTAACTTCATCCCCAAGCAGAGCTCGTTGAGGTATACATAAATTTCACCCAAATTACCGCCGTGCTGTTTTTGAACACTTCCGATCTTTAAATTTTCCCCGGACTATAGTGCTGATAGGAAGCTGCAATCCATAAGAAACAAAAAGGCTAAATTTATATCTGAGCAGGCTACACATTCGTCGCAATATAGATGTCGCTTGTCTATTTTCATGGTGCAACACTTTCTTGTTTCATAAATTATGAATACTTTGGATAAAACGAGTCAAAAAAGTAAACGATCGAGCTCAGTGCACCGTTTTTTTACGCCTATCCGACGCCTTGTTCTCCAATGATCAAGTACAGCCCTGAACTCCGAAGAATGCGCTACCACAATCCGGCTCTCGCTGAAGTTGCGCCTCGGACAAGTCCGGTATCTACTCGAATACGCACAAATGCACGCCCTCACGTGAAACGCCTTCGCGTATTTATCTCAGCTGGGAAGCGCGCGCAAGAATAAGTACACCTACATTCTGCTTATTCCGGTCGCACAACTCGAGACATTCTTCTCTGTAACAAACTGCTTTCCGGAGTACGCAGGCGCGACTCGCGGCATTCTCGTGCGAGCTGCGCTATAAGTTTTATCTGCCACGTCCTTTTAAACAAAAGCTATTACTTTTGAACCTAACTTACCATTGCCCGTTGCATCGACTAACTATAATACCTACGTTACAGCACAGAACCGGTTTCGTCGCTGTGCAACGGTTCCTCCTTACTATGCCTGCTGCGCCCTCAAAGAGCGCATAATTTATGACCGCCACATAAATTACCTGAAAGCGTGAATTCACTTATGGGGACGGCGCTGCAAGGTGAAGGTTGTGTTCGATACGGTTTGACGGCTGTGACCTTCGCAAGTTGCCGGTGGGTGGGCTCGGACGCGTCAGGTATGAAGTTTGAAATGAACCGTAGAGAACTGGGGACGCAACGAGTTCATCAAGCGACCGCACCGTTACTTATTGGGAATCGGTGGAGCCGAATCGCTGATATGCATATATATGCAGGTAGTTCGGATTGCTTGCAATACTTATGTAAGTGCTGCTTGCAGGACATAATACGTCTCACTTAGTACTAATGCAGGGGCCCGTCTAACCTAAGCACACGTTCTCGCTAGATTGTATTAATTTCTTAAGTTACCGGTAATGACGGTAAAGCGCCGCTCTGATCACGGATAAAACGCGAAAATGAATAGTGCTGCAATGTAACTGCCTGGTTATTATGGCTAAGGAGTAATAATTTATTGCTGGGGCAACTAAGACGGCATAATCATATAACTTAGCAGCGGGGAAGGCGTGATACTGTCATACCTCCGTGATATTCATTCGAGCAATTTAGTGTAGTTTATTCTGCAGCGATGCAAGAATGACATGTCGCCAGGTGAAAAGAGAGAGAGAGAGAACAACTTTATTAGAGTCCAGTGCAGACGCTGAGCACATATCGATTGCAAGCAAATAGGAACTAATAATAGCGCTTCTCAGTTATGCTGCGCAGTGCAGAGCTGCGATATAGTGTCCCTGCGAACATAATGAACAAACGAAATTGAGCACTCACCTTTTCCCTCCTCTTTCTCTTATTCTTCGAATTACGCTAAGTTTTCGCACCATTTATGATCCGAAAGACAGCGTGTGAGCCCACCGTATAGCCCAGCAACAAGTTCCACTGATTTGCTATCTGTAGAGCCTATCGGGGCACTGACAGTAAGCGAAAAACGCCAAATTGAGATAATGTACACTTGAGCATAATTGGAAACCAGTGTGGGTTTATTAAGCAGCAATACTATCCGCAAAGTCTGACCACTTAACTGAGGTAATGTGGAAACTTTATACCTATAGCGGCCTTAGGGCTTCACGTCTTGCCCCGTGAGACATCTGTGTTATATAGAAGCTATCCGTGATGGAAATGGATAGGACCTTTGCGTTTGCTTTTTATTTGCTCGCACATCAAGCTGCGTCCACAAGTTCACAGCGAAAAGAAATAAGTCAAACTCGTTGCGCATTCGCAAGGGATATCGCATCCAAACTCCCTTGAACTCGTGAGACTATGCAACACTATAGCAGCATCTCAACGTATTACGAGCGTCAATTAACACCTGCACTTAATTTAATCGTGGAATGCTGGCATGACCACAAGCGTGAAGAGATCCTAAATCGACAGGCAGAAACAAAGAAACTAACGATATGAAACAGCAGAGCTATACAGGTATCGTCTAAAAAATTCTTGACATGCGGGAATGGCTCGAGAAAATTCATCCGTCATCGCAGGTACACAATTAAGATTTCGAAGGCTATTTCTAATTAAGCGACATAAGAGATGAAGGAGAACAATTATAATGCACAATTACGTCCCGCCTCCTCTCCGACTGTGAAATGGATCCTCAGCAAACAAAAAAAAAAAAAATCTTTTCGCTCAAGACGCGACACATATATATATATATATATATATATATATATATATATATCGCGTCTCCTACAGTAGGCGCGGGCTAAGTGTGAGAAAGAAGGAAAGGTCCCGTATGCCGGCGTAAAAGAAGAAGCATATGTGGTGGGGGAACGGGAGGAAGGGAGGGGGGGGGGACGAAAGCCGCTTTACGCACAGAAAGGGGAAGCGAAGGCAACAGCAAAATCGTAACGGAGGTGACGGGTGAGTGGAGTACAGAGGGTGTAAAAAAGGAGGAGGCGGAGAGCCCACAACACTGTACCACGGCAAAGTGAGGCGGAGGAGAGGTCCCCGGTGAACACCTCAAAAAAAGGGAAGAGACGAGCCGTAAACACGCCGTAATCTTTCAATTAGGTGGCGATCTCCGGCGCTCGTAAAATTCGCCGCTCAAATTTATTATCGACGGGTAGCCTCTTTTATGGTTGCCCATAAAAGAGACCTCTGGCGGCTTGTCGTCCTCCTTCGTGCGCCCGCCGACCCTTGCTGCCCACGCGTGTGCACACACACACACACACGCACATCGTTCTTGCCGTTGCTGCCGTAAGCAGCGGTCGTCAATGAGTGACCGAGGTAAAGAATACACGTGTCTCGCACGTAGTTGACTCGCAAGAAGGTGCGATGTGCTTGTGTACACAAGTATGCTCGCTACGCATGGTTGAACCTCGTTATTCAGGGCGGTGCGCACTCTGTACGCGGCGTACAATAGAAACATTTTGCATTTCTCGATCCGCGTATACAGGCGGCCAAGCAAACGTGATACTTGGAGGGAGTGTACGGTAATTTTAAACCTGGGAAAAGATGACACATAAATGGAGGCTATCACTATGTTTTATGGGCTCTGAAGAAAGGCTAATTTATAAGACGAAATACTTCGTATTTGCGTCATTCGCGTCCAGGAAGTGCATGTGTAAGGTGTCGTTCATTAGTGCTTCATTGTCACTGATCCCTCTATTAACATGCTGTCTGGTTTAGTTTGACATCCATCAATATGTGACGCACGTAAGCTAAGCGTGCAGCACTTGCCTTTGCATTCAATTAAAGGCGTACAGTTACAAAGCATTTTTGATGCCGTGGTTCAGTACAGCCGAGCAGATTAGCGACATCACAACGAGAGCGGGCTCTATTGTCGTCGTTTCCAGCTCAGAGTATGTGTTCAACTCCGTGGCGAATTTGCTGATTGTTTAGACGATACGTGCAGGCCTGCGTTTCGTGCGTATTTCATGTGCTCCAACGACGGCGCATGCAGTATAGAAACCACGAGCTGCGATAACACGCAGAGCAGTGCAGCTGTAGTTTTACAAGTTTTTGGCATATGCGTTTGAGCGTGACCTGATTGCTGGTAAACAAGTATACATATAAACTAGAAGAGAAGCTCAGGGGAAGATGGATGCTTGAATCGATGAACAAATCGCATACGATTTAGAACAGGGAATGCCGCAGGAGCCAACATTTCGACAAGCGGACTTGTCTTCGTCAGGGACGAAGACAAGCCCTGACGAAGACAAGTCCGCTTGTCGAAACGTTGGCTCCTGCGACATTCCCTGTTCTAAATCGTATTTTGCGATTTCTTCCTCGATTCAAGTATACATATAGTAGCAAGAGTTCACACTGAGATCTCTTCAAATGACTGCTCGGTTCGACAAGGGTGCGCGTTTCTTTCGTTTACAACTGTACCATCGAAATCGGTTATGTTTGCTTAGGCGCGATCTGATCCACTAAAACAACGGGAAAGCAGTTGTTCGTGCTTACCGCTTCTTAAGCAGGGAACATGCGTTGCCATTATAAGGTCACTAAAACGAAACATCTAAATCTGTTTAGACTGGCAAATTCTCTTTCGAGAACCCTGTTGTCGTTAATTTCACGACCATAGGTTCATTATCACGAGGATGTCAGTATTCTATTTTTGAATTTCGCGCCGAAATCTCTGCCCCTGTATGTAAGCGTGGCACTACAGATTTGAGCGTTTTCGTATTTTGGTCACATTGGGTGAATAAAATATGTTGAAGCTTGTTTATTCTGGACGCAAGAAATGCTGATTTTCGGCATTGTGAAAGGTGTTTTATTTATACGAGAAAAGTAATTTTTCTCCTACAATAGTGTCCCTTCAAGCAACGACAAGTCCAGCATCTAATACAGCCTAAGATATAAACTAACCGAAGCCTCAAGTACGAAACGCAAGACGTCTCTTCAGCGATAATGTCGAGCTCAAGAAACAACGAAATCAGTTCGTTGTCACCGATATAAGGATCCGAGCTACTAATGTTTAGAACTGAGCCCTGCCTTTCCGCATAATCAATGATATGCAGGGATATTACATATGACATAGCAGGAATTTCATCTTTGAATAAAGTTTAAAGGATTGTCTTTTGGGGGAAGATATCACACGTTAAAATTGAAATAGACGATAACGTATGCAAAGCAGTGTGCGCGACGCGCCGAATATACCATAAACTGACATTTAGACAGCGCTTGGAGGCACGCTAAAATCGAAATTAAGCATCAGTGTACAGAAATAAGCGTTTTGCATGCGTCGAGTGAGTTACATTTAATTAGGCATCAGTGTATTTAGGAAGTTAATTAGGCATCAGTGTACACTTAGCCAATGCCTGAAGACCTGCAAAGCGCTGATGAACTTGTGGAATGAACGGTTCCCTCACTTATACAAGGGGCGATTATATCAAGCGTATATATACAATTCCCCAAACATGGGCCCTTTGCTGTTTTTTATTGTAACGCAGCCATTTCATGCTAAGTCCCCCCCTCTTTTTTTTCTTTTTTTTTTCATACTTCAACGTCCATGAGGAAAAAAAAATCATTTGCGAGTCATCGAGCTGCTCACGACTGCTCCTGCGCTGTGCATGACAATCTATTATAAAAAGATCACATTTCGGAGGGATATTTTTTTTTTCGATTTTTATGCAGTGTATGACTAAAGCCTGCATGCCAGCACACTGTATCTGCAGATAAGGTGTGATTTCGTGCGCACGGGTACGCCAGTGGGGTTCATAAGTCTAACTATGAGACTTTCCTCTGCATAGTGTATGTGTATGTCATTCGCTGCGGAAACTAAGACTAGACTAATAAATGCACTGACATCTACGACTCAAACGAAACTTCGAAAGTAATTAAGTTAGAGAGAATAACAGGTAGGGGCCATTACCAAACAAACACAGCCACATTCTCGGGCAGTTACGTACCTCCGTCAGTGCAACATTATTTTATCAAATCAAATACGTAATGTTTTAACTATCGCAAAATAATGAATTCGCAGGCACGCACACTTGCAAACAACGAAGTTGCATAACCAGAAAAGATAGTTTACGTAATATGCGTAATATTTGATTAAATGCAGACTCCGGCTACAGGTCTTTTCAGAGAAACCGTGGCTACCATTTTGGCTCAAGTGCGATGAATGTGCCTGAGTTTTCCTTATCTTATTCATTCCTTAAGCTGTGCCCCTAAAACGAATGTTTCTTGTTCTTCTAATATATCTTGAGAAATTCAACTTATTTTTTTTTTTTTCGCAGAACGACGCTGCATTATAGCATGCAAATTTCATTTCTTTGAAAGCATTCTGTACAGATCTTGTTTTTTTCCGGCATGCCATTACCGGTCAACTTATATCATGGAGCATTACTAAGCTAAGGATAACCATATTGAAGCTTGATTTTTGGCATACTTTTAAACAAGAGGGATCGACTTGCCTTGTTGGCACCTCTCGGCTCGGACGCAGATGCTGACGACAGCTGTGAACGATGCGACGGCTGTGACACTGCCTTGACCAGGATGTCCCGAAGCGCGCAAAATGATCGTTCAGTTTGTCTTCTTCCCACACAACAGCAGTCCTTTGTCGAGTCGTATCGTCGTGTCGACTTCGTTGCGCGCGCTCTCCGAGTCGTTTCGGGCTCCGTGAGGCGCCGCTCACTGTACTTCCCCCGTGGTATCGAGCCCGCAGCCTACTGCGTTACGTCGCGTACCACTGAAACAACATGTGCGCAGAGAGACACCTGGTTCGGCGCGCCGTTGATTGAGAGCTCAAAAAAGAAACTACGCGACCGAACGGGAGTCCGGCGCGCGCGTTCCTAGAGCTTGCTTTCCGGCGACCGGTGGTCACATGGCGCGTTGACAAACCGCAAGGGGTCGTTCAACGCGCCAGAGAAAAGCGCACCCTCCCTTAACTGAGCGCCCGCTAAAGTAACTACTACCCGGCAGGGGCTACTCCTCGTAAAAACGACTCAGTTGCGTATGTAACACGGGGAGCCGCCGCGCACAGACCCGGCGCTCGCTCGCTCGCCTCTCTCGCTTCTACGTTCGTTCCACCATCGCCATCTCTTCCTCGTCCGGCAATCTTTTTGCATTCATTTTACTGAGCCCAAGGTTTCATCGAGCTCTTTCTGCGTTCGTTCGCTCACCGAGCGACAACAACGGCTCGGCTAAGCGAGTGGGAAGCGTTGGGAAAGGAGGAAACAGTGTTTTCTGTTCCCCTCGATCTCTCTCTCTCTCTCATCAGGAGTCCGCCGGAGTCCTTTTCATCTCTCCTTCGTTTCTTCTGCCCACTAGCGCCTGTGGGGGACGCGTTCGACGTGTGTCCCCTTGTATTTCAATTTATTTCCATCCACCACAGCGTTCACTGTACGGGGGAAGAAAAAGAAAGAAGCCCGAGCAAAGCGCGATGATGCGGGCTTGGGAACGCAGGGTCGCGGCGGGGGCTTTCGGGGAGCGTGCCCGGCGTAGGGGGTTTCCTAAACTAATTCGAGGCTCGACCGGCGCGCGCGCGCGCGGGCCGCGCTTCGGGAGAGACGGGTGCCCGAACGGCGGCTTTGGATTGGCTGCTCAGATCGGTCGCTTCTCAACGTCGTTTCCGGGGCAGTCTGTAAATCAGCCAGTGAGGAGCGCCAGAGACCGGACCCCCTCTTACCACGGGGGGAAAGAAGCATTATGCACCGGCGCTTCGCTACAGCGGTACTCCTGGTGGCGTTCGTTAGAAACTCCACGCCGCACGGGATGGAGAAATGAAGAAGGAAACATAACAGGACGAAGGAGAACCGCGCGGCGTGCGGAGGAGACGCGAGCAGACGCAGCGCCACCGGTTTCGAGGAGAAATTCACAGTCGCCGAACTTGCCCCGTTCTTTCACTTTCTCATCGGCTCTTCGTTTCATCTTTCGACTGTGGAGCGATGCTTCCTTGCACGGGCGAATGGAATGTGCTGCTGCGTTCAATCGATAATCGGAACGAAAGGGAGCAGTTTTTCGAACGTAATCGGATTACACAGCAAACGATCGATATGACGTACAATGACTTATATGTGACGGTAATGTTGGCACTAAATTGGTTTCCTCTTGTGATGACTAATTTAGTAAGCAGTAACGTTTTCAAAATGTTGTGTAACTAGAGACGTAAAAGCTGAAGGAATTATCCGGTCTGCCAATTTGTTATCCGGTGGACAAGTGATGTTAAGTAACCGCAAGAATATTTCCGGCATATAAGACGCCATTGCTTACTTTTTTGGTGGAGAAATACATTTGCGCGTAAAATAGAATAATCCATCTCGTTGGAAAGGAAAAGTTCGTCGCAGTTCTTATCGCATATCACAAAGCATTAATTTTATTAGAAGAAACGACAAATTAAACTTGATTGTTTAGGACTAGTACTGGCTATTGCCAGCTACCTGCTGTGATTGCTTTGTAGTACTATTAACCGCAGTATTACCGTTTAGAGTACTTTAATAAAAGTCACCTATTTAGTGTTTTCTGTTGGATTTGGGTGACGTCAACAGAGCTATTATATTCAGATGCCGGTTATAATTTCCCTCTACCAAAGAACAACCAAAGCCTGTAATGCATTAAGGTACACCTTAATATACCTTAGTAATATGTCTGTGACCCTATACCTACGCGTATAGTTAATGTACAGCCTCATTCATTCGATCACATTTACTTCGGTTCCGCTCAATAACGATCAACAAAGTACACGCTATACGACGTTAAAGAGTTTAAAGGATAAACGCATTCCACTATTTTATGTACATATCCTTCAGATTGCAATTCCTGCTGCTGAGAGCTGAAATTTCCCTCATATGGAAAGAGACAGATGAAAAGAAAGGAAGTTTAACGAAGTTGTAACTCTTCTGTGGCCCTAAAATGGATACAAAATCGGGAAAGAACCGTTATGCACACGAACTCAAACAGCGTTTTAGCGTACATCGCGAAAGTGTCGCAGAACGAAGTGGTCCTAAGAAACTCTGTCAAAGTGACAAGATTGTTTTAACTGGGCCGGAAGCTGAAGAGCTATATACAGTGCAACGAGCGGCAACTAAGGAAGTTATTGTCGTAACTCTAATAGTGAAAACGGTATCAGTGTGTGTTGGGGAACGCGGATGTAAGCGCTGTTCTTGTTGGGGTTAAGGGCATTAGGAAGTAGAGAATTTCAGCAGGGCACGTAGTGGAGAAAAGAAGCCTTCTGTTTTTGTCATAGAATCAAACGACCAAACCCAAATAGAAGGGAAGATGCGAGGCGATATTCAGAAGATTAGCTTGGTCCGTTAATCGACGTTCCTCTTACGTAATGCTTCAAATATGAAGACATAGGCAGCGTTGAGCATTCAGTTTGGTCGAGGCGGTGTTCCAATGTCAAACAGAAGAAATTTGTAAACAGTCATAATCAAAATGCGTGCTTACCCATAACTCCATAACTCCACCTTTCCCATAACTTCAGTAATAATGCGAAAGAATGTCTTGTACCTTGCACTCAAACGTCTACCCGATATTCAACTTACAAGGGTTTATAGCAGGATATTTTTGAGAAGTGAAAAATACACATGGTGGAGTCGAGCGAGGATGGTGACAATGATGATGATGATTGTGGAGGTCTTTACGACGGTAACAATAATGATACGGCATCACATAGCTTTGATCATGTGTGTTATTAAACATTACATCGACGACAGACTATGGCAGAGCGTTTAGGTGCCGGCCGAGCAACTGGTTTTCGAAATTATGCCAGTAATGGCCCAGCTTTGGGCCAATAATGGCTTAGGGATTTTCCTGAAGGTGTTTCACGTTTTGCATTAACCCTTGTGGCTGAAAACACGCTCACTGCGCGTTTAAACCTATTCCCTCTTGCTCACTGCTTCTCCTTTCAACGGGTTCTGTGAGGTGGCGCATTATTCGCACTATGTGATTCCTCGCAGATCTCTCAGTCAGTTTCGCGATTGCGAATATGTCCACAATTTTCTAAGGAGGTGGCCTATAGAATCAAGTGAGCAGTGGCTACAGAACGGAACATTACCTGCAACTATAGAAAATATTTTAGAATATTTTGAACATATAGAACCAGTAAACAAATGAACTTTATTACGCGCAGCAATAAACAGGGGTAGAACAAAAGATAGTAGTGCAACACTGCAACCAACGTTTCAAGAATGAGGTTGGTCTTAATCGTGTTCGTATTCATCGGGGCAAACATTGTCTCCTATAGGACGCGCAATCCCTTGTTCGACTGCAACGTGTCTTGCTCGAAATGCTACCTGCAGTCCGCAGTCGAGAAAAGAGGGGGGGGGGGGGGGGGGGATTTACTACGATGCTCGTCGTGTCTTCTCATCTTAATGCACACACAAAACCGTCACCGCAATTTACGCTTTGCAAAGCTATGACATGTAATTACCCCATGACCATGGGCCATAACAAATGGGTTTAACATTGCCAAGAATAGCATATCAACAGCTTATCTATCGTCCAGGTATTGTATCGAGAAATTTTTCGCTTTGACAACAGCTTCACTTCCCGTCTCTATTCATCTGATGTGTATTGCTATTGCGGGGGACAATGAACCACAACTCGCTCAAGTTAGCCTCCTTGCCTTAAGTCGGCACAAAGTCTGAACACAGCTTATCTTTTTGCAGGATAGTATACATTGGGATCGCAAGATGGCAAGTATACATAACAGTTCAACTTTACCAGCACCACTGACGGCAGGAACGAACAAAATAACGCTGGGCGAGTCCTAAGGCTCACTACATCCGAGCCTCCACATCAAGTGACTCCCGCAACCGAGGCCGGCCATAACCTATAGTTGTGTGTAACCACATGTTAGACGCATCAAGACAACTCTCCATCCACTGTCGTGATTGCGGGTGTATGTAGACACTGGAATGCCTAATAAGGTACCGCGATCTCATACAGACGCAAGGAAGTGTTACAGCATGATAGAGTAGTTGACGTGTATAGAGCAATGAAATGTTCTGGTACATGTTCTAGCACCTCCTCGATTGCGTTATGGGATCTCAATGTGGCTTTCTGACAAGCTTGATACACACTGTATACATCAGAGAACTTCAGCTCGTTGTGCTATCGGATGAGAATTCGTAACATCTGATGTCTGGTTGCAGACTAGGGCGGATTGTGGAAGTAATGTGGTGGGGTACATAACCTGCTAAAAACGTGTAAAAAGAGAAGAAAGCTAAACAGCTACATTACTGTGAAACTGGAGAAAGTGCGTAGCAACCAGAGAATCCCGTTGCGCGCCAGAGAAACCAAGTGGGAGAACTCGCGTGCTCGGCGAGGCGGTGGCGCCCTCTCTGGCGCGTCGCCGGCATCGGCGGGAAGCGTGATCACGCGACAGAAGGAGATGACGGTCGTTGACAAGGCGAACGCTAAAGTGTTATGCACTTAATGAATTCCCTTGGCAGCAACATATGACGTGTATTTTTCTTGTGCTTGTCAAAGGGGGGCTGTTGAATAAAGTAACTGGACATGCCTTTTCTGATTAAAAACCGGTGTTATGGTACAAGAGTCAGTCCCTTGATAAAGATCTCACGGACACCCGGCATTCAAAATCATAAAACGTCATCACCGCGCGAACCGAAAAGGCCTTGAGGTATTTCACTGGTTACCTGCATGCAGTGGCGCACCGACAGGGGCGGGGGGGGGGGGGTTGTAACAACCCCCCCCCCTGAGGCCGACCTAACCCCCTCCCACTCCGTAACTGCTCCTATGTCCTGGAAGAATGTGGCGCTAATGTCTCTGCAAAACGCCGAAAAATTAATAAAATAATATTCATCAGTGATGTTACTATTATTTGGCATTTTATTTACTTTTTTTTACACACGCAACAAATGTGTAATCGCATGCCCGGCACTTCGTGAAAAGTTGAACCCCCCCCCACCCCACACCTGGCAGAGATCCTGGGTGCGCTACTGCCTGCACGGCCAACGCTCGATTAATGGAAATAAGTATAAAGGCATGTGTAAATATAACTGCCCGGTCACGACAGCAAAAAAAGTCCATGCAGGGTTCCCATTTCGCTTTCTACGACAGGGCGTAAGGCAGCTTCGTCATGTGACACGTACTCTGTTGTTGTTTCTACTATCGACAGTAGCATTGTTTCTACTGTGCTTTGTGTAGGGTTAAGGCAAGCCGTATTAATTGCTAGTGATCGTCTCTCCGCATTACATCGACGAAAGCAGCGTATATGAGATCGAGTATAGGGTCCCCTGCTTACGACAGTCATAAACATCGCTGTCGGCCATTCCAATGCGAAATGAAAAGCAGCTCGTGAAAGCCAGTCTCAGCAATAACTGATGAAACAGTACGCACTGCTTGGTAGTAGTCCAACTGGAATGCCAAAACTTAGGGTTTGGGTCGAGTTGCCGAGGGTTTCGACTGCTTGGTTTATTTCCTAAGCAGAACATGATACCTTGCGTAAGCACTCCAAGTTTCCTAGCGGCAACGGACCTAATAGTGGTATAATCTTGTCTTGAAGAGCTGACGAGCATGCGTTATCAGCGTGTTAGCTGCTTACGATGCCGCTGTGACTTGGCAACCACTGAACTGTCACGTGGTGTCCTTTCTCGTATAACGTGTTGGATGAGATATCGAATCTAGGATGACGGATGTTCACGTGGTCACAGCACGGCTGATCGCATACACGGAAAGGTGATCGATTTCATTCCTGAAGCTCTAAGTCCTAAAACCACATGTGATTATGAGAGGCACCGTACCGGAGGGCTGCAAGTGCCAAAAGGCTGCCTTTGAGTCGCTAGATATTGACCGCAGTCGTGGAACGGCAGACAGGAGCGCGAAAACCGACAGAAGAGCACACCGAATACTGCCACTGTCAAGCTTGCACCTGAATGGGACCCGGCAACAAACTGCTGGGTTCCATGCAGGTGCACGCTACTATCTTTCGTCTGCCGACAGTGCAGTGAAAGCTCCTTCCTGACTGACCTGAGCGAACGCCTTTCACCACATAAGTGGTGCACTTCCGCATACGCACGTCCATTTATTGTAAGAAATTTCGCTCTCTCCTTTCTTTCAGCCATCCAGGTGCTTTCATACATCCAGGTGCTCTTCTGGCTGGCCTCCCTGTCTTATTCTTTTCGGTTCCCTTCACTAGAGAATGCGCTTGAACTCGCATGCCCTCGCACCCACCATGTGATCGCCCTCACGCGTCTACCTACGCTCACTCACCTATCTTCGTCACCCGCATTCATATGTGGGCATTCGTTAGACTCTTCTAGTACACCTGTACATAATCATCACCACCTAGGTTTCTTCATCATTTATTGTGGGTTGTGATATAGAGTTCGATCTGTGCCTTGGTGCGAACCGTTCTCTGTAGCTTCAAGGCTTAGTAAAACGGCGTTATTATCACAGCTTCAGAATATTAGTTTTCATTACACTAGCCCCCAACACGAGGCGCCCATTAGTGATTCCATTTTCCTCCACTCACTCTTACGAGGACATGCTCACGTTCACTAACGCTCACAAGCACTCACTATAACATTATTACACACGTCCGCTAAATCTCGTTGCATTGACACGACACTCAGTCTCGCTCACACCAACGCCCAATCACTCATCTTATATCAGGCTCGTGAAACCAGAGAGCAGAAAATGTGATTTAGTGTGCTCATGAGTGACTGTATGCCGACCTATGTTGCGTCATTTGTAATCGTCTCTGCTTTCCCTCCCAGTCTATCTTGTCGCTCGCTCTCGTCGATGTCAAGTCGATGTTGCAATGACAAAAATGGATGGAGCGTAAACCTCTTTATTTATTCGTGACGTACATTTCGAACTCGCCCGTCATGGGTGAGGTCACGGACGCCACGCCAGTAGAAATATTCCCACAGATATCTGGAGGCGTATAGGTTTCCCATTTGCCCGGAGAATAGAGAAAAAGAAGGAGGGGGAGGGGTGGGGGGTGGAGGACTAACTGTGAATTGATAGTAAAGGAGGTAACGTAAATAATTTTGTTCTCGTCAATATTCTCAAATTACTTTCCGCAAAGTTCATGGTCGGTATGTTCTTCTGCTAACCGGTTTGTCAGCAGTCTTGTATTTGAATACCTACATATGCCCATATATGACTATATATTTGCCTATGTATGCGGGTCATCGCAAAATGTGGAAGTTTGGGTGCGTACTTGGCGTTTAAAAAGTATGTACGCTTCGATATCGTGGTAATCACAAGCTATACCTTTTCCGGCACGTTGATTCTTCCTAAGCCCTTTATGAAAGAAGAGGAACCGTGACTCAACTGCGTGCATGCTTAGAAGTATCCTAGCTTCAACACTTGGTAACGATTAGGAGTGAGGATCAACGGGGAATAGCTCAGCAACGTGAAGCTAACAAACGGCATTATCATGTTCCGTAACTGAATAGCTGCGCAACAGAGCACACAGGACAGGATCATAGCCAAATAAGTGTACGCGTAAGCGTGTATGGTTGATTGCAAATATGCACAGGAAAAATGCACGCTCAAAAGGACCTGGTAAGAGAACGAGAAATCGTGATTGGCAGTGAGGCTCAAGAGTCGTTGCGAGTCTGTTTCATACTCACAAGAAAAAAAAAAAAAAAAACTGGTCATGAGAAGAAAACTGGAGCTCGTAATGCGCGTATTTTCATGTCATGTATGGCAGATCATTGCTATATTTAAGAAGTGCACAGTCATTCCATTCTACCGGCGCTAATAAATGGGTAAAACTTTATTTATTCGTCTATTTATTTAGACACCGGTGCCACTTATGTGTTGGCGTGCGAGAGGCGGCGTTACACAGTTCCTTATCGAAAAACAATTTAAAGAACATCCGAAAAAGAAAAGAAACAAACAAGCCTTATACAACAGTCAACCATGCAAAGCGCACGCTGTGGAACAAGGGTTCAGTGCAATAATAAAAAGAGTTACATTTGTTATACAATTTTATACAATTTTGAGTGTGCCGAGAGGATCTTCAATGGAAAGTCAACACAACGCAAACAAAATAAGATTTCAGAGGCAGATTGAGTAGGGGGTTGAGTTTAGTTGGGGGTTGCGTTGAGCTGGGTGTTGAGTTGAGTTGGTTAGTTGGTTGGGTGGTTGGTTGGTTGATTTATGGGGTTTTACGTCCCAAGACCACGATATGATTATGAGAGATACCGTAGTGGAGGGCTCCGGAAATTTCGACCATATGTGGTTCTTTACGTGCACTGACAACAAAGTATTTACACTTGTGCTTTATATATTTTGTGAAATCAACATAGAAACGATATCTCGAGCTGTGGAAGAACAAGGTTAGCTTTCGTGACATGGATTGCGCCGCCCGAAGACTTCATTTCCGGTACCCGAGCTTCGTGATGCATTAGGGGTGATGTGTTGAATAGACGTTAAAAGAAGGATAGAGATAATGTTAATGCACAGACACTTAGCGTTATAGGGTTTTTCTTAAGAGAGTAGCTATTATTCAAATTAAATGACCTTAGGCTGAACCATATTAGTTTAAGTTTTTCGGTGTTTGAACAGTCAGACAGGTAGTTGATGTTAGGTTGGATGATATTTCATTCGTATAGATAACGAGTAATAAGGGACCGAGAGCACAATCTTGTGGAACACCAAGGATAACAATACACAGCGTATAGGTGAGCAGTACCATTTGTAACCACAGGTGAACTGTTCGCGTAAGGACATACGGTTTCCAAGCAAAGACAGAGTTGAAGACTAAATTGAGTGACGACAGCTCCACATAAAAGCTAGTTCGATGACATGACACAAGGTTAACTATACTTTGCGAACTATTAGCCGCAGGATTACGGGATTCGTGCAGTCAATACGAAGACTTCTAGATACCACAAGATTTTTCAGAGCGGAGCTGTTATATGGCTGGCACTGACGACGTACAAGAGCGCGGTCTTGTGTCAGGCTATATATAAGAGGGAAAAGCCGAACACCTCTCACCTTTGACCTATACTACCCACACCCTTGCTCTCAGCCCACTACTACATGATGGCGATCATGTGAAGAGCAAATTGAATGAAATAAATCAAAAAGAAATCAAAAGAGAAAGAGGGAGAGAGACAGCCTTGTCTGTCTGCTGTCTCGGGTTATGCAACAGATAAAGGCGGACCTGCTCTTCTCGATTCACTGCCCACAACTTTGCCCTGAGCCCAACACTACTTTAGAGTGATAGTATAAGGTTGACACCCTTGCCACGTAAGTCACGATTAACAAAAGGAAGCACAGCTTCGCTGTTCCCACGGCTTTCAAAGCGTGAAACATGTTTGAACTTTTTTTATTTTAGATGTTATGCCTTCCCGAGTTTAACTCGATACGTCGCACGTATTTGTAGTATATAAGTCGGGAGTATTATACGAATGTTTGCGTTATGTTTTTCTTTTTTTCCTAAATGCACACTTAGACGTTCTGTTGAAGACACCATCAGAAGGCAGAATTGGATTGCAGGCTTAATTCTTCATTATAATGTTAGTTGAGTCCAAGCACTTCTTTCTCTCTTTCTTTCTTTCTTTCTTTCTTTCTTTCTTTCTTTCTTCTTTCTTTCTTTCTTTCTTTCTTTCTCAACAAGGACTGCAGGCCATGTGAAAGTAACTTGTTTCTGCTTTAGGGACAGCCCGGCCGTATAGTTCTTCACAGTGCTATATACCATGCATGGTGCAGGTGTGTTTAGTCGTTTCGATGCTTTGCACAGGCGCTTTTTCTGATTTTAGTGCTTCCTGGGCGGCTTTAATGTAGCAGAGCTTCGATGCGTTTTGTCCGAATGTCATTAATTGCAGTGAGCACGAAGTAGTGCCTTTAATTTCATCATTTTGCAGAAGGTCATCGTCTCCCAGAAAGCAAATATAGACGACGGAATGATGATCGGGCTTAGCGTATTTGTTTGAGATCGGCATTTTGCCGGAGTGCACGAAACTGGTTGAGCGAGTATGTGCCAGGCACATGCCAAGCAGCTCTTAGCATAGCATGGCCATGTATAGCCATATAGTATAGCAAGGCGGTGCGAAAGAAGTGAAGGTGAGGAGAAATGATGTGAGAGTAAGGACGAAGGAAAGAAAGAGGGGAGAGTGTAAAGCATGGCGTAGCCTATCACAGTTTAGTTTAGGAAGGGGATGAGGTAGAGAAGTGAAGGTGAGGACTCATGTAAGGGTGAGGAGAAGGGAAAGAAATGACAGGGCAAACCATAGCATAGCCATGTAGCAACGGGCGGCAAAGCGAAGTAAGGGCGAGGAGGAAAGGGAGAGAGACAGAGTGGAATATAGGAAGAGAAAGAAATACGAGAGACAGAAAGATATAAAGAAAGCAAGAAAGAAGGAAATTAACAAACAGAGAACTCAGCCTGCGTTCGCAGGGTGGTGGCGCTTGCTTGCCAGCTACGCTGTTTGCTCAGAGTGCGCAGGCGTGGAAATAACTTTTTTGATGTGCAGGTTGTCAACCATGGCACGCGCCTTGAAATGTGTGTCAGAGCCGCTAACCAAGAATGCCGGCAGCCGAGGCCGCGTGCATCTCGAATGCGAGTTAAGTCATCGTTTCGAGATAGAATTGTCGGTGCACTTAATTTTTCAGTTACGTCTAAGACACTTCCTTTGAATCCGAGACATACGGTTACGCTGGTGCGGCGCACCATGCTGAGGCGCGAGAGCACCCGCGATCAAACATGCTTACTTCGACAGGGTCCGTATGTAACATTTCGTATCTCATTTAAATCATGATTATCTGACGGCACTCAGTGTGTTCATTCCGTGATGCCCACCAGTTCAGTTTTGGCAATGACCGTAATCACGTGTCCTCGACGACTTACCCATTCCAATTGCCTCGAGTGCTCCCGGTTCCCAGAAGTCGCGTTGTGGACGACATGCGTCTTGGGAGGTGGTAATCCATTAAGTACCTCTGAGATGGCTCGATGCATTTTTGAGAAACGTCCCGTCGCTTGCAGCATGCGACGTTTCGATGCCACAACGGACCTGTTTTGAGAGAAAAATAAAGAACAACGAAATGACGTTGAAATTGTACTCGTATCATTGCAATCACGAATGTGCACTTTCACAACTGTCGGCTATCATTGTCAGATCAACGACAACAAAAGCTCAACGATGCCCTCCAAAGGAAAAGTGCAGATTAAGGCGTCAACATTTCCTCTATCTCTTGGATTAAAACTACATTTATGTCGCGTAGCCAAGGCTGGTAAAGAGAACGTGTTTCAAGTTTTACCGCAATAGAAGATTATTGCATCAAATTTTAACCACGACTGTCATTCAATTTGATGTCAGACTGCAGGATGAAGACCTCCCCAAGCGGTCTCTAATATCTGTCCAGCGATAACGCGACTCTATCCAGTTCCGTTTCTCAACAATAAACTATATCATTTTCCGTTCCGCCACAGCCCTTGCGCCAGGTCCCTAGCCAAAAAAGAAAAAAAAAAAGGGGGGGGGGGGGGCTAGGGGCAGGGAAGGGACCCTTCCAGAAATTTCTGTAGGGGCTTAGTGTTAATAACAAAGTGTCGCATATGCAAATATCAAAACAAATGTGAAACAAACAACTAGTCACATAAGAAAACTTCATGCACGTTCTTTATGCGTCATTCTGTATTCTTCACACTCTAGAAAAAGTAGTGCTACTTACTAACTTCGAGGTAGTAAATGCTTGTTACAACATTCATGACCTAAGCAGTAACTGCAGCTAGTAAACGACGAGGTAGTAGCGTTACTACCATGTCATTTACAACCTGCAGTTACTGCCTATAGGTAAAGGCAGTAACCGAAGTTAGTAACTTTACTACCATGGCACTCTTTTATCGGGCTTATTTTGATTCAGTCTATATTTGTAGTTTACGTCGCCGTATCAAGTCGACTGTATTGCAAAAGAATAGTATCAAATAAAAAATGAGCGGTAGGGCATTGTCCGGTGACACTGATAGGCGCGGACTAATTACATCGCGGTACACCAATTAACGATAGCAAATCACCTCATGTGAATAGCCCTGTAATACGCTGCACAGAAATGTTTAGGTGACAGCTTAGATAGAAACATGTTTTAACCAGAAACAACAGCACACACTAATGCACACACTACACAGATAAGGAGGAGGGGGAAGGAAGGGGAAAACAGAAAGGCAGGGAGGTTAACCAGGAAGGTGTCCGGTTGGCTACCCTACACTGGGGTAATGGGAAGGAGGAATAAAAAGATGGGAGAGAGAGAAGGAAGGGGAATAATGAAAAAGACGTTGTAGGACAAGTCCAACTGACAAAGGCGTTCGCGCAAACCGGTCTTCTTCAAAAAGCTACACAGATAAAAGCTTCTATGCGACATATGCCCTCACAGCAGCGTTAACGCTATATATGGTCATATACGTTGTGCCAGCGAGCAGAAGGGGATTTGGATAGGCTATCAATGTTTTGGATCGAGATTCATGACTGTTTGTTTTCATATACTTATGATTGATTGATTTGTGGGGTTTAACGTCCCAAAACCAGCTCTGATTATGAGAGACGCCGTAGTGGAGGTCTCCGGAAATTTCGACCACCTGGGGTTCTTTAACGTGCACTGACATCGCACAGCACACGGGCCTCAACATTTCGCCTCCATCGAAATGCAGCCGCCGCGGCCGGGATTCGATCCCGCGACCTCCATATACTTATGCAACGACCGTTGCATGGTACTCTTATTCCAACATAGCCAAATCAATTATAGTTTGTCTAAATTCGCGTACGCCTTAAACAATTGCAGCGTTATATAAGTGGAGGCAGTGGCGTTTACTCACCGTACGCATGTGGTGACAGTTACCAACCCTGACATTTACGACCTCTCGCATACTTCTAAGGTAGTAAACGACAAAAAAAAAGTGTAGTAATGGTGCCAGAATGGTAGTAACCACTCCCTTTAGTAGCCTTGTACTTCCTTTCCTTTTAAAGAGTGTACCTCTAAATGAACATGAAAAAGGAGTACGTAACCTTCCGGTGAAAAGACAGCGCATTGTTTTTCTATTTCATTGCGAGGAAAAGAAAGAAGACTTAAGTTGTGGAGGCTTTAGCATTAATATGATTGTCGTTTTTAAAATCGAGGGATATCTGCAGAATCAGGATAATACTTTATGGTGTAGCACGACTACGTCGGAGCCTTGACTGCACATTATTTATTTATTTATTTATTTATTTATTTATTTATTTATTTATTTATTTATTTATTTATTTATTCTCACTGTCAAAGGTGTTGCAAAGCAGGGTGGGAAAGACAAACAATGATTAACTTGCTGTCATTCCCGATAGCATATAGTCCGTAACCTCGTTAACTTTTCGTTGATGTATTACACCATTTCTCATTCGGCGACAGGCTTTCAGGGCGCCACCAAAGTGACCTGGCAAACTCTTATGTCTTCTGCATCTGAATGCACAGATGCGCCGCAATGCGTGCATGCGCAAGCACGCTCCTTTTTCTTCACATAAGTAAAGAAGGTAGTGTCAGAACTGTCCACAAGGAGCCAACAGGAAAAGAAGACAATGCTTAGAACGCACGCACATATGCATGTACGCACGCGTACGTTACACGCTGGCACTCGCACACACACATACAAACGCACGCACACTACATACATGTATAAATACGCAGAGAAAAAAATGCAAAAATAAAGACGAGTGCAGTGAGCACGTGATTCCACAAATCCGTGGGAGTCAAAAACTCTGCCTGCGTATTCTAACACCGTGGCCTGCGTTCCCTCTTTTTTTTTTTTTAACCTCTTTTGTTGAGGTCGCCTCTTTCTCTCAGAAGAAACTCGGCCTCCGTGAGGAAGTTTCGGCGAGCATGAAGCCACGAAGTCGGAGGGAACAGAGCGGGCCGACGTTGCACACATTTTTTTTTTTTTTCCGCACTAGTCAGCAAGGCCGGCAGGCTAGCGTGCTTCCCAGCAAAGTCAAAGCGTCGGTGCACTCCTTTCTTTTTATTTTTCTTTCTCTCGTTTTCCTCCCAGAAGCAGACTCGGCCGTCGTAGCCCGTTGACTCCCTTCGTCCCTGGGTCGGTCGGGCCGCGGGGAGGACGTGGCTGGAATATTTATTCATAAATTTAGCTCTCAAGCGCACCGCCATAAATATCTCGTCGGACGTCGCCCGGGATTTACGGGCCCAAACCCCTCGTCGTCGCCGTCCCCGCGCGCTCCCTCGCACAAGTCGGGTTATATAGCATACAGCTCGCAGAGCCAGAGCGCTCCGTCCCACGAGGCCGCGAATGCCGCAAAGAGCTAGCAGCAGCGGGCGAACGGGAAGCCCTGCACACCGGTCGTGGCGGCTCTATACCAGACCCGTGCTCAAGCGCGGAAGCCCACCCCCTCAACGCGCGAGCCGCGGCCTCTTAAAAAGCGCGCGAGCATTTCTTCAACGCGCGTCGCCGCTCCTTTCCTCGGTTCTACCTAAATACTTCGCTTTATCCCGTGGCTTCCGTGTCGCCCACGTAAAACACCGTAGCGGCACTGTCTTGTCTAGACTCTGGAGCATGCAGTGTTTATGTACACGGACGTGCCTGCATGCACCCGAAGGCGAGCATATCTAACGTGGCTGTGGCAGTGGGCGAGGAGGAGGTTGGAAAATAAAGGGGAAAGGGGGGGGGGAGCGATGAAAGTGAACATACAGGCAAGAATATATCCGCTACTCATATCCGCTACTTTTCCTTCTTATAGTACTCGTGATTGCACATCTGTACTGATGTTTGTTATAATGTATGGCGCATTTTTTATTACTGTTGTTGTAATGTGTTGTTTTCTATTAGGTCGAACTGCTCTGTGTAACCTTCGCCTTACTGTAATGCCTGAACGGTGCTGTGGGTACGAGGGTAATAAATAAATAAATAAATAAATAAATAAATAAATAAATAAATAAATAAATAAACACAGTGGAGCCGGACGTGTAAAAACCTTATTGTTCTGGAGTGGAGAAGAATAGCGCTAATTAAACGGGAGTATAGTGTTGAGCGTCGACAAAACGTTCGACTACGTGCGTGTCACGTGAGGTATATATAACTCCTGTTTTGAGTAAATAGGGAGCGTCAAAGGTGATGAGAAAACATAATGGCATATCTAAGTTTAACGTTCTCTTTTTAACCTACAGATGATCATCGCAATCGCCATACGCAGGCTTTAAAGTTTCTTTGTTTCTCTTTCAATTTTGCACAGGGGTTCTATCAAACGGCTGTTGCAGGCCATCGTCATTTTCGACACATCTGCTGCTTGTTATATGGCCTCACAAAGGGGACGAAAGCATTGTGGAAAGCACTGAGTGGTCCCCCTCTCTCCCGTCCCTCCACACCCCCCCCCCCTTTTTTTTTTCTCCAATTTTTGATTGCAGAGGGATAAGAGAGGAAAGGGGTATAGATATACAGCAGATCATTGTTGGTGAAAATTTAAGGCTTATAAACGCAAGCTTCGTTCTAGCACTACGCATCGTAAATATCTCATCGTAAATACAACAAGTATAATAAAGAAGAATATGGGCATTGCAAGGTATTTGTGGAACAGTGCAAGTAGGAAGGTAAGGGGGGGGGGGGGGGGCATCATTTTCAATGCATCAGAGCGACGACGGTAACACAGCTGCACGTAGTATGAGAAATTCTCACGCCGACAAAAATGCAGCCTCTATAAGGTCTGCATGCGAAACACACGCGAAGAACTGATACAAGAAACAGGACATACCTACAATTTCTATTTAATGTCCTACCATGCTCTTTAAATCGAGAGCGTTACGCATAATATGCTATTAATCCTGAAGCCGACAGGCTGTATTGACCAATGTTGAAAGGCGTGTACGAGACCTATATTTGGCACCAATATACAGAGAACCCCGAGGACGGCGATCGTCCTTGTGCCCTATCTTGTCTGCGTAATGTAAGCGCTGGTTAAAAATGCTGCACAATAGTATCTATCACGCGTGTACGCCTGCAGATGAGGTGACTTTCCAGTCGTCATTTCCTCTTGCTTTACATGTTTTCTATTCGCTTAGGATAATAATCGTGACATTTCGGTTGCCCTCCCTGCTGATCCTTCCGTTTCCGGTCGCTTACGTCGCACTGTATTAAGAGAATCAGGCCACTCTTCATTTACATAAAAGGAAGTGCTATTTCCCCGGTAAGCGTTAACTATATGGGAACAACGACCATTTGTGCTTGCTGTAACGTCTTGATAATTTTCGCATGCAAGGTGGTCTCCAAACCCAAAACCAAACCACGCTGCAGGTTCTTCGAGATTGTTCTTATTTCCAACAGCCTTCGCGGGTGTTTCGTGGATCCATGATATTAACCGACGAATTTACGCTTTCCGACTTCGGCAGTTATATATGTGGGCAACTTTGGCCAAGGTACTGTTTTCATTGTAATTTCTGATGTCTACCATGTACAGGAGGTCCCAACTAAATTTTCACTGCGAGACCGCTTGCTGTATATTGTCAAATAATTAAATTTGATTGACTGACTGGTTGATTGATTGATTGATTGATTGATTTATTGATTGATTGACATTCGCAAGCCGTCAGTGGCCTTCCACAAAGGCCTTCTTTATTGAGAAATGCTCTTTTCCTCTGCTCTCCGATGAAGCGTGAAGGACTTTCCAATGAACGTCTCTGAATACTGCACACAGGGGACGACACTGCAGTGATTACACACACTCACAGGCATCGCCGAGACCTCCGTCGCTTCGGCTGGCAAGCTCGGGCAAGGTCGTCGTCGTCATCGTCGTCGGCCCACAGCTGCAGACAAGCTGGCGCCGCTTCACGCTCGAGGTACAGGAGAGAAGGAAGAAGGTCGACATGGCCCGCCTCCTTCGTCACCGTGGTTGGCCGGGGGCGCGCACTGCGAGGCATCGTTCCCTTTGCGGCGTTCGATGCTCGCCTCGGCTAGACTCGAAAAATGTTCGTCAGCGTCATTCGCCTCCTGCGCAATCGCCAAAAATAAGAACAAGAGTGACACACGTTAGCACACACACAGCGAACTGCAACCAGAGGAGAGCGATCGCCTTCTCGGAATGTGTCGCATCGTGTCTCACCGCTTCCATGCTGAGATAGCAGGGAGCACCCTCCCCTGCCTCGCTGCCGCGTCTGGTATAGGCGAGACCCCCGAAGCAAGATGAATCGTCCACGACACTCGGCCGCCGTGGAGGGAGTCTTCGAGAAGACGCAGCGGCGGCTGCAAGAGACGCGCTGCAGCAGCTCGGCATTCGAGCCGGAACAGCCAGCCATCGACGGGGCGGTTTTCGTCTAGGTCAGGGAGGTGCACGTGCTGTCTGGTTCGCTGTTGCGCCCAAGACGCCGCTCGCTGCAAGGAAACGGCAGCTTGATAGATGCGTCCAGCATGGTTGCGCCGTGGGATACGCTTTCGCCGTGGTCCTTTTCGAGATGTATAAGACGAAGGCGCACGAAGTCGAAGAGGAAATCCACGGCTGTTCCTTACGCTGGTGACATTGGACGGCTGTGCGACGTCGCACGCTGGGAGGGCGAATAGAAAGAATGGGATGTTAATATTCGATCTTGCAAGAGAAAGCGAAACTCGGGATTTTTATCAGCGAACGAAGGGCCGCCCGGTGTGAGCTGCAGCATAAGCAGCGCTGTGGGTTTGCTCTTTCGCAGTCAATATCGGGGTGCTGTCCAGCTGTCTCGGCGACTCCGTTGACTCGGAGCTATCGATGTTGTAATTGATAGGACGGGAACCCTTCAAACAAAAACATCACAAATAATAAAACAGTAATGATGCAACGAGCGAAGCGTTGCATTCCGAGCCCACTTTTGTTTACTCGGTCCGAGCAGGACACGATATAGAGGACCTGCTGGACCGCGAGATGTTTTGGCGTGGAGATGTGCATAACTGTGTCCAGGCAATGACCGCCTCAGAATTTACATGCTGTGTGCTTAAGTTAAGAGTAGTGGCTACGTAATATTCAATTCCTCGAGCGAGATGATGCCTTTGAACGAGCTCGCGATGTGTAAAATCTAGTACCAATTTGGCTGTGATAAGCAGTTCCTGATTACACTCTCTAATCTGGCACATAAGGCATTTTGTTGCTTGTTTGCAATGTCAGACATGGAAGTTTACGCTCATGGCAAGCAATACGGGACAGTGTTATTGCCACAGATTGCTACATCATATATTTGGTGTACTATGTATTTTGTGTCAGCGTTAACCCGAACACTAAGAATATGGACTGTATGTCACTTTACGAGGGACCTAAAACTAAAGGGTCACAACGTATGTGAGCTTTTTTTTTTTTTTTGAAATTCAGGTTGGTATGGTATTATTATCGATAACTGATGAACACCTGCTCCTATACAAACGTGGCAAACCCAATTTTCTTCAGGTGAAAATATTAAGCCTGCTGTGCTTTATCATATCTTATGTCATCCCTCGAAATAATAACGAAGCTGACTAAAAGAACGGATTTTCGCCATCTAACGTACGCGAAAAGTAACCATAATCAACCAGTTAAAAAAAAAAAACATCTTGTTTGTAGGGATAGTAACAGGCCAGATTGTATTTCACTCCTAACAGGTGTTTGTGGAGCAGCATTGACACGCATAGTAATACAGGCTCCGAGAACCTTGCACCTTTGCATTATAACACTTCGTTGTTGTAGAGTGCGGCGTTTTGTGGTTTCTGATCGGGAGGCATTGCAAAATGCGCAGTGTGCTTCGTAGATTTTGTATAAAGCAAAATCTTACCGCCTGTGAAGCTTTTCTTTCTCTCTTTTTTACCCTTTGTAATCAGTGACTGTCTAATCTAAAACCCACTAACCACAGCTTAATCCCGTGAAAGATACTTGGCGTACATGCCACTCATAAATGTAATCGATGTGCATGACAAATGAGCTAGTTCAGTAAGCTTGGAACATGGGCACAAACCAACGGCCACTGTTAGTACCTTTAGCATTCTCAATATTCTCGAGTCAATTAGGCTAATATTTGGAATAACCCAGTTGCAGTTCTGTCATCCCGTGATAAACCTTTAATTCAACTTTCGTGTGCCCTTTGGCGCAAGCCTTGACAAATAAAGGTCTTATTCTTGAAGATATGGGCACGCAGTATTACCAGCATATTGCAGAATGTAACGAGTGCTTAATACCGTTGTTATGTGGAGCCAAGATACGCGCACGCTTCTCCAATGTGCCGTATACACTGCTAGAAATCTTACCTCCCCCTCCCCGCTATAGTCCTTCAGCTTACACCAATATATGGCACCTCGTCCTCGGCCACTCGTTTCTGTCGTCGTATACATTCTCCCACAATAGATATTCAATAAGCGTGCCCGCGTAAAGCGTTCTTCAACGCAGAGTCGAAAAGCCTGTCGCGAACCCCTCCCCGGCCAAGCTCTGGTTTCCCCCGACACGACGCTGCAAGCTCAGCTCGCTGAAGGCGCGGCTCGTTTTGTTTGTGGCACAGAAGGAAGATTCAGGGCGCTTTAAACAGCCATAACCTTCGAAAAGATGTTGTCGCCGCCGCCGCTTTGTGCTGGGCCGTCGTCTATGTCTACACAGCGTGAATAGCCGTAGTCGAAGCCATCCGACACCCCCGATTTGCCTGGCCGGTCGGGGATGTTCTCGGCGACTCCGCCACCCTAAGGACGGCCAGTGTTCTGAGGGCACAGCTTCCTTTGCGGCCCTTGCCTGCGTCGTACACGGTCGAGCGATCGCATAAGCGCGCGTCCCTCCTTGAGCCGATGTCGCCGAAGTCACCGATCCCCTTCGTTCGATGTGAGCGAGGAAATCCCCGCGTTGTAGAGGCGGAAGTCGGCAGTGGGCAACAATGGTTCTCGTGAAAGGAGAGGCGACGCGTTTTGCGAAGGATGCTTGCCCTTCCGAGGACAACCCGACTGATTTACAGCGCCCACGGGAACCCACGCTGCGCTTTGAAGCGCTGCGGCGCAGTCTGCTTGCTGCGCCGGGGAGAAAAAGTCGGTTAGAGAAAGCTTTCGCTGCTGCATGCTATGTGCTTACGCTGCATGTCTGGAAGAGATCGGGGCAGGGCTGGCAGGTGGCGCAGCTCGAGTCGTGCTTCTGAAAAGAAAAAGGAAAAGTGGCTGCCTTCGAAGGACGAGGGTGGGAGAAATTCGGCCGTGAGGTCCTGAAACGGAAAGTTCAATAACGCATGAGAACATACAAGAAGCAGAAGTCTAGTTTAAGATTAATGACGAGTTCATGGTGGAGTGAGGATTTCAGGATGAGCGTGCGAACGTGATTAGGAGTTCATGTTGTACACCAAAACTTCATGACGAGTAATATTAGAACGACTTATCAAAATTGCTGGAACGTGCTCTAGGCTATTAGCGTGTGATTAACGCTCGGCAGATTAGTATTTGTAGTCTCATGTCACGAGTCAACAAATTACTGTCGCGTTTTGGGCGTGTTGGTATTGCATACTTGAAGGTTTTAGCGCACGAAAAACACGGACTGAGAAAGACGGCTGAGTGTGCCACGCAGTAGCGCACCTAGGATCTCTGCCAGGGGGGGGGGTTCAATTTTTCACGAAGGGCCGGGCACGCGATTACACAGTTGTTGCGTGTGTAAAAAACAGTAAATAAGATGCCAAATAATAGTAACATCAATGATGATGATTATTTTATTATTTTTTCGGCGTTTTGGAGAGACATTAGCGCCACATTCTTCTAGGACATAGGAGCAGTTATGGACTGGGAGGGGGGTTAGGTCGGCCTCATGGGGGGGGGGGGGGGGGGTTACAACCCCCGAACCCCCCCCCCCCCCCCCCCGTCGGTGCGCCACTGGTGCCACGTCTTTCTCGGTGTTTTTCGTGCGCTAAAACCTTCAAGTCAACAAATTACATGATACATGTGGTCGGAATGATACTCTGCATGCACGGCGTTTAAGTATATCATTTAAGCGTCGGTATTTGCATGCGTATGTGCATGTTGCGTAGTGCAGAGACTGTGGCAGGAAATATTCGGCGCTTGTGTAGAGGGCTCTGCGTACCCAACTGGCACCTGCAACCACAGGGTGAATGCGAGTGTTTGTGCAAGGAAATTGCAGTAACATCAGTGGTCATGTATGGCCTTACAAACGACTTTCTTTGGTTTCCCGGAAGCAATTCAACATGGCCTTCTCTGACATGTTATTGTTGTCCTTGAATACCTGAACGTCGAAGCTGTACAAGTTGCTGACCTCCGTTTTAGCCATTGGCTCATCTCTCGTGACGTGCGAGCACTCAAATGCTGCGAGGCTTGTGGTGAGAGTGGCAGACGTCAGAGGAGCGTATATACATGTATCGCTTGTACATGTCCACGTACCCACACTTTTCCTTCAAATAATATAACCAAACTGTGTTGTGTGGGAAACCCAGCTTTTTCAAACGTAATGCACTGAATCTATCCTCGAGCAGTGCATGGTTGTAGCAAGCAACCAGAAGAATAGGAGTCGATGTAGACAAAACTACAGGTCTCTTTTATACCCTTGAAATGACTCCATTTTCACTATGTAAACAATGCATTTTTATGTATGAGCTATAGGAAATGAAATATGCTATAATGAACATTATTACAAAATCACCGGATGTGTGCACACATATACAGGTACACAAGTGTCTCTCACCTGCAATATGCCATCACTAGATCGTTTATTTACTTGTTATTTTCTTTGTACTTTTACAATACACTACTGCGTCAATCTGGGAGCACCTTCCAGCGCTATGTAATGTACGAATTGCCATCTCTTGATTCCTTCCTGCAATGCCATATTTTTTCTCAGAGAGTTTATTTTGCAGTGTGGTTGATGCGTCTTTCACAAGCTTTCCTGCGCCTTGCGCACGGTATATATAGCTGAACTGATCTGCCACATCACTGGGACAAAGGAAACTATAGGCGACGAACCCATCAATGTCATTCGATTGAGTTTTATCGCAGCAGTAAATTTTCCTTTCTCACTATCACGAGCCTCCAGAATGTCGCCAGCCTAAGAATACTTACATTCCCTTCATTTGACTTTTTAATGACTAATGCCCGAATTCGTAAACCTCACTTATCCTTATCTGTTATTTGACTTATCGTCATTGTTCCATAACTGAGCTTTAGAAAGAGATTATCCGAGTTATGTGGCGTAATTTATAGTTGAACATATCGGTAGAGCAGCGCAAAAGGGAGAAAGCGCCGTCCGGTGTCTTTATTGCTTTTGTCCTTTCTTTTCCAACTCGCCCAAACCAACTCGCCAGCTCGCCCAAACTTCGATCCTTCTGCACTAATTTATAGTTTTTTTGCCGCGCCTACATTTCAATGCTAGCGCCCTTCACGGGTCCTTAAAGGCACATGGAAAACAAGGAAAGCTAAGGATAGCGCGACTGATTTGATTTCTGGGGGTTTACGTCCCAAAACCACGATATGATTACAAGAGACGCCGTGGTGGGGGGCTCCGGAAACTTCGACCATCTGGGGTTCCTTAACGTCCACTGACATGGCACAGTACACCGCGTGCATCAACATTTCGCCTCCACCGAAAGGATGAAGACAACGTAGATTTTTAAATACGGGCCTTAGATGCACTAGACATATCACCTTACGTAATGTGTAATGTCAAGGCAGATTCCTGCAGAGCAGAGTAATTATTCTCGTGTATTATGTTACACCTTTCAGCCGTTTTGTGTTAGAGTATTTGTAAGTTGGAGTGTAAATTTTCGCTTTGTTCGTGCAGACATCCACGAAGTCAAGCGATCCGGCGTTGTTGGAGCGTCTGAGGGTTGATCTTCGACGATCCATGCTGCTGCCACGTGCCACTTGGTTCCAGTGCCTTCGCCGCTGTTGGGTCTTCAGAGCCTTCTTTGCCGAGAAGAAGCATACCTTCCCACCAATGCCTCGTCGAAAGAGACTGGCGGAATGAGTCACACGTGTAATTTGAATGGCCACAGTCGATACATGTTTGTATTCTGTAATTGGTTCCTTTGTGCACACCTGATGTTCTGTTAGCAGTGTGTGAATAGTTCGTAGGTTCACGTAGACAGGTCCCGTGATTAAAATGACACAGTGTGAACGCGAATTGCCCTAAGGCAGATTTTGTTTACCATATCGCTAATAAAAAAAAAAAAGATCTCAGAGACCAAGTGGGCTGTTTTGTCAATAAAGACACAGTTACAGAGTTCGACAAATTCGACACATTTGCGCCCAATTTGTTTTGCGGCTTTTATAGCTACTCGAAATAAAAATTCCAGCATTTAACTTCGGTGTCCAGCTATGTCATGAACTCATTCTCAGTTTGGCAATGCTTTCTGCGTGGAAGCCATCAGAAAAATGTATTTAGCTAACATTTCGCACTGTTCTGTCCAGACAATTTGAAGATTTAGCAACATTGCAACGGGGATATCCTATAAAACCTATTAATATTTTTATTACGGCAAAAACAACGATATGTTAACACGTCCTGGCGGCGTACCTGGTTTGGCCGCATTATACAGTGTGCATCTCAAGCAGACAAAGATTACGAAGGAATAACGACACATTTAACGTTGCCTCATTTGTTCTCGCCTGATCGCATGGCATATTGTGTCACGAATGAATGGTTGCGGATGGGTTATTTAGTGTGACGCTATGGAGAGGCCTGTTTTACTTCTGGCAAATGTAAAAATATGAAATGAAATTGCACCGTGTTCCAGTGATCGACACCACCATGAACAGGAGGTATTCTATTAGTAGGCGACGTGACACGGGAGCCCGGCAGAAAAACATGCTCAAGAACTATGTTTCGGGATGTCACTCGTGAATTTGCGAAGTGCACGCTCCATATACCCAACTGTTTCCGACAGTCGTTGTTGTATAAGAACACGAAACACACGAATGTATTATACGACGTCACTGCAGCCTTTGCCATGTTCAATTTTCATCCGTTACCCTGGTGATAAATCGCTTCTTTGATATCAGACTTAGTCCTCATTTTTTAATACACAGTTCTCAACGTATCGTCCTTCGTAGAGTTTCGTAGTTTATATTTCATTGCCTTTATTTTGTTAGAAACAACTTAATGAGCAAACAGACAATGAAGCCAAGGAAAGCACTTTCCTTGGCTTCATTGTCTGTTTGCTCATTAAGTTGTTTCTAACAAAATAAAGAACGAGCCCTTGACCCCTTCCCTTTCGTTATTGCCTTTATTTTGTAATTTTGTAAGGTGAATGGGAGGTGCTGGGCGAGAAACTACAGTGTCTCTGGGTATACTCGTGCCACTAATGATGTCCTCCTCCTTCGGTTTTCCTGTCCCTTCCCCTGAAGTACAATCCCGGCTATACCCATGTTTGTGACCAAAAGATAGACGACGTTCATTAGGAAGTCACCATTTTAGCCGCGAAGCAACAGTACACAACCTGGCCTCCACTGGAGAAACACGCCGTTCCAGGTGCTTGCAAACAGCCCAAGGCCATGTACAAGCGCCGTAAAAAAGAGGGGGCGCCTATTTTTGGACATAACGCCCACGGATTGTAAATGTGTGAGAGTTTTCTTAAAGCACAAAATCACCTAACAAACGACGCACCAACATTTCTGCTCCTTGTTTGGGACACCTGAGCGGCGTTTATTTAAGGCGCCCTGGATGGCTTTATCGCTGCATCTGTCCTGAGAAAGAGAGAGTGGGGGTGGGGAGAAGAGACAGCTCTACAAGCCAAACTGCATCACCTTTCCTGCCGCAGGCGCCGGCGCATGGTAACGCTTACGTAAAAGCCCGAAAGCTTCGCACAATGCTAGTATTCAGCTACCACCTTTCCACTTCCATAGCTCGCCTTCCTTCATTACACAATTCCAGGAGCGCCTCCGAGCGCGCTGCTTGAAGGCGACAGAGAATCGATGGCGTTCTCGGTATCCTCAGCAGTATACTGTTCACGGGCAGTTTACTGCCACACAGGTAGCGATTGAGAACAAAGATGCCGACGAAGAACTTTTCAGCAAGCCACGCCAAGGATGACGCGGGTCGACTCTATAAGAAAGGAAAAGCGAAAAGAGAAGAAAGCCTCTAACAAGGACTCCCGATAGGATAGCCAAGATTACTGAATGCGTCTGGGTATCAGTCAAGGCGAGCTGATATGTGATGATAGGCAATAGGCCGTGCAGGCGGACAGAAACAAAATGATGATTTAAGAGAACACATCAGGCACGGACGCGTTCCAAGTAATCATGCGAGCAAGAACGTTCACTCAAACACCTGTCTCAATTCTTTTGGAGAGTTACACATGAAGTCAAAGAAAGAAAGCGGGAAGCAGGGAGGCACTAAAGTTATATTTGCCTCGCGACGATTTAATTAGGGTAGTATATTTTAAACATTAGAGGCGATCGTATAGCGACTGAAAGCAGTCATTTGTTACGTTCAAGTCAACGTCATCGATTAACACAACGATTTCTGGGCTTCAAAACTTGTAGCGTTCGAGGTACTCTCAGCACTGGCATAGCTATAACAAAAGAAAGGTGAAGGAAAACATATCAAGGGGGCCGACTGGTCAATGCTCATTAAAAACTCATTAGTGCTTCATATGCCCCTGATTTGTTATACAAAGGAGGGGCACCATGTCTTTTTTTTTTTATTTGAAGGTGTGTGCACTTTTAAAGTTTTACAGACCACACATGAGCAGGAGAGGAGGAACACGACAAAGACGTTGACTCGCAACTTGTAAACCTGTAGCCTTCCAAACATGAATTACCTCCAAGTCGCTTAAATTTCCTTTCTATTACAGCTGATGGAACCATGTGATTTTCTGATTAACGCGTAGGCCTAATTGCTAGTACGACGGCTGCAGATATTCGAAAAGAGCAGAACAACATTGTCGAATATTGCTACATTGCTAAAATAGGAAACGCAAATAACGTGATCGTTACGCATCAGGATAATGCTGCGAAGCGAGTATTGTCGATTAAGATTAGTCGGTATCAGCATCCCTACAAACTTTTCGCACAAAAAAAAAGAAATCCCCTATTGTGTACAAGCGTGTTTCACTCAGGAGGGGGTGCTGATCCGTCTAGGACAAGCAAAATAAAAGAAAAGCTATTGAAACAGAATTTGAAGAATGGAGATAATTTGCAATCAAAATTATTTCAGAGCTGCAGCGAGACTTATCCAAGCGGCAGAGCGTTAAACAGATATGATCTATGCACGTATGCAAGGCACGTACGCAATACCTGAATTGCAGTGATTGTGCTTTCTTGCTACAGTTTCAACTATTTAGTGATCGTCTTTCTTTCATTTGTCACGGCGGTAGAAATACACAACCGTAGTCACAGATCACGGCCGACACCTTCTTTCCTTGCAGGTTCGTAACTTTTGTCATAGTATATAGATATTTTCTGCCTCTTCGCATCACACCTCCTAACTCAATGTACCAAACTTTAAACTGAAACTTTCCCAAGAAACGCCAGTCCACTGTTACATAACGGAAACGAAAACATGGACACGAAATCTACGAAAGGGAATGTGCATGGAGGGGGCAGTAGAGATCCCCGGAGGGTTCGCGAAAGATCACGCGCGGATCTCTGAATTCCTTTCAAAAAGGAATGCACGCAAGAAAACTCAAAATGATGCCGAGTTACGACGAAGATAACCGAATTCAAAAGCAAACGACCATGGGGGCGCATAACAACGCAATGAAAAGCGACGGGACCCAAGCAACAACAACAACAACCAACCAAACAACAAAGTAAAGTATCCACAAGAAGAAAAAGAACGAAAATCTAAAAGAAAACAAGAAAAATCAATGAAGCCCACGAGCCGCGCCGTGCTCGTTAAACTTTTACGACCCATCCGAGTGTAATGCTTAGAGGCTCGCGCACGGCGGCCACTCGCGCCGTACACAAAGGAGGACGAAAGAGCGAGGTAGGGGGGAAGGTTACAGAAAGAAACTGCGTCGGACAACACCCCATGCCCCCTTCTCACGTAAGACTAGACCGGACCCTCGGGGCTGTTTTTGTTGAAGCCGTACAGTGTCTTCGCGTAAGGTGACGCCAAGATTCCTGAGCTTTTTTTTTTCTTTTCATCAAGGCTATTCGCGAAAAGATCTCGCAATCCCCTCTTCGACCTCCTCCTGTGTTCTCAGTACTGCACCGGTACTCAACGGGAAAGGGAGAACCCCCTCCCAACTAGCCGCGACACCTACGGTTGATTGACAGATGTCAAGCCTCTTCGGGGACTAGATTGACATGCCGTCATCCTTTCAAGCGGTTCGACCTTATTCTCAACTCCCTCTCCCTCGTTTCTCTGACCTCTCGTTACGTCACTAGCACCTGCCTTATTCAATAATTCAATAAAGGGATCGTCCTCGTAAGTGACGTTGTCACTCAATGTCACAGTGTTCCTCCCTCTCAAGCATTAGTTTTTACGACATGTCACCCACACTCATCCTCTCTCTTCCTGTCGTGTTTTTATTACACATGTCACGTGGACAGGTTTTATGGCAGTACGTCTTCGTCCCTGTCCGCCCCCCTGCCATCGGGAACAGTGGAAGATTCTAATATGGCGGATGAGGCATGTTCCAGGAAAGCAGCGTGACGTTAATGTTTGACAAGACTGATAGTTGCGTAACGATTACGTATCGCTCATCAAATGTGCTCTGTCTACGCTGACGGGTTAATCGGCACTATATACTGGAAGCAGAATTGTGGATCCTACAGTCGAAGGGTGATTTGTGAGCGTTTTCGCTGCCGATTCTGACGTCAACGTGCTGTACTACCATGTGGAGTGTCGTCGAGTGCCGTATGTGAATGAACAAGCAGTCTGAGATCAACTAGTGGATTTGCGAGGAATATGCGCATTGGATTGAGGACAAGCGGACATGAAAGGTGAGTGCGTGCAAATAGCATGCGTGGTCCATATTTCACCTGACGTCTGCGCAATGTTCGACGGTGACTTATTAATATTTATTTTGTATGCATGCTAGTTTTCGCCGCTCAAATTAATTGTCTTAACTTGCAGACGTACAGCGCAACCTTATAATATTAGTCTGCAAGCTTTCGATTGACTTGTAAACATAGGTTCTCGAAAATGTGAACACTATCCAAAATTTTCGATATGAATATAATGATTCGCTATTAACTATACTTACTCAGACCCATACTATTGTTATTACGCATAACGGCGCCATTGAAATGAGCAATTATTTGTCGATGTTAGGACTAAATATACACACGAATTATATTCGTCAGGCTACACTCACTATAGTAACTATAGAAACTGCAGATTTTATTTTTCAATAAAGGACAACGCATTGAATTTCATCGAAATTCCCCGAATACGCCGCTACAGCGCAACGTCATGAATGGTAGCGTAAGCTCTTTCAAGGAAGCAAATTATTTGTTTATTAATTAGTCTAATTAATTAATTGCCACCAAATTTCCATCCGCTTTAAAACGTCAATTTTCGCTGTCCTGCTTCGCTGAGAAACGCACTGAGAAATCTGCATTACATAAAAGCGCGATACTTCAAAAAAATCTGCTTGATCCATGCTGTTTAGATATTTAGTGAGAGCGAGATATTCGTGTACAAACGTTGTGTCCAGTACGCTCAAATGCGCATTCTGATTTTTCACAAACAAAACGCATATATTGTCATCAAATAAAGCGTACCAATTCGCGTTCAATTAGAGCGAACAATCGCATAAACATACATTACAGCTAAGCATTGCACTGACAATTTTAGCCACCATGCGCACATCTGCGTGGAGCATTCAAATCCATGTCGCCTCACTTGGAAGTGGCGGGAGAACGCTGCACGACATGTCGTATATCACCCGTATGAAGATATAGTACAATATTTTACAAACGTATACTTCAATAAACTTTCTCACAAAATTGTTACGAAAGACTCCACTAGTCGCGTCATAGCCTACGTTAACCGTTAAAAATGTGCCACTTCCCGTACAAATTTAATTTGCATCGGGGGAAAAAAAAAGGTACCATGAGCTTTGCCAGGCGTAAATAACCGAAGTCCTTAACCGCAATAAGTGAGAGGCGTCCACGCAATTACAGATATAATAATAAATACCAATAACAGTAACAATAGCAGTAATAACAATAATCCACAGTGACACAGGTGCTTTTAAAAGCTTAAATAGTGCATAGGTACCTTTACGTTGAATCTCGAATGATTGATGGCGTGTGCATCGTCGCCGTCCTTTCGTCGTCACGTGTCGCCTCTTTGTTAGAGCTGATGATGACTGTAAAGATACTTAGATCGGGCGGAGCTAAACACTGCGGTAAAGGACTGTAAAACGTACTCATTTATTCTAATTGCTGATTGTTGATTAAATTTAGTGCTAGGTTATTACACGGTATTTGAAACATATGTACGAAGACGCGCACGCGTTTGGTGTCACAAGCAGGGCAGGATGCATCGGGAAGGGCGGTAATTATTTCTTATACAGGAACAGGAGAAAACCCTACTTTATCTTTTTTCTTCCTTGAAAAACGACTAGGCCCCTCATTATGGACCGTAAACACACAATCTTGCAGCAATAAAATTAAAGCTATTTTTCAAAGACCAACCAAAAGCTAGCAACTTCGCCGTATGAAAAGCTTGCGAGTGTAAGCAATAGTTACGTTCAAGCGAGTTAACCCTCTCATTTCTCGTAGATCACAGCAAGACAGAAAGGCAACATTAACATACGATAATGACGACAAAATAAACGTTGACCTTTAGAAAAAAAGAAAAGAGGGCGCTTATCAGTTCGCATTCTTCAAAATAAAGCGTCGCACTTTAACTGCAAGTGGCAAGTCACGGTACGAAAAAATATAAGAAAAAGAAAATGCTCACAGGAAGAGGGAGAAAGGATATGGGGGCAAAAGGATGAAAAGTTGAGCAACCGTCGGAATATTAAGAATAATGTCCATTCCCCAAACCGCAACAAACCAGTCCGCCAACGAAACTCCATACGCTGCCAAACATTCTTTCGCATTCAAGGCTCGTGAGTTTTATTTAAATTTTTATTTTCTTGCTTCTGCATTTCCAAAAGCACGCACGCGTGAACACACCGGTCTACAAACAGACGCGCGCGATACCGCTTGCACTGTATGCACCTATACTAAAGCACGCACGCACGCACGCACGCACGCAGACGCACACACACAGAGACGCACTTGCTGCAGCGGCGAACCGGAAAGTGTAACGGCGCTCGGGGGAACCATAGCATTTCGTCTTCTCCCTGCACAGTGCGGTGCTTGCCCTGTCTGCCCGGTCAAGCCGTGGGCCCAGGGCGAGAGCTCGGCCGAGAAAGAAACATGCGAGACGTGCAGCCCTGCGCGTAGCATAGCGGTGGGAAAACTATATACGACGCTCGCGCGTCGTCTGTTATTCCAAAACGCAGCAGTATTCGCCCCCTCCCGCGGACTCCTTGAACAATTGATTATTCTGGCCCCGGCGTTGGCCATTATTTTAAATTAAAGTCCACGAAAGTAAACATTCGCGGAGTATGAGGCGGACCTCTTCGTCGTTTAACTCGTAGGTTGGGAATGCGCTGTGTACAGGCTTGTGGCTCTCTCTCCCTCAGAGGAGGAGAAGGAGAGACAGGAAAGGTACACTAGACGCGCGTTCGGTTCGCTAACCTACATTATTTAATCAAAGTTAATAAATTAATATAACTTCTACGACCTTCTATTTCAATCAACCAAATGAACAAGCAGAGTTTCGTAAAGGGTGTTATATCTTACCGATACTTATCTATACGGGGTCGAAACATGGAGGCTCACTAAAAAGGACTGAACTTCTGAGGTCGAGGCAGCGAGAAATCTACCGAAAAATCATAGGTTTATAATGTCAAGGGACAAGAAGAGATGGGAGGGGTCGGCTGAAAGTTACAGGTAGGCAGATGAAATGGAGTTCAGGGGGTTAACGTCGCAGTTAGCACAGAATTGGTTTAATTGGAGAACCATGGGGATAGTCCTCTGCCCTGCAGTGCGTACACGCTGCTGGTGATAACTGTTCGTTAATCAGGTCATGGGTAAAGTGAAAGAGACGGACGGCAAGCGATAGGCCTTTGGTTCAGATTCACGAGTTAAAATAATTTGGTCTGATTTCGTGCTGTATAGTGACTCTTGGAATGTGCAGTCAACTGGATGGCCTTTTCACTGAAGTGTACATTATGGCTGACACAATGCTGAGACGTGCGCGCGTCTTTATTAAAAACGACCGTGCATACCGGCTGGTACAGGAGAGTTGTATTCTTATTGCTTTCGTAAGGATATTTCTTCAAGATTATTTGGTCCGATACGGTTACATCGGAGTGAAAAAAAAAAAAAAAGGCATTGCACAAAGGTAAGGAAGTTCGTACTCAGGATTGCTTCAATACTGATTGAAACATATTCAGGCAGAACGCGACCAACCACCTTCCATGGGTGACCATGGCCACCCATGGAAGCACTATATAGATGAATACCAGCACTATATAGATGAATGAAGCATTTTTCTGCACAACTCACACGCACTCACACTCACACTGGCTTCGCACAGCGAAACGAATTAAGGAAGAAAAATTGGAGCTTTGCAGAGAGCATCCTGAAGGAGACCTTATGCCACAAATTAGAAAAAAAAAAAACAGTTATAGATACTTTTTTTATTACCCACCGTATACGCACAGCCATTGGATACGGTACGTCACACCACATATATCCGAAGGGTGTCCGATACAGCACGAGTATTTACGCAGAAAATAGAAAAGTATAGCGCCTTCAATGGCACTTAACAGAAACGTTGTAAAACTGCGCAGAAAGCAAGGGATATGTCCTGTATTAAGTGTACATTGCGCCATATTTGGCGATGTTTGAACAAACGCAGATCATCCTTAAAACACATAAAGCACCTTAATACTCATTTATAATGAATAGTCCATCACGAACCAAGCAGATCAATTCCTTAATGCTTGCGTTAGATGTCACTGCAATAGATTACGTAAGCTGTATATTGCTTGACAATATTGCACAGCCGTTACCTTTGGTGTTCCTCAGTGTCCCGGTGTATACTTCCAAATGTGTTAACGAAATTTGAAGCTTCCAGGCAGAGCGAGAAACCACTGAAATTCCGGTTTAGCATAGTAAAATGCTTGATGCTGTAACGACAATTCGGCGGACTTACTTATATGAGCCCCCAGATACGGTGCGTGTCTGTTCTCCCTTTGTTTTTTTTTGTTTGTTGTTTTAAGAAATATACGGAGAATGCTTGCTCGCTGTACTGCGAGAAATAGTTGCAACATCAACTTCATGTTTGGCGTATAGCTGGATTATACTTTATGGGAGCAAATACAAAAATTGAGAACGGGGAATTAATAATGACCATCGTGGCAAAGTGCCGACGCGTTGCACCATTCACTCTATTCGCATGAATTGCTGGTGTCCTGCGAGCGCAAAATGAGGCGCTGACGTAACATTTCTAAATATTGGCGGAGGGGTGGGGTGGTCGCATTAATTGCACTAATTGGACAAATGCAGTATATTAAGGAAATGTAACATTTAATTACGACCACTATCAAGAACTATTCATCTGCCGTGAATGCTTGCCCGATACGTTCTTTCACTTCCTGCTTCTGAAGGTGCATGTATTGTCTTCTTCGTTCGCTGCGTCATGTTCCAAACGTTCTCGACAGCTAAAGAAAAACGCTTTCGCCAACTTGTCTCTGTGCGTCTGTTAGCTACGTGAATTCCCTGAATCAGATATGCATGACCAAATACTGAGGACTTTGTGCTCCTGATACGTGTATTGGCTTTTTGGCTCAAGCTAACGTTCACGCATCTGGCTCCTACACCACACCAATGATACGTTCGCCCAGGTGGCACGCAGGCAACGTCAGGAAGTGGCGGCTTGGCTACACACTTCAAGGCCAGCCAAAGGCTCGCGTTTACGGCCGTGTTTTGACATAGCGCCTGGCCATGCACGTATACGCGCAAGTCAGCGCCTGTTTCTTTTCGAAAGCGACGAGCTGCAATCAGCACGCTTAATCTCAGAAGCAGCGTTTAGCTCTCGCTCTGCACAACATTGGAGGGGCGCTTCTGCATGCTTCAACATACCCTAATTCAACCAACCTCTCAGCTTAAACTTAATTATCTTTTCGTAAACAACCGATCCCACATAGCGCGTGGACAGAGGACAAGCACGAGGCTTTGTGTGTGCCATAGTTTTCACGCTGATAACCAAGCATTGCCCCCTCTTACTATACCTCATACTCCTGTAAGACCACCTTACTCGCGCTGCTCCATCTGATGGTCGAGAGTTCGTGTGTTCTCTCAACGAGCGGCCACGCGCTTCGATGCACGCATCCCGCAGTCTTAATTTCCCCGCTCACAAAGCGGCAATGGAAGTAAACAGACCCGCTCAGTTCAGGCCAGAAGTGGTAATTGCCAGTACACACTAGCGACATCTGCTGTATACTTCAGTTTCCTCTTGTGCACCGGGTCATGGCAGGGAAGCATTTAAAGCGCAAGGTGAAGAGAGAGAGAAGGATGGCAGGCTTCGGTGGACGGATATGATTGCCGCCGTAAGTGAGACTCCCCTGCCTCCCCCTAAGAAGCCTCCACACTAAGCGGCACTATAGCGGTTAAGTTACAAGGCATAACAGGACGAACACCGGAGCCACGGGAGTGGCTAGTCAACAGCGCTCTTCGGTGAGAGCGCTAACGTTTCAATCACAACGGTGAAGCGGAACTCCCACAACGTATCAGTGAGTGCTCACTCACGCGCTGTACGGATGATGGCGTCTGACATAAAATAAAATAAGATAAAATAAAATAAAATAAGGCAGGTGAAGGAGAAGCACGTCCGGCTTTTCAGTGCGCAATGAATGGCCACCGTCGGTACACGTTATCCAGACAAACGACCCCGCTTCGGTGCGCTTACCTGCTTCTCAGAAGTATAAGAAAAAGAAGCCCACCGACTAGTGCCGCTTGCTCGACTCGAGGAAAAGCATTCCGTGCCGACGAACGCAGGTATATACATACGCGACTAGCAACCACAAGCGGCAACTGCGAGAACAGAAAGCAACGAAAGGCACGCCCAGAACAACAAGTAAAGAAAGACAAACAAAAAAAAAATGGTACGGAATGGTTCGTGAAGGTAGCGAGCTAGGTGAGCGGATCAGTCGCAACGAGAGTGGATGTAACAGCGATCGGTGGCCTGGTCCTCGCTCTTTTTTTTTTTTTTTTTCCGTACCTGTGACGGCCGGCCATCTGTCACGCTAACAAAACAAGAGACTCAGCTGCCTTCGGACCAAACGCCGCCTGCACAAGCGGCGGCTGCTGCTGCTGTCGAAGAAAAGAAACGCTCCCGCTCCTTTTGATAGACGGCGTTTCATCTTTTGGCCTTTATCGGGACTGCGTGTACACCACGGCGCCGAGACTCCCAGCGGTGTGCGCTGGCGCGCGCCAGCACCAAAGCTAAAAGCAAAACCGCGAAGAGAGACTTTTAATTGATGTCCGACGCAACAAGATACACTGCCACACCGGAGACCCGAGCCACGCAGGCGGGGTTAGAAAGGAGGGGTGTTTGAGGGGGAGGGAAGAAGCAATGAGCTGAGAAATGCATGGGAGCAGACAGGCAGCCAGGTATAGGTAGGGCCCCCCGAAAGGTTTCGGCTCCCCGGCGCGGCAGCGCGCACACATGCAAGGCCGTTGGCGTCTTTTGTACAAAACGCGTCCAGGCGAATGAAGCAGTCAAGACCGGCGGAAAGGCGGAGACAACCGTCACAATGAGTCATAGCGTGGCACACTGCGGGTGAAAGAGAGAAAAGGCAATGGGAAGAGATTGAAAAGAGAACCGTAGCGGGCGCCTGTGGAATAATTGAAAAGGCCGTGATAAAGCGAGCGAGCAGGCTGTCGCCAAAAGAAGAACGCCCGGACAACAAACCGCGCAAGGCGGCGTGAGATAGCGGGAGAGAGAGAGCAATAGAGAAAGGGAAAAGGAGAGACCAACCCAGAGTCGCAGATGCTCGCATTGTGATAGGTCCGCGCATGCGCGGTCTTTCGCAAGCGTACAAAGGCCGAAGCTCCTATTATAGCGCGCATAGATAAATACGTGCGTTCAGTTTGTCTTCTTTTTTGCAGATTTTTGTTCCACCTCCGCGCTGTACTGCAAGAACGAACTAAGAAAACCGCTCCTTCGACAATACGAGGCGTCTCGAGTGTCCGTGATAATAGCTACTAATGCCGTGGTAACTTCCAGCGTCTTCTTATATAGGAAGGTTAACCGTTCACGACACGTTATTGAAGGGCTGCGAAGAGGTGACCCTTCTGGTGTTACGTCCTGTGAATGCTGGTTTTAGTGACAGTTCCCATGCAGCAGGAATGATTAGATACGGTTCGTTTTGTTTTGTTTCGAGGACCTCAGGCAGTTACAGCAATCTGATGAATGACCATTCCTTCTACGAGGGGATCACATTTCACTAAAGACTCTATACAAGTGCCTTTTGTGAGACTGTAGGGCGTCTGTCTGTTAAGCACTCACTATTGACCGCTTAAAATTTTCCAGTATTGCTTTCTTATTATTACTACAGTGTAGTTGTCGCGATCAGAATAGGGGCACAGAAACAGGAGCCATCCTCAGATTCACTTTCAAAATGGGATCGCTTACGAAAGAGTAGGAAGTACCTCTGTCCAAAGCAGTAATGCGGTTGTCGTTATCAGGTATCCAGATTGCTCCGCCGAAGAGAGAAAATAGTGCCATATGCCCATATTTCTTCTATTTCTTTTTTTTGTTCAGGGATTCTCTACACAGATGCGTTATCATAGCTATAGAGGTACTGTCGTACGTTTGCATGTTTTATATTTTTCTGTATTCGCGGTATAAGCATCGGGTGCTCTTTTAAATGTCAGAACCGGAGAGAAATCGGCTTTCTTTTTTCAAGTTATAACTACAAATTAATATCTACAACTGCGAGCCGTGTAGTGTTAACAGTTCTGCACGCAGCTTGTGAAATGGACTCTACACCCCTGGCGTTCATTCCATGGAGCCAAAAAGATGCGACTTCGTTTCCCCGAGAGACGGAGGAGGAGGAGGAGGAGAAAGGAGGGAGGAAAGACAGGGAGGTTAGCCAGTGCTGAGACCGGCTGGCTACCCTGTGCAGGGGAAGTGGGGTGAGGGGAATGAAGACAATAGAAGGAGACACGACAAGAGAAAAGAAAAGGACAGAGAAAAAAAAAACACGCACTGAAAAAGAAAGGAACGCGACACTGCTTAGAGTCTGTCCTTTAGACCGCTCGTCCTTAAAAATCGTAACAGCGCGTTCAGCGCTTTCCGTGCTGACGATGGTCCTGGCCAGTGTCCCAAAACTCGTTGCTCGGACAAGGGCGGCTGTCAAGTCTGTCTAGAGCAGCGGTAAGTTCTTTTCTAGGGCCACTGTAACGGGGACACTCACAAAGAAGATGACGTATCGTTTCGTCGCAGCCGCAGTTCTCACACTTAGGGTCGTTCGTAATTCCAATGAGAAATGAGTAGGCCTTCGTGAAGGCAACCCCAAGCCACAGGCGTATTAAAATTAAATTAGGTGAGAAATAGGGTTTAACACAATTTCTTTTAAAACATGCTTGGGGTGCAAGAATCGAGAAAAGCTGGCTTTTCTCTGAAAACGAACAACACTAAATATGGATGGGCAAGTGTCCCGCTGTTGGTCTATTTCACTGTTGATGAATATCCCACGAAGTGCCTGTATCTTCAGTGTATAGATATTCAAGTAGAAAAGGCTGTGCGCCACAATACGCGTCACCTGCAGCTCGAGTTCCAAGATGTGTAATGAAACATCAGGGCCGGAGAGGACTGAAGTAAGCTCGCAGATTTCAACAGCCCCATTTACCGATGGTATGTTTCGCTATGCGCAAATAGTATACTGCTGTAACGCTCTTGTTTGGGCTAGCTGGTACATTCTTGACACAAACTCGGTAGCGCAAAAAAAAAAAAAGAAGAAGAACACGGACTAAGAAAACAAGGAACACAGGACAGGCGCAAACTTCCAACTATATTTCGGAATGCCAAAGCGGGTCTATATGAATGCATATCCTTTGCACTTGGTTTTGATAGTGATATCATGGAAAACCTTAGATTTTGTATCGTTCCTGGTGGTGCGTGTGCAAAGGGTGTGTATTCATATAGACCCGCTTTGGCATTCCGAAACAAAGTTGGAAGTTTGCGCCTGTCCTGTGTTCCTTCTTTTCTTCGTCCGTGTTTTTTTGCGCTACCGAGTTTGTGTCAAGTATACTGCTGCAGGATAAACCGTACGTCGACAAACTCCCAAATATGTCCATCCGTCACCGGCAAGAACTCGCCCACTCGTCAACGTTAATAGAGATCCTTGCAAAGATACTACTTACTACGTGCTGTAGATAGTGCTGTAACTCTCCGAAAATGCTCACGCTGTTTGGCTCATAAGGCATAATGCGAATGACCTACTATAGAGGTAAGCGGAGAATAAATGCATCATAACATTATCCGAAACGACTGCACAAGGTTAAGCCGGTATTGTGACCTAGCCCTGCCGTGCCTGTGTAACTCTACGACCTTTAATGGCATGCGACTTGTAAGTAACAAAACTCGAAGAGGCTCGAATGGTTACGTGGTTCAGACATCACCGAGGAATCGGTGAAGCTCAGAGAGACTGCCCAGTTGTACATGCTTTAGAGGTTTTTGTATGTATACACTTAACACAGCTACCGCTCTTTTCACAGTTTGAACAGGCGTGCACAGTTTCTAGTTAAACGACCCACAAATATTTTGTAGGCGCATGCAAGTTCTAGAAATTTTTCATCTTATTTTTAGATATCGTTTACAATTCCCTTCGATTAGCCCGGAACATCTACTATACGAAGTATCCCGATTGCCCGATCATAAATACGATGGTTATTCATTCCCAACAAGTCTAATCGCACCGTTTCTCGCAAGCGTTGCTATTAACAACCGTAACAATATTTATCAGCAGCACAGCAACGTCATATACATGTCTGAACAATTATCGGGAAAATGTCTCGACGTCGGGATGTGCACGAGTTCATAATTAAGGTCCAAAATGTGCCAGGTCCGGCGACAGCTTGTGACCTCTTCCCACTCAAAGTAGGCTTTACGGCATTACAGTGATTTACTGCAACGAGTGGACATTATAAAAAGAAAAAGTTGCTCAGCGCAACCGAGGAGGCGAGAACAAACGTTTGAAGGTGCGTACGGTCCGATTTAACTGATCCGATCCGATTCGCATTCAAACCTTATCCGGATTCGCTTCGGCAGCAGGCAAGTTTTAACACTGCACTGTGAAGCTGTCGTATGGTATGTATAAACATGTACCACATTGCTGGCTAGTGGAAGCCAGTGCCGCTTTCATTTGCTTGCTAGAAGTCATAACAAAAGCTCTAAAACTAATAAATAAAGGTAGTAAAGAAGCCTATTTATGTATATTCATTAGCCTTTCTTGACGAAGAGACGCACACACAACAAAAAAGCACAATGAGCACGTAGTTTTTACGAAAAGTGTCAAATATGCAAGACAATTAGCAAAAAATAATATCTTCATTATCTGTATGGGCCTCATAAGTTATAGCGTAAAATGAAAAAGAGATTTTATCTTCCATACATACACGTGAGTGTTACTGTGACAGTATTTAGTACCAACAATAATGAATATTCCCAACGAAAAGTTTCTGCAGCAATCAAAACATTCTCGCTTCTCACAACCAAGACGAGAAACACTTCCGGAGAAAAAAGTGAGAAACGTTGACACATGGATTGTAGTTTCAGATATTTTTACGCCTTTAAACATTGCTAGGCTGATTGACCGAACAAGAGCGTTTGCTGCTGTGTGAGCAAGCCAAACCGCTTTGAGTGCGCTGGTTCATGATATTCATGATGGGACATTGCGGATCTTAAAGCCCACAATGTGTTTGCACATCTCCCTTCATTCATATTCGTCTATGCTAGACATACCTATTTTGAATGTCACCGAGGAGAGTTCTCGGAAAAGCTAGAGAAGCTTCAAACGCCTACTTGAGGGTTCCTCACAATGCAGCTTTTCCACACAAATACTCGCCATGCGAAGGAGCCAGCTTTACAGACCCACGCTCTCCTGCACGCTGGGGAACTTCGGAGAGTCGAAGAAAACTAAGCTTGGAACATGTACAGCCGCAAGCGTTCATACTGAGCTTCCGATTAATTACAGTTTCGGAAGGGTTTTCGCGCCACAATATTTATCACATTAGACTGCGCGCTTACGTTTGTTGATAGCTGAAGCATGAATCACCTGCATCGAAAACGAATGCTATGGTGTGTGTGTGTGTGTGTGTGTGTGTGTGTGTGTGTGTGTGTGTGTGTGGGTGTGGGTGTGGGTGTGTGTGTGTGTGTGTGTGTGTGTGTGTGTGTGTGTGTGTGTGTGTGTGTGTGTGTGTGTGTGTGTGCGCGCGTGCGTGTCTTCGCTGTAATGTCAATATGACCTGAGAAAAATAATTCCTGCCTTACTGACGTTCTGCCGCTAATTGCTGGAAATTATATATATTGCGCGTCGGCACTGTGCCTTCAAACTTGTTGCTACAAAAAAAAAAAAAGCTTGATTCCAAATTCCTACGACCTATTTGTGGAGATTAAACACATGCTAAGCACCTTGTGTTTGACCCTCAGCATGTTATAATCAGCGTAAAGCTAAACAGCTTTACGGTGGCGGTTTGAATCCTGAAATATTGTGCCATTCAGGACACTTACAATCACATTTTCTTCAGCTAGTACAAGCTGCGCTCTAGTCAGCAATGTCTGCATATGTCTTTCACTTCGTGATGAGTGTACTTGTGCTTATAACGTGCCTATATGTAATCTCCTGAAAAGTCATTCATGCTTACCGGTTCATATTAACAGTATCACGCCTGCACAAAACCGAAAACAAGCAAATGAAGAACAGTGGGGTGTGTGAAAATGCGTGGCAACAAGAATAGCGAAAAGGCGTAAGATCATCCTAAAGAACGTCTGAACATACCGATTAACAGAACAACTCAAAGCAATGCAAGTCTGCTTTCTATTTGTGCGAGCTCAGAGAAAACTCCTTTTGTTTCTCTGTAAAAAAACAAAACAAGGGAGGAATCCGGTGCTTTGATTGAGCAAAAGTTCTACAACAGAGCGCACTACTAAGTGTATCCGAATCACTACACAATCAACAAGCTTTCAGCAACCGAATCGGACACGCCGAACAAGAGCGAACAGAGGAAAGCTTTCACGACTGCCTTGTACGCCCTGTAATTCTGGCAGCACGGCACAACCAGCGCGCAAGCAGGCAGAGCCTGCGGCGCAGCGGACGGCGCAGTGCAATACGAGCCTACGCCGCCTTGGCCAGAGGTAGTGGGGACGCGACAGGGTCGTGGAGGGGGTAGCCGGAGAAGAATGGGCCTCATCGGAGAGGTGCGGCACATGCATCAGGCAGCGCCGACAGCCGGTCACCGGGAAGAGAGCGGCGGCGCGGGCAAAGAGGGAGAAACCGGTAGGCTGTGGAAGGCAGCGGTGCACAAGCCACGCTTAAATTAAGACTAACAGCGCCGAGGCGTAATTAAAACAGATATGAAAATGTCCACCGACGGGGCATAAATCTGGTCGACCCGGCCGCCGCGCTCTCGACGTGCTTTTGTGCCGCCTTTTTCTCTTCCTTCCACTACCACCGCCTCTTCTGCACTCTCCTCCGCTTTCGACGACGTCACCACCTCCACCACTGCGCAGGAGTAAGAGAAAAGTTCTGGCACGGAAACACGGGACCGCGGCCGTACGGAACATGCAAAAGTCTCGGGTCTCCGCTCGCAATAAAGGGGTTTTGCCTCGCGCCCCGGAGCCTCCGGCGTTATAAATTGTCCCGGGAGCGCGCGTTGCGCAGTTGAAAAAAACAGTACTCGTTTTCACGTGGCCTCTCTATACTACACCCGTGCTCTTTTTTTTTTCTTTTTTCTAGCGAGCGAACACTAGCGGGAGAAACAAGCGTCTACGCATCCCAGATGTGCGGAAAGGAAGGAATGGCTCGCGAAGTATGCGTCCTATGCACGTGGGTGAGAACGACTCCGCTGGAGCTGAAGGAACGTTGAGGTGACGGAGGAAGACAAAGCATTCGTTATGGTTCCTCTCGTGCCGAGAGGCCCGTCCCCGAAGTCGGGGATTACAACGGCGTTGTTTTCAATTACGCGAAGACGTGGACCGTAGCGTTTTGTTCTTTCGCACTCGTGAGTGCAGGAACGCGTGCTTACAGTGGTAACGGCAAAACAGGTGTCACGGTGGGTTTCTACGACGCGATTTCTTTCCCTTTAGAAATTGTAAACGTTCTTTCTGTCACCCTTTTGCTTGCACGCTGTAATCGCGAGAACATCTGAAATATATTTTCGTATAGTGCACGCCGTGCGCAAATCTGAATGTGACAGCGTATTAAAGCATGAAGAAATAATGAAAAAGCTGCTACCTTGCGCGTCTGTCTTCCTCGTTCCTTTTCCCTATCTTATCGACTCTTAGATCTTATCAATAAGACTTCGATTCGAGCCGGCCTGAGCGGATATTTGCGTGCACCAGCCAATGTGTAAAGTCCAAGACATATGGTAGAAAGTTGCGGCGTTTATAGCATTGAAAGTCCAGCACAGCAAGTGGTATTCCTTTTTGAACACTTGTAAGTGGACATTGCGCTTTGTATGAAAAATAGGTAATGTGCACTTAGTACATCATTCCGCTTGCGAAGGTCTCATTAGCCATAACGTCTCTAACATCCCCATTTTCGAATCGAAATTGCAAAGACTTATAACATGTTTCAGAAGGATGAAAGCTCGCAGTTCTCACCGCAACACCATTATCACTTTCCTAACGAACAGCAACTTCGTGTTTCTTTCAGTTAAAGAGTGTGCCATTATTATTGCTCTTGGCAGCTATAGATAACTAAAAAGGGAGGGGGAAAATGAGGGTGGTTATTTCGGTCAGAACGGCAGCTTCCGCGCGCCGAGAGCGAATTTCTCCAGGGAAGCACCCCGGCTTCGGAAGATACCGAGAGGCGCTCGCACAAGTCTATGTATCACACCAGCACGTCCAGAAAAGCGCAGTAGAACGGCGCGGGAGAAAGGGAAAGAAAGTGTTGGGATGTAGAGAGAAAGAGAGAGAAAAAGAAAAATACGCGAAACGCAGATAGACGGAAGAACTCTGTGAGCAGTGGGCTGAGAAGAGGAGAGCGCCTGCTAAGCGTTGGTGGCGATAGTTGCAGCTGAGGAAGGCGTGTCACGTTCGACCACCGTGCGCGTCAGGCTGCACCGTGCGCCTCCGAGCCGTGCGGGGGAGCGTGCAGCCGCACAGACATCGGGGCTGGCTAGGAAGATGTGGAGCAAGAGAGGGAGACGGAGTAGGGGGCCCAGCAAACGTAGGTTCGCTGAGCAAAGCCAGGCTTGGCCGCGACGTGGCGCTTTCTCGAGGCTCACACACCAGCCTCTAGACCACAGGCGCGGGGGAAAGAGGGGGTCAGGGATGGAAGAGGAGGAGGAGGGAGACAGAGAGCTCCGTCGGGCGTCGGTCCCCAGAGCTGCAGGCGTTCGCCATATTTCAAAATTTGCGCGTGTAATCGAGTTTCGCCGGAGAATTATTTCGATTCTGGACGCGTGCGCCTCCAGTAATTAATCTCCATAAATAACGTCGCGTCCTCGCGGCAGCGCACTGGTCCGAGGATACCGGCCGGGTTTCCTCTCCTCCAGGCACTCCTCATCTTCCGTGGCGCCCCCCCCCCCCCTCCCACCACCCTCTTTCCTACCGCTTCTATTCTTGAGCGTGCTTTCGCTTCTTTCGCTCTTGCGCCTGCTTCGAGAATTCCCGCAAGGCCCGGCCTTGAGTTCCTGGTCTCTCCTCACGTCGTCATCTTCCTCATCTTCTTGATCGTCTCCTGCGTTCTTTCTTCCTGTGTGTTAACATTTATTATTGTTTCTATGTATGATGCTTGCTTTGTACATCTATGGATAATGTTCGTATCGTTTATCTGCGCAAGGCTGCAGTTGTGGCTGACTGGTGGCGTTTCTACCACGCGCAGGACTTATCCCTGCCGTTGCCCAGCAGAGAAAGCTTTGCTCGTGTCGGCTTAGCAGGAAATAGCTCGCCATTAACAGCTGAGGTACAAAAAGTGATTTCGCTCATGACTCTCGGCAGAAAGAGGGTTGGTACAATGAAATAGTCCTTGGAGATACCGAGGTCACGAACAGTTAGCGCTTTACGATACCTGCGCGATTCTATGAAAAGAAAAAAGATAGTGCGAAACAAGAGGAACGTGCATGGTCCGTTCATGCTTTCTGTTGTGCATGTGCTAGTCGTCTCCGCGTTATCAATGTGCACTTAGAGCTGGTGATTTTGTAATCTTCCGGCTTGTCATATAACTATCGAAATAGGCAAACTAGAATAAACGCTACGCCCCTTCATGACGGTAGTGCGAGTTTTTCTTCACAGTGAATTCATTCACATTTGTGAAGTCTTGTCAGCGCACCGACTTAATAAGATGACCAGATATAAGACGTACAAAACTTCACGACGTTCCACAGGCTATGAGCCAAAGGAGCAATCCACGGCCTATATATGAAAAACGCCGTAACATAAGGTGCGTGTGTGTGTGGTGTGTGTGTGTGGTGTGCGTGTGTGCGCGTGTGTGTGTGCGTGTGTGCGTGCGTGTGTGCGTGTGTGTGTGTGTGCGTATGTGTGTGTGTGCGCGCGCGCGCGTGTTGGGGGATAGTGAGGGCGTGTATGCGGGAAGCTGCGCTAAAGATTACATTTGCGAGCAGAGCATAGTGTTCACAATATGCGTAACAAAAGCAAAGTTACATCAGCGTTTTTTTTTTTCTTTAACCTTACCTCAACCAAAACATGGCAGCTGTTACTGGGAAACAATTGCGCCATGTTGGACTTATTAACGCCGAACGTCATAGCGGCTTATAGACAAAATAATAAATACAGATGCGAGGAGACTGTCCATCATTACTGCTTTTCGATATCGCAAAAAGGGAACCAATGTTTATCGGTCGAGTCCAAGTTGTCCATTTGACAGTAGAATACTCGATGCTTCTATTATAGCTGATTTCTCCTGTCTCCTTATTCAGTAATTCCCCAGACGTATTTAGCGTAAGTTAGAAATGTCTATAGTAAGCTCTCAGCAGGGCTTTGCTTCGAAGCTTTCAGTATGCAATACGACCTGCAGATCAAAGCTCTCATACAAAGCATAATCCTCTTTAGTCCTTTTTCAGAGCAATAGTAAGTACTTGTTCACGCCGTTCCGTAAGGACATAAAACCGGAAATAACTCGTCGCTCCGGGTTCCCCGCAACGACCATAACGCTGTTCCCACAGACATTCTCAAAGCGTGTACGCTTGCTGCACCCAAGGAGAGCCAAACGCGTGACGCATAGCGGCAAAACTCACCGGACGCCCAGACAGGCGTACGAAATGAAACAAAGAGAGAAAAGAAACACAGGGCGGACACAGTTTGCTTTCGGCAAACTCGAAACACATCGGCAGCGCCAACAGTATCGAGGAACGTCGATGGGGGCGAGCGCGCTTCGGCAAACAGCGAGCTAACACAGCCAAGAGGAGAGAGAGGCGGGACGCGGCGCTTCCCCGCGGAAGACAGTTCTTCAGTGCAGGGAAAGAACAGACAGGCCCGCCAACATCAACAGCAGAAACAGCCCCCCTGCCGGAATCCAATCGATGATACCCGAAAACGTTTCTTACGGGCAATTTACCCCTCCTAATCCGTAATCCTGCATCTCAGTGCCAGGGCCGGGAGTGTAGGCGCGTACGTCACCGGATCCTAGTCCTCCTCCATCTTTATCCCCCCCCCCCCCCCCCGGGGGCTCTGCAATCTTTCTCCCCAGCCCCACTTGCTACACATCCCAGCAGCTCTTTCAATCCGGGATCGTCTTCTTCGCCAGAGAAAAAGCGGGCGCAGGGCCTGCCAGAACTACGATTCGCGAAGCAGTACACACACAGGGACTGGGAGACGCGGGCTCCAACAGCCTCGCGAATAACGGTGGCGGAGGGGGGGACAGCGCAAAGCGGAGCTCGGGCTTAGCGACGCGCAGCGTAGCGGAGAAGACCAAAGTAAAGGGACGTGGCAGGCCTGAGGGTTGCAAGGGAAGGGCGGTGAGCGAGGATGGGGGAAGAAAAGGGGAACCAGTTGCCTCGTCTCGCTCACGCCCGCCCGCGCGTATCCCACTGTAAGTTTCTCTTCTTCCTCGCGTTACCCGAGAGCAAACTCTCGTCCTGATAACTTCCCCCGGCGCGCGGGTTTCCCCGCCAGCGTTCTGCGTCTGCACCGCAACGCACGCACGCACGTATCGGCAGCACCGGCAGTGGAGGCATGGCAGGAAGACACAGAGCGTTTGGTAACAGGGAACCCGGCCGGTGGCGGAAGGAGCAGAGGAAAAAGAAAAAGAGTAGAGACAGACTATACCGCGAGGCCCCGTTCATTCGATCGATTCCCTTTCTGTCCGCAAAACGAAGCGAAAGAATCGCACACGGCCGAACGTCTCCTATTATGTTATTTCTTTATTTTTTGTCAGTCTTCTCCGGCGGGCCTTCCTTCCTTCCTTCCTGGGCGAGATAGGGCGTCACCGGAACCCAGGAAAAACCCATTACCCCGAAAGATTTTTTTTTGTTCTCTCGTTCATCCAGCGGGCAGACACACGTGAAAGGGAGGCAAAAGAAAATAATAGGGGCGAGAACAACTCTCTGCGCTGGGAACACGGACAGAGCGGGAGCGCACGGCGGAGTCGTGGCAAGACACCGTGCGCTAACAAAAGAGCCATAAGAAAGAAAGAAAGACATTTGACAAAACACAAAGTTGTGCACTACCATGGCCTTGCCTGGCACAGCACAGGCCGCAGGCGGCGAAGCCTGCGAGCGCGCACAAACGTACGTACATCCACACGCATCACGTTATGTATACTTTATATACATTTTTATTTTTTTGCTTTCCTCACTCAGTCCTTTTCTTCCAATCCGAATCTCGGCGTGCACAACCGCGCCCTCCTCACTTTCCGTGGGCCGTCGCCCTTCCTTTATCGCGGAGAAGCGTATCCAGAGAAAGGTATCGTTCGCGCAGCATAATTCCATTCTTGTGCGCTGCATGTACGCTTCCTCTTGCAACGAACCTCGCCCCCCTCTTCCCTTCCTACCTCCTCACCTCCCTCATCCTTCCACCATTCGTACAGAACCATCCGTTTGCCACCAGCAGAACCAATCTTTCCTCCGCTTTGCTCTTTTATCTTGCGTTCGCCCGCGCGCGCCAGCCAGCAGCGCTTGCCAGGGTCGGTCGCGGAGAAGAGACGCATCTTCCCTTTATCGGGAACAAGAAGAGTTACTGGAAGCAGAGGCCCCCCGCGCCCCTCCCCCTCCATTCCTCCTCCATATCGCCCGCACAGTTCGTTTTTCCCGGGAGCAGTTTTCACTGGCAGCGCCTCCCGTCTCGCTCCGTAGTTCCTCACGCTACCATTAATAGCATCTGCTGCAGTGAAGTCGCCCCGGGCTGCACGATCCATGTGTTGTGGATTTTCTCGTCTCTTTGTGCATTCCGTATTTCATACTTGGAGCGAAGGCGCGGCTGTAGACCCTCCTCCCCTCCTTCTGTCCGCAATGCGTGTCGCTTTGGCACGGGAAAAGAAGTAGAAATGAACTTATCGTTCTATAGCGTACGCAGTATCCAATTGATCGGGTGTTAGTCCGACAATTCTTTCACAACCTCCCTCAATAGACGTCAGGGCGTATATAATAGCAGTGGAATGGAACTGAACAGCAGACTAAGGAATTGTTACGAGCGAATTGTGCCTCACTTCTCGATACAAGATGACGTACATATCACTATTCAGTCTCAGGACGGATTTAAAAGGAGTTATTCTTGGTGTTTCCTCGGCTCACGCCCATACTGTACGACACGGCTCTTGGCGACAGGGTGTGTGATGACCACAATGTTTACGAGAGTCCCTGTATACCTCACGATACGGCCCTTTCATATGTTCTGCCGTATAGTGGATGTGCCTTCGCCACCTTCACGTTGGTTCCCACTTTGTTGATGCAATTAAAAATACACTTTGAGTATACAAAAGGCGTTCATTCTAGAACAGAGGGAGAGAGTAATGTACAAGCAGGAAGATGCAGTTTGATACCTGAGACGTGGTGTAGTGAACTAGAGATTAATGCAGGAAGAATTCAATACCGGCTTTTTACGGAAAATAGGGCGATCTTGGGAGCCTGGCGTTACAGTTCGCTAGCCTAAAAGATGTACGAGCACTTTACAAACACTCGAAGGCAAGCGACTGAAGTGTACTGGCCTGTCAATACGCTTCACCGTGCGTCATGAACGGAATAGGACTCACTCTTTCGACAATTTGTTTCACAAAGAGATGCGGCGTATGAACTGTCGTCACACTCCTGTTTAGTTAGCATCTTCTCGTGGTACGAACAATACGCACGTTCCGATAAGTTACCGCTCTTGGAATAGAAAGATCGTATACGGCGTTTTGACATTTCTGCGAAGAACTGTCCCAAACGCGGCACACTAAATGACCGCTTACGCTGAGTGAGTTTCTTTAAGTCCTGGTTTCGATTCGAGTAACAGAAGTCGCGCCACTTTAGGCACGACGTCAGTCTAAGACCTCCACGTTTTCATTATTTGATTGATTTCTGGTGTTTTGCGTCCCATAAACACGCTATGATTTATGAGAGACACTTGGAGGGCTCCGGAAATTTCGATCACCTGGGGTTCTTTAGCGTGCACTTACATCGCACAGTATACACGGGCCTCAACATTTCGCATCCATTAAAATGCAGCCCCGGCTGCCGGGATTCGATCCCGCGACCTTCGGATCAACAGCCGAGTGCCATAGCCACTAGACCACCGTGGCGGGACTCCACGTTTTCATTACTGACCATACCACACAACATAGAGCGTTGTTGCGTTTTATATGTGCCAACGTACACACACGGGAACCGTCCCGAGCCTTACAAAATGGGACGTGAGAGAAGGAAACTGTCTAACCTTAATTTTTTATATAAGAAATATTGTTGTTTTGTGGGGTTTAACGTCCCGAAACGAGAAATTTCGACCACCTGGGGTTCTTTAACGTGCACTGACATCTCACAGCACACGGGCCTCAACATTTCGCCTCCATCGAAAAGCAGCGGGCGCAGCCGGGATTCGATCCCGCGACCCTCGGATCAGCAGCCGAGTACCATAACCACTAGACCACCGTGGCGGGGCTTTTTATGAGAAATAAGTGTGGCATACCGGAATGTTTTCTACAAATTTCCTCTGCAGTGTGTCGTCGGCTTTACATAGCAAGAAAGCCTTGAAGACGTTGCCAGAGCCAATGTAAAAAAAAAAAAAAAAACTGACAAGGGAGTCGCAAAAACAGGTTGACAAACGCATGCGCGTGCGATGGCAGTTGCCTTCTTCCCTAACAACAATCGATCTGCTGCGTAATTTCGTCGAAGATCTGCAACGCTCAGACGTTTGTTTCCCTTCTCTCTCTATCGAGCGGGGAAAAAAAGCGGGACCCCATTAAGCCGAATTGGTACATCTTTCTACTTCCAACCTGCAGTCCCGTTGTCTCGCTCCCATCGAAACAGAGTCAGCGCTGCCCCTCTGCGCCGATTGGATGACTGTCATTTCTCACTTTATTTCTCTTGTTTTCTTTCTTCCCGGTGGCGTTTCAATCGTGCACCCTATACGCCGCTCGAGAGTCGATCCCCGTCCTCATCGGAGCAGGCACAGTCCTTCCTTGATCTCCGAAAAAGGCACCCCCGAGACATGTTCCTACGTCGTTTTTTTTTTTTTATTCCTCCAGGCACTTCTATCAAGCACTTGATGCTAGCCTTTTTTGCTTTTGTCTCTTTTTCAATTAAATGAGGCGTTTCGATTGCCGTGGCACTTCCGAGCGTGACGTATGCCAGCGTGACGTTTTGGGAATGTATTGTCTCAGAAAGACGAGTAAATAAACAGAGCGGCGCGTGAAACATTGAGCCCCTACAAACGTCGTTCTCCCCCGTACAGGAAATCTTAATGACCAACGCGCAGTGCGATCCCATTTAAATAGAGAGGTACACAAGTATTACCCGAAACCCATCGACTCCCGAGTGCAAAAACGGGTACTGCAGCACGTTTTGAGGCCACGATATATGGAAGAGCAGCTTGCTCAAAATTCATTCGCAGGTTCTTCTCCTTCACCACAATGCTGCGCATGGATATTTTAACTGTTTCTTCGGGATGTGAAGCCTCAACAATCAATAGTCACGAAATTAGGCTACAGTACACAACATGAAGGTTAAATGAGATAGTATATCAAATGTTATAAAGAGCACTGCAGAGCATTGTGAGATCACGATATGGAAAAGCAGCTTGATCGGACTTCACTCGCGGGTTGTTCTCCTTCACCGCAATGCCTCGCATAAGCAGTTAAATTTTTTTTTTTTTTCAGGATGTTAAGCCACAACTATCAATAGTCACGGAATTCCACGACGGTAAACATGAAGGGTTAATGAGATATCTCAAACGGTAGAGAGCACAGAATAATAGCGTGAATAGAAATTAAATATGGAGGAAAGATCCTCCCCTCCCTACTACTGTGCTTGTTAAGATTACAAGGAAACTATCGCACCAGAATCTGCATTCGTATATACGCACGCGCACTGTCTTTCTCGACGAGCTTCTTCCGCGAGTCATCCACATTTCATAAATTTTTTTAACCCGGGTTTTCCGCATGAGCAATGTGCACTATACCTCCAGGCAAGTGCTGAGACCCGCGTTCACCGCCTCGCGAAGCTGGCATTTGTCCCGACGTCGGACCACCGTCAACCTCTTATAAATCTCCGCGTCCTCGTCTCCGTAAATGGTCTCCTAGATAAGATAAGCAAGAGTACGTGCAAACGTGTCCCGAACAGATAACGCCCGCATTTCGGATGGATGCCAGGCAGATGCGGAAACAAATCTGTTGAAGGGAGTCGTTACCAACGAACTATGGCTGGCTCATACGGGCATAACTCAGCCGTGCAAGTGAAGCCGGTGATCTCCCGAGTTTTTCTTGTGTTCTCCTTAGCGAGTTCGTTGCGTTATCATTCCTAGAAGAAAATCTGGTACAGTACACAATGAGAGTTTCCTAACGCACGCCATGCCACCATAAGAATGACAGGATGGGGGTTGTTCGGCTTGTCTTAAAACGTGGCTTGGCTAAAGAAATGACCATGGCTGCAGAACTAAGGCTGATTCTAAGAGTGAAATCTTGTCAGAAAGTCTTGGCTCTCTACATAACGCAACGCCACGCAAGAAGTGGCCAGCAGTGATATCTTGGCGGATAAGGTGCTCTGCTGGTAAGCTTTAGGAAGCCGGTTCGTTTCCGGGACACGGAGGCCACATTTCAAAGGGGGTCAACACCTCACGTTAAACGTGTATACTGACACGAATTTGAGGCGGCGCAAAAGGGTCATTTTCAGTCGTCTTGGGGTGCATTGTAAACGCTCTCCACACACCAGAGCCTGGAAACACAAATAGAGCATATTGATTTAATCTTAAAGCTTTTCTTCGCGCACCACCTGCAAGCCAGGTTCACCGAAATCGACAATATGGTGGCACGTGAACCCAGTCGCCTAAACATCACCGAATCACTGCTGGAGTCGCTGGACGGAATGGATGTTCACGTGCACCACGTGCAACTTACACGAGCAGACAGAACTGCGGCTGTGCCGTCAGGAGCTGCTGTCCTCACGTGACATATATACCAACGTCTGACTGCGTTGTCACGTCGCTATGAAAGCGCCCCGTCGAAATCAAAACCGAAATGGGTTTTTAAGGTAGTCGTACTAAAAACATATTCATTGCGTTCCGAGGCTCAAAGAGACTCTTTTTAGGGTGCTCGACACCGCTTTTATTGACGGTAACAGTACCAAGATGTCTAACAAGTGACCAGAGTTAATCTGCAGCTCCCCGCTGCGGCTTACTTAGTAATCACATCATGGGTTTGACACACTAAGCTTCAGCATTTTCTTGTTTTCGTTTTTCCTTTCTTTCTCGAAAATGGCTTGAAAGTGGGAAAGATCGAGGATGCATCAAAAGTGAACTCATTAGCTGTCTTCCCAGCTTGTCACTTCTGACGGTCATCTACAAATGGACACAAATCATCGCCTACATTATATTTCGCTATTATCGACTAACATGTACCACAACAATGATACCTAGTTCGCTCGAAAAATCCAACACGCGTCGTGGATTATTTAGCCAACCTTCGGTGGCTCACACCTACGAATGCACAGGCATGCGAGCGCGCCTGTGAGTTAAAAATTAGGTCTACTTGTGTAACAACGAAACGATCACGATATTCTTACGTCATATAGACTGAATTGTCAGCGATAGATGGATGCTGTTCGACAAAGGGTCATGCCAATAGTTTGAATACTTCGGCGCGCTTTAGGAATTTCATACTCGACAAATAGGTAGCGCGAGCGCAAACGAGGACGAAGAAATACGGATCACACGCAAATACCCAAAACTCGGAGAGTGGCGCTCCGCTGGTGTCGTAGTTCGATTGGTATGGAATCTTAAGCATAAATCCTAAAAAATTCCAGTTCTGCTTCCTCTCGTGAACAGCAAATTTTTTTCCCACGTTCAGTTTCCTTCTCGTCGTTTAAGGTTTCATTTAGAAACCGCGATAGCTCTTCTGCGCTTACCCTCGCGTCGCTCTTTGCTTACATTCAACTAGTTGTTCCTAAGAAGACTTCAAAAGATCCGGATAATTACAAACACACTAGCGAAGAATTTTGGAGGAGAACCGAAAGGCGTACCTGTAACACGTACCTGTAACACCTGCGCAGTGTGGTGAAGCCACACATTGCTTTTCCAGAAGCGCGCACTTATCGAGTGCACGCGTTCCTCCACATCGCGCCGGGGCGACGCAGGGAAACGAACGCCAGTAATTCTGAAGGTCCAACGCGATCAAGCAATCGAACGCCCACCTCAAGCTAGTAAATACTCAAGACCTATTCCAATGACGCGGAGTATAAAAAGGAAGGGGGGGTGGGGGGTGGGGAGGAGATGGAAATTATTTTTTGCGTATGTGATAACGCCATATAAGTGATTCATGGCTACGCATGCCGTCTGCATTGGTTATTGCGCAAATGTTGCGGAAATGTCATGCAGCAACGGAAGCTTTCGCGCTACTATTCACAAATTCACAACAGCAACGCGGCATGACAGGTAGCCCCTAATAGAAGTGAGTAATAACTATCCGTCAACCTAAAGAAACCTATTAGAATACAACGCAAGTGTAGTTACAATGCCTCGGGTAATTTACGGAGGTAACACACGCACGCACGCAATTACAAAGGATACGGTCCTCATGAGTGATCCATGCGAGTGTGGAGGCACAACATCGCACAAGGTGCTCCGATTTTTGCCAGTCGCACAAAAGCAGCCAGTCAGCGGTTTGTTACAGCGATCACTCCGCGCACCACAGACACGCTGGTTCCCACGGACGAAAGGTAAATAACCCCACGGCTGCCCACAAGCGCATAACAAGCACCACGCGAAAAACCGACGAGACATACGAGCCAGCGTACGAATAAAGCATCCAATGGCCACCACCACATTGTACACCCGCACAAAAAAAAAAAAAAAAAAAAGGCGTCACCCATTCAGCCATGAATGAAGACCACTCGAGTAGGGCCATAGAGGGCGCTGCCACAAACTGCTGTTTTGCCGTAGACGACGATCCCGACGCAGTAAAGAGCCGTTCGGCGGACATTTCGCGGTCCGCCGCGCTCGGAACTGACACCGGCAGGCTGTTCGAAGTAGGTGTCACGCTATGGGACCAGAAATAAACTGGCCGTTAAGGGGGTGTCCCGTGAGAGAGCGAGCCCGTGCCACCTATAAGCGAGCAAGACTAGGTACCTTGGCACGCGGGGAAGGACGTCGGAGATCGTAAAAGTGCTCCCCGCGCCGCATGGGCCTCGCTGAACACGCGTGGCATCGTGACGGGGAAACCTTTTTTGAAAGGCTGTGCCGGTTATATCCGGTACTTCACGCAAGCGTTGTGTTTTCGTAACAGCCCCTCGAGCTGTTACCTAAACAATACGTCCGCGTTCCGCGGCTTCTCCGCGCCTTCAGCGGGAGAAATAAAACGCCCCTAGCAAGGCGTCGCGGATGAATAGCGTGAAAACGCTTTCGAGCCGGTCTTACGCTTCATTGGTCACGGTACGTCATTTTCTTGAGGTGTTCGACAGTGTGGGAAGGTTGGCGCTGAGTATAACCTTCAAATGAAGCGAACTTGATAAGCTCGATGGCGAAACGGTCGTACACTAATAGAGAGACCCATAATGAACGTTTAAACAAAGATCAACTATAAAGTGGCGGAGAAGAGAGTTTGATTAAATTGAGCTCGCACTGGGCGAAAAATAAACGACACGGAAAAGTATGCAAAGAGCAGAGCGAAAAGGGATGCGATTCCATTTCACAAAGCCACACGAGTGGTGCGGGTGGTGCATTGGAAGGCATAATTTTAAAATAGTGGTTGCCGTTTGCAAGTTAAATGTGCAAAGAAATGTCATATACGGCATAACGTTGTTTCACGTGTGGCGTGCCAATTAAGCCTATGGGCTGTTATATCACCGAAGGATGATCTGCTGTAGAGTCCGCATATCACTCGAAGGATACTGAAAGGAGTTATCAATGTACAGACACGTACATTACGAAAATGCCATATACGAGCATATCAGGAAATGGGCACATCGGGGTATACACGACACTTGTCCCTAACGGCCATATTTGCCCTATTCGTGATATGGCAAGACAAGACGTGTGCGAGAATTTTCGCACATTGCTCTATCACGAATTGGGCACATATGGCCTTCAATAGAGAAACGTGCCATATACAGTCAAATATGCCGACTTTCTTTTTATGACCATGTGACGCTAGAAACGGGAGCTGTGCCGTGGTTCTTGCGCCATGCTTTTATTCCACTGCACGCGCCTCTTCCTCCTCGTCGTCGCCTTCCTCATCGTCACCATATATGGCATTTTTGAAAAACCCTTCCCAGTCATTTATATGAGTGGGACGTTTAGGTTACGTGGAGCGGTACAGTACATCGCATTGTAGTCGCTTAACGCATTCATTCAGTAGGGAATGCGGAGTATGTTCAGGCGTGTTTAATGTATTACACTTGTATGGATGTTTGTCAAGAGCTATGTCAGGACCCTTCTTTTTTATTGAAGTTGGCATGGCTCGCGAGTTGGTTTTTCACTTCTGAACCGCAGTGACAACTTGTCAATAGGCGTTCCAGACGTTATGTTTCTACATCAGACCCCACACGCCTAGACACAGGCTATCAAGTCCTTCTGGCAATTGTTATCGCGGTGTTTAGTTACACGCAGCTAATAAATTGCCTTATACTTCCGACGCTGTCTCTGGCATGCCCGCAGAAAAGACTTAAAAGCACAACAAATTTCACTCATCTTCTTTAGAAGCGCAAATCTAAAAGCCCGACAGATGGATTAAGACGATGGATCCTTACAAACTAGCCCGATTTAATTGTTTATCAAATTTCACTCGCTTACCCGCTCACCTGCTTATTTACTCTCTCACCCACCCATCCTCTCAATCACTCACTCCCTCACCCACCCATCCTTTCACTCTCTCACCCACTCACTCACTAACCGAAAGCCCAACACTCATGATCTCTTTCGCAAACCCAACGAATCGTAGTAAATAGGTGCTCGTTTTAGCGAGTGTTCACCTCAATTCTTTGATGCTGCTGGGGACTTCTGATAATGAGCAATTTTTCGTACAAGCAGCAATGGTATTATAGAGAACACTGTAGCAGGTAGTTTTGGATATTTCCTTTGGAACAGGAAATTTTGCATAGGGGAGTACTTCGTAGCAGCTAATTTCTCGTTGGGAGTCCTTCTCAAAGGGAAGTTGCATTATATTTTCGAACACCTCCATAATTAATATGGGCCCCTTATCAAGAGATGCATCCATTTTCCGTTCATTGGAGATTCATCTCCAAGAAAGCTCTGAGGAGCACTCATAACATTTCGCTCGATTATCGAAAAATAACGGCAGTCATTGAATTGGAGGTTGTAGGTATAAACAACCGCTTCGACTTTTTTCAACGCTTGCAAAAAGCACAGTGCAATGGCCAAATGACATATTTTATGAAATAATATTTTCCGCTCTCCTTTTGGACAGTCGTTCAGCGCTTGCACTGGTTACCTGAGAGACACAGGATGCTGCATTTTTCTCTCTCTCTCTTTTGCCATCAGTGGTTGGCTCAAGTAAGAAACAGACTATAACATTGGGTAGCCAGTTAAGCGAGCGTATGTTTTCTTTCTGTTTCTTTGTTTACTACCTTTCTATGCATATAAACTTAAGCGATTTCGACACACTCTCAACCGGAAGGTACGGTGCATAGCATATCACTGCGACGTAGTCAGCAAATGCATCAAGCTTTAAGCAGACAGCGTCGTGCATTCATCGCAACTACGTTTCAAATACTGCTGCGTTTAAAACATGTAAGTATTAATGACAGGGACAATGCGGGTGCCCGCGCGTATAATTAAAACACGCTCTCGTGACAGTGCCCCTTGGGAGTTTTGGTGTGCTTCGCTACACAACACCTTTGCGTTGCGGCAAAACTGACTTTTCTAAATCGCTGCGGCTGCAAACTGGATGGGCACACGAGAGCACAGTCCCAAGGCCGAACGATAATTAACATGACAGTGGTAGTGGCTCAAACGAACGTCACTTCTGACCTGTAGTCAGGACGGAAGTTCAGGAATATATGGTGCCTAAGAGTTTCAGGCGTCCGAAAACTACGACGTCGCTATACAGTGAGCATCCTATGCTGGCGCAGTTTGGTGAAAATTTACGTCGCCTTTATCAGGATGGAGCAGTAAATCCCATTCGTGGGAACTTCGGCGCGAAAAGCACTGTCCTGATAGATTAAATGTTCTCCTTATCCTTTATCCTTCACGCTGACTGAAACCTCTCCATATATCTTTTTTTTTTTCTACCGCACAGTTCCAGTTTCTGGAGGCCGAAGACCTGATCAAGACTACTGCACTAAGACCTGCTGACAGCGAGACGGCAGTACGTCGAGGTAAGCGTGGAGATATGGTGGGCCACTAGCGTATAATGTCCTGCAGCTTCGGCGCTAAGTGATCAGCGGTTATGCTAGAAGTCACCCGAAGACTGTGAGACAAGTGCATCCCTCATCCTTTTCTGTGTTCTTTCGCAGTCGCTTCCTAGGAACATGACTGAAGTCTGATAACGAGAGACCTTGGAGAGGAACGAGCGCAAAAGACACTGCATCGTGTCATGGCGAGTGGCCCGATCCAAGGCTGTGACTAAACTCAAGTAACGTATAATGCTGCGAGGTACTGTAAGTGTATGCATTTGCCAGAAAGCAGCTTCTCTCTCAAATAACCTTTCATCCCTACTCTACGCGATATTATAGACATAATCGTTCCAGAGTGTTCGTGTCAGCAAGGAAAGGACTTCGTTTTTGGGACTTCATCCCCCCCCCCCCCCCCCCCCGAAAAAAAAAAAGACTTATCAAGTCGGTCTGATTGATTTGTGGAGTTTAACGTCCCAAAACCACCTCTGATTATGAGAGACGTCGTAGTGGAGGTCTCCGGAAATTTCGACCACCTGTGGTTCTTTAACGTGCACTGTCATCGCACTAGTACACGGACCTCAACATTTCGCCTCCATCGAAATGCAGCCGCCGCGGCCGGGATTCGATCCCGTGACCTTCGGATCTGCAGCCGAGTGCCATAACCACTAGACCACCGTGGCGGGGCATCAAGCCGGTTTTCAATACCGCAAATGTTACGCCAAATTAAAGCTATGAAATAGGTAATGTAAAGACAGGCATATAGACAGCGCTTCGGGCCAAATCCACATATTAGCACATAGCAAAAGTACCACTGAAATGAAGGCCTCATACATCACACTTCATGACTAACAAAATCGATTGAAACATCCACTCTTCTTCATGGGTGCAAATATTGCAAGTTGGGTATGACATATGAGAGAGAGCCCGAGGTACGTGCGTAATGTGGCAAAAAAAAAAAAAAGAAGAAGAAGAAGAAAGGCATTCGCACTTTAGGCGTACGTGCATAGCACAAAAATTGATGTGGGCGCACCAGTTAACCTTAAAAATAAAAATAAAATAATCGTCGACGTTCTGGCTGCCACGACACATTATCGCAGGCACCGAGTTGGTAAATAAACTAAAGAAACAAAACAGAATTAAGATTTCGAATTGAGAAAGTAAAAATAATGTCCCTTCACCGCGAAGCGAACGCAGAAACAAGAAACCGGGCATCCGGGGTATGTTGTTTTGTTTAGAAATAGAGCTGAAGTGAGGTTACAGGATTTAAGGCCTTGTTTCGCGTATAGAGAACAGGCTATATATGGACGGCTCGGCTGTCTGATACTGCGCAGCAGATCGATGCACTTAGAGCAAATTCCCCTTTCTAATCATTTGCTATTCCAATTTCATGCTCTGTGCAAGGGAAGTTGTCCGCAGCGCTATATACCTCAACAAGTTGGCGTAGCAATAAATTTTATGCCTTCTCGCAGGTGAACGCTATCGGGTACACGATTACAGTGTTATATATAGGGCGACACTGCAAAACACTGGTTAAGGCAAAACCGTAAGAAAGCACTTCACGGCCGAGCACACACAGCTCGGACGCGGGCTACAGATACAGTGTAAACTTTGTAACGACGTGTGTAATCGGAGCTTATACGAAAGTGCTATCGCTTGATCCTCAGAATAAAACTCACAAACAAGCATTAGTATAAAATAGAAGCAGTGCCATGCGACGCATCGTGCCTTATCAACGGCGAGAAAGCGAAGATAAAAAAGAAGTGAAACGTGCACAAGCGTATGTATCTCAAGTTCAGTGGCGCACGTATAGATTAAATGCAGAACGCTCCCACGACCTTTCGTCGCTCACTTGAATACATATAGACAGCGGAATAGGGGATCGAAAACCATGACGGAGAAGGAAAGTGGCTGTCTAGGCTTATAAACACTCCGCACAAACACATACACGCACATGTCCTAAAAGGCAAGCATCAAACTTTGTCGCAACCGTACAGTGTCGCGCACGCTTATCAGGCAACGCATTCCGCTGACATTTCATATTGCTCTCGGCGCCAGGATGACCCTCCTCGAGAAACGAATGCACCCACGGGGAGCGCGGGTGGAACATGGTCCGCATAACCAAACAGGGGACAGCTCCAATCGCCGCAGAAACCGTGCGTCCGAGCACGCACAAACTCTTGTGCCCCCCCCCCCCCCCTCCTTCGGGTCATCCTGCCCCTGTTATATAGATTTTCTTCTAACGCCATCGCTCTCTCGTTGCGCTATATACACTATATATATGGGAACCGCTCCACTGATCTGCAGACCTCCCCGAGTTCGCAAAGACGCGGCGTGGGTCGGTGACGGCAGTCGAAGGTGGGCGGGAGGGTACGACGTTTGCTTCGCGGAGCACCGAACAGAGCAGTACTGTAAGGACACTAAAAAGAGGGGAGAGAGAGAGAGGGAGGGAGAAAGGCGGCCGACTCGTTCCATCGCCCTCCCAAGATTTACATTTGTAATCCGGACCCATAAATCGCGGCCCGAATTAAGGAGAGCGCGCGCGCTCTGTCTCATCGATCGGGCGGTTGGGGCGCAAGCCTACGGCTTGTGCGCCGCTGCTCGCTTTGCTCGCTTGCGGGGGCAAAAAAAAAAAAGAAATAGAAAGCTCGGTCTCGGCCGGCGCTCCGAGGAAACGCCGGCTCGACATCGCCATTCATCATCGTGCTTTGCCGAGATGTATCGCAACTGTATCAGCCGCTCTCGCGCAGCGGCACCGAAAGACCTCCCCTCGCCGTGGTCGTCGCTCGGGGAGAAAGGAGCTGGCTATGGGTAGCTGATTTCGATGGCCGGCTAGGCCGGCGCACTCGGTGCTAGGCACACGGATCTCTTCGCGCGGCCTCTGCAGAGCTGGGCTTGAAGCCCAGAGCATGGAAAGGAACGATGAGCAGACAACTGCTGAGTTCGCTGCCACTGCAGCTTTTCCGTTCGTTCTATAATCTCGCTTTTATTTATTAGTTTCTCTTGTTCTCGGCGTATTTCATTGGCTCTCGCGCCTTACTTAAAATTTCCTTTTGCTGGCTATACACTGGGTTGAAGTTTCTCAAAACTTTTGTGATTCGAAGAAAGTGCTGTCTGCGAGAAAAACGAAAAGAAGCAAGAAACCTCGAAATTTATGGACCGTGAACACGGCGTGTGTTCTGTGCACACGGTGGCGCTGCGCTTTAATAGTACTTCCCCTCGCTCACATTCCCCCCTCCGCTCCTATGGGAGCAAAATCGACAATGTCCTTGTGCTGCGTCATGGTTCACAAGCGATGCGTGCTGCATGTGTGTTCGCGAATGCCGAATAGCGGATGAACGAAATTTCGCGCCGTGAGAGCAGATTCTTTGTTTTGCAATGAAGAGCAATGTCGGTGAACAGCCTTGAACTATATAATCAAAGTCGTGCAGTGAGCCTCTACCCAGCTGCAGGGCGCAATTTCGCGAGTTATATAGCGTTATTATTTGTGACCAAGCTTACGCGCGAATAACAAAAACTATGAAGTTAGAGCAACAACATGACAGTGTAAAAACCTAAACAATGTATGTTTAGCTTACGCAGTACCAAAGAGCATAATTTTGTAAAGGTCAAAGCTTCAGTCTTCAAGTTCACAATAGAACTACACTGCTCATAACGCATATGACGGCCACCGGGCATAGTCTTCCGCATGTTTCAGTGAGTGCTATATCAATAACTTTTCTGTTGGTTGCCGTTCCACATGCCGCAACCACAGAGGTCGAAAGCTGGCCTTCTCTTGTCTAGCATTTGTCCATCTCTTCTCTTGTACCACGCCTGACGAATGGTTCGCCATGTACGCCATTGTCCAAGGCTCTTACAAGGCCATTTTTCGTTAAACTTTATTTTCAACGCAGGGCTTGCGCAAATGCCTCAATATTTCAACTCGGTCAGCTACGTCGCTTTCTTGGATGCCAACAGCGGGACGCTTGGCTGGGATACATCTGGAACGCGACTTCCTGCGGTAACCGGTGCCAGCAGGTAACAGGTAGCAGGTAACAAAAGACCCCACAGCACAACTGCCTCGTGTAAATCCACTGGCACTGCTATAAACTATTTCGCTGATATTTGTATTAAACTCTGAAGTTTTGTATATACAAAGCAGTGACGCCTCTATGTAGGTCATTGTTCAATGACGGAACTGGTATCGCATTTTCCTTCGTGAAAAAAAATAACTAAAAATGCCGGCGTATTGTACCGAGGTATGATACGAGATATGTTATTGTGGGTGACAGCGAATAAAGATTTACCGCCCGGGGCTCTTTAAATTCCAAAATTGAAAGACGATTCTGCATTATATGCCCGCATCGATGTGCGAGAGCCATGGCGAGTCGAACTCACAGACTTGCGCGTAGAAAATTTTGAAAAGCAACAGCCCGTACGTATTATACAGCAAGACGAATTTGGTGACACCTTTGATGAAGGCTAAATTTCCTTAAACTTCACCAAAAATAGCGAAAGGTAAATTAACACTAATAATCATACTTTGGTCTAGAAAAATGAAGTTAAGAAAAAATGCGGACCTAAATATGAAGCGGGCAAGGGAGAGACGAAGACATAGGAGGAAGGGGACAGAGGGCCTGCAGAGTTTACGAAAACGAAAAAGACGATGCCTTCTGTCGGAGAAACAACTTTGTGTCGGCATTACTACGAACCTGGAAGCATGTTAAGCTGTTCAAAAGTGAAGATGTCATTTCTACCTTTAACGCGCGCTATGCATCGTTTCCTTATTTTTCAGATGCCATCGGGGCCTCAACAAGCAAGAAGTAACCCTTCAGGAGGATTACAAGGACGCATAACAAGGTCGACCAAACACATCGGCTCGGACGGTAATGCCAATATGCATGTACTGAAAGCCTCAAAAATTCAGGAGATGAGGGTTCACAATAACAAAAAAAAAAAAAAAACTCGAATATCGTCCTAGTCTGTGCATACAAGCTGCACTTTCATTGAAATACCTGCACTAGACTATGCACCCAACATATTGATGTCAGCTTTTAACTGCTGCTCTGTAAAACTAATTTGATATTTGATGTTTCTATTTTTATAACCGCTCCTGTAAGTGTTTGACCCTGCCAGTGCATATATTTCCCACATAACCAAGCGCGTAGGGTCCTGAGCACAGCACTCTGGTTGCGCTCAGGATCCTGAGCGTAGGATCCTACGTGGATCCTACGCTCAGAATCCTACGTGGCTGGAAATCAAACTTGCGCCGTTTAGGTCCGCATGGTTCCATCTTCGTGTCTCGAAGCTGCTACGGCGGCCGCATGCATTCAATTGGGGCAAAATGCAAGGGCACGCGTATTACTGGGACGTAAGTGCACGTTAACTAACTTCATTCAGACGGAGAACATTATTCCACAGCCACCCGCTACGGCACGCCCCATATAGTTACGTCGTGTCTTTGGCATGTAAAAACCCCTGGATTTATGTTCTAAATGCGGTAAGTTTTGCCTCCTCGCGTATAAAGAATGTATACGTAAGACTGTACCCATCATCTTTCCAACCAGTGCATCGGAGGCACTGTTCCAACTAACTATGCAGTGACATGTAGCTTTCCAAGTGCTGTAGCCAGAGTTGTAGAGGTATACAGATAGCATAGTCGAGAATTGACATGGACAGGGATTCAAGCCGCCATTAGCAGGCAGTTATATTATGCGTGCGTACTTTCTGTAACATAGATTGCTTGCAAAAAGATCAGATAATGCCTGCAATTAAAAAATAAAAACAAAATTCCATTCTATAGCTGTAGCACTCAACACGTGACAAAAGGAAGGAAGAGATTCTTTATTACTGTGGAAAGGTGGAAAGGGGGAGGGGAGTGGCGTTATTCTGTTTTAGGAGAGAAGGGAAACCGATTCCATTCGTGTGAACAGCGGGCCCGGACAAAAAGCTGCTCATTTCACCTTTGGGATTTCTTTTCTGCTTCTCATTTTTTTTCCCCCCCGAGAATTCTTCGCACTCGTCGCGTTCACGTCTCATCGCAAGTGAACTTTCCAAGCATGCGGCACGTGTACGCGATCTTTTTCCTGTGTTTGCAGCCATTTTAAAGGCAATCACATATAGGAGAAAAAAAAAAGTGGGGGGGGGGGGGGGTGTTCTGCGCGAGCGTTGCAGTGAGGCTTTTGTGATAGAAGCTACTGATGCTTTCGCTCCGTAATAAGCTCGTGTGACATACACCTTCGGCATTAAGAAAATATATATGGGCTATAAATAATATATATGCCCTGGTGACAGCATGACACGAATTGCTTATAAGCAAAGAGCGGCCGACAACCTCAAGAAATATGAAAAAAAAAAAAGATTGAAAACGTGTATGACAAACAGAGAGCCGTGGTGAAACCTCATAAAACCCGGTGACCATCGCATAAAAATTTAACGCAGCTGAGAAAGCTTGTGTCTGAGCTTCGTCGAAGAAGTCGGAGGTATATACGGCGCATACTGCTTATAAACGTCCCGTCTAGGTCGTGCGAGATAGGCCGCGTATAATTTATGCACAAGCGAAACTCGCAAGGTCACCAGCAGCGTAATGGAACGTCATTGCGCAAGAGTGACGAATGCGAGCAATTTATGCGGCAGAATCGTTTGTCGTAAGTCTTCGCGGGAGATAAGTAACGAAGCTGTCGCAAGCGCTGCGCGTGTGGCATGGCGATAGACTGGATTTGTCCAAACGAGTCTACATCGCGATTTGGCAAAGAAATAAATCAAATAAAATAAATGAAGAGAGATGGAGAGAACAAGAAGAAGAAAATTATAAAGAAACTTAAAACGTTCCCTAGTGCTGTAGATGTGAGATTTCAGAAGCCACGGCACGTTAGATTTGTCTTTCCCTGTAAATTCTATAGCAAAGCTTTTGCGCATTTATGAGGTCTGGAAAAAGAAATAATAATAAAGAAGTGATACGTTCCCGTGTTAACGTCGGATACTTAGCTAGTAATGAAGCTGTAGACGACAAAGGTGCTTGATCTCCCAGCCGGTGGTGTTATAGCCAGTAGATGACGCCACAACAAAACACAGGCTAAGAAAATTTCATATTTGCAGGTCAACTGTGAAGAGTTCTCCCGGAATTACTATGGATATGAAGCTTCCAGACAAGGCTACTTGGATTGAAAGGACCAAACGCTAACTTCCAGGTATCTTTTTAAGTAGTAAACTTTTTTAAATGTGTGCACGGTGTTTAGAAAATAAAAATGCTAATAGCTGATTATTAAATTCTGCTGAGCTATGGCATACATAAAAGGCCGGCCCTATATGTTTTTCCTTTCCGAACTGGGTTAATTAAGGATAATATGATACCAAACAGCTGAGGTCTCAGTTGCAACAGCAATTACCGTCTTCTGCGTCAAATTACGCACAGCTAACAAGCTGTGCATTTTACAGTGTGGTTCCTAATATTCGGTGTGTTATTCAATACTGAAATTCTTCGCATGGTGGTCAAGATCTTGTATTTAAGAAGATTGACGTCAAGGTGCGCTTCAAAATTCTGACGAAACATGCCCGATTGAAATTCGGCCATAGGCACACGATCTGATTTGAAATCTGCGTATATTATCTGCGTATATTTACTCTATCGTTAGAATTATCCAGCGCAACGTGACATGCACGTTCCTGCATGACAACACACAGCTGTTGGTTGGCGCTCAAAAGAGTAAATGATTAAAATCACCAACAAGTTCTCAATGCGAAAATACACTAATCGTCCCAATACAAAATCAACACACGGTTTCGTGCGCCTCAGAAATGCACAGATCGGTAAATACAAGCAAATTAGAAAAACACCAAAACATTATTTTGCTCTGCAGGTGATAAACACCACCTCCAATCCACAGTGTCGCGTGCCTCTGCCCAGATTCGAATCATCGTAACTTTAATGCAATATTTTTCTCACTCCCAGACCTTGCAACCCTTCTTATCTTTTAAGCATTCTAATATGAAACTGAATCACGCCATTAATGCAGCACAGCGCGCATGTGCTGATCATAAGTAAGCCCTGTAGTGACAAGAGAGGCAAGGAGCTAAGTGGTGCCTTGTTAACACACACGTGTGTTTCCCTATAACTTGCACTAATTAGCGATAACGATGACCTTGTCACAGTTTCATCAGTTCGTCCTTGTCTCCCACACAACTTCTGTGTCTTTTAGAATGGCCCCGGCGAAAGATTGCGATGGACACGGACCGGGCCAAGACATCCAGAAATAACATTAAAACGGTAAGTAACGTGCATATGCATACGCTACGCACCAAAACCGCGTCAAGTTTGATCTGAATATGGCAGGCAGTGTTGGAACAATCGTTGTAGAGAACATGGGCAGGGAATGTTGCGTAATACGGAGTGGATGTTCGAGAACATTTTGAACTGATCGAAAATGCACTTCAGAAATACATTTAATAAATCTGCAATTGCAATAGCGACCAATTGTCTTGCTTCCTTTTTTTTTTTCAATGTTGGCACTGCCATTAATTTCTTTATTCTGTGTGTCTTGAAGAATTCTTTGCACCTTCCGCGAATCCCTTCTCACATAAAATATATTTACAGCAATTTTCGCACAGTACACACCACACGTGATCACCGCAGTAATATCTACGATTACTTTGATTCTGCATAACTGCAGAGCAGGGTTCTTCCCAGAAAATATTGAAAGGTGGACGTTTAATACCCGGCAGGGAACAGGTGCTACCTTAAATTTCGGGCACTGAAGCCCCCCGCCATCCGACTTCTTGGAGCTTCCGCTCTGAGTGCGAGTCGGAAATGGCATTACTTGAAGCCGCAACGGTCGCAATGCAATTATGTTTTGCCTTTAAGCCAGCGCTCTCGAGTGCAAATTCGTTGGTTTCTAAAAGTCAGTTTCACCGCATTACCATACTAACATGCAGAGAAGCAAACGAAGACTCCGAAGGAGATGCTGTCAAGGACGCAATTAGTGCCCGCCGTATTGCGCGAGTAAGGCATCCCTCATATGTACGTGTTTTAGAGGTACCAATTTATACAACGTAGTCGTGAAGGATCCGTGATGCAGTCCACACAGAGCCTGATTGTCGTATCACACGCGTGAATCGTAACGAATGAGGAATAGATCAAGGGCTCGTTTCTTTGTTAGACACAACGTAATAAACCCAACAGACAGCGAGGCCAAGGAGGGCATAGGGAAAATTTTGTAGTTTTTAGCTGTAAAAACTACAAATAATTTCCTCTATGCCTAGGTCCTTGGCCTCCTTGTCTGTTGTACTCATCAGGGTGCGGGAGTTGTATCACATGCTTTGTAAGTTGCATGCAGCGGCTGCGGTCGTATGCTGCTGGTTAGTGCGGACCGTGATCATTTTTCTTCGCACAATGGGGAAGTAAAAAAAGCATGCATTTATTCGTGTTTTTGTTTTTTTTTTCAAACACCAAAATTTTCGGGTGATCTACCGTTCTCCAGGGTGTCCGAAAAATCGAACGTTCAGCTCAGAAAGTCGCTCTTGAGTGCAGCAAGCTTGAAGTCCGAGAGATGGGCAATGGTGCGCGGGAAGTCATATGGATTAACACTTGGAGTGGTGGAGCGGTAAGACCACTGGTGTCCGCCCAGTGCAGTAATTTACTGTTCGTACGCATCTATTTTTGAAATCAGAATTTCACAATTTAGGGTACACCTTCGTCCAAAATGTCACTCCTTTGGGATTGAATATACTAAGTAAGCCTTTGCTTTTCACTGCTTTATTTCCGGTAAGCGATATGCTGCCCACTTAACTCAACCTGCAGCACACCCGCACTTAATATAGCATCGTAGAAGAAATTCTTGCTGGGCGAGTTGGTGCATGACTTTTTTCAAGTTAGTTGTGCGAAGAATAGACGATCACAGGAAGAACAAGGCAGACAGAAAAGCGCAAACTATCAACTGGTTTATTTGTTCTTGAATCAGCTTATATAAGCATGTCCAAACGGCACGAAGATAGGAAAGAGGGTTGAGAGGGGGTGAAAGGGGAAGCATACAATCCAGAACACCTCACGTCACATACACCTGCGCAAAAACTTTATTAAAGATAAAGGTGATAAATGTGTAAGCGACACTTCTGTTACCTTGTATAAGGCTGAAGATCAGTTTTTGCGCAGCTGTATGTGACGTGAGGTGTTCTGGATTGTATGCTTCCCCTTTCACCCCCTCTCAACCCTCTTTCCTATCTGTGTGACGTTTGGACATGCTTATATAAGCTGATTCAAGAACAAATAAACCCGTTGATAGTTTGCGCTCTTTCTGTCTGCCTTGTTCTTCCTGTGATCGTCTATTCTTCGCGCAACAAAACTGAAAAAAAAAAAAAAAACTTAATATAGCGTACTGGTACAGCAGATAGTTTTCTGGCACAATAATTAGGTTCGTCGATGGTTTTGGCAGGCTAGCACGCAAGCTGAACAGACACAATAGGGCTTGTACATTTTAGGTATTTTAGGATATTAAGTAAAGTGAAGCGGCAACATATACAGGCTGTCAACGCCTCTATACGCCAGTGTGAGCGCAAACGGCTGAAATTTGCTAATGTGTGAAACTAGAGTAGCGAGCGCACGACTGAATGAGGTTGCCTGAAATCAGCCATTCAGTGCCCGTCAGTAACAACTTTGCTTTGCACATATATCGAGAATGCCCAACCAAGTAGAGATAAGAAAAAGAGAAAATAAAATATTTTGACAAAGGATGCAGTCATTCGGCCTTCAGACATTGGGCCGTTACAGAAACATGAGAGAGAGCAAAACGCTGTGTTTTTATTATTATTAAGAGGCCAAAATTGCAGACTACTCCCTCGAATAAATATGATCAATGCCCCCGAAAAGATTCGCGGAGCGTCAGACATACACGGAAAGCATAATCGATGCAATAAATATGTTCATGTTAAAAAATAAGCGTTTGGGGTCGCGCTGAGATACAAAGCAAGAGTCGCGCAATACATTAGTCATGCAGTTTGTCAAATGCGCAAATTAAGAACTTGTCAAGCGCACATATAGCGTCCTGTAAAACGAAGTCAATATAGAGGTAAAAAAGAAGCGGAAAACCAACAAAGGCGACGTCTTTACGATGCGATGATTGTGATATCCTAGTGGTTTCACGTAGCGTGTTCGACTGCTTTTTGACAGAGGTGTCATATGTTGTATTTTGTCATATTTGTTTGATATAATCTGTATTCACTTTTGCCAAGTGTTTGAAGGGCTACAAATTTCTTAGGATGTCTAGTTACCTTTTAACAGGATCCTCTGTAAATAGTTCTGATGGACAGAGATCAAACAAAATTATTGATTGATTGATTGATTGATTGATTGATTGATTGATTGATTCTTCGCTATATTCTACCCTTTCCTTATCGTCCGCCGTTTGCACTCGGTCGATGGAGATGATAACATCGATGAAGTGCTCCTTGAATCACTAAAATAGAACCAAATAAAATAAACTAGAATGGAACTATTAAATTCGGGCGCTCGGCCGATATCTTAAAAAACCAAAAGCAAGAAAATTACTCGATAACTGTTCAGCTTTTACCGAGCACTGCATACCAACGCAGGTTCTTTTGCAAGGGATTTGTCTACAGAGATAAATCATTGCTGCAGCAGGATACAGCCAGCACATTTGTGCTGCTCTTTATATACAGCTGCGGGGGAATGCGCGTGAAAATGGTCATTATTGATGTTATAGATGAAGTACAGGAAAATAAAATGCTTGTTCTGCCTCTCTCTCTCTCTTCAGCTCACCTATTCCAAGGAGACAAAATCAGACAAAAAACGTTTTCCTGCTTCTTGCCTGTCTTACTTGCGACTCTCTCATCATACAGACACGTATGGACAACATATAAGGTTAAGAAGAAACTAGGTTCGAACATGCAACACAGAGAACAAAAAAAAAATTAAGAAGTAAAAGTTCGAAACGGGTATACACAAGAGTAAACCGAACCAACAGGCTATATAAATTTTAGCGCGCCACATAATTTAAATAAATAAAACGAGAAAGAAATAAAGAAAACTGGAACAGCCAGGGGTATACAAAGACCCACATATATGAACGCCGGGCTGAAGTTTGGAGGCCGCGTGGAAGGAATGGAGGTAGGGATTACGTACGAGCCGTCGAGTAAAGCTCGCCACGGCAAACGGCTCAGCGCGGCAGCTGAGAATGGGAGCTTCAACATGCGACGCCTCGTGAAAGCGACAATCTGCATTCAGCTCATTTCTATGGGCTGAAACGGGAACTAAGCCTTTCTTCCACCGCCACGGCCCAACCGTGTATATGAACGGGAAGGAGAAAAAGCGACCGGGAAAAGCTATAGATACGAAAGGGAACCGAGATTTATGCCTTGCTTCCCGCGAGCATAAATTATCGGGCGCGCGACGGCCCCGGATTTTTTTTTTCCTTCCGTAGCATTGATACACGTGAGAAGGTACACACACACACACACACACACACACACACACACACACACACACACACACACACACACACACACACACACACACACACACACACACAGAGCGTGCTGTGCGCTTCGAGTGGGTGTTTCTGACTGCGACGACGGTTTGGCAGCTTTCGCACCATTTGCAGACTCGCCGCGAGGCATACAAAGGCCACGGTCCTTGTTAACATGTTTACCGGTATACGAAACGATTCTCGTGTACCGTTAGGTTAAAACGCGTGGCTTAAGGTTAAGCCATTGGAGAGGTTGCAAGAACTGCCTGCTTCCTTTTTCTTTTTCTTTTTTCCTTCCTGACAGAGGTGTGTTGGTATAGGAGAAGCCTGGAATCAGTTATGTATTCATTTGCAATCGGTAGGTGGGGTAATTGAAGCGAGAGTGTGCCGTTTAATATTTGCACTTCAGCGGAATACCATCGCATAGCTTGGAATTGGGACGGGTGTTACAACGTGTAAAAACAACAGAGCGGATTAGAGGGAACAGTCGGCTTTGACAGCTGTTTCTATCGACCGAATTCCTTGGCGAGATAGGTGAATAAGTGACACGGTGCCACCTCATTTAATCAGATGCAAAAAAAAAAAAAATTGACGAAGGAAGCAGTTTTTAAAAGAAAGAACAGTTACATATCACGAACTAACAGTCGCTGCACAATGCGTATTAATGAGAATGTCATGAGTGCGCTCTGCAAAGCTTCGCGTGATATTTTGGCAGCAACGCTTGGATCGTGCTTGGTGTTGTGTATCAGAAACACTATAGCCCTTGGGCTTGTCAGGCAGCCCTTTTCATGTAATGTGTCACTTTCCTAGATTTGTAAGATCAAAGCAAAGTGCACATACGCATTCGCATGCTTTACTTTGAAAAGAGTTCTCACGTACATAAATATCGGTATCATACCCAAGTAAAGTACATAGAACTATCGCAGTGAATCTTTCTGCTTAATTTGGAACTATTGTTCTCGCACCCTTTCGTTCGCAACGAGGCAAATAGACGTTCACTTGATTGTCCAGTAGGGTCATATCCTGCTGGTCCCACCCGCAATCGACAGAGGAAAGGCACACGCTGGAGTCAACGTACGGGGACAGCGAGAACCATACCCAAAACAATGCATACCCCGCCTTCCCCAACTGCAACGTTGGCCGAGATGCAACGAACCATTTACGAAAAGCCCGCCGTTTCCTATACGCCGCACACTTGCGGCTGCCGGCAATAGATGGCGGGCGGTTCGCAAGCGTCGTGCTCCGCCGCGGAGCGGCGCACGTCATCGAGGCGTTCCCCGGCGCGCCGACGCGTTCAGCGAAGCCCCACCCAGCGGAGCGTACGAGAAGCGCCAGTGGCCCGCCGTTTCGTTCCGGCGCGCCATGATAAATGTGGCCGAGCGCAACGCGCTCCCGAACACGCCGTTTGTCTTGATAAGTCGATTTTTATGCTTCGCTAGTGCAAAGGCCTTCCCCGCCGCTGCCGCCGGCCTCCCCTCCCCGGGTTCCTCAGACCGCATCCCCGCGCACTCTCTTTCACTCGCCCTCTTTCCGGGTGCAGCGGCATATTGCGAAGCAGCGGACTCCCAATGCTCAAAGCGTGCGACCGCCGCTCGCTGAATCACGCTTGCGGCGCGGTGCACTTCTCTTTGTTGCGCTCGAACACTCCTGGAACCCGTAGGGAAAGGAAGGAGGGAAGGAATCGACGCTGGGGACGGGCGCTGGCGAGCGTTTTCGAATGCCCGTTTTCCTACCCATGTTTCTTTCGGCTGTTCGATATGCTACACTTGCGGCTGCGTTGTTCTGCGTTTTGAAAAACCCAAACGTCCACGCGCATCTGAATGTATGCGACCTCTAACGGGGGCATGTCGTGCGGTGGAGAGCGACGCTCGCTCCCCTGCCGCCGGGCTGAGGACGGCCGCATAGCGCTGAACAAAAGCGTTCGCTCGCTGCTGCAGCGCATGCGCGAGCTCTCTGATTATTTAACCGAACATGTCATGTTCCGCAGTTGTGGCATAATCAGTCGTGTACTTTATGAGTTCTGGTTGCGTCGTTTTAGACAAGATATAAACAAAGGAAGTGGTTGTGTGCTGAGAAGAACCTATAGCTGAGCTTCAAATGTATCAGTTAAGGGTAAATTATGCTGATTTGGAATTAACTGTACGCCTGCAGGTTGAAATGAACTGAGATAAACGAAAATGGACCATCATTTGGAACATAACTTTTGTGAGCACTGTCTGCACGACAAAGCCTGGTGTTACATTCCGCATAACACGACTACAAATGAACATTTGTTGAAAATTGAAAATTTTCAACAAATGTTCAAATGAAAAATTTTTTTAACTGAGATGGGTATCTACCGGTATTTCCCAAAAGTGCAGGGGGTGATACCTTCGTCAGTATATATCAGTTCGAAATCACCTCGCACTGCACGATAAATAATGAGCTCAGCAATTAAGCATGATCTATATTTTCTCATGTAAACATTATGTACTTCTATAAACATGGCGGCCGAGACCTCTTGGTTAATAGTTTAAGTAACGTTGTTTCTTGATTGTGCGTACTTCAGTTCATTGTAGGAAGGAGATAAACCAAGTCGACGTCTTTGCCATAGAACTAGAGTTGCTTATTGCTAGAAAGTGACGCGGAACTCGCTGCGTGCGGCACCGAGCTACTCGTGGCGCCATCCTTGGGAGTTGCTGGCAAAGCGCAGTTTGAGCGGCTACCGCCAGGTGGCGGCACCTGGAATTTATTGATCGGTCTCTACGCGCCTGTACATCGAACAGGCTTTCTCCCTGTCTATTCCACTCCCGCATTATTTCTCCGTCATTCTAACGTTCATTTAAGCTGCAGTAGCCCACGGTATGCTAAAGGCGTTTGTGCGGGATTTTAAGATCTCATTCTTTATTATTCGCTTACTGATCCGGAAATGTTATTCACAATGACGACCGCTTAATTCTGATGAGAGGCATCTGATTGGTTCGGCTAAAGCTTTATTCGCATCTTTCGGATGTTGAGAAGGCGACCGAACAGCTTTGTGTCCCGCGGTCTCAGCAATAACGCGTCTTCGTTTATCAATGGAAGCAGCTGCGAGAGCGCTCGATGTGATAAAAGTGCCATATAGAGTCGAAAGCACGGCATAGGTGGGATATTATGGCCGAGTTCTTACATGCGTGTTGCAGAAACCTAAGTGAAAGTTCTATATATCTTAACTGCCAAACTTCGGACCCACATTTATTTACTGTGTTTACTAAGTGAAATCATTAATTCAGTTGTCATGTAATCGAGACCTGTATATACACATAAACGTCAAACATTGTGCGGAGTGCTTTGAATTAATATGTATGCGAGTGAGCTAAACAATAAAAGCACAGCGTTGTAAAGGGCCACCGTAAACGGAGACAAACGTTGGACGTGCAAGTGAGTCGAACGTAATAGCACACTGCTAAAATGTTCAAGCTGAGTGACCAAGTACGAACTTCAACGAGGGAAAAAAGAAATAGACAAGTATGGAGCTCAAGGAAACACAGTATAAGCGAATAAAATTTCAAAAAAAGAGAAAAAAGTGGTGTATACGTTCCACCACGGCGAGTTTAAGGGAAGCAGGTAATAATATGACTTAGGATGTGCCCCCAAGCAAACTCTGCCAAATATAAAAACATGGGATTTTCTCTGCGCCAGTTCATCGCAACATATCGAACACCATTTTTCAACGACTTCGGCTGTAAGCTCGTGGCCATGTGTACATCGTTCTACACAAACAACATAATTTCCTTGACATTAGCAGATGCATGACAACTACCTTTTAATGCAATTCGGAATGTGGAGAAGTGGTCGGCATATTCTTCGTTTGGTCACGCTGCACATTTCGCAACCACTCATTTTTGGTATATGCTTATACAGAGCCGTCTCGCGGAACACAGATAAACATGACGTGTACGGAAACTGCATCCCAGAGCTTCCTGTGCCGACACATTTGAAACATTATATGTTCCGCTCGGTACTACAATAATTTATTCCAATCCAGGCGGTTGCAAATCATTTACGTTTCCTGAAAACAAATTTTAAAAATTTTTAGCGGATTCCCACGCAAGCCACCCTGTGTTTTTGACGTCATTACCTGCAACACTGCCTACCCGAGCAGGCGCGCCTTCTAAAGCAAAACGGCGCGATACCGCAGCGCTCAAATCGTCGCTGTGAAGTTCATAAGAGGTCAGTACATCGTCAGATGGCCTTTCCACTTTCATTTTCCTGGCACCAGCTTCATATTTCTGATGGCGGGGAGGCTGTGACGTCATCGCATACGCTGCACGAAGTGTCTACCCGTTTCGGTTTCGGCTTGAACACGTCGTTCAGTTGTTTTTGTTGTTTTGTGGGGTTTTACGTCCCAAAACCACTTCTGATTATGAGAGACGCCGTAGTAGATGGCTCCGGAAATTTCGACCACCTGGGGTTCTTTAACGTGCACTGACATCGCACAGCACACGGGCCTCAACATTTCGCCTCCATCGAAATGCAGCCGCCGCGGCCGGGATTCGATCCCGCGACCCTCGGATCAGCAGCCGAGTACCTTAGCCACTAGACCACCGTGGCGTCGTTCATTCGCTTATTTAAAACTATTGGCGAGTTTGAGCAAATTGAATGACCCTGGCTGCTTCAGGGCTATCAGTAATATTGGAAAACAGCGATATCAGTATATGGTGGAAAAACCGCCGGAGTTGCCCTTTAAGCTACCCGCCCTGACTTTTGGAGATACCAACTACATACGCACTGAAGCCACCAACAGATGTTCCTCTCAGTAAATGTTCCAGGCGTCACAGCACTGCAGTTCACCTCACACATGCGCGCACACAGCACGCTCTGTCACCAAAGATACTTCGACATCAATACTTGTCGTTACTGCGTTGCATGAAAAATAAGCACGTCCTCAGCTTTCACCTTCAAGAACATAGGAGCTTCCGGTACTTTTACTAGAAATCAACCTCGTCGTATTGTCAAAGACGCCGAGAAAGTGGGTGATCACAGATTCCGTGGCGACTCAGACGCGTGTATTGAGTATGCCAACAGATAATTATACGTGCATGTGCACCTAAAGGAACTTTCGGATGCTTCAAGGCTAAGATATCACACGTGGTGTTCCGGTAAGTTCCAAGTGCAATTAAGGGAAGTGAAATGGCAGATACAAGGTGCTTGCTCATAATTATCTGGAAATCTGTCTGATTCCCAAGTCATCGTCTGACCAGCGCCGCATCCAGCGCAAGGACTTGAACGAGAACTGTGCTTGCCATACTGCATGCTTACACAGAGATCACAAAAGAAACGATCTCATAAGAAGTTGATGACGTGGTGTTACACCCGCACGATGCAGTTACCAACCTCGAAGTCCCCTCATGGGAGACCTGAGCCCGGGTCGATGAACTTTGTCGGACGAAAATTAAAGCCGTTTCCATCCATACATGATCGTCCATCTTGAGATATATACCAATTAGCTCCCACGACTCATCGAGACCTTCATGCCCCGTCTCCGGCTCAGAACTGCTTGCACGAAGCACTTTTATTCCAAATTTAGCGTGTGTCATATCCAGCATGTTCACTTAGCAATGACGACGAGGGTGTGTATATACCACTGCTGTCCTGACGAAGACAAGTGCACTGTCGAAACGTTGGCTCAAGCGACATTCCCTGTCCTTCATCGTTTTTAACGATCTCTTTAGCAATTCTGCCGCAAGCATATATTGCACTTGAACAGCGGCTTGAACAGGAGCTCCGCTTGCGTGCATTCAGAACGAAGGTGTTCGTTGGCCAAAGGCAATGAGTTCTTCAACGCTTGTTTGACGACACTGAAATTCGTGATGAGTTTTTACCAGCCTGTACTGCGTGTGTGCATGGTGGGTGTGTCTATCAAACATCGGCGGGCTTCGTTAGGAAAAGTTTTCAGCGAAGCGAGCGCAAGACTGTCGTTTTACTTATTTCTTACCCTTTATTTCAATACCAACTAAGTGAAAAGGGGCAACCGTCACCAGGAAATGACGGCAACCCACCCATTTAATTTTTATCTCAATAAAAGATTGTAGTTTCATCTGATCTGATGTCATACTTCACAGGCACTAACAGTGTTGTATCGCGAATTATGGAAACGTATAAACGCCACACAGAAAGAAACCGACCCGTAACAGTATCGTGAGAATGACAGCATGTAAACTGGCTTCATAAGGGGATGTCGATGAAGAGGGGGAAAAAAAAATCAGGGAAGAACGAAATAAATAAAAGGAACCGTACATTCTGGAAGCTTGACACCAATCGCAACACAGCAGAAGCTAAGAGAGATCGAGGCTTCTACTCGCCTTCATCCCATTTTTAGGTGAAACCACCTAAACATCAACAAGGACAGCATTCTTAAGTGGCAGCCCTCTTCACCCCCTGCCCTTATACAAAAGGAGGTTGACGGCTGGTGGCATGCAAAAACGAAGTCGTTAGTTATACTAGAAGTTCTTCGTCGTCGGTGTAAAACTGCAGAAAACAACAAACTATACTTTCGTGCCCACACGCTGGGGATAGTCCCAAAATGATTTCCTGCCGGCGTCGCTCTCGCTCACCGAGGAGGACGCGGCCGCTGCAGTCCTGCGGGCCACATTGGACTGTCACGCGGCGCCCACGTAATAAACGGGTCCATTCATTTCCCCGGGGCGGTCAGCGGCGGCCAAGAGGGCCGTCCATCTCGACAAAACCCCGCGGGTGCGAAGGTGCGACGCCGAGGACGAAGAAAAGGCGATTAAAAGCCGCCCGCGCGAACGCTCGAGGAGGATGCAGGAGCGAGCGAACGCGAGCACTTTTGGAGGGAAAAAGAAAGATGCCGGAGTTCGGGGAAGAGGGCGCTGCCGTGACGAGGTGCAGGCGCCAAACGCGCATGCGCCGTCTCCATGGCTTCGCCTGAGGATGTGCATACAGTGTGCAGGAACCCCACGCTGTCGATTGTAAGGGCCATTTGTTCTGCCGGCGACATCGTTTTCGTGAACTTCAATGACAGACACGGACAGCTGCAAAAGGACGCGTTCCCATCTTTCCGGCGTCGCATGATGACGTTCAGAGATAGCGGGGCTGGCGGCGAAACTCAGTGAAACGGCTCTTGCGAGCCGGATGCCGCAACGGAGAGAGCTGATTAGGTGGGCCATTGTTCGTGTTCTGCGCCAGTGGGCGGACCACCTCGCAATGAGTAAACACTGAGTGAGTGAGTGAGTGAGTGAGTGAGTGAGAGTAATTAAAGGCATTCACGTGACACAAACTGGCCAGCAACACGTGCAAAGGAAAACAAGGGGCGGTGAGATATAAAACAAGAGAAAGGATGAAATCGCACACAGCCGCAAAGCAACGTTGTAGGTGGCTTCGATAGCCACGTATGTTCGCATAGATATGCGTTCGTCCTCAAAACTTCCAACAGTGCTTATGCCTTTTGAATAGGCGCGGACGACGTTTAAGGCAAAGGTCACAAGATATATTTACCGCCGAAAACTGTTTTCCGTTTAAGCGGCTGATGGTTGCAGCATGCAAGCAGAGAACCTCGCTGATTGTTGAAAGAAATGAAACGGAAGCGCGTGTGCTATATATGTCTATATATACACAAGAAAGCATATGAATCTGCAGTCCATCCTACTGAGTTTTTATCTTATTTCAAGCAACTGCTGTTTTAAAAAGTGGCAAATAGGTGATCGTCCACTTTTCAAGATATGTATCGTGTCGGCTTTTGCAGCGAGTTTATTCCCAACATTTGCAGCTTTAGCCTCAAAACCAGTCATCAAGTATGGTTTGGTTTGATTTGATTTGAAGTATGCTTTGATTACAAGAGAAGCCGAAGTGAAGGGCTCCGGTAATTTCGACTACCTTGTGCACTGACATCGCACTAGTATACACAGGCCTCAACATCTCGTCTCTATCCACAAGTGTATATTTTGAACACTGTAACAAGCATATGCATAGTTCTGCGACTGTTGCTGTTAATAGGCAGGCCGCTGCGATCAGATTCAGAGTGTTAATACATACTGAACCCGGGCCTTTATTACGGACTCGTACGTATTCATGAGCCTAAAAAATACTTGCATAGTATGCTTAATTAAAAAGCACTGTACATATATATTACGTAAACAAGCGAACTGCTTCTTATATGTTTTCATGAAGAAAAAGAAAAGAAGAAATAAAGGAATTTTTCTTTTTGATTTGAAGCACAATGATAAAGTTATCCGACGACGAATATGATGCGTGGTGCATTTTCGTGATTCACGGTAGATGAATCACGTCACGGCTTCTTTTCACTGTCAGTGACGTCAAAAAGGTCTAATACATCAGATTATGGCCAATATTCTTGAACGATAACGGCAGTTATATAAACCACTTAGCCACTTATGTAGTTGTAATTCCACGTGCATATTAAAACATTGAGTATAAATATTTTACGTTACTGCGTCCGAGATAACTTTAACGGCAAGTGAAGGCGTTTAGAGTAATTCTAAAGGCCACGGAAGGCAACGTGCATCACAGCGTAAGTGAGGTCCCGGGAAGACATGGAAGATTTGCTGCAGATACCAAACGTAAGAAAACTCAGGCACACCGACGAGGCCGGTAGGTAACCTAACCGTTCGAAGTGTTAAATTATGAGAATAAACTGAAGACTAAACAACAACGACTACCTCATCTGTTCGTAAGAAATAGACGTATAGACAGGATTAAAACATTTGAAGCTAAGGAAGGAAGGAAGGAATAGTAGAGAGGGAAGCAGGAAGGCTAACCCAACGTTACTAGAATAAGTTTATTCTAGTAACGTTGGGCTAACCAGTATAGGACAACCGGTATGAAGGTTTACAACCGGTTGTATCACGCTATGGGATTGCATCACGCGCCTATCGCTAACCAGTTGTAATGTGCACCGTCATGCAATATGAGGGTATGTAACCCCATAAGAAGCTGCGCTGGTAAATTACAGAAAGGGCCTATATTAATATGCATAAAAATTGAAAATGAGCTTGTTAGTACGCATACAGCGGATGGACGGTGGAAATTGGCACATACATACAATGATATTATTAATTTAATCTCGTTTCATTTGTGATACCCTCACGGGCAATCAAGGCAGTATAGAGGGGAGTGGGATAAGGCCAGATGATAAGCTGTACAACATATAAGTGAAATTTCGCGTACCATATATCAGTAGATTTGCAATCAATAAACACTCTTGCAAGATGCAAGAAATACAAGATACGCAAAAAAAAATAGAACAGGCAAGGACACACAAGATATACATGGGAATAAAAGTGGATGCTAGTTAATAATGTTGTTTAAAGCACCGCGAAACAATGTATTATTATCGATGAATACAGTATACAGCACCTTGGGGAAGGGCGTTGCACTGTAGGTGGTCCCCTTCCCATTTACCGCACACATGCGTCGACAATACACATTTAACACGGTAACCTTTAGTTTATTTTATACAGTACACAAAAATGTGAAAATATGCTCCTTTAGTATAGGTTAAAGCGCTTTAACGTTTAGTAAAGGAGCATATTTCCACATTTTTGTGTACATAGGAAATAATCTAAAGCTTACCGTGTTTAGAGTGACTTCTTGCACAGCAGTGAAAATATAAGAAAACTGTAAACAGTTCTTTTAGCACTCATATCATCGGCTGTATCCATTTACTACATCCGCACGTTCCTTATCACGTCAACGGACACCCTCAATGCATGCTGCGTAATGTCATTTTGCAGGCAAAACGCATCCGGTATTTCATCTACTCCAATGACGCACGAGTATAAATATGACGCATAAACTGTCAATTGGACGCGCATGGGCTCCATAATGTCCCCCCAAATGATTGGCAGTAAAAATACATGACGTGAATTCTTCGTGCTGCCTTTGTATCCCGAGAGTTCACACTCACATAGCCAGCGCCTGTTAGTGTTTTGTACTGCAGCCAACTCACAGGAGCGAGTGTTTTGCCATACGCGGCGTTGGAAGTGGTTGGTACACCTAATAATTTTCAAGTTGTTTTAGAGATAATCAATTATAATGACTCAATTTCACGTTTCATTTCATTACCTGGCTATTTGTCGTTACTGCAGGGTGTAAAAAAGCTTAAATTATCTTTCTTTTCAGAACATCAACATTTACCTTTGTCACATATACACGATTTCTTTTCAGAAAACTGCTATATTTAGAACCTTTCGCCAAATGTAACTATGTTTTTTTTTTTGTTTTCTTGTGCTTTGATGGGCTGCATAAACAAAAAGAACGACGATACGAAACGGTCTAGTTTCAAATAACCTTCGGCTACAAATGACATAGGTATATCAGCAATAGAGTAAGAGAAGCAGCCGATATATAGCTGCATGAGGAAGGGCCAATACAGACGCCTTCTTTCAAAATCCATTCCCAATTTGTGCCGAAGGTGAGCTACTCGAACGCACCGCCTATGTGTATACGTGTCACCGTCATCTTTATTAATCAAAACTTTAGCTTACGCAATTGTAGGTAATTAGCATCCCAACCGAAAACATACAACATGTAGCAGTATAGCAGGTGAAAACGTGAATGCTGAGAAATAGGTTGGCGCATGCGCGTTTGCGTAACGTAGGGATGCAAGATGACGTAAGTAAGTACGTAAATAAATAAATAAATAAATAAATAAATAAATAAATAAATAAATAAATAAATAAATATCAGCGTAAGGCTAGCATGTCTCCGCTAAATATACTGGTCAAAACAACATTATATAGCACCATCTTGACATCTTCCTGAAACAACAGCGGTTTACAAATTTACACATGTATAAATAGTCTATTGGCATAATAAAGCTATACGCTAGTAGGAAGGTATTCGTACGCAAAGCGCGAGCTCTAATTGTTAATAGAATAAACTTAAAGGAATAATGGCAAAAGATCTACAGACTACATAGAAACTATGTGCTGTCAAGTGGACACACTAATATATAAACAGACCCAACACGATACACGTGCAAGCGCCCAACGAAGCTACCACGCAAGCAATTACCGACCGCTTGCCTTTCTTTCGCCGACTCGCACTAGAATTCATTCCCAGCGCACGTCAGCGAGGTGCGAATTTGTCCATCTGTCGCCTAGGTAGGCACGCCGCCCAAGCAGTCGCATACAAAGTGCCCATAAACAGCACATATGGCGCGTTGTCGCCATCGGCGCAGTAAAAATACGTGGCTATCCCAGATCAACGAACTATCGGCGCATAGTTCACTCCACTGAGGTTCAAGGACGAAGCTTGCTTGCGTCGACTTGTCCCCGAACCTGTTTTCAGGCAGCGCAAAAGCACGCATTAAAGTGGAGAAAAAAAAAAGAAAAGAAGAAGGGAAAATGAAAAAGAAGCTTTCCTCTTTACAGCACTCGCCGAAAGCGTCGAGCACGGCGGCATTCCTGAACCTTCCCTGCCCACACACGCGTATGCACGTTTAAAAACACTTCTGCACAATTACCGCCTGCATAAATCGGCGCAAAGCAAGGACACTTTGATTGTCGAATTAAAGTGAGCTTGAACACGACGAATGTGTTTCTGTTGTGTGAAAGTAAGCACACACACGGCGATAATGAGTTTCGATGGCTCTGTTTCAGTAAGCACAGGCTTACGAAACCTTAGCAAGTTATACATAGGCTACCCTGGAAAGTGCAGACACCATGCATATGCAGACACAAACTATTGGCTGGTTCATGATCCATCTGGCAGGTTATGTCTGCGTATTACCAATGCGATCGCATGACAGGTGAAGGAAGCCCCTGCCTTATTACAGGCCACATTCATTTCGTGCTGAAATATCTGATGCTCAACGTGCATTTTGGCGGAGGGGTCTCTGCATTTGCCTTTAGCCAGCTGTATAGCACTGCAGTATAGCGTTTGAATGTGGTCTATTTCATGAATACCCTCCGGTGTGTTATCTGTATTCGCTATAAGGGGCGTGCGATATCGCGTGCATAGACAAGCTATTTATTTGTTCGCGTATTACCTCTGCGCACGCCTATCACACGACTGCCGTTTTAAGCGCTGCAGGTCCTAAAGGGTGTCGTCATGTAAATGAAGTGGCGTACATACAAATGTGCATTTCAGTTTTCAGAATGTCGACTGCGCTTCGGGACGGCTTTGTTAACTTCGCCGCAGTTGAATAATGCAATGTGGTTAAACGCACATCCAGGGCAGGATGTGCGTTTCGACGGAATAGCACATTTTGTCCCTTCATTACAAGTTTGCGCTCCATCCAGTATAATAAGTACCAGTATTATCACCGCCATCGAAAAAATACTGACAATAAGCGCTGTCTATGACATTGGTGCGGACGGAACAAAAGTTCTGAAGTTGAAATTTCTCTCGCGAACTTTCAACGCATCTTTTAGCGAGTGAAGGTGTCATATTTCTTTTCGGGGGCTTCTAAAAGTATAATTGCGCATCAAAATTAAAGAACAAGTGCTATTTGGAGATTATCCGAAAGTGGAAATATTCGCAAAAAAATAAAGAAAAAGAACGGAAGAGAACGGCAAAGAGAGATACAGGACAAGTCCGCACCCATAAAAATTACCGAGTCATCGCCAATGGAAATTATATGGTAGTTACGATTCACTGTGTACTGGACGGGTTAACCTTCTGCCATCCAGACTGCCTGAAATTAATACCCCCAATTTGCAAAGTTCATTTTAGTTTTCTCAATCTCAACTCGGTTTTGGAACGGGTTCCTTAAGTTAACTTCGCCGCAGTGCAGTGCCATGCGGTGAAGCGTACCAACCGCAGCAGGAGCTCTCGCTGCGACAGGATAACACATTTTGAACCCTTCATTACAAATTTCCGCTCGATTCAGTATAATCAGTACCAGTATTATCACAGTTATCAAAATACTGAAAATAAGCACTCTATATGACACTGCTGACGCTAGAGAAGCAATAAATAAAGAAAAAGAAAACGGACGCGAAAAAAGTTATAATATTGAAATTTTTAGCAAATTTTTAGCCAAATAAAATGCCACATGTGTTTTCAGGATCTTCTAACAGAAATTATTTGCGCATCAAAATTGAAAACAATGGCTATTCAAAAACTATTCGAAAGGTGGAATATTCGGCAAAAAAAGAGAAGAAAAACGAAATAGAAAGAGGAAAAAAAAAAAAACACAGGACAATAAACCATAGAACCGAAAATATAAGGAAGCGACAATTCACTGTGTAATGCAGAGTTCACACTTTTGCCATCCAGACAGCCTGAAATTAATACCTCCAACTGGCAGCGCACTTAAAAACTTAAACCGACGCCGACTACATAAAAAATTCTCCGTTATACGGTTTCTTAACACAGCCCCAGCGCTCGCGGTTTATGGAAACAAACTACGCGCTATAAAATGGGGTTAGCACCGCCGAGAGGCGTTTAACAGAATCCCGTAGAGACAGAGAATCTCAAAGGGACTCGCTTATATATATACGACATTCGGGGAGAAACAATAAAATGAGAAAGGAGACCGAGTCCAAGACATGTATGTACTACTGTATACGGGCCGGAGCGCCAAGTGTCAGCAGCGACGCACAGAGGCAGGCAGCATCGGCGCGCGGTTGCAAAAAAGTGCCGATGCACGCCTCGCTCATCAAGATAGACGGCCGCGCGGCCGTAAAAGCAGCACTTTATACAGGCGCGAAATAACCTTCGATAACGGACGAGCGCTCTTTCTCACATATGCCAAGCACGCTTGAATACGGAAACCAGGAAGCTGCAGGAGAACTCGGGGAAAAAGAAAGAATATGTCCATATAGATGAATGAATAAAAATAAAGAAAGAAGCTTATGTTAAGGAAATCTGCACGAAGGGGTTCTTTTCAAGGCAGATAAATAAAAGGAGAGATGAAAAAAAAAAATTAAAGAAAGACGGAAGCTGGGAGAGTAACCGTCTGGCGCCTTTCCATGAGCGACCGCGAATGTGATTGCAGCAAAATGGCGAAGTGACAGAAGCGCTTTTTGCACGCGTTGTTTATTTCGCTTTCATTTATTATTCTTCTTCGAATGAACAGTGATAACGCGCTTTCACCTCCTTCAAAGGCTGGAAAATATGGGAGACGAGGCGCATAAACTGCTAGCGTAATCAGATACGTGCAAGGTTATATGTATATAAACTTAGAACCAAGTACATGAAAAATTTAAAAAAAATAAAAGGAAAACGAGGCGAGAGACCGTAAGCAACGAGATTTCAATTAATGTTTAAAATAAGGTATCAGTGTCAGAGAAATACGATATATTCTTGAAATTTCGTGCAGTATGCCGATGCTTGAGAGATGTAGGGCTACTTCAATTGATAATCATTGCTCAAGTGCTTCAAACTCTACTCATATGTCGCAGTGCGATTAGCGCGTCTAACCTCCCGAAAAACTACGGCTTTTCTAGACGCACGCACAGGTGGCTTGCTTATTTTTATTTCTTGGCGTGATATCTCAATCCCGCCATCTCGGCATACGTGTTCGCCGCTGTCATAATAACCAGTTGTTTTGTGGGGTTTAATGTCCCAAAACCAGCTCTGATTATGACAGACGCCGTAGTGGAGGGCTCCGGAAATTTCGACCACCTGGGGTTCTTTAACGTGCACTGACATCACACAGCACACGGGCCTCAACATTTCGCCTCCATCGAAATGCAGCCGCCGCAGCCGGGATTCGATCCCGCGACCCTCGGATCTGCAGCCGAGTACCATAGCCACTAGGCCACGATGGCGGGGCTGTCATAATAACTAGGTAACGTAGACTGATTAATTCGCTTGTATGAACGACGTGCTCATAACCGGTGATGAAGGCTTTATTTAGTAATAACCGTTGTGATGGTACGTCTCAGCAACACCGTTTCACACGCCTCCCCCAGCACATTGTCAAACTGGACCTCTTTCCCCACAAGTGCGACAACGAATATGACTAGAGTGCCCTCAAAGTCCTGTAACGGCAAGAAATCCGCGCCAAACAGCATCATCTCGGTCCAAACACCGCAGTCTCAAGCGCCGATTTTCGATACTGCATGTAGCGCCATCTCGACACGACCGCCGGAGTTGCGCGAGGAAGCAAAAACAATACAAATGAAGCGACCGCCCCTAAAGAGGAGGGGCGTGCGCAAGCGAGCGCGCTGGCGCCATCCGGTGAAGCAAATGTAAACTAGGAAGGTGCGCCTCCCTGCTGCCATCTCGTGGAAGCAAGTGAAGTGTGGACAAGCAATGGTGTTGCCGTCTGGCGGCTGCAACAGGAAATGGAATTCGGTTTCGGTTCCAGTTTCGATTTTACGCCGGCGCTCCGCCTAAATGCTTTTCCTTTGCCGCGGTGCGTTCGCGCGGCTGACGAACAGCGCGTTACAAGCAACTGTGCCCCCTTCGACAATTCTTCGCCCAATGTGTGCCTGAGCTTGTTTCATGTATCATACTAAAATAATCATGCAAGAAGGTCTTCCGTAAATTAGGCAACAATTTTCGCTACGCTCCTGCCTTCAACGATAAATTTGTATGCGCGCTTACATGATAAGAGAGTAAGCAGTCTGGGCTATTGGTGCCAATCGAAGTACGGTTGCTCACTTGTCCCGTTCGGTGAAACTTGGGTGATGATAAGGCATTCATATAATTTTAATAAAGTAAAATTCAGTGCAGTCGCCCCCTGAAACAACATCATTGTAACATTGCTGTGTTGTAATAACATTAGTACCAAAATTTAGTAAATGCTGAGGTTTTACTCACTAGAGCCACGATATGATTATGATTTTGATATGAAAATATGCGACAGCAGCGGCTGGATCCGGATCGATGCTGGGACCGGTGCAATGTGTGAAAATAACCACTGGGCCCATGTTTTTATTTTTTTTATGCGTTGTAGGATGTCCGTATTAAGTTTGTCCAGTATCTTTCATGAAAGACAGAGAAGGAGAGAAAAAAGATTAGGCACCAACTTTAGGTAAACGTGAGCATTAAGTTAATGTGTGGGTTACCTCGAACTCTATAAATAAATTACGCCCGCAAGCAAGGCGGAGCGTTTTCATTTATGAACGGCGCAGAATCTATCTCGTTACCCTGGTCGTGCTATGTAACCATGAGTACCGCTAAGGCGAAGTTCATCGAACTAGGGATACGATCATGGCCAATTTTCTCGTGAAATGGAATGTGTTCGCAGAATTCGTTACCTTCCTAATATGTTCTTGAACATGTACGATAAAGCGTTATATACTGATAAGATTTAAAACGGGCGAGTAATGTGAGATGAGTTTTTCAAGTTATCCAATTTAAACCATTTAAATACGGTTAATTGAAGTTTATGCGAGCTGCAGAGAGAGAACATCACGAGAAGCTGGACTGTGGTTGTGCAAGGGCGCATGAACCAATGTTGTCATGCCTGTTTGTTTATTTCTGTAGTTGAGGAAAGCAAACGCAATTGCACGAACACTAGAACAAAGAAATCGAACGTTCAGTGCCTACTAATAAGGCGCAGTAACAGGAACCATAGAACGAAAAAAAAAAAAAGCGCGGTGTTGTATACTCCCTGCCAGTGAAGAATAACGCACAGCAAATATTGGATGACATTTTTTTTTTCCTTTCCTCCACGAGATTTGATTCACATGCGTTTGCACGTGCGCGTAGAGGAATGAATAAGTTGCGTTTTCGGGTAATGCGAGGAAAAAAACAGCACCGACTTGGGCATCGTCCGAGAAGTGAACCGGTCGCTTCAAGGGCAGGCCGTAAATTAGTGGCTGCTGTAAAGGCGTCGACGTGCGCGTCGAAGTCGGCTTCTTTTGTGCAATTCACTTTGTGGTGACGAAAGCTTCACTCGCGCTGAGGGTTAAAATATGGGTGTGTCTACATAGCGCTTGCTACACCTGTAACCACGGGAGGTTCCGCTTCGAAGAGAGCAGTAAAAGCCCTTCAGCAGCGAAGATCTCTTTTTCTTGTTATGGATATACCTCAGTTCAACCCATATGTTCTGCAATATTTTATTTTATAACTCGTAATGTCACAGGTGCAATAAGTGAAGGTGATTTGAATGAAAAGGTGCTGACTCAGAGATCCGAATGAAACGACATCACTAACCAGGTCTTCCACGCATGAGAGTCATTCCACGCCAAACGTTAGAGCTATTTTGACGACCACCTGAAATTTATAGGAAAAAAAAATCATGCTCGTTTACTATATCACAAGTTGTCAAATGCTGGAATATTTCAGACTGGAAAGTTTTTTTGGCCAAGTGAGAGGCTTTCGAATTTTGCAGAATGTTTTCTGAATGGTCAACACAAGAAAATTCATTTTTAGAGCACCATTAATTGGGCCAATACTAAATTTGGTTAATATGTTAGAAAACCTTGTTAGCTGAACATGTTTTAGCCTTAATAAAATTATTTCTATTTTTCTGCCCCGTACGCCTTCAGGAACTTTACGAAATGTTGCTGTGGTTGCGTATCTTCATTTTTTTTTTTCAGTATGATTGAGCCATGTATTAGAGACCTTTTAAATAGCGCGCACTTTACAAAACCTGTATATTATGCTAAAGATATTTTGAGACCGCTGAAGTCGGCACAACTTATGGAAAAAAATCCCAAAGCTGCGAAAATGTGCATTTCGGTCGACATTTAGACCCAAATTATGCCGTGTGGTGCTCCTATAAAAAGGAATTCAACTTATATTTCAATTAAAAGCAAATAACGTATTCTTTTAATAGGCAAGTTTTATTTAGGCAAGTTACCTGGAGAATGAAGTTCGTCCTCAACAGATGGTGGTATAAGCTGATATGCTACACTAATAGACGTGGTCAAACCAAAGTATTTCAGTGGCAATACAAGTACTCTTTTTGCAATGGGAGGTACTTTCCATAATTGTGTGGCTATGAAGAAAAAACACAAAGTTATAGTGTCATGAAGACGCTGTAACAGGAATAGCGTGCTGCACAAAGGAATCTAGCGGTAGTAGTCATCTCCAAGACAAAATCCATTCTGCCAGTAATTTACACGACCGGAAGGTGTCCACTAGCTCTACAAGTGACTCCGAAAGGCATCGAAAATATTGTGTATATAGCTTTGAGTGCAGTGTGCCGACATGCTTTGCGGTAAAGCTTGCATACGATCAAAATGGGAACGTCGCCATGAATGGCAAATTTCAGAAATATATTTTCTCTCTCAAGATAAAAATTTCAACGATACAACTTGCTGGTGCAAAAGAACATGTTAGTTGCTTTTCATTGAAATATAATTTGAATGCTTTATAGGAGCACTATATGGCGTAAATTGCCTCTAAATGTAGATCGAAATGTACGTTTTCTCAAATGTGTTTTTTTTTTTTTTGCATACCGAAATCAGCGGTCTCAAAATATTTTTAGCATAAAATATAGCCTTGTAAAGTGCGCGCTATTTAAAATGTCCACAATACATGGCTCAATCATACTGGAAAAAATACGCAAACGCAGGACCATTCGGTAAAGTTCCTGTAGGCGTACGGAACAGAAACATAGAAATAATTTTATTAAGGCTAAAACATGTTCAACTAACAAAGTCTCCTAACATATTGACAAAAATTTGGTATTGGCCATATTAATGGTGGTCTCAAAACAAATTGTCCTTTTTTTTTCTTTTTTTACCGTTGAGACAACATTTTGCAAAACTCGAAGTCTGCCACGTGGCCAAAAATTTTTTTCCAGTCTGAAATACTCCAGCATTTGACAACTTACGATTTTTTCGAATATATGGGTGAGCGAGTGAGCGTTTGTAGAAACAATAGGGTGAAGTAACCGAGGCGGGCACAGTTAATCCAGATCCTCCCACTACGGAGCGCCTCAATCATGCCATAGTTTTGACTAAAAAATACCTCGGAAATTATAATTGACTGTATAAAAATGTTTTATATCAACCTTATATTCACTTGGACGCATATGTACGCTGTTATTACTTCGTTTTATGCGACGGAGGGAATTCTGAATTAATCTTATACTCTAAATGACAGCGCTGCAAGTGGCAGTGATGCCGCAAGCACCTGCGAAGTTACGAGACGCAGCGATAACCACGGTATTACGGTGCACCCAGTATCTGTACAGCCAGCTCAACTATTGAGCGTTGCTCAGCGAGACTGAAAAACCTTCTCGAACATCTGCCCACAGATATATATATATATATATATATATATATATATATATATATATATATATATATATATATATATATATATATATATATATATATATACAAAGGCACCATAGGCATATTACACAAATGTATCACAAAAGCATAAGTGGTCGAAGGAGAAAGGGCATGGAAAGTGACAATATCACAATCAAGAGAGGCAGACCAAGAAATGAAGTTGACACATGCGCCTCGCCACCTCGTATTGTGGAAAGGGAAAATGAATCAAGCAAGAAAGCCTCAGCCTGGTGACAATGTTTCCATTAAGAGACTTGTACTTCCACTGCAAATCACTAATAAAACTCAGCACACATATTGGCAATGGAAGGCGTTACTGAAATTTCTACAGCGTTAACCTAACTGTAGCAAACGTAATTGACATACTATGTAACACGTTGAAAGGGGACAGTCACTCAAGAATGACCAAAAAGAAAAAAAGAAAGAAGATGAAGCACATATCCATGAGCTGGGTGCTTTGAACTGGACTAACGCACTTATGCGTGAGAACTGACGGAATCTGTCGCGATTCACAACTGAGCAGGCAGTCCGCGTGATCAGGAAGACTGTTCAGGAATAATATAGCCCCATCGAATGGGTAGTATATAATCGAATAATATCTAAATAGGAGTGCCTATTTTTTTCAAGCTAATTTGGTTAGGGTGAACAATGTAGAGCGCACTAAAAACACGACGAACCAAAAATTATTTTCTGCATGTTTCTGAAGGTCATTAGCCGATGTCTATGGCTTCTTTAAATATTACTGAATGCAGTACATAACGCACTTGTATGCAAGCGAAAGGGCCATCGACGCGATTGGGATGTGATGTTGTATTGACGAAGAAATTCGAGTAATGCTCGCGCTATGATTATCTGCAAACTTCAAACAATCCCCCTTGTGAAAAGCGCGCTGCCTCTCTTACAAAGCACTTGACAAATCCGTTTCCTCTAAAGGACAGCGGGTACACTTATATGCACACTGAGCTTTGATGTGTGCACTTATTTTTGCTGGGCGTCAACATATACATGAAACGTGTGTACTAAACAAGGTTATCTTGGCTAACGTCAACTTAGTGTTCCTGCAAATTTCGTCTCTCTTCGTGCATGTGGACCGATGCCTAAACTTTAAGTATATAACAAGATTTTCACTACTGCTCAATGTACTGAATGAGAGCTCCAAGCGATCATGTTGGGCCTGGCTTCTTATATGCTTCGGGAAAAAAATGAAGCTTTTTAAAATTGAAGTAATCACCGGTATAACAGGACTCCAAACTGAGCGTGAGGTATACCTTTATCACCATAAAATGAAACTCACGAAAACGCACTAAGATAGTGACCTCGTTCAAACGAGCATCAAAAAGACACACTGCACACATCAAAACAATACCTATGTCCACATAAAGTTCTGTCGAAAGTATATGTGATATCGGATCGGCGCCAAGGAAATGCAGTGTGAACGGACATTCAAAGCACGAAGAGAACTGCGTTTGTTTTTCGCTACAGCAGAATCCTATTACTGATAGAGTTGCGTTATTGTTGAGCTAATTTCTCCAACGCAAAGTTATTTGGTGTGTTTATGGAGTGTCAATTAAAGCTGGCGTACGTGTTATGTGCATTCTATATCATACAGAAATCTTGTGGTCTACACGTTCTTTCTGGATGCAGACTTTCTCTCACTAGAATATACCACCATGCAGTATGATTTTGTTGATTCATGAAGTCAGTTACTTATTGCTCTTTGGGACTATAGCTGTATGATGAAACGGCCTTGCAACCGACCTTAAATTTACAGCAAAGGGCTCCTTACACAGTAACACTCATTTTCGCCCCTCATAGTCTCGGTATACTGTATTTAACAAAACCACTAAACGCCCACATGCCCTTGATCAAACCACTTTTGAGAATGCAATCTATTAAGTGCAGTTGGTTTGCGTCAATAGAGATTGAATAACGGATGTGTTAGACACCGTTTTTATACCGAACAGATTGTGCAACATGGTGGATTTGCGTCGAATTTTTCGAAAACGTAGCCGCTGGCATGTATTAATCATGCCGTGCTTCCTTCAAGTGGCTAGACCTGCGTAATATAATGGTTTCCCGAGGAGGTTTGAGAATAGATGTCATTAAAAAATTCAACATTAAGTTTTCGTCCCAGTAATCGTCAGTTACGGCACCTTCTTTTCTATGCTATGGTAATTTCATTGAGCGTTACTTGATTTCATATATTTTACGGTAACTTTGAAGGTTCCTTGCAATCGGGATACCATACATGTTTTATCCAGTTACTAGACTATACGAAAAACGAATTAACGAACCAACTGGGAATCTTTATCAATACAGATAGTGGTCACTAAGCAGTCCATTCGCCAGGAGCCTGTGAATGCAAACTATGCACCTCGGTTTGTAAAGGTGCACGCTGAATGTTTACCACTCAAAGATGTCGAACATGGAACTACATGTACACGCTGTATTAAATTCAGCATGTCAAAAAATATTGTCTCGCAAGAGATCATTCGAGGCTATAGGCTACCCATTAAAGAAATATTAAAAAGAAAGAAGAAAAAAAGGTAGACACGAGTTCGCCGACGACTTGAAGTTCAGCAAGCAGAGGATTATCGTCTGAACAAAATTCCAGGCAGCATTACAAATATAAAAAGCAGGCTCCCATCCAGAAATTAAAGAGAAGCAAACAACACTGCTAAAGAAATGGAGGAAATACGGCTATAGAAAATCCACTGTTCCTGCCTTCCCAACTCATTCTCCTTAGGTGTTTTTCCCAACAATAATTCACCTTAATCTCATTAGTACAACCCGCCAAAATGCGCCTTTTCGGTCACAATACGATCGGCGCTCCGAGAGAGCCACCAACGCCAAAATAATTGACTGCTTCCCAGCACGCCCCCATGCGCTGCATCAATGGGAACAGTCACCAAATTGCGACTCGTATGCTGCAGTTCCAGCCAAGCAACGCTCCCATTCCATATAATGCCGCAGAGATATCTTCCGCCCGCGTACACACGCAGCGCGCGATGCCATGCACCGTGGCATTCGTGGGCGGCTCCGAAATCGCTCCGCAGGAAGAACAATGACGGGGCGGCGCAACTTGCGCAACAAGGCTTATCGGAGCCGACTCATCTGCAATAAATGTTCGGGTATATACAATTACTGCGCAGCACGCGCGGCCGTGCTTGGAATGACTCACGAGGCGCTTCACTGAGCCCGTCTGTATGTGCGTAACGAGACAAGCGTAGCCGCGGGGGCGCCGCGTATCTGTCTATCCTCCCCCCCTGCCGCCGTATAGTGTGCGTGACCCGAATACTGCTCGTTAATTTCGTAACAGTACACAAAAGCTCGTTTAGTTCGAGACCCGACGCAGACTTGCCTCGCGCCCGGCTTCTTTGCGTCTCTTCTATTTCATGCAGCGGCGTTGACGGCTCGTGGCCGCCGAATTGACCTGCACGCTTTGTATCTCGCATGCGCCGCTACAGTGCAGGCTGCTATAACTGCACGAGATCTGATAGTACCTGATAGTGGTTGGTTTCTCGTTTCGAGAGAACCGTGACCCACGGGAGCGAAGCACGTCGCGCCGGTAATGTAAGAAGGAGCAAATTGTATTACCTGGCCACCGTCGGTAACCGGGAAAAAGAATACGATAGAGGTAACGGAAGGGACACTTGTGAAACGGCACGGCACATGTGTGTGTGTGGCAAGGGAATGAAGGGGGTGGGGTATTAACGAGAGTATCACCCGACCAGCCACGTTGCGTTCTGTGAAAATGTTACGCAGGGGGCAACGTACGAAACCCGTTCGACAGCAGCATAAGACGTCAAGCAGTGGGCGGCTAATGGCGGCTGATGGAGACAAGGCAGCCGTGCAGCAACTAACGCTTGATGTATTAAAATCCGTCGAAAGATGATAATTATATAACCTGGCGGATGCGCAGGATATGAGCCGAACCGCACGCGATGTGACAAAGAATGGAAATGGTGGGGTGTACAAATTTTGTCCATGATGATCCGCAGTGTGGAATTATCGATTAAGGAAAACACGGTCAGTCAGAATGCCGGACCTTAGACCAAGGTGGACAACCCAATGAAGATAATGAATTACGCGGGTGTGCGTGTCAAAACCCCGCTGTGATTATGTCGGACGTGGTATAGCGGATGTCGCAGATCAGTTGTGATCACTAAGAGCTGTTTAACCTGCACTTAATATATGTGACCAGGTGTCCTTTTGAATTTCGACCACCGAAATGTGGCCACCTTGACATTGTAGATAGCACCATTAAAATAAATTAGGGGTTGTAAAACGGCAATGTGAAACGTACGCTTGATCATAACGCAGTAAACAAACATCAGTCATTCAGAGCGAGAACTCAAATAGGAAACAAAGCATAGGGATTTATAGTGCTACAGAAATAGCAGGGGCACATTGTAACAAGTAGGGACGAAACTTATACAAAGTGCTGTACAGGAACGTTCTCCACAAAAAATAGACCAACATCGCACAGTTACGCTGAGGGACGGAAGTGGCGGCATATATATCACCCGAAGGCTGATAATAGCGAGTGAAATTTAGAAGCACAGGGAGGCCTGGTCGTCGGTGGGCATAGTACAGCGGTTGATGACAAATCCGCTGCTGAGTTCTGTCTGGTGCGGTACCCAGCACCTCCACCAAAATGAAACGGGCACAAGGATACGCTTCTAATGGTAGTGTATTTTATAACAGAGAGATTAGCCGGTGCAGCCCCAATGGCGGACCGTCAGCCTGCGCCCCACTCCTGCGTCTTTTTTGTTCCCCTCGAGATCGTCGTCTTCGTCCTTGTTCTTGCATCGTGACAATATTAGGCCGAAAAAGTTGCAACGAATTCGCCGTTAGGAAAGAAACCGACACCGCCTGTGGGATTATAACACTGTAAAACGTGCCAATATAAAAGTGTCATAAGATAGCGCAAGCAACGCACGAGCGGATGAATCGAGATAAGCGCTATCGAAAACCTCGGGCCGTCGACTGCTCGAGTCGTTATCAATGCTCACAACGCAATATTCATTGCAGCAAGAGACGCTAAACTTGTGGTGAACGGCAGGCGCCGAGCGTACACGATAGACCGTGCAATTATGCATGCGTATCGTTATCGCTAAAACGCAATTACAGTATGGCTTTCCATGCAAATGAGTAACATAAGCAACTTATCAGATCTTGCTCTTCACAGACGTGTCGGGGATATCATGAAAAAAAAAGCGATAATGTTCTGCAAAATCTACGCCATATCATGAAGTAACAATCACACATTTTTAGTAAAAGGCAGGATATAGGGCAAGCACGAAAGGAGGCGAGAAATAAATCGGCGCAAATTCAGCAGTGCTTTTTCATACGTGATCGTCATTAATCCCGCGGGTGTTCACACAAAGGTTTTCCTGCACACTACAGTGTTGACGATACTGCAAGAAGCGGGCAACTAACCAGCAAACAAATCGCAGTGAGCAATATTTCTCTCAAAACGCGTAAAAAGCGAGGTCGTGAAATGGCGGAACGGGGGACACGCCCTTCCGATTCCGCGCCACTTGCTATTGGCACCTAATACACTCGTTCAAGCACCACTCGCCTTTTTTATATGCGATACAATAAAAGGCCTCAGTATTTCAACGCTCTCCTTACCCACACAAATCGCTACGCAAGCGCAATATCGAACAGAAAGGTAGATTATGGGAAATAATTGGCTCACCTTCAGTGTTAGTTTGCCGCTGCACGTCACTGCTCGGACGTCACGCCACTTCATGAGCACAGTATCCTCAGCTTAAAGTAATTCGCGTTCACAACTGCGCACAGCAACCACTGTCCGCAACACTACATCAAGTTCAAAGTTCAAAAAGCACACCCGAAAGAAAACTCGTACGTTCCGCCTCCAACAGTTCTTGCGTAATGGCGTACACCATTTCATTGCTGCCGCTGGTGCTGCCCCCACGACAATTTCTCTTGATCGAAAAAATAAAAAAAAGTTATAAAATAAGGTGGCAGCTACGCAGTCGCAGAACATTCCAAGAATCGCATGTGCTTGGAGCTTGTTTGCTTTCGGACGGTTCGTTACAGAACGCTTGTCACGCTCATAGATGGCTGTTCATCCAATGGCAACAACGTTGCATTGTGTCGTGATCTCCCTCGCCCCGTGGACGTTTCGGACAGCACCAAGTTCTTGTGCCTCGGGCTGTGGCACTTTACACGCATGTTCTGCCGCTTGTGGCTGCATGCGCTTCGAGAGAGAGCGCGGTTTTACGAAAGATAAGCACCAGTCTTGACCGGGCTGCTCGTTGTAAACGGTAGTTCCAGCCTTTATGGGCGAAAACACGCTCGCTAGACTTAAAATCGCCCCCGCCACGGTGGTCTAGTGGCTATGGTACTCGGCTGCTGCATTTAGATGGAGGCGAAATGTTGACGCCTGTGTACTGCGCGATGTCAGTGCACGTTAAAGAGCCCCTGCAGGTGGTCAAAAATTCCGAATCCCTCCACTACGGCGTCTCTCATAACCGTATCGTTGTTTTGGGATGTTCAACTTAAAATTGCGACACTTCATTTGACCTGCACGAGCAATACCTATGTTAAATGGATTAAAAAGCAGCGTGGGCTCAGTGCAGCTTCGGGCAATTTTTATTTTTTTAGTCATGGACCCGGGAAGCGACTTCGAACACTGCCGCATTGCGTACGAGATCCGCAAGCCGGTACGGAAATTGCAGCAATGCAGCATCTGCTATGCGCGTGGTAAGACGGCAGAAAGGTCGCAGTCAGAGGGAAACATTCGAAATGTTTTTTTTTATTTATTTATTTACAAAATACTGCAGGCCATGTGGCCCATGCAGGAGGGGCAGGGTACAACATAAATAGACGTACAAAGCACAATTGAGTATCATAAACAAGTCAAATAACGAAAAAAAAACTCTAAATAAAAAAATAATTAGGAAATAGTGAAGAAGTAATTCTGTATTGATTCAGTCGAGTCCAGATGATCAAAAGGTATTAGGTTCCATTCTTCTATAGTGCGGTGAAAAAAAGAATATTTAAAGAGTTTAGATCTGGCAACATAAGGGGAGAGTGTGAGGGGATGGGAATGACGGGTTTTCCTAGTCTCAGAAAGGGATATGTATGGACTGGGATCTATAAAAAATTTACGATTTAACAAAGAATGGAGGAACTTCAGTCGGAATATTTTACGCCTCATTTGAAGTGTGTGAAAACCGTTAGAACATATAAGATCAGTTACAGAATCCTCACGGCTGTATTTAGAAAAAATGAATCGCATGGCTTTTCTCTGTATTCTTTCAAGAGAATTAATATTGGTTTTGGTGAAAGGATCCCAAATAATGCAGGCGTATTCTAATTTGGGTCTGATAAAAGTGGTATAGGCTAAAGTTTTCACGTCATGGGATGCATGATTAAGCTTGTGGCGAAGTAGACATAATTTTCTGAAAGCTGAAGAGGCGGTGTTGGAAATGTGGGTGCTCCAGTTGAGGTTGTTAGTAATGGTAACTCCAAGATATTTGTACTCGTTAACTTCAATCAATGGGTCTTGGCCAATGGAGTATGAAAACTTCAGGGGTACTGTTTTTTTAGTTATACGCAGGAGCACAGACTTAGGAGAGTTTAGTTTCATGCCCCATTTATTGCTCCACTTAAAAATACTGTTTAAGGCTGCACTAAGCAAGAATTGGTCTTCAACTGTATTAATTTCGTTAAAAATAACGCAGTCGTCTGCGAAAAGACGAATATTTACTGGGGCTTGTATGACATCTACTATGTCGTTGCAATAAATAAGGAATAATAGTGGGCCAAGTACACTTCCCTGAGGGACGCCTGAGGTTACCGGGAAAGAGTCAGATTGTTGTCCGTCAATCATAACACACTGTTTCCGATGCATTAAATAAGCAGATATCCATGATATGATGAAGCCAGGAAAACCAAGGAACTGTAATTTGCAGATTAATTTATCAAGACTTATGATTAGTAATGATAAAATGGCCGAAAAAAAAATGCGCCAGAAGGGTTACTTACAAAATTGAATTGAGTTTATTTCTCCTGTTTATAACAGAAGAAATAAACTCAATTCAATTTTGTAGGTAACCCTTCTGGCTCCCCCCCCCCCCCTTTTTTTTTTTTCTTTTTGATCAGCTTGAGTGTGCGCCTGTTTCCGACTTCGCCGCCAGGAAGCCCGTATCATTTACCGAGTTCGCTTAGCAGGCAAGCTCCTTCTGTACACTTAAAAATATCGCTCTCCGTGCGGTATACTCTTTCGATCGAGTACAAACTACGACCTGTTCCTAATGGCCTAACTGGCCAATCCTTTCCGTTTCGTGATGTCTTGGCCAGTTATCTGGCTAACAAAATGTGCACGCAGATAAAGTATTTCCGCAAAGTGTTTTTCTAATACTTGGCAGAGTACTTTCCACCACTGTATTGTTGCGTCGTTGCTTTCATCTTCTTCGGTTTTTGTCTTCTTCCTGGTTATTGTATGAGCTTTCATAATAATAACGTGAGGTTTTACGTCCCAAAACGACGATTTGATAATGAGAGACGCTGTAGTGGAGGCGCTCCGGAAATTTCGATTACCTGGGGTTCTTTATCGTGGGATTGTCATTCCGCCGTAGTGTTTTTCTCTGCTGTACTGCCACTTCGTTTTTGTTATTTATTTCTTCACTCATCTCTGTGTAATATGATCATTTTGTTTGAATATACCTGTTGAATATGGAATTACTTTTGATTAGACTCACAATGCTTGTATAAATAAATAAATAAATAAATAAATAAATAAATAAATAAATAAATAAATAAATAATTAGCCCTATGCCTCAGCTGTTATGATATTCAAGGCGCCAATAAAGAAAGAACTTGAGTGCAGTTGGGGTTTTACGTTAGAATGGGAGGTGTAGCGTAACAAGTTACGCCGAGAACGCGAAGTGTAGCGTGCGTAATAGACCAAGACTTAAACATACCTTTTGTTGCTGGCAAGTCCATATACACATAGCCCATGCCTGAGGAACTTAGGCAAAGAAAATAAAAGAGAGAGAGAGAGAGAGAGAGAGAGAGATTTCGTAAGCTTGTGTCCATTGAAGAGAATGCAAACAGTGACGAAACATTTTTATCTTGCAAAACACGCTCATATATAAATTGTCCTGAGGTCGTCCAAGCATTTAGGATCATGATTGTATCACGAACTTGTGGACAGAAAAAGTTACAGCGATGTACAATTAAATGCATTTACAGTGACGTTATGAATAGAAACAGCGTTGGGAGTGGGGATAGCAATGAACTACAATAAGACACTGTTCCATGCGTTTTCTTCGAGGTAATTGCGCAGTATATCTCGAACAAACATGTGACTACTCAGGCGCGTCCACTCCGTTCGGCGCTTGCCACCTGAACGAACAAAACCTGTGCAGCTGTTGTACTATATAAAAAGTAATCACGTAGGGTATTCCTTTCGATACGCCCAAAGTGTTTACCTTTGAGATTTTACCCTCATGTAAAGCATAAATAATTCATACAGATTAAGCGCGAATGTCCTCACCTTCCTTTGTTATCATTTCTTTCCGCAAAAATATATTACGTTTTAAGTCGGAACAAAAAATCTCAACTATTTCCGCATTGGATCTTGTTCACGAATGCCGTTTCTTGCCGTGATTTCACGAGAACCATTGACAGCTGACCACATCACTCATGAAGCTACCACTGAGAATGAATTATTGCTACTACACCTTCAGTAAGCAGTGATGCACGATGTTATTTATATGCACAGCCGACTGACCAACAAGAGTTGGCTAGGAAAAGGCACGCAGAACTCCCACTTATATCACATTGATCCTAGAATGTTATTAGCTGCACCAATTACAATAATTTCACGTATGGAAACAGTAATTATTGGGCTTCGTGCTTGCACTGCTTATGCTAAACAATAAAAGCTAATAGCGCATACATGCTCATGTCAAGAGGCTGAAGAAGACAGAAGACCTTCCATACTGTAAAGAATATGACGTTGCACGTAAGGAGCTTTTGGGAAATTTACATAGTCTGGAAATACTGGCGCCATGGATACTGACGTCATAGATACGTCCTCCCCCCGCCCTCCTTTTATTAACATTTCTGTAACACCCCCAAGGTATAGATCATGACAACTCCCAAAATGTTCCAGTGAACCAATTAGTTCGTACCGCCCCCACCCAACATAGGAATTATGGATAAACCTCTGACGGCCGCTATCAAATTTCTGTCCACACAGATATAAAAGAATAGCAAAACATTGTTACAACAATTATTGGGGATAAATATCACAACGATGATAATTCACATAAAAATTCTCACTCGCATTGCTATTACATTCAAAACAGGAGGTCTCTTGATCGCGTCGTTTTTTTTTTGTTTTTTTTTTTTTTGCATTGGCACACGGTTCGTGTTCATATAGTACGGCAACTAAGAGAGGCCTATTATTTGTACACGCCTAATATCATGCTGTGTCAACGTTTCGGTTTTGTAAACATTTATGCTGTATAAGCTCTCCTGTACAGCGTGAACATTTACACATATTGTAGTATTCACACTGAGTACATGAATGCTCGTTCATATGTTTTATTCGTCTAGTATTCTGATTGCTGACAACAGTGCGACGACAGCTTACGTAAGAGAAACAGATGCTGCCGGCGCCATGCACATCCACTAACCTTTCCTTAAAAAGAATATGCACGATTCTTCAAAACAAAGACTTCGTAGTTGCTATGCGGTTCGTATATGTAGTCCTGGCTGACATCATTAGATTTGGTTAGTTTAACAAAATGAAAACAGGCGTTTGGCACAACTCTGACCTTGTCTTTCCATTCACTCGCTTATACTTCAGAGCCTTTGTATTATGTTCGATGTAGTACTTGTAAGATGAAGTACTCTGATTATACAAAGAATCCAAAACATTCATTTTCGGCAATGGTCTATGTTGGACCCGCAGTCCTTTGTACAACAATAGCAGATAATTCCCTGAAATTGTATACGCAATAAATCTGCAAATGGAAGGAGGAGCTGTACGCTAGTGCCAGTTATAATTTCTAAGTCACCATGAAATTGTCTGTGCATTCACTGTGTTTTAGAGAAGTAAGCTACCCCCCTCCCCTTTAATTTTTATTAAAGGAATTGTGCTTCACGTTGATATTATTTTACCCTCCATAAAGAGCTGTCATAGTTATGTACGAACCTATTCAGGCAGCCCGTTTCACCAGGAATGAAGACGTGTCAGTGTGACAGAATATCGTAATACGCAGTCACTCTGTGCACCAAGATATGCATTTGATCTTGGTGTACAGACGGACTGTATATTTAAAGAAAGCATTTGGCTCCATCCCCCATTTTGTGCTGTTACACAAGCTATCATCCCTCGTTACCATTCCTTCATTTGCTTGATTGGATCAACTGTTATCTACAAAATCACATGCAACGTGTTGTAATTAAATTTTCTCAATTTGAATATATTGCTGCTGCTTCGGGAGTCCCTGAGGGACCTGTTTCGGGGCCATTGCTGTTTCTCGTGTAGATCATTGATATTGCTCAGGATGTGTCATGCAAAGTGCGCCTGTACGTGGATGATTACGTGATTTATCATTGCATTAGATCTCCCACAGACTACGAGTACTTGCAACGCGATTTGTAATGCACTGGCGTGCTAGGTGGCGTATATATGAACACCAGTAAGTGCCTATGCATCGCCTTCACTAGTAAACACGATCCATACATATTTGATTACACATTAGACACTGTCTAGCTAACCCGAGTAACTGAGTATAAATGTACCTTCGTGTTTATTTTTCATTGAACTTATTTGGACTACGTACGTTGAATATGTTACCGCGAGGGCCTGCAGAATGTTAAATTTTCTTAACGGAACTTCCGGTTAACTCCTACAAAAATCGGAGAACTACTTTACTTTTCGAACGTCAGACATATTAGAGAAGGACTGCGCGGCTTGGGACCCGCAAACTAATATGTTCGAGCTGGCAAAATCGCGCAGCCCGTTTTGTTAGCAGTAATTGCGAGTTTAGGTCTAATGTTAGTGCACCTAAAGATAGGTTGTGTGGGAATTATTATGTACAGTTAGTAAAAAAGATAAGATCGAAATGCTTTCCATATTTTTTACGGCATGGTTAAAATAGATAAAGAATCGCACCTTTTACCTCCTCCTTTCTGATCTCATAGAAGTGGCCCCTCTTTAAAAATAAGAGAAATTTTTTGTAGAAGAAACATTTTCCAGTCCTCTTTTAATCAGCTTGCTCAGGAAATTGCTGATTGTCGCTCTGAAGCATCGGTTAGATCTTTATACTACTGCACTCATAGTAGCATGAACTTTTCTCTGTTGTCTGTTTTTGTGTTCATTTTGTTTGCACAGTTATGTTTTTTTTTTTTTTCTGAGCATATGTAACCCTGTGTATTCCCCCTGAAATAATGCCTTCGGGCACTGCAGGTATATTGAATGAATGAGCGAATGAACAGTATTGCCAGGTCGTTATCGTGGGACTTCGTGTTGAAGGTACAGTTGAGAACAGTACGCGACGAGGGTAAGTGCAGTCTGTAAACACTGACTGTGAGATTGCCCGAAACAGTATCGCTCAGTGATGAATGGAATCTTAAAAACGTACGGCTGACCCCGCACTTTCCCATAGTTTGGCTATTTTCTCAAACCGAGAGAGCGTTCATGATCTAAACTTTGATAAGCTCATCAAGCCTACAATAATGAAAGAAGGGGAATGGGTCAAGAGGAATGGCTGTTTGTTACGCAGGCAGTAATCAAGACAGCAGATAATTAAGCCATGGAAGGCATAGGGGACATGAAATGTAGTTTTTAACTGCTTTTAGTGTAGTAATGTATCCACGACCGTTCTAATCCCTCCTTGCTTATTAATAAATTCGTCCTACTACAGAAGCTATGTTCGAACAGATAGCTTTACTAAGTGAGCAAAACCGACATAAAGTCACTTTTAATATAACCATATTTATAAACGCTTTTCAATCAACTATCAACAATCTGGGTTACTGAAGAAACAAACTCTCGAACGTTGCACTTTTTGTCATACGAAGTCAGCTCATCAAAGAATATCGTTTGATATACATTTTGTCAGCAGGTAGTGTCACTTGGAACTTGCCTGCTTCAGATTAGCCACTGTTTTCCTGATAAAAAGATCCTCACGCCAAAATTCAGGCTTCAGATTGGTTGAATGACGACTTCTCTCAACAGCAAGCCTGCGGCGTTCTTTCGTATATTTAGATCCGTGTCGACTAGTGCCTCAGTGCAAAATTAGGAACACTTTGTCCTGGAATACCAGCGTACCAAAGAGACGAGGCAGACGCCTTTTTTCAAGCTTATTCTTCATTAATGTTCCAACCTGTTTTACGGAATCTACGTTGCCAATGACGACGCCCTGATATGTCTTGCTGTGACGCTTCTAAACGCCATTCTGCACTGCACAACGTGAAAGTTTTGCAGTATTCCTCTCCGTAATTGATGTTATTTTTCCGCCCCGCCACGGTGGTCTAGTGGCAAAGGTACTCGGCTGCTGATCCGAGGGTCGCGGGATCGAATCCCGGCCGCGGCGGCTGCATTTCGATGGAGGCAAAATGTTGAGGCCCGTGTGCTGTGCGATGTCTGTGCACGTTAAAGAACTCTAGGTGGTCGAAAGCCCTCCTCTACGGCTTCTATCATAATCAGAATTGGTTTTGGGACGTAAATCCCCGCAAAACAACATGTTACTTTTCCCTGCAGCGAAGCTGCATTACACCGATTTGTTTTCGACCTCATGTTCCGCGCTCAGGGTCAATCACTTGTTGGTGCCCCCCTCTTAGTTACCTTCTTCTCGTTAATCCGGTCTGATCCTTGTTGTGTTCATCAAGTCTTTATTTACCCCAAAACAACATACATGTGTTCTTGATTCTTATGTTATCATCAACAACTTCTCTGGTATCGATGAATGATGAATCATAAAGCGAGTTCACTAAATGTATGGAACCACATAATTGCTGTAAGCGCCGATGATAAACTCGATGGGCTCTTCACGTATTGTTTCAATATTTAGTGCGCACCATCGAATTTAAACAATATATTAACAGTGCACATGCAATCAAAGCAACAGAATGCACTTTACTACGGCTTTTATGGTGACCGTACGTACATTGCAAGCGAAAATTCTCGGCCCAATGCACGCTCAGTATGTATCGAAATGGCGAATACGACATGGAGGCACACCCGAAAAATATGAACGCCTCATCCGGCGGAAGTCTGGTTATTTATTCCCCTGCACGGCACGGGCCAAGGTCCCGATGGAAGCGTTTTCTAGGTCGAGGCTATTTGCCCTCGCCGATCCAGAAAGGTTCAGCAAAGAAACAAACTCTGTTGCCCCCCTCCCCTCCCCGAGTGAGAGTGCTGGCCACGGGTGAGAACACTGAGACACTTTGCAACGAACCTTGGCTCCGCCGGCTATACGAAGTTCCATAATGGAGAGATCTCTTCCATTCCCACACCTCACCCTGCCTTCACGAAAACGAAGCGAGAGTTCGGCGTGCGAAAGAAGGATGCCGCAATACGGCGTCGACGCACCTGCCAAATAGGAGCTCATACAGGACTCGGCAGCGTTTTGAATGAGCCATTCAGTGCCCGAGAGACGCCCCGGACTATACATACGTGTACATACGCACACTCACCGCCACACTATGTGTCGCCCTTGCAGATATCGTCCCTGCATCGCCGACCTCGACGGCTTGCTCGCCATTTGTTGGCGCTGGCTTTCGTCTTCGTTATAGCTGTATGTTTTGCCAAGCGTGACGGCAATGCAAACGTTAGGTTACGCCGCGACTCGTTTGAAGACGCCGCCATCGCACGAGGCTGCGCGCTGCGCGGCGCCCGCCTTCCAGATGCAAGATGATACCGGGAGATAAGAAAGACGACAAATGAGGAGGGTGCGGTTGATAAAAGGATATAAAGAAGAAAAAGAAAACGCGTGTCGATTCATGATTTTGTTGTTGTTCATTTTAATTTTCCCCGTACACCGAATGTCGACGTTTCTCTCTCTCTCGCTCTACACCCACACCTGCAACTAGCAAGCTCGGAATGCAGCTGTCTCCTAGTACGACAGAAGAGCTCGGAGAAGATGGCCATGATGTCCACAGTGTATTCCATGTCGCGCACTGGATGAAGCGCGGGTTGGACCACGTAACGTTTGTCAAACGCGACAGCAGGAGTGGGGACATACGTTTTATTTACTCCGAACACCCATATCCATTGAGTAAGATTTGTTTCTGGGCAATTTGTTTGACGACTATGTAGTACAAGGCAGCGGAAGGAAAAGATTATTAACAGGGAAGAAGGAACTGAAGGAGCGTGAGCGGTATTACGGTCTCTCCGGTAAGGACAACTAAACCGCTTCAGACAAGGGGAGGGGATATAGAATTTGAAGGAGGGAAATGACATATGGCCGAAAGAAAATACAAAATACGAACACGAGACAAGGGAAGGATAGTCACATGAACAACAAGAAATCAAAGATAAACACCGGGAAGCGGTCGCGGTAATCCGCAGAAAATTGCGGGAAACTACGGAGCGGGCAATTACGGGCGTGGCTCGCCTCTTTTGGGAAGATTTACTGAACTGCCGCCAGGTTTGGTAGAATTCATAATCCGATGGGAGGCGCACCAAAAGAGGTACTTTCCGGAATACGAAATTAGCAGTTTTAAAGCCGCAGAAGACTCGGCGACAAGATCTCAAAGCAATGCAACACTGAGTAATCCTGGTCTGTAACACGTGATCATACTCATATGTCGACAAGCTTTTAAAGCCAACAGGTAGGTGGATGGCCACAAAGATCAGAAAGAATATAGGTCGTTTCTGCGCTTGTCATTCATTCTTGCGTATGTAGTTTTCAGCGTCGTTGTATATATAAGCTTTCGGCGAAAGGGCTTGTTAGATGGCATGTGTCCTTCAACTGAGAAACTTCACGCGAGTTTTGAAACAATTTACCCCGAATATTTGTGATCGAACGGCTACGTCCACTTCGGCAGGAGCATACAAGCTTTGCTTTCACAAATCATAATACTCGTGGATGAATGCACAGTGTTATCAGCAGTGAAGTTGGTTCATGAACACTCACACACCGCATTAACCGATTACGACCTGGCTACGTATTGGCACCAAAAAAAAAAAAAAAATGCGAGATACATAACACTAGAGCAACATTAGCACGTATGCTATGGGAATGCAAGGGTTTGATGGAAAATAAGAATAGCAATAATTCCAAATAGAGCCTCCACGCGAAATAGCAGGCCGCACAGCCCAGCTCAGACCTAGAGCGACCAACTCCGGGCAGTCTGCAGCGAACCGAGAGGAAGCCGCCGAAAGAGCTCACGGCCACGGCCTCGGCGGGCGGCCCGACCCTCAAATCCGCCAGAAACGGATAAATTTTGATTCGCAGCAACGTTACGTCACTCACACAATGTAAATTACGTGAAACTAACACGTCACAAGCTATACTTATTGCGAGCTTGTGTAATATATAAATATATTTGCCTGTTCGTAGACGCCATGGATGCGTAAATAGAAACATGAACAGCGAGCTAATGAATGGATTAACGGCTGACGATTACCTGATTAAATCATTTAACCTCAGTGGATCACGCTGGCTGCGACTAGAGCTTTATGGTTGAACATATAAGTAGCGCCGCATGCATGCATGCTTGAATCGGAAGCTATCAAAAACTTTCCAGGGATGGTGAAATCGATAAAAAAAAATGAAACAGTCCAAACTGCTTTAGGAGCTCGTATAAGTGGCACTAAATGGACGTCAAGAAAGTATACCTCAAAAAATCTGCTAACCAAATGACTTCAGCCTCACAGGTGAATGAATAACTTAAGAATATATCGTCGCCACTCGGGAATCAAGTGTCGAACAAACAAATGTCAAACTGTCGGACTGATGAGCGCAAGCCTCAAGGTGGAATTGACAGAATGTGGGGGTGAACAATGTATTTGTGCTCCGCGGGCGCTGTGCTGAAACGCATGACTAGGAAATATATTAGAAAACACACCCTTACATTTGAGGCAGTAAAGAACAATGGAACCGATGCATCGCCATCGAATAGAGGTTAGCTAACTATCAATGACGAAAATAATTCGATTACAAGGGCTGAAACGCTATTTGTGGTGAACGGATCAAACAGAACACATTAGACCATATAGCGGATGTCAGCGCACGCTAAAGAACCCCATGTGGTCAAAATTTCCGTAGCCCTCCACTATACGGCGTCTGTCATAATCACAGCTGCTTTGGGACGTAAAACCCCAGAAATCAATCAAGCAGTTCATATAGCGTATTAGACGTAACCGATCAATTCTTCACGCTAAATTACAGAATCGATACGCCAAGGAAAGAAGAAATAGAACGAAAAAGATGAAAACAAATAAAGACAAAAGAATCGGCAGTCCATTCACATCGGCAACTTTTTTATCGTTCACGAGTGTATACCCAGTACCGGTAGTTTTGAATGAGCAGAGAGCAGAAACTCACTCACGTGTTACGGAAATAACGCATAACGCATCTTCACTGGCGAACAAAAGACGTACAATTTGCGCATTGAATGGCAGCGAGCAACGATATTCAAGCTCAACAAAAGCATATTTGGGCGCTGCTCAGCCTCGTGAAAAAATCGCTGACTATAAAGAAAAACAGGAGCGCTTACACTGAAGTGCTCGGCTTTTTGATAAAAGCCAGAAATGGCCTTACACTGCAAATACCCGCCAAGTGGCGGTGCTATTCTATGGCAGAAAAGTTCATCATTAATACTGAACCTTGCATGGGACCAATTAGCAAGACGTTAAGCCAATTAAGGTTGCCTTCACGTTAACAACTGACGCCCTTTATGGGCGTTTTTCTTTTCCACACGACAGCAAATTTTTCAAAGTGGTACTACAAGAGACTGGTGCTGTTCTATAATTATTAATCAAATATATTTATTTGAAGCTTTCATATGTACATACGGTGCACAACAGGAAATTCTAAAGCGGTTGCAATGCGCATCCTAATCCTAATCTCTTGAGCTGCTTCTAAGATATGTCTGTATACCACTGAGAAGTCAAAAGGTCAGCGCTCCAATTATGAAAGCCTAAAACACGCCACGAGGTGCCGTTATCGTACAAATCTTAGGCCACTAATTAAAGCATATTTATAAGAATGCGAAATCCCATGACCAATTAGAACGGCTTCTTTCTTTTTTCGCAGAGTCCACAAGACGACTCCTCGTATGAAGACGCCGTAGACTTCTACACAAGATGACTAAGACGGGAACGGTGAGGGATATACTCTCGTGATATATTCATTATCGCTGAGCCTAAAAATCAAATCACCTACTCTGACGCTCAGGACGGTCGAGGCGTACCACCCAAAGAAATACATGAACCATGGAGTGGTAGAGAGTCACTCCATTAATCACATGTTTGCTTATTATCGACTGGTGCAACCATTAATTAATATCACCGAGCTCCATTTGCTCTCTTCTGTAAGATTCACAAAGACAGGTCAATTAGGAGCGCGTATTGCGATGGTATTTTACTTGAATGGTCAGTTAGAGAGATGGCGTGTGAATGCGACATGACAGTGAAGCGAATTCTGTCCGTTCGGAGCCCAAGCATTTTCCTGACAGCCTTGATGTTACAGCACCCACTTAATTTACACGGCACATATAGATGCGTTGGCGTCTGAAGCCAAGTCCAACCGCCCGCTGGCGTTTTTTTAGTTGCAGATACATTAGCGATCCTGAGCCTGAGGAAATGCATTACGAGGCTGAGAAACGACTCGAGCATAAAAAACTCAGTATTATTCAAGTTGCCCAGAAAAAAATAATAAAAAGGCCGTAGCTATAGAAACGCCGCTAGAAGTCAGTTTAGTTGCGGGACTTACTTGCAAGCTTGCTAAGTGATACATATAAGGAAGATAACTAAGGAACTAAGGAAGATGCATATAAGGAAGATAACGAAGATTAGCTAGCTTCGCGAAATTATCAATGACTTTAATAATTCAAATCAGGACAGCAACAATCCACGTTACAATAAGCTTGCTTGGCACGGAACTGGCAAGTGAGCCAATTAACAAGTTTGTGAGATGACGCTGTAAAAACCTGTACTGAGAATCTAGAACTCAGAACCGCGACTTAACGAAGACAGCTATTTGAAAGGACAGCATTTCTGTCACGGTAAGACACCTGACCTATCATGATTAGTTTCAGAATTGCAAGGCACATGAAGATAGAAATAGCTGCAAGAAATATTTATTCTATATAGTCAAGAACTTCGTGTTCGGCTCGGAAAATCAAAGAATGGTGAGAAATGCGAGCAATGTGCATGGGTGCTCTGTAACAGGGCAGTATACGTTCATACAATGAAGAGAGAAAAATTAGTATGATAACTTGGGCGATAAAAATGTGTCTGTGTTATCAGCTCAAACATGAGCATTTTTATATATGACATTCACAATGTCGCCGAAGAGAAAGATCAATTTAATGTAGTTCAGAGTTCACCACCCTGTCTCAATTATAGGTTTTCGCTCGTCGATACAGAATACCTCATTCTTATGCAGGATAATCTTTGTAGTTGGATACAATATACCGTATCGAGTACCTTTACCTCCAGAGATTTGCTATTGGTCGGTACATTAAAAAATTACTTCGCGCTCTTCATCAGAAAATGTTCCAAACAAATTATTTTCATGGCTATGGCTTTTGATAAGAAAAACCAAAAAGTGTACCTTTAGGTATATGAAGTATCGGAATATATATATATATATATATATATATATATATATATATATATATATATATATATATATATATATATATACATGGGCATTAATATCAAACAGCCAACTTCATTCATACAGCTGTAAATTCGTGAGAATATACTGAAACCGCATGGAATGTCATGAAGCGTAACGTACCATTAGATTTCTAGGGAAAGTCTGCTTGAAAGTTTCTTATGATAATTAGCTAACATTAAAGCGGTAAAAGACACTAAAACAAATATTTATCCCATTAAACTGTATTTACAACAGTGATGCATCACCTGAATTATACATTTATATTTTACTCTGCTTCGAGTTAAGATGACGCAGAGCGACAAACATTATTTAAGCCATATGAAATGGTGAATGAGAGCATGGGGGAGATGCAGACACAAACATCGGGCGGGCCTCCGGCCTATTCAGTTACGCTTTGAAAAATTAATTCGCATCAATATGGCGGTGTTTACAAATGTATTCACATAAAAAAAGTTCTCATTTGGCGTCCCCTAGTTAGTAAGTCAACAGAACAGCACGTAGGTGCACAAATAGGGAAAATACGTAATTGGCATATCCTTCTTTTCCTTCTCTGTCCACGTAGTATTTCTATCTCAGACGTTGGGCCAAAATTATAACAACTGCTTAAGTAGTTAAAATCTTGCTGCAGTTAATTTATAGCCTAAAGGCTACATGTAGCACCTTATCTGTATTTCACGGTCATGGAATTGAGCGACGTTCATAGGCCCCATTATCGCATTATTTGCGTTAAGTCAGAATTCTGGAGCCCTACATTTACTTCGCAAAGTCCAATTCGCGACTAGGCGATATTCAGACCTATATATACAAGAAATCATCAAAACAAGATGTCGTGAATGCATTGATGTGCAGGTTGGTTATACCAAACAGTCTTGATGCAACGGAGGACTGAGCAGAAAACGAATAAAAAAAGATGAAAATGATGAGAATGTCATATACGTTAGGGCACAGCGTACAGAGAAAAGCGTATGCGCATTGACGTATGTTAGCGGGTTTTCTGCCCAAAATAAGTTGGCTTTAGTGTAGGGCACTCTATGTAATACGCACGAGACAATGTCCGCTGTCTTTTCAGATTTTCAGAATAAGAATATACCGGAACGACTGGAAAGGAATCGGAACGGTTGCGACAAATAACTTGACGGAATGGTTGGGAAAAAAAACTATTTTCGTGCATTGAACAGTTGCGACAAGAAGTGTTACTCAAACGTGGCCACAGTGACCGCGGCAAAGGAAGCATGTAAGCCACTTCGATAATCGTGATAAAACAGCAACGAGCTGCGTTACGAGAATGTGGATGTTACGTCACTGTAATACAGCATCATTCCCATACCATTTCGGTAAAAGCATTAGTTAACACAGTTGTCGTCCGCTCGCGTATCAATTGTCACTTTGGTTCACATTATCGCGTTCGCTGTCCAACGTAAGCTGGCTTCACTTAGGGCTCAAGATGTAAGGCACACGAGAATATTGGGTGTCTCTTCGTATTTTCATATGACGACATATTGTCATTAAGACATATTGTCATATTGTCTTAATGTCTTATATGTCGACATTTTTCGCACTGGAAACGATGAGGGGAGACGCCGCGATCCATCACTTATAAGCTTCATTCCCTCCACCACTGGCCCTACAATCACTTCCGCTTCTTCTCCGTATTCATCATCATCATCATTTTGTCCGCTCCAATATACTCTGCCCTAAGGAATTTGGAAGCTCCAATTTTTTATGACAGCGAACCTCTTAATTTCGTCGCGCCACCTAACGTTCTTTTCTGCCTCTTCTGCGTCTCCCCTGTCTTGTTGTCATTGAGTAAACGTAAAGTACTGAAAAAGTAAACAAATATTTCATATTCATAAACAAGGGTTCGTGCAGCCCCTGAAAGCTATTCTTTTTATTTACTTTTTTTTCCACTAATTGGCAGGTGCCATTTGGAACATAAACGCCAAAATCGAAGTTTTCTTTACGAAATCACATGCGCACCTACACTTGAATGTCATCGCCTTAACGCGGGTAATCACCCTCAAATGATGTGCCCCGTCGGAAGTTTATACCTCAGGTTTTCCGCTCTATAATGCATTGACGTGCGCGTTGTTTGCCGCCCATACGGACAAGCACGCTTATAATACCGGCGTTCCCATTGTAGAGAGTATTTCAGTTTCATGGACATGCAAGATGGCGAGGGATGATGATGATTTGTGGGGTTTAACGTCCCAAAACCAGTTATGATTATGAGAGACGCCGTAGTGGAGGGCTCCGGAAATTTCGACCACCTGGCGTCCTTTAACGTGCACCGACATCGCACGTGTACAGTACGCGGGGCTCAACATTCGCCTCCATCGAAATGCAGCCGCCGCAGCCGGGATTCGATCCCGCGATCCAGCCGAGTACCATAGGCCACTAGACCACCGTGGCGGGGCAAGATGGCGAGAGTAAAACCTGCACTAAAGCAGATATAGACTTCTCCCCCACCGTTGTCATGCACGTTAAAGAACCCCAGCTGGTCGAAATTTCCGGAGCACTCCACTATGGTTTTAGGGGCAAAGCTCCTTACGCTGTGGCTCAGTCCGTCCATCGTTGTTCGTCGTAGCCACCCCCGGCAGCTTCTCACAATTTTCACTAGATGGCGCTGTGCTGTGACAGTACGTGAATTGATCACTAGATGGCGTGGAGGCGCGCGCTGCGTGTGGGGGTTAGTGTGATAGGAGAGCGCTAGATGGGGGTGAGTGCCATAAAAGGCGCTCGCTTTTGGCGGGCTTCCTCTTTCGACGCTGCGCCATGAACAGCGAAAACAAGGCGGTGGAGCGGAGGGCAGGGAAAGCGGCTGCAGCGCTCGCTCGCCGAAAGGACCCGGCGGTGAGAGCCCGCGAAGCCGGGGCTTTAAACCTGCAAAAGTTTTTAAACCCTCAAGCTGCTCCATGCAGCTTTTTTGCCTGGTCATCCTCGCAACCTTGTTGTTGTAAATAAACAATTCAATTTTTTTAAACCTCCTTGAGAAATTAGCGTCCCTTCCTTAACCGAACCACAATAATCACCCCACCGAAGGGCAACAAGCTGCCTGTAACTCGCGTTCGTCGACATCGAGAGGAAGCCATTTGCACGAAATGTAACGAGAAGTGGCTGCCATCCGACCATCGAAATAAATTAGTTTGCTTAGTTCGTTTCGCTCTTTCAAACGATTGCCTAGTTACAAAATAAAGGTTGCATACTACCAACGACATTGTTGCCTTTGCCTAATATTGTTCAACTGTGGTCTCTCCAGAAATAAGCATACATCCAACATTCCGTCCCAAAACCAGGAACACAAAGGTGCACGCCCACTAGTATCTCCGTCCCCGTTGGGCCAATGAACCTCGTATAGAGTGTATGTGCAATGTCGCGTAGGTCGTAATGCTAAAGAACATGTTAGAGTGCGACGTAATCAATAGTTTAACTTTTGTTCTAAAAAAATTACAGCATATCCATGGAGTGAATGATGATGAGTGGGCGAAGCTCAGGAGGTTCATCGTAGATCGTGCAGAGTTCCGGATTAATTTAGCTAACGCGCACGCTGCGAATCCTCATGGTTCAACTATGCACAAGTGAAATCTCCCACCGGCACTTCATTGCAAGTCAAGATCCAGTGCATATATATATATATATATATATATATATATATATATATATATATATATATATATATATGGGTTGCCGGTGAACGCTTTTCCAACGCGAGCAGTCGGTATTTCTCAATCAAGAAACTCGCTAGGAGACGCTGCCTGCGCCAACGTTGTCTCTCGCGGGTGAGGGCGCGTTCTCCTTTGCCCCGCGAAATTGTTAAGCTTTTATTGACGCATCTCCTGTGCATTGGATTTTCAACATCCATGAATTCAGTGATGTCGCATACCATGCAGGAGTCACTGACTCTGACAATGTGCAATATGTGCTTTCTTTCTCTCTCTCTTCCTCTTTTCTTTCACCTTTCAATCTTCCCCGTCCCCTTCCCCTCGTGCATGGTACCATACCGGTTGTCCTACACTGGTTAACTTCCCTGCCTTTCCCTCTCTACTATTCCTTCTTTGCATTCAGTTTGTAAAACGAAACCTCAGACAAATTTCTGTTGTTATGGATACCATAACATTTCCATTGAAATACCACGGATATTTATTCAATTTTCACTGCATTTTCGTTTCCGTGCGCTCGAATCCAACAAAGTCAATTTTGCGGGTGGCCCGCACCCACATGTGTGTGCACTAGCATCTGAGAAATTGTTCACAAGCTCGTGTGGGGCCGTCTAACCGTACGAACTAACATGGTACACCTTAACTAGGCCTCCTGCGTTGTTTCTCGCCAAATAATTCGGTTCATGGCGGTCACTCAGCACTGATGTTCAAGTTTTGTAATTACACCACCTAACATTGTGTGTTAACACAATGTTAGGTGGTGTGCCCTAGCGGTCCGTGTGCCCTAGCGATAAATATAAAATGAATGTAACAATGAATCTTCAGTGTAATTATTAAATGCGCAAATTTGAAGAAACGTGAAATCTTCACTGAAACTTGGGGGGTCGGAATTCATTTGTGCGCTTCGTTCCAAGGCGGTCTGTGTGCACACGCCGCTGTGCTCGAGTTTATTGATGCTGTTGGTTGTACACTTGTAGATCAATGAGTATTTTTAACACGTGCGTTCTTGCAAACACTGGCCTTCGTACGCCGCCTGGCAACAAAAGAACGCTTTCTCGAAAAAGGGGTATACACGACAGTTGAGACATATGCCGCGTTCACGAAGCGCCTTCATGAGGGCATGAAGGCCGCTTTTAATTCGACGTAAGAAAAGTGTATATATAAATTTCAAAGCTGCTTCAATTTTTTTAACTCCGTAAGTATTCAGCAAGAACTTCGCAATGAATTTTTAGTGCACAAAGTACTCTTAATAATAACTCAAGTCCAGCGATATACATGCCAACAGATTTCGAATACTATTTCGATGGCAAATATTCAGGAAGTGTCAACATTTCATTCAATAACATTTCATTGGACAGACAATGAATATTGAGTAAAGTTCTCATTGACCAGCAGTTGTTCAATAGCTTCACAGTAAAAATTTTTGTAAGGGTCCATGCCAAACCCGCGATATGTTTATGAGGGCACGCCGCAGAGGGAGGCTCCGGATTAACTTTGATTACCCGCGTTTCGTTGAAGTGAACTACAGTTTTCTTTTCCTGCATTTCGCCTTAATCGAAATGCGGCTTCTGTACTCCCAGAAATGTCACATTCAATTCAACGCTATAATCCTCAGAGCCGCCTGTGAAAATCCCTGCCCGCGCTTAGTCAATATATCACTGCTCTCTTTTAGCAATTGTATGCTTCCACGTAGAATTTTAAATCAAGATATGAAGAGTAAGCTGGCATAAAACCGCGTGGAAGCAGCACGCATGTGCTCTCAGATACGGCCGTTGCTTTCCGATTCCTCCCTCAGCACCGATGCTAACGTCCAGTTATGCAACTCCGTTTCTTTATCTGCTTGCAGCAACAAAGTCCTCCAGTCCATCACCGTGGCAGTACCGAAGGGCAACAGCCACACCGTCCAGCCCCAGATGGACTCCCTGGCCCCTCCCGCCACGGACAACAAATCAACCACCTCATCGAGGGCCTCTCGGAAGTGGACCAGGCGGCCGACAGCCCTGCTGCCGACACCGGAACTCAAGGTCTGCCGGACAACGGAAACAAGTGTCCACGGCCTCTCCAGGAACGGGTTTCTTCGCAGAGCACCATCAGGACTACACCGTATGCCGACGAGGCTCCCTCTTCCACCTCACAGATTCGACGCTCCGCGATGCCGGATCGGCGGCGGGGCACATCAAAACCGTATAGAGCTCCGCGAGCTGGCAGCGGGACAAGCCCGCGAAAGTGTGCATGAGGTGGTGTGGGGCCTTGCAGGCCGCTCTGCATGCCATTCAAGCGTTTCCGTGCCACCACAGGTGAAGAGGCAGTCGGCAAAAGGGAGGCGATAAAACAGTCGTGCGTGTACACACGTTCGGCGCTACAAGGGCGGTAGAGCGCGTAGGAGGCGGGAAGGGAGGGGGCAAAAAAATAATAAAGGAGATGCCCGTTTAAAAGCTGCTGCCACTCGATGATTTACGAGGGAAGTCAGCCCGTTCCAGCGCCGCCGCTCAGCGCGCCGTCATCCGCGCAGAGCCGGATGTGCGGAGCGCCTCCCGGCGGCCGACGCCGCTGTTCGTAGCAGATACGCGTTTGCCGCTGTCTACTGCTGCTGCTGTTTTCCGTACGATCCGACAACGCGCCGGCCATATGCTTCGCTGGCTGCTCAGAATGCGACCCGGAGCCCGCGGAGACCGACCGACCTACCGGAGTGAGGTCCGTAGATATATAGAGTGCAGAGCGAAACTCGGTATGTCGCCGTGCAAGACACGATACCATCAGTGTTTCCGCTGGCGAGCTGCAGTTCTTCGTTTAAATTGGCTCTTAAAGGACAAAAAGCAAATGCGAGCCACAACGACCACCTCAAAATTCTAAACGCCGAAAGAACTCTTCTAAAGAAGATCTCCTGTAACCCTCCTCCTCCCCCTTCGATACCTCCTTCCCCTCGCTCTTCCATTATCACCTGTTCAGATCCTTGTTTCACAGTCTTGATTTCTTTCTCCTTTTTTTATCGACTAACGGTTGCTTTTCCCGTATGTCTCCGACGTCACCAATGTTTCTTTCGATGTTCGCCAGCGCAATAGCCTAGATTTCTATTCGTCCATATAGCACTGTAACCTCGTTTCACCCCAAAACTGCACAGCAACACATAAACACTGCATAAAGAGCAATATCACAGCGTGCATGAAAATGTGCAGTACAAATGAGAGAAAACCATACAGAGATGCAGCTCACGCGCGAGGCATTCATATCTGCATGCAAAATACACTGATCGTGCTCCTCATTACCAAACAGCCACCAGGAAAGGGCAGCCAAATGAAAAATGGTGGAGCGGAACAACTGTCACAACAGTCCCAATATGCTGTCGCACAACCACTAGTAACAACTCCGAAGAGCTCCGTCAACTCCCTATACTAAACGCAACAATATCCGACTCCATCGTGACGTGAATACCCAAGCAGCGTAAGGCGGAAGCAAATCACCACCACGCATATCGTACAAGCGCAAAAAGGTCGAGCTCGTATCACGCATATTCGTATAGTATAGTGACAGCTCAAACTATTTCCAAAACAGCCGCGACCCCCTTCGCTGCGTCAGCGTCAAGATCGAGACCTCTAGGCACTATAGAGTCAAAGCCCATCGCTACCCCGTAATATAAGTATCATAATAATAGTAATAAAGGGTCTCGGGAAACACATATACGACGCGCCAACACGCGCGCTATACGCAACAGAAGCCACCAGCCGCGGCGTTCCGCGCAGAGATCCTATGCGCGCCCAGCATATGCATGCGGTCTCTTATTTATGGCCGGAGCATGCATGTCGGCGGCAAAACTCTGCGTCGCCTATAAGATAACGAGAAAAAGAAAGAAAGACAGCGAAGCAACAGTAAAGACAGGAAAGAATACCGGCCGCTGCTTGCTCTAGCAGGCTCCTCTGCGGCGAAGAATAACCGAACAGGCAACACAAAAGCTCGCTCTCGACTGCGGCACCAACTAAAGGAAATGAGACGCACTATGAAAAAAACAAAAACAAAAAAGAGCCAAGAAAAGGGGGGCAATCTCCTAGAAGAGAAAAGGGGGTAGTATAGCGGGCGTTATGGTATAGTATATAATATAGCGGCGAGCGCAGGGCGGCTAATGGTAAAACACTGGTACGACGTCTGCGCGAGATGACGAAGGCCGGACCGCGAGCGAGCGCGCGCGGCGAGTGGAAATTTTTTTAGGGGGTGTAGTGCCGCACGGCGCATACCTAATAAGAGGCATATATAATAACTGCAGGCGAATGGCGCACACTCCTGCACGCGCCTGCCGCGCGACCACGGAAGCAGTCGCGTCTGCCATAACCTGCAGCCCTTGCCGTGTGCGCACGCGTTCGTGCGCAAGCACACACAACGTCCACGAACCGAGGTGCGCTGCGTGTCTGTGCATACATATATATACACATCGCGGCCGCCGGGATTACAATCCGCCTTCATAAAATATAAGCGACCTCCGTCGTCGGCACCGCCGCGCCGGTGCATTATATGCGCATGGCCGAAAGAAGGAAGGGTTGCCGAGGGTGAGAGGGTGTAGTGCGAGTACGTGTAAGTATTGCGTACGTCGACTCCCTCTCACCCTTTCGTCTAACGTCGGAAGTCGGCTGCCGGCGGCGTCTCTATACGGCGAACGTCAGCGACGGAGGCGATGCGTACTGGAGATAACGGCGACTGCTGGAAAGGAAATTTCAAGACGAAATGGGCTACCCCCCCCCCCCCCCCTTGTCCTCTTCCCTCCTTGCATCTGCGAAGTTGTGCAGTGGTGGGCGATTGAAATGATTTCCAGGGGGTGGGAGTGCTTGCCGCCTTGCTTATTATTACAATTTTTTTTTCCTTTTCACTCTGCTCTCTTCCGACTCTAACTGCGCGATATGAAGCGCCTCGGAGCAGGATTTGTATCAACGCGGCGCCGACAGACAGACGCACGATAGAGTTGCGCCAGGGAAAGCAGCGAATGCGGGACACGTAGCGACGTATATAAAGTGTATATATAAAACGCTGGATCTGATAATAATACGGCGCGGTTTTGGTGATCGCTCGCCGCGATACGGGGTTGGATTGCGGCAAGAAAAACAGCTCCGAGGCGGCAGAAAAAAGGAAAAAAAAATAATGAAATGGGGGAAAGCCCTCTTACCTGGACATACGCGCGACGTTTGTCGGCGGCATCTTCTTACGTCGGTTCGAATAAAAGGGAAATACGGGCGGATTTCATAAAACAGTGCTGGAGTAGTAAATCTGCGAGAGGTCGCTATACAGGGCCGACTAATTCTGCGACAAATTTGGAGTCAGGCGAATTATACGAGGAGGGGCTGTAGTAACACTGCCTAAATGGCGTCCTTTCAAAGCCCATTTTGCCAGTGAACGAGCCTGATAAAGATACGCACCTGACAGAAAAATGTGCAACAAGCTCTTCGAGCAGACTGTCACGTGGTGGTGTCCTGCGCTTTCCAAATTCACGCATGATCGTTGGTCGTAAATACGACCGTAGAAGACATGCTCTTATCAGCACAATCAATGCATCGAGAAGTTACATTCGTCACGTTGACTAACTGTAACTCACTCTCGATACACTGAACCTTTACACGCATCCGAACAGCGGCGCTTGAATCAGTCACACAGCCGAAACTATGGGCCTTCATTTGTAACGATATAAGTGCTGAGCAGGGAATTCGCATTTACTCCAGACATTGTGCCGGAGCATTATATCTGGGCATATTTCGTCGTCGTACGCAACAGTAATAAGTACTTATACATTATTGCCAACTGGACAAGTTACTATAGCTAAATGAAGATTTAAAGAAGTTGACAACCAAATGTTGGAACATTCTGCCTACGACTGGTTGCTGATACACGAAGAATATAACGGCATACAAAAGCGTATGCAGGCAAATGTGACGGAAAACCTCGCAGGTCGGTGAAAGCATTTACATCATCATGCCAATCATTATTCCTGACACATGGTGGCACTGCTACGCTCTATACACCCTAAAGTATCATTAGAAAAAAGGTTATCTAGGTACGCTCTGCTTTTCCTTCTTGTTCTTTTTTCAAAGTTTTGTGAACACAATAAGCATGGCAGCTCGTCTTCCTAATAACGCTGCGTCAGGCAATAAATTTCGAGGCAAGCAAGTTGGCCGGTAGCCACCAAACACGTTACAAAGTACACGAGTGAACCAACTCGTAGCCGGTCACTGCAAAATATGACGGCTTTCGTTCGCTCCTAATGGCTGTTTTAAAAGCGTTTACGAGGACTCCACGCTCGTAAAGGTTAATAAAATAATTTCGAAGAAAACGGGAATGCGAGGAGGATGTCCGTTTATGGCCGCATCCTCCAAATGCCGACACACGCACCCGTTGCAGAGGAGAACGAACAAAGCCGCGAAGGAAGAGAGAGAGAGAGAGAGCGTGAGACGAACTTTCACTTCTGACGACACCCCGAGGCGTCATTCTGAGCCAGGAATCGGTCCTCAAAGAAAAGAAGAAGATAACCGGCCGCACACTCTCGCACAACACATCCGCATGCAGACAGCGATGCGAGCTCCACTCGAATAGATACCGCGCTCGGCACCAAGGAGAGACTGCCGAACGAAGGCAGGCGAAGGCATAGCGCCCAGTGTTTGAACGACATAAATAAAAACGTACACGAGGCAAAACGCTAGGATGGGTTTTTGGAAGAGAGAGAGAGAAAAAAAAGAGAGAATGAACGAAAGTGATAACGAAAAATGGAAATAAAAAGAAAGCCGATAGCTCTTCCTTTCCTTTTGGAAGGAATCGAAGAAATAGCAGTGACATCTTTCATGTCAGTTCTCATTGTTGAAGACGATGGTGACAGTGATCTACGCGGCAACGCCGTTGGCTCATGAAGGGTGTGTGCGTGTGTGTGAGAAGGGGGGGGGGGGGGGGGTGAAAGGCTGGGGTGAGCTTCCACTGCCAACGACAGTCGAGGGCGGTGCGGTCGTGCATTTCTGTGCAGCATATAGGAAAAGAAAAAAATAAATAAATAAAGCCAGCTACGATGTGTCGTGGCGTTGGTGCGTGGAATACTGGATGCGCACGTGCAGCGCTCATGCACTCAATTCGACGAGTACACTAGGGCGCAGCTGGATGATCTGCGTGAGAGCGCGTCGCTTATGGGATACGCACTGTTACGGCCGCCACGGATTTAGCACGGAATGTAAGTGGTCTTCACGAATTTGATAATATGTAGCTTCGAGTAGTAAAATGCGGCTTCGGGAACGCAGAATGAATTTCGTAAGATAGCAAAAATGAATCCTAGCGACTGTGTATTGGTAGAGGTATCTCGCGGATACAATGAAATTACTCTATGAAGTGTATATGCACCAATATAGAATGCATAAAGGTATAAAAAATGGCCTAAAGTTGTACGATATGCACGAAACGTGACTTTTCGTCCTGAAGGTTGTGTCCGACGTGGCTAGCATTCTGTCTTTGCTTTTGTTTTTCACAGCGTGCACTTTACATTCGATATTATCACTGCCGCAACTTGATTTAACACAGCAATGACAACTTGCAGTGCTGGAAATTGATGTCTAGTATTTTCAGAAATACAGTGAAACCATGGAAATGCTGTGTTTAGCATGTCATACGAGTGACTGCTTTGTTGGCTATATGTTTGGTTATAAGCACAGAGCGTGTTTCAGAAATGGCGTATTTTGTCTCATATTTCATACTCATAATTTTGTAAAGTGATTCGCAGAGTGCTACCTGTCTTCCAGAATCAATGCTTTAATGTACCAGTGTTATGTTTGTAACGTTAGGTAAAATGCATCTCTTTGCATGTATGGCGCAATGTAATCAAGCGTAATCAGTATTTCGGTATGCCCGATTATGACTGTCACGGCAGTTAAAATAAGTGCATATTATGATCATGATCATAGAGTGTGCAGTGTTGTATGTATGCTTTTTAACTGCTGCTGAACTGCCGGAACAATTCAATCAAATGTTACCGAGTAAAAGCAGCATGAACACTATCTTTTTTCCTCCCCTTAAAATCTACATAACTGCAATCTGAAAACGGAAAGTAAAAATTAACTGGCTCCCCTCAGAAAGTTGGGCAGAGGCATCGTTTTATTGTTAAGACATCAAGCTTCCTTATTATTGCTTCCTTGGTCAACACTGTCGTGATGAATTTACTAGCACTTATATGTTCTACCTGATAACACGATTGCTCCTCCACTGGGGTCGTTATATACCATATATGTGACAATGTAGTAGCAATTATTCACGTGTTATGCTGTGGCGAAGTCTGGGCAGAAGGTTAGCAGTTTCTGTAGAGAATATCCGCATTTCGTAAATGGCATAGTTTTATTGCAAGCATTATATAGGCTCGAAAACATACTTCACTGATTGTTTACAAATTGTTGTCACTACAATAAGGAAATTCCTAAGTCGTGATACACGAAACTGCCCACTTGATAAGTCACCAGCTGATTAGTACCTGATGCGAAGTTCAGTCTCTTGTAATCTATGAATTATTCATTTTGCTCTTCATCATTCTACAAGTGATGTAATTTCATGATTAAAATATATCGCCTCTTTACGCTGCGAGAGTACATCAAAAGAGAGGACAAAAGTGCATTGCATCACGCAATCTATCTGGTGTATTAGTGCATTTATCATCAATAATTGGCGCCAATTTGAAGATTGCTTTCCTTTTCTGTGCAATAGCTTCATATTATATGCCCTATTCACTCTATCCACTATTAAAGACAAAGCTCCTCTCTTGTAACGGTAAGCCTTTCTGTTATTCTGATGTCATTAAAGTGTTTAAGTACAAGAAAAAGCCGAATACTTTATTCTCTACCGTCCTTCAGTAAATAAATATAGCAATACGAGGGCGCTTCGATGCATGTATACAGATGCTATACGGCTTACTTAACCACTCGGTCGCGAGAAATATCTCCGGGCGTTTAATTTTGTAATTTAAGTAACACAAATCTCGTGCTCGTTTAGCTCGGTCTACGATTTTCGCTTAAGCTTTTTTTATTTTCAAAAGCCATCTACATTTGCTCTTTCTTTGAGGCGCTGCACGGCGCCGATCGCTAATGTCTGCAGAATTACATCGTCAATTTTTTCTGCATCCTCAGTACTATAACCTTTAAAAAAAACAATATTAAAATGCATTCTTCTTGAAAGAAAGGGCCGCATGCACAGCCAGTGCATTTCCACAATGCTTAAAATAAAATAAATTAATACTTCATAAATGCTCTTGAACTATACTCCCTCCAGTGAGAAACTTGTGCACGAGTCGATGACACAATCGCTCGCAAGGAGCGAAATTATTTCTTTAACATAACCGGTTTTGTTGCCTTTGCACTAAAGATGGGGCTTTAGCATTTCATCGACTGTTTGGTCAGATGAGAAAGCTATACTTAACTACCGAATATTGTTCAAATGAATACTGTATTTCTTTTTTCTTTAATTGGACCAAAGCCTGACGAATGCCATCGAGTCGTTCCGTATACATATAGGCGATCTCACGTTTACTTTTTTTTTTTCACTTTGGCTAGCCCTAATTCACGCTCCATTGAACCGGCAGTCAACATGACATGACTAAAATAATTTTTATTCGGTTTCAATATCCCCAATGATCGCGAGAGATTCGTTCATTTGAAGAACCATGACGTTCTCAACACTCTACGCCAGTGCTAACGGTCGGAAGCATTAGGTCATCTGCGGGACGTAAAACCCCAGAAATCAAACAGGCCATCCTAGTTCACATTTTTAGTGGAATCCGACATATCCATCCACGCAACGAGGAAATGGAATAAAACAAACAGACCCTCCACAAGGATTATTTTCAAGGCTAAACACGGCGCACTGCGTAACCCTTGAGATTTCACCTATTGCACTCTTTCTCAGCACAGTTTCTCGCTAATTCATTTAGCGGTGTTTCCATGCCTGTGCATAGAGAAACCTGACATTTTATGTTGTCCATAAATTTGTTGTTTATCTGAATTATCTGTCCCTCAGCTGTTGTCGTGTAAGTCGAGTGTTACATTTTATGTTTAAAAATTGCCAGGTTCCTCGTTTTCTTATTTTACCTTCCCACAGTTATAGCTTTCTCACGTGATTTATACCAACATATGTTTGCCGATACTGAAGTAGTATCCTCTTCACGCTTAAGACAATTACTATTGTTCCCCCATACTTCCTTTATGTACCAATATGTCTGTGTTACAAATCGTGATTTAGAAAGAGAGTAAGCAAGGATAAAAAGGCAGAGAGGTTAGCCAGACGAGCGTCACGGTCTACAAGTACACATTAATTCGACCAGTGTAATTAAAAGAGTCCGATGCTGTGGGGCTGTTTGTACAGACTTGTTGAATACGGAAACCCATGGCCTTTGTAGACACGTACACGAATTGAATCTGCGTATAGTTCTTCTAAGTTCGCTTCTCGTGTGCACATGTCTACATAGGCTAGGTTTTCGTTGTCTGCGTGCATTGATCTAAAGGCAAAGAACGAATATAAACTTGTATGACAACTTTCTGAACGTTCTGTGCTGCCAGAATTTACCTTGACATGAGTGCTCCATGTCCACGTGATTAATTTTTCCGTACAGTAATGAAGTGATCAGCAAATCCAATTCTTCAAATATATATCGACAACGTGGATTGCTAACTTGAATCAAAAGCGTTTTCATATGGTATATGAAACGAAAGTATGAACGTTTCTGGTTTTCCCCCACACGTTTCCATCAAACATCTCATACTTGCAATGTGGCCTGTGATAATGCGGTCCACAATTTTAAGTAACTTACTGGCGTGTAGTCTTAGGGTATTGGTTTTATAAATAAAGCGTACTTTTTCAGTTCATTTTGCTTGTCTTTTATTTTTTTTGTACAGGCTAACGAAAATAGTTCTATTCCAGCATAGTGGCGCTTCTGCTGTACTCCACCTTTTGGCATAATTAAGCGATTACGTTCGTTGATTCCAGTCAGCTTTCCTGAATTTCAATAGAGGGTCTCTGCAGAACACTTAATTCACTTGGAAAAAGAAAGGGAAAAAGAAAACAGCTAATGTATGCGCGATTTCATTTCGTCTTCTGAGACATTGCTGGTTCTATGTTTGATATTCCATGTCTATACCACAGCAGAAACAATTTTGTCATTCGAAACTGCGCACATAAGCAAAACAGTGCTGCAGTTTAACGCTTCAACTGCCGTAAATTCGAACTACTTCTGGGTGGAAACGGTAATAACAGGCCACCATGCGTTCTTCATTGTGCTAGAAATCTATACACATATAAACTCGACAGATAGAATTCCCGCTATGAAAATTGCTTGCACTCCACTTTCAACTCAGAGGTGTGCATTGGATGATACAGTGGTCATGCCGTACATGTTGACGAGCTCTACTCAGCAGGAAAACATGGCCCATAGGCAATGTAATGTTGTGGCACAGTTGTTGAATATTTAGTAATGTATTATATGTGGCCACGTGCATACCTGTCGAGCGAATAGAAAATTTTGTAGGCCTCAGTTGACTTAAAACAAAATCGCTGAACTTGCCGCAACAGATTCGGCTTGGTTGTGTTCGTGCTACATATATATAACAGATCGACTATTGCTCACTTTCAGTTATAGAGTTGCATAATTTGAAAATATATACTTCGCAGAAAATGTTTCACCATACATTTTAGTTATTCGTTCTTATCAATCTGTCAGGTAATTGACCAAGAATGATGACTGAAGAATGATGATTAGGTTCGGTTAGCTAAGTAAATGAAAATTTTTCAGTCACCTAAATTTTTTTTACATCGAACATGCCCAGTACGGCGGTTGCTCCTAAATGTACAGCAAAATTTTTCACGCTAGTGCAATTTTCCAGAGCAAGAATCGAGCACGCCTACATGGGCTGGTTTGGTATCAAGTTTCCAGAATTAAAAAAAGAATATAGACAAAGCTGGGCAACAAATTAAAAAAAACAAAACGTGCTTCCTTCATACTGATATCTATAGCATTAGAGTAGGGATAAGAAGAAAAATTGAGAAAGTGCGGAGAGATGACAAAACTGCCCAGCAATATTTATTTCCATTATTTCGACATTTCGTTACCTGATCTGCAAACTGTGTGTATTGTATTGTGAAGTGCCCGTGGGTGATCCTTCATTGAATTATATATGCATATGTAAACTCGTCAGCAGTTTAAATGACGCGGTGATAATTCTTATTCTTCGTTCACTTAAACCGTCTTATATTTGTCACTTATTCATTACCTAACTGAGGACAAATGGTAGGAACGGCTCTTGATTCGAACCGCTTCTACACTCCTATTTATTTATCTTTTTTTTGTTGTTGTTGAAGAAAGGATGTTATAACCATAGATTCTAACACATTCTTACAAAATTTCGGCATGGCGCGGGTATGCGCGCGTACATGTCCATGTGTGCTTGCTAAAGCTCGAGACGAGAGAGCAATTATCAAACCACTATAAATTAAGCTTATACTCAACGCAAGTTCTGGTGCTAAGTTTCTTATTTTTTTATCGTTACCTTAGCCTCATGTACGAAGCTGCACTGCAGCCAGTCAGCTTTGAAAGTGGTTTGTACAAGACGCTTATACGGTCATGACGACCCCTGTTTCTGCTCCGAGAGATTTGTGCGAACTGTAGAGGAAAACACACTTGAGTGTACGTTTATGTTTCTCACACACAATAGGTTTCATTGCAGATTGTCAAAAAGAAAGTTTGAATGACAAACCTACATACTCGTCTTTGTAACGTCACTCTAATAAGTAGTGCGGTGACAGTGTGAAAATAACGATATGATCATGAGGCACCCCACAGTGATGAAAGGGGGAGGGGGTGGCGTGCTTGAGATAAATTTTGAGCACATCTAGGCATGGGGTTATTTTATAGCACCTCGTCCACATCGATATGAAACCGCCACGCGAACTTACGCCGTCAAGTCAGCAGTCCAAAACCTGTATACCACGGAGGGCAATAACATCATTCCGAACAAAGTATAAAAATTACACAAGCACGTACGCAACCAACAAATTTCTATCCTCTCTGATTACAGAAATGTCGTTCATCTGCAGAGTGTATGCTGGTCTCAGTTCAAACACCCGAATTGTGTTATAGATATAGCGCATATAATGGGTGCAACGTGTGACGAATTGTGCGACGATCACGTGATATGAGAAAAGGCGTGATTATGTAAAGTTGTGTCGATATAAATACATAACAATATAGCTTAGGACTACAAAGACTGTGAGAGGTAATCCCTAAAGAAAATGATTGTCCGCAAAATTAGCAAGTCGTCGGCCGACACTTAAAAATTGAAATTTACGTGTCATATACAGAATCCAATGGGATTCACGTTAACAAATATGCTGAGTGCAACCCCTTTCTCGATGCTGTAGAAGTCGCTAAGTGCAAAAGGGATGAGAATTCCACATGTTACGTATTATTCCAAATATAGTAGTAAGAACGAGACCACGAGACTTGCATGCATTATATGCGCAGTAAAGATAACTGCTTAATAATGCGCGAATACCACAAAGCAGTTAAATTTGCCTATGACGTTATTCTGACTGTTTCTCTCCGAATATGTTGCACATCATAACTCCATCGCGGTGTACCATGATGTATGAAAATATCGGAATGTTCAGAAAAACTGCGGGATATATTTTTTTTCTTTAATATCGAAAAAGACGACACTATAGCAATCGCTTTTGTACCTGTATACCTCAGGACTGTCAATTGAAAGTGTGCTAAACGAACTAGTTACACGAAATACATAGTAGTATATACAAGAAGAGAAGCGTTGGGGAAGATGGAGGAATCGATGAACAGATCGCTAAAAACGATGTAGAATAGGGAATGTCGCTGGAAGCAAACGTTTGTCAGTCGCTGTCCTGACGAAGACAAGTTCACTTGTCGAAACGTTGGCTCCTGTGACATTCCCTGGTCTGAATCATTTTTAGCGATCCGATCATCGATAGTAGTAAATAACATACACATCGGTCTGCACTGCCTTGGAACTTATGGCGAGGTTCTAGTCCCTTGCACACAAATGATGATATTATAAGAAAGGAGATACCATAGCAGGGATTCGCCCTTGTGTGTAGCATATTGCCATGTACGGTGTCTTCAGTCTATAGCTGGAAAACGACACCACTGATTAAAACTGCGTCGCATGATGTTTCATTCTTTAATTAACGGTGCTTGCCACATTTTGCTCACTATAATGCACCTGCGTTATGTTGATAACGTAAGTCTTTAGTTTAATCGGCCTGAATGTGTGAATAAAATAATAACATAACTGGTTAAACGTGGAATTGGAATTCAGCATGCACAGAAAAAAGCGACATTGTTCGTTCATGCATGTCTCGATATTTTCCGACTTCATATTTTCCCTGCACTTGTATTACAAATACCGTCAACAAGTCACAGTCAAGGCGTCTGAGGTGCATGGTTCATCGCCTGCGGCTCAGTAACGCGTACACAAGAAGTTTCCGCATGGTGACAATTTCACTAGCTGAAAGACCACAATCCCCTTAGCCACAAAGGCGACGACATGGTATGTCTTTCATTACAGCATGTACCACAAGACAGAAAAATATTGCTGTTCTTACGCCATTTAGTGGCACAGGACCACAGGTCTTTCGCTCTCAGAAGGGTCTAGGTAAAAGGCTAACAAATGCACTTCAAAAGCAAGAATTATTGACAGTGAATCTAAGAACTGAAGCGGGTGAATTTGTTGGAAACTACCGAAAAAAAAAAAAAAAGATTCGCACACATGGAACGTTCATCTGATGTATATGCATTCTGGCCTAGCCATTGTGGCTTTACGTGAAAACTTATTCCATGTTAGCTTTTGTTCATATATACGAGCACGCATATGCGTTAATTTTCAACGTATTATACATGCATGTGACAGTATATGTTGTGTAACATTCCGTGTTGTGTTACCGAACTTCGCGCTTATGTTATTATTTATGCTTCGGCTAAATATTTATGCAACATGACACTAATCGCAAATCCATGCAATTTTATCTCCCGTGAAATGGAGTATCCGGTGCTATTTGAAAGGACCAATATATCTCCCAAGCAGCACACATGTAAAATAAAAACATCGGTTACGTACATAACCGTAAATACAGAATAGACACACAGAATAGAACAGCCACAGTCGTCGCTGATGTGACTTTTTCGTCCACTGTAATTCTTTCCATTTATGTCATAATTACTACACTATACAGCTAAAGACTACACAAATCACCCGTATGCTTTCCTTGATACCATCGTCTGTTGGTTCATTAGGTTGTGTCTGACAAATAAACGAGCCCTTCATCCATTTCCTTTCGTTATAAGAATAGACAATATGCTTCACGCCTGACAATTTAGAAAGATGTCTAACAGGGTAGATATTAAGCTACACAATAATCGAGTAAACTGACCGGCTTCTCCAACGTTATCTGATGAATTTACACGACCTGAGAAAACTTGCATCACTTGATGCAAACTTGATGTCACACTTCCGCAAGAATGCTGCCAACAAACGTGTCAAGCGTGCTTCGCATGCTCAACAACTCCGCATCTGCAAAGCCGATCGTCGAGCGAGTTGATGAGATACGACCCTGTAACGTGTGAAGCAAAGCACACAAAGCCTAGGACACAACAGGAAGAACCGCAGCGTCGAACCGTATTCTTTCTCTTGAATTTTGTTGCTGTATACGCTGCTTCACCCATCAAGATGCACGACATCTGCTCTCTCCGGATAACGGACCAATCAAAAACAAGCCCTGCTCCTTCGTGCCTTTCAGTGTGTAGCCATGCATTAAACCCTAACGTTACGATTAAAGCTGAGAGCGAGAACTTTAACCGCTGCAGCCCAGCACATATCCTCACCATACACTTTCTCAAGGGGTCAATTGGAAGGTCCCACGGATCTCATTCGCAAGCGTGTACATACACGCAGCAGTCATATTTTTCTTATACCCGAGAGTGCGCACAAAAATACAAACGTATCCGACGAGAGACGAAAAAAAGAAAAACGAGTGAGAAATATCTGACGCACTACCAGGAATCTCGTGAAGGATATATGGTGGCACGCAGTTCATCTGTCTAGTTCCTCTAAGTCAGCCGGCGAGAGAGCCTCGACCCCGGAGAGGCCCCTCGGTGTCACGGGCGCACCACATGGCATACTTTCAACGGAAACGGCCTGCTCCCAGGGACCATTTGAGAGCGTTGTGCAGTCAGACCGTATACGACCCTGTAGCTATATACATACTCGTTCCCATTGGCCATTTCGGAGAAGACGTTTGTAAAAGTGCCCTGGCCAGATGCCCAAATGTTTTTTCCTGCATACACGCAAACGAAACAAGATGATATGTTTCTTTTTGTTTTTTTTTTTCTTCGCTTCCTCTCTGTGCCACGCTGAAGGCACCAGCACGTTACTATGTGCCGTACATTCGAGTTATGGTGGCCACTCGGAGGCGGGCAGCGTAAATCTTTAAACACGCGAAACACCGCGGACAGCGCAGGATGGGACGGCCCCGCAGAATATGGCCCGTTTCTGTTTTCGGGACGAAAGACAAACTACGACAGCGCCTAACGCGCATGCGCCCTGTGCAGCAAGGCGGCATATATACGAATGCGACGGTTACTGCGCAGAAGAACGCTAAAACAACTTTGAACGCTTGTTTGTTGTCTGTCAACATACAGAATGTGCCCCCACCCGCTGTTTTTGTTGCGAATGCGTGACAGTGTGCATGTGGTCCGCTATGTGGCACTGCGCTCGTAAAGTTCCGGCACGAAACGAACCTATCGTATAGCTTAAAGTGAACAGAGACAAGCAATGTTTGGGTTGATTACATTATGGGCGAACGCTTACGTAGAAGCGGTTGTCGTGTACGTAATGAAGTGCAGAGTAGCAGGATTTTACAGTTCATAGGCAGTGAATCATGCTCTTCGATTATTTTCGTTACCATGGTGCGACAAGTCAGTGTAATAATGCCCGAAGAAGCTCAATTTCCATATAATTCTGTAGCCTGTGTATATTGAGATGTTGCGAGAATAATAGGCTCTGTATATACTGTGAACACGCTCATATGTCCTGTTTATATAAAAAAGTTACTCTTCACATGAAGGTTAATCTTTAACAGTGTCGATTCATGTCGTATACACTGCTTTCCGTCCCTCCAGGTGCTTACTTCTAACCATAAAAGAGCCTACGGATCAAACTGAGAAGCTGCGAATTGTTTATGAATCTTAAGTGAGCTCAACCACACAACATAAATGTTCATTTTAGCAGCTGTTCCTTTTTTTTTTTCAATATATGTAAACACAACTGCAAGAAGCAAGCAGTTTTGAAGCATAGAGGGATACCTACCCTCACAAATATTTTTTACCATTCACAAAAAAAAAAATAAAATAAAAGACACGTTTGATACTTGAAGATATTCACAGACTATTCTGTACGTGCATCTATGCACATACTAGCCATCTGCCGCTGATAATTCTGCACTTCTGTGTTGCTTCATTTTTTTTTTTTTTTGTATATAGGTATACCAAATTCACCCTGTATATAAATAAGCTCGGAAGCATAAAACCAACCAGCCGCATAAACGTGTTCGGTGTTTCAAAATCAAGTGACAGCGACATCACCATGACAGAAAATTGATATTTGTGTAAGAGTGTTTTGTGGAGCCCTATTGGATGTAACACAATGTCGTCTACATTAGGATCCATAAGTTTCAAAGCAGCTTGTATCTTCTGAGTTGGTATACGCGTGCAGCGACTGTTTTTTGTTTATGCTCTTATTGTTTTTTTCGAGCCTTGCACTCTTCGAGCTTATATATAGTTTCATACATAGTACAAGTCGTTTTGCTTTTCCTTTTTCTTGGCTTACCATAAATGCTTATCATAAATGTTCTTTGATATGTTTCTGTTGTGTTAGTGTAATAAGCCCTGGTTCCGATTTTTTCTTTGTTGTTCTTTTATGTATTTACCCTTTCCTGTTCGCATTTTCTCCTGCAGAGTGACTTCATTGTACTGTTTTCTTTTGTGATAAAATGTTTTGCTTGGTGTGTACACCAGGATTAACACGTTGCAGCTGTTTATGAGCATGTGAAATAAACAAATGAATGAATGATTCATTGATTATTGCAAGAACTGGACTCCATTAGGGCGACTCCAATGCGCATGGCATACATATATAGTGCCATATATAGCATGCCCGTATGTATACGTATCTTTAAGACTGAACTCAGTTTAAAGACAAAAAATTGCCAAATTTTCCCCACACACAAGGAGATATAGGAGAATGAACAAACAAATAGGAGCCGCATGAGTGCATCCTTTCATTGCATATGACACGTAAGCATAAACACATGCCAGAGACGTTTATTTACAGTTCATAAAAATTATTCTCCAACGTATATTTCTTTTCCTGCAGTGTTAATATCGGTTGTCACGTACTTCTCTCCGACTGGTTTATATACCTTAGTTCAACGTTTCTTGCTTCAGCGAATCTTTGTGCGCAAGCATACAAGCACACCTAGGCACACGAGATAAACTATTAGGCGAATACTTATTACCGCACTAATAACACGTATTTGTCCAAAGCATTCGATTTCTTTTTCGGAAACTGCAGATTAAATTACACGTGGACATAAATGGCGAAGAAGCATGCAGCATTCGCTTCAGAAGAATGAAACATTAAGAAACGGGTGTCGAACGTCGGGCAATGGAAAGCGCCAGGCAATGGGAAACAAAGTATTTTCACTCCGGCATCCTACGTTATAAAGCATTAAGGAACTTGCGATAAAAAAGATAAAGAAAGAAAGCAAACAAGGTGGACATGCAATTTCTATGAAATTTCCACCCGAAGTAAAAATAAAACATTTACTGCAAAACAAGTTGAAAACATGGACCATTAGTTCAGTTGCATATAAGGCATATGATAACCTGTATCATTTGACGATAATATGGTATCCCGTACACTAGCATGAAAGTTGCTGGTCCGTTTCGGGAGCATCCTTCAAAACAGATGTCGTAGTTCTTTGACCCATATGCTGAACGTTCTACGCTCAAAGTGGGTTTCACGAAAACAAGAACACACAAGCGAAGATATGCTGACGCGTGCCTTCAAACATTATGTAGGACGGTTATGGCTATGAATAGACTGTGACCAAGTGGATGAAATTAGTTTCCTAGATCATGCAGTGAGTTAATACGCACAAATGTTTCTCTCTTTCCTGTAGTGACATGCAAGGCAATGAATTCTTTATTATTATTATTATTATTATTATTATTATTATTATTATTATTATTATTATTATTATTATTATTATTTAATTGAGAAGCAGATGCATGCACCTGTGCATATATAGGTGTCTCTGTCATCAGAACATCACTACCCGCCACCGGGGCTTAGAACAGAACACATCGTGGTAGGTCCGAACGCCAGAAGGCCCGTCTACTTCGCGGTTCCAAGACAGAGATTCATATCAAGCTACCACGTTCCTCTGAACGCATGCTACCACTCCAACCAATTACGTATACACGCACCGTTCTTGTTTTCGCCTCTTAACTGCATAAAGATCTTCAGCCGTCCCAACAACACGCAGCTGCACGGAAGCTCAACACGCAAGACATATGATGCCACAGCACACCATTCATTTGCCGCAAGCGTCCAAAAAGGAAGTAATTAGCGCAATTAGCGTATCACCACAGCTTAGAAGGCAGGGACATAAATAAAGGGGTGTGCGAACCTGCCGATAAAAAAAAAGTGAAACTCGACCGTTTGCCACAACTTTGAAACGGGTGGCGCCGTGACGAAGGCCTTGAGAGAAACAGAATGGATTTCCCTCTAAGAACACACACATACACGTCCATGAAAGGCCTGCACCCCCCCCCTCTCTCTCTCTCTCTCTCTCTCTCTCTCTCGCTCTCTTAAGCTCTTCCTGGACGGTAATGAGTGCAATAAAGCTGTCAACGCTACGCCCAAAACGGAAACGTCGTAGACGTATAGATTCGCGCGAGACGTATACGTACTGAACCCTTTCTATAGCTGTTTCGCTATGCGGGAAAGCCATGCAGGAGGCACCAGGAATGTGGCACAAACAGCAGCCTGGCGCCTGGCAGCTTTTTTCCCGGCTGACGCGAGCTTCGCCTCTCCCTCGACAAGCGGCGGTCGGGACAGCTGCCGCCGGCAAGACGCACGTGACGTGGAAAGATCACGTTCATTTGGGTCCCCCCCACCCAATGGCAGAAACAATGCCCCCGCTGCCGTACATAGCCGAAGGCTGCCGCTGCCAGCGTCGTGATAGCCGCAAAGAAGGGAGGGGGGAAGTCAGCTCGCGTATTATCCACAAGTAACATATACAGCTTCCTTTCCCTCACGCCGAAGCCGAGGCGTCCGCAGCGCCACAGTATAATATACACACAGTACACGCGTATTTCGAGAGGCCATTAAAAAGCCATTACGGCGCTTTTATGGGGTCTCATCGATCGGATCTCTCCCGGCGGAAATCTCTCTTCTTTTTTTCTTAGCGGGCGATAAAAATCAGTCTCTCGACGCGCGTTCTCGTCGTCAGCGCCTGAAGCACGGGCCGAAAAAGGAAGGGAAAAAAAATAATAGCGGCACTGAAGGGCTTTTGCCGAAGCGCTGTAACTTAATCTCGGATTCCTGCGCGGAGCCGAAGCGGGATTTCTCGCAGGAAGCACCGTAATCTGAATGAACGAGGCGCCGTAAAGCGAATTCCGCTCTCTCTCTCTCTCATTCGTTCTGAGAGAAAAGAGTGCAGAAAGGGTGCGCCAACGGTCTCCGACATGGACTGTTGATGGACCATTGGGATGCGTATATACCTCTCTTCAGTAGGCAGCGCGATAAATGCGTGCGTGAGTGCAGCACGCTCCACCGTGCATAACACGCACGCAGATATAAAGGCTTCCATCGACGACGCCCGTCTCTGCGCGCGTGGAGTAACGATTACGCCGCCATTCATCCTGCTTTGCTCGTGCGCGTTGGGAAAGGCGCGAGAATGATACCCCCGCGCAGCAAACGTACAAGACAAACGAAAAAACACGTAGCAAGTATCAGTGCTTGCGCGGTATACGTCGACTGCAGCGCATGAAATTCGACGCCGGAAAGCACATACAATCTATTTTGATGCGTTTCCAGCGCTTGTACAAAATGTGAAGGATAAATGAAGATAGGAAAAGACAAAGAAGATTAAGAAAGCTGGTCTTGAAATAAGCTTTATTAGAAGGAACAAGCTTTTATATGGATTTTCTACGCGTCAATACGCAATATTGTGGCGCACACATGAAGTGATCTCATCAAGAATGCGCGCCAGATAAGTTCCCCTTATGTGTCTCCTTTCAATCTTTTCTGTTTTCTTATTTCGCATTAAGCGCTGCAAAAGGATCAGAAGCCTGAATTCCAACTTGCCCAGCTAATCGCTTTAGGCTGAATGTATCCTTAGAATTATTTTACATGTCGTATAAAAGGTTTCGTATATTAACAGCTGAGCTGTATCATATAATAGGGTGGAGGTTGAAACGTGTGCCGAGCGTACGCAGCTCTTGCAATTGATACCCACACTGTTGTGTGACAGTGGTTACGCGAAGGACAAGAAAGACAAGCTTAGAGGTTGTTGTGCCCTACTCGGGGTTTGTTTTTAGCCTGTTAATGTTTCTGTGCCTGCATTCGTGTTATTATTATGAAGTGGTATGTTGCTTTTGCACAGATTAATAAACAATTGCTGACTGCCGGATCGACAACAAGAGGAATGCGGTAAGTTGGTTCCGCGTATTGAGAACAAGAGAAAGAACATTTACCGGGAAATTAAACAACAAGAAAATACACTGACTAGAAATCATTCGAGTGCCTTGAAGACGAAACTCAAGCTTACACATATTTGCTTGGTGCTACATGGCGAAAGCCTAGGCGCCAGTGAAATCCATACATCATCATCGTGCTCAAATTGTCGCTATAGTCATGGCGCTTGGTTTCTGGCTTGCTGTCACACTACGCGTAAACAAACAACTGGTCATACGGTCAGGGAACGATGAGGGGAAAGCGAATTCCGCAGCCTTCTGTGACAGCTCGCCGTGCTGTGTATCGTTCGAACAACCATAAACAAACGTATACAGCCATCATTTCAGATAGATGGACCTTTTTCAGCAGTAAGTGTTTGTCCGTGACTTCGGGAATGCTCGAAACGGATGCTTTCCCGTCCATCGACAGGGTCTTTTCTCAACAGCGCAAAACTGCGTCGATAAACACGCGCGCTGTCCACCTATGCGGCAATCAACAGCTTCCATCAGCAATCACTCAAGCCACCGAGACCCATCCCACGACAGCCGCGAAGCATTGAACATGTTCTGGAATATGGGAGAGTGTCGTTCTCCTAAAAGCTGCAGCGGGCTACTTGGGCTCGAAAATTATGCATGAATAGTTCGCGTTCCCCGGCCCTCCCACGCTTCCTGGGGACCAATTCCCGAAAAGGGGCCCGCAGGGCTCCCAAGGGGGCTGGCACCCCGTATGCAGATTTTGGGGCACGACCGGGGGTTCCACTCGCCCCTCAGACAGCCCCCCCGCGCGGAGGGGTTCCCCCCTCTCCACCGCTTCCCACGCCTCAACTTCCCCTCCTGCTCCTTTCCTTCCTTCCCAAACTTTGTCCCTCTCCCCAAAAAAGAAACATTCGTCTTGTCATGCCCGCGTCCGTCTCCTATTCCTATCTTTTTCTTACGTTATTCCAACTCCCTCGACGATCTCCCTTCTTTCGAGCTCCGGCTTCTTCCCTTCTCAAATGCGCTCACTCTACGAAACTCGGGGGGTGGGAAGGCCTTTCTTTCAGCCGGCATTCGATTCGCACCCGGCCGTTTATTATTACTATTTCTTTCCCTGTCGCTCAGGCAAAGCGCACTTTCCGTTTCGCTCCAGGGCGGTCCAAACATACAGACACTTTCACGAACGGATACAGTGAACGTCGCGGAAAAAGAAGAAGAAAAATAAAAGAAGCGGCTTTCTCACCACCTCGAGCCAACGATGTCTGAGGAAAATAGGCAGGGCCATAGTACACATTAATAAGAAAAAAAAAATAAGCGTAGCAAAACGAAAGAGCGTCGTCGTTCTCGAAAAGAGGCGAGTGCTGACGGCCCCCTCAGCGCCTTCGCGAAACCCCGGGGCGGCCGGGTTCTAAGCCCCGCGTCGCACGTTTAAAGGGGCGCTCGAGGCAGGGCATGAGCCAAGCTGCTGCTTGTTTGGAACCCCTCCTCGTCGAATAAGTACAAAAATAAACACTCCCTCTAAAAGCCAAAAGCGCTCATTCAATGCACGCCAAGGGATCCTCTTTGCTCGAAAGACGCGGCGTCGAGTTAGGCCTTCTTATATCTGTTTCTTTTCGCATATACAGCATGCAGCGCTAACTTTTTTTTTTTTCTTTTTTTTTGTCTCCATCTCTTTTCGGCGCCCTTCAGGGCTCCCTTCGCGTGCCTCGCGACGCGTCGGCGCGTTTCTTCATGGCTGCTACTCGTAGTTGAGTCGCGCCTTTCCGAGTGGTCACGGCGTGGCTGCGGCGCCGCGCAAATGTGTATCGCCAATACGTTACCAATAGTCGCGTGCAACGCACCTCCAAAGCTGTACGCGCCGTCCTTGTATGTCCTGTGTATGACGTCTCTTTCTGTGTCTCAAACGTGCAGCCCCAGGCATGTTCCATTTAGCATAGAGGACGCCTTAAAACATTATGAATCAGCTGTGCTCACTGTTGTGGCTTCTTGCTCGGGTAACACATCGTCCGCAACAGCATGCACCTCTGTAGCGAAACAGGCACGGCACATCAATGTTACGTACAGCTTTAGACCATATGAGCCCTTATATATACAACGAACTCGATAAACAGAAGACCCCCTTTGAGTTTTCAAATGTCGCGGCACTTCCCATCTTGCGTGCACCTCCGCTAGAAGGAAGCCCTGTGCTGCTACACAGCTATGCGCGCAGAGGCAGCAGTTCTTGTGAATGTTCACGCATCTGATCGTTAGCACGCAAACGGGAAAACCGGCATATACTTTTTAAGATTCGTGACCTATAACACGAAGCGAAAGGGACTACTTTGTCGGACGCATATATTGCGTGTGAGGGGTCTACGCACGCAGAAGAGGAGCGGTGCGCCGAACTAGCGTGACACGATGCAGTGCTCAACCACTCGATCGGCGTATAGATACAGGGACGCGAAAGAGGCCAGATCTCCGGATTTCCCTTTCCTTCTCGGAATCGGCAGACTATAGCCCGCGCAGTGAGGTTTTCTCCAAGACTTGAATATATAGGATGAGTAAAGGGCGCCGAAGAGCGGCTCTGAAGACCCGACGTAACCGCGCAGCAATGGATGCCACACATGGTCCTGCAGCTAAGCGCGCGGTTCGGTCCAGCCGACGTAGCCTGTCTCCTCCTCCCCTCTCCGATGCTTTTCTCTTTCCCCTCCGGTCGTACTCTCCATTCTCCCATCGCTGTCCGCCTCACGACAGTGCGCGCAGTAATCGTAAAATATGAGCGTCACGGGAGAGAGGGAAATTGATTCGGCGAGGGTGGCGCGACTGAGTGGGAACAGCTCTGCAGATCAGGAAAAGAAAGAAAGAAAGAAAGAAAGAAGAAAGAAAGAAGAAAGAAAGAAAGAAAGAAAGAAAGAAAGAAAGAAAGAAAGAAAGAAAGACGCGGATGTGCAAGAGCTATACGAGAAACAACGGAAGAACACGCTGGAATTAGACGACTAAGAATACAATGCCGCGCGCGCGTGCACTTCACCATGCTCTTCCCTTCCTTCCTGCAGCTTATTCCGTCTTGAACTCTCGCTCCCGGAATACGAGAGACAAAGAAAATAACAAAAAATAATCGTGTGGCTGGCTGCAGCTCGCGATGCGCGTAGGAGACAGAACGAAATCGAAAGAACAGGCGTTCGAACGAGAACGGCGCAGACAGAGGGTAAACAAGAACAAAACGGAGAGGAGCTCGTGGTGCAATGAAAGTGCCGTGCGGGAGTACGTTGTAATGAAAGCGGTACAGGCTTCAGGAAGAAAGAAGGCCATCGCAACGGCCATTTTCGTCTGTGTGCATAGCGTCCATCCGGATTTACGGGCCAACGTCAATTTGCTACGTCCCCTTCGAAGGCAATAGCTGCATGGGATAACTAGATATTTTGATGAAACGCTTAAAAACATGCCGCCATTTCTTCCTTTAGCAATTAATAATATATGGCCTGTAATTTTGTTTCTCCTGTTGTGACAATATTTTGTACATAGAATGGAACACATACACAAAGGAATTGATAAAAGACAGAAAATAAATAAAAGCTTGAAAGGCGGGGAGGTCAACCGCTGAAGATGCTTGTGGTTTAGTATATTAAACAAATCAAACGTTAAGGTCGCGCAAACAGGAATACGTAAAAATAAAGTTGTCTTTACAAGCACGTGTTCGCCGCCTATACAAAGTTTAAGACAGTTCGTTTTGGATTGTCGCGCGTCGTGTCAGAGTCCTTCGAGCAACGGCAAACATTAATAAATAAGAATAATAACCTGCCATAACGCGGATTGCAAGAGCTGTGTGTACATTGTACACTATGCCGAACTTCCTTCGCGCGATCTCTACAAGAAAAGCAAATGCTCCCCGTGCTACTTTCCCTTCTCATTGGCCTTTTATATATATATATATATATATATATATATATATATATATATATATATATATATATATATATATATATATATATATATATATACAACTCGTGACCTCGAAGCACACATGCACTAACGCACCAGGATCAAAGTCGCTCGCGGGCATCGGCCAGATGGCGCAATAATCTCACCGTCCACACCTCACGACACGGTGGATGCGACGCTCCGAATCAAAAGCGGCGTCGCCGCACAGGGCGATATCGGGCGGCGCCGCGGCATCTTTTCGTTTCTTTTGCCGAAAAACATGCTACATACATATACACATAGGCAAAAAAACGAAAACAAAAAAAAAATACAGGGTGGTCTACCTCTTGATACGTGTATACACACGCACGCACGTCTACATACGAAGGGTGGCGAAGAAGAAAGGCGTGCACACACACAGCGTGTGGCGGCGAGGCTTATCTGAAACGGCGCGGATAACGAGCTAGTTGGGACACGCAGTTTCCACTGCTTTTTATGGGCCCACAAACGAGCCGTTTCGCCGCCGCCGCCGCCGCTACCACGTACAGACTGTAGCCGAGCCACGTCCGGAGCCGCAGTATATGTTCATGTACCGTATAGTATACATACACACAGACGCCACATAAGAGAGAGCGACCTGCGTGAGCGGCGGCGGACCGGCAGTGCACAGAGCCGCGCGACAAGCGTGCAAACGAGTTTTTTCTGTCGGCCGTAATTGCGAGCGCGCCATTGCGCGCCACCGCCGACGTCACGTGCACGATAAACGCCGGCGCGGCGATGCTGGAGACAGATTCGCGTTTCGCGTATATATGTTTTACTTGTGTTTATTTTGTATTTATATGTGCAAAAACAGAGAGAATAGAATTGCAGCCATTTTTCTAAGGGGGACTATCTGCCAGCTGATCACGTTAAGCGCCGACAAAATGAGCCAGTTAACAGTTTGCATTCAACAGTTAAGTAATACAAGAGCCAAGATTAAACCGACAGAGAAACGGTCACATCAGCGGCGTCTGTGTGAGGACGAAGCGCAATATGTTCTCACACAGATTCGATCTGTTCAAAAACATTTCAGGGCTTTGTGGAGCACACGGAAAGAAAGGGTCATATACGTTAATGAGTAAACACGCCGACTTGCATCCTTTTATCTGTAACAGCGTATATGTGTTCCCCACATTGAGTTCATTCGCCATCTAGTTACTTATTTTGTTTCTTTAATTTCAGACACCGTAGAAGCATGTAACACGAGTGAACGGTCGCCTCGTCGGAATGGTATAATAGCCGCTTTCCTGCGCGGCTTGGTATCAGTTTATATAATAGGTTAAAACACATTTGATAATGCTTCCAAGACGCAATAATAGCTTCAAACACAATGGAACACAAATGATAGCTTGAAAAAATATTCAGCAACTAACTTTCATGCTCTTGGATCACAACGCTCTACTATACAATGCAGTCAGGGATTTATAACATCCTCCCTCCCCCCCCCCCCCCCCACGAAAATTCTCCGGATAACCAATGACACATACCACCACGTACTTGTTTAGACCATTGGTAACAACCCCCCCCCCCCCCCCCCCCCAATCTCCTGAATACCGCACTATAAGAATGGGTGAGTGAGAATACGGAATGCACCACCGTAAATAATTGCAGATAGAGATAATGATGGTGAGGGTAATGATGATGATGAAGACGACGACGATGACGACGACGACGATGGAAGATATTTGAGACTTAACTGCCACGAGCGATCATCAGCATCATCTTATGAATTTCCACAGAACGACGAAGGGAAGTTGTCTAACCACGCCTTCACACTACACTGTAAGCAAAAGTTGCCCGATATTTGGGTTCTTGCGGCTCATGAGCCTTAAAAACTCCCTTGTTTTCAAAATTACTACGTCTTGTTGAGGTAAAAGGAGCATATGACATAGTTTTACTACCACCTGTTAGAAAGGTAGTAAAAGGACGTTATTGCCCTATTTTACTACGTAGGGGGTTTTGTGTCACGTGATAAAAAACCCCAGTCTAGAGTTTAAAGCCACGTGATCAAAACTACGTACCTCGTCACGTGGTAAAAAACTCCAAACTGCCGTGGCGCAGGGGTGGAGGCCGTGATAGCCCTCGAATTTAGGCCTAGCCACATGGTGCGCGTTTGCAAGCAACTGTTCGTCAAAAGCGTCGGTCGCGGAAGAGGGGACGCGACGTCTCGGGGCGTGAGTGTGAACGGCGTGAGTGTGATCAGCGCGTACGCGTATCGATACGCGTACGCCGGCGTTCTTCAACTAGAACGTGATACCGTGACATCTCCGGCAGCTATGCCTAGTGACCGTCGTTTTGAAGGCACCGCCGAGTTCTGGGAAAGCACGGAAACTACGGTCGCAAACGTTCCTGACTGACCGCATCGTCAACCAGTACGACAACGACACGGCGAACTACCCCGAGTGTTACCAGTGCGGCGTGGTTTTGTGCTGAGTTCGAGCGATGGCTCAGCGCCGGTCTTGGTGGACGGCGGCCAAGTGAAAACGCACTTTCGAGTATCTCTGCTCCCGCGCTTGTGCCTGTGCTTGTTGCGCTCTCAACATGTGAAAACGTGCTTCCAATGTTATAAGTTCGAAGGGTGAGTCCTCGTTTACTGCTCAATAAATTGAGTGATGTCTGCATTTTGCGTAAGCCTAATGTTTACCCAGCCACAGTAAACCTCGAATGAGCTTTAAAAATAACTCTAAAAAAAAAGCCGAGAAAACATTGTTTAGGCAGTAAAAAATTACTCCGCGTATACTCGCTGAAAACCTCCAGGGGGGTAAATAATTACTGCCGTTTCTACGTTCAAAAACTCGGTTAGCGTGAGAGTAAATTTTTACCTTGACTGTTACGTAGTAAAAAAAACCCAGAAGAGGTTGTGCGCTAGAGGACAAGCTGTTTACTCCCGTTCCTGGTTATTTTTGTTTAGTGTGTAGCTGATTTCGCTGTAGACATCATTTGAAAGCTATGTAGAAGTCACTGTTTGAACTCTTCATAGTCATTCCTACGTATATGCAATTGATGCCCCGCCACCGTGGTCTAGTGGTTACGGCACTCGGCTGCTGATCCGAGGGTCGCGGGATCGAATCCCGGCCGCGGCGGCTGCATTTCGATGGAGGGGAAATGTTGAGGCCCGTGTGCTGTGCGATGTCAGTGCACGTTAAAGAACCCTAGGTGGTCGAAATTTCTGTAGCCTTCCACTACGGCGTCTCTCATAATCAGAGCTGGTTTTGGGACGTTAAACCCCACAAATCAATCAATCAGTATATAATTTGTGATAAGGCGAAACACGTGAGCAACTCCTCACTGCGCTACTTTCGTACTTCCTTCCGGTTTCGTCTTTCTTTTTTAAATTGCAAAGTGTTCTTATTCGATTCACAGACTCTTAGCTACCATGCGGAGAAGATTGATAACGCTGCATCTAAGGCACGCGGTTCTTCATATAAGGGACATGCATAATCTAACAACTACAACACAACGATGGTGACGTGGGAAACCTAGGAAACGTAATACAATTTAATCTTGAAACGCAGAAAGACAAGCAGTATAACGTAAACAGAATGTTCTCGAGCGGTTTGGAAGATTTTCGTGTGGAAGAGATCGAATTGAAGGTGCCGGCCATTGCGGAAGAATTACGAAGGTCAAGCAGGAAATAACAACCTTTTTTTTCTATTTCTCGTTTTCTTCATCGTGTGCATTGCTTGCTAAACGAAAAGGAGTGGCCGGTGCCACTAATGGTGCCAACCTATTCTCTTTCAAAATGTTCACATAATAATAATAATAATAATAATAATAATAATAATAATAATAATAATAATAATAAACGACTATGATGAAGTTCACAACAACAATCAAATAAAGGGTACCACTTCCAACGAATCGCCACCAGCCGCCGAATGGCATCGCATTCTTGAAATAAAGGGTTTACTTATTCCTTCATTCTGCATAACACTGAACATAATTTCCCTGTCGCCATGAAAATACTCAGTGGCGGAGATCGCGGTGAGTATGGTTATCGCCTTATACGAATTCTTCAAGCGATTAAGGCGAAAAATTGGTGCCACAGGTTTTGTCGTAACACATGACCTCCACTATGTGAAACCAATTGCAAATACGGCGTCAGTTAGGTAATCAGCAAACGTGGCACACTACAAAAAAAAAAAACAATACACTAGCGCAAAGAGGATAACGACGCTGAACCCGGTTAGCTACCTGCTCTGGGGCCAAAAAAAAATAGAAAGAAAGAAAAGGGGGGGGGGTGATTATGATCAGGAGGGCAGGAGTTCACACTTTGCACAGACATTTGCAAATAAGCGTTCATCAAGTTTCAGACAATTCACGTGGAACACAGTCATAAGTACAGATGGCCGATCGAGAATCTGGCAAGAATTGCCCATCAGAACGAGCGCAACGTTTCGCGCGCCGTCCACAAGAGGGCGCTCAATGTCAAAAAATGATGGAGAGTGAAAGATCCGCAGGCGGCGAGGGTAAACAATCATGAAGAGAGAGAGGAGCCGGCCGGCGCGGGTTGAGCGGCAGGGGAGGATGCACTCCCCGTTTACGAGAAAGAGCGCGGCGGTGAGTAACCGGGGTGGTAGCCATAGCAACGATGCTGTGACGTCACACGGTCGCAACGTGGGGCGAGCGAGCGAAAACAACTGGCCCTTCGCCATGTGCGAAGAGGATCGATGCAAAGCGGGGAAGCGGCACGCCAGGAGGACCGGCCCACCAGGACGAGAGGGTGCGGGGAACGCCGAGGAACCGCCTCCTCGGAGGACCAGCGGACGGCCTGCCGCGCCTCCGAGGGCTCTCCGTCTCGGCGCCTTCTTCAACGAAAGCAATCGAGCGATGCTGAGCGGGATCACCGCGCGACGCTTTTGCAACGACTGGCTGGCCATCGGCGGTAACAACAGAGCGGTGAAACGCGGGTATAGGATGATGAACGCGAAATAAGTAACGGTTGCAAGGAAGGACAGCGGCTCGCAGCACGGTGATGCCCCGGTGTTTCCCACAGGAACACGTCAGTCGCTGCTAGTGGGCTTTGCTTTACCGTGGCCACGACGACGACGTTAGACGCCGACAGCCCGGGCGAATTAGCGCGGAAACCCTTTAGAATCGCTTCTGACACGACAACCCTATCCACATAAACTGTCTGGGAGCACTGCCTCCGGGATCGGCCCACCGTGACGACAGCAGAGATACGCCGCAGGCCAGCCTCGAAGGTGCTCCGCACGTAATAAACTGCGCTGTCGCATGGCGAAACCATAATAATAAAACAAAGTATACAGTACTGAGAGACTCACGATAGATTTTGACTACATGGGGTTCTTTAGCGTTAGCTATATGCTTCCAGTTTTTCACCCTCTTTTTCTTGTCTAAGCTTCATTCTTCTCCATACGCTCCTTGTGTAGGTATCATACCGGTTGTCCTGAACTTGTTAGGCTTCTTGTCTTGCCTTCTCCCCATTTCTGCCACAAAGCTGATTACAATGGTGTTGATAGATTTCGCTGGTTGACGGTGTTCGAACCTGAAACCTCATGCCTAAAACGCGACCCGATAACCGCCAGGCCACTACGTTATCGTAATGTCGCTGAGGCTAACGCTTCGACAAAGGGACAAGAGAATATACGACTCTGAGAAGGAAGAAGACCTGAGTTTAATACCCGACTCGAAATCAACGGCGACAGCGAGGTTATATAAGGAAAATAGAGCACTCATAAAATACGCTCAGAATGCCTTTGCGGCGAAAAACGTCTTGATAAAGATGTCGGTAACATAAGATTTTAACCAATCCCAATGCAGGACATATAATTAAGGAAGCGGGCTGGTAAATACCAGAGTCAACTTACGAATAAGACGTTTTGCAAATTCGGTCGGTTTGTAAATGGCGAAAAGAACGTTGAGCACCATTCATTCGATAAATTTCGATTGTACTCTTTGCCATCCATTTTGGTTACGCGTCAACCATGCTAATTGTTTATGCATGTGTTCACAGGTAAGATAGGATCTACCCTGAAAGGCTGCGCAACCAATTAGAGGGCAATGCTGCCCCACACAGCAGTTCGGTTAGCGATATAGTGTAACCAATGGCAGCTGTTCTTAATTCATGTCCTCCAACGCATTTCTTGCAGCAAATTTCCGTGTGAAGTAGAACCAGCTGAATATGGCTACGACATTAAAAAATACCCAGCTACGCATGAGTTAACAATAATAAAGCTTGGGGATAGCCTAACAACATAGACTTGCAATGGTAAATGTTTTTCGGCAGAATTAACTTCGTCAGAGAGAATTTAAACCAATCATGATAGACTTCCCATAAGCGAAGACGGCTGGCCAACAGCGCAGATAACTTACAAAAGATAGGAGCTGCAATTGCGGCCTTTTGCTCTTGGTCTGAAACCGCGAACATTGGCACATATATATGCAGTCACAGCGCATCCGCACAAAATTTACGGGCTGACTGCTCACGTCGCAGATAAGCAAGAAAAATGCGGAGAAAGTTGGGGCACGCATTTTTGTTCTCGGCAACGTTAATCACACCTCTGTCCGCCTACGTTCCGTGAAGAAGGGCTCGCATTACACCCTCCGCATGTGTGACACAGATTCACGGAACCGCCTCAAACGAACGAAGCCCAGCAGCAGACCGCGAACCACACATCTGGTCTCGACACCGAATGGTCAAGAACTTGCCGCGGCCAACTGAGTCCGCGAGGTCCCAAAGACCGCACGGGAAGAGAAGTCACGCTAAATAGGTACACACATACGGTATTCACAAAAGCGCCATCTGTGCGCCCCGGATTCTTTGTCCTCGGACCCCGCTTTCTCCGAAACTGGCCTCACGAATGCGTCCTGAAGTAAAAACGCCTATGTGTGGTTACACGACGCCGACAGAAGCTGCTTTCCCTTGAGCACCAGCGAAACTAATTTCCCCAAGCGGCTTGTGTACGCCACGACAAAACACCCCTTGGTCGCTGCGCAGAAGATCCAAGATAGCAAACGCAACATGAACCTCTTCTTCGCGCGGTGTACATCGAAAAAGATCAGCTGGACACGGCACAGCCTCCACATCCGCTTGACATGCATAGATAACCCTCCGAGATACGTATACTGCTCAGAGCAAAATGTCTGTCTCAAATATACGTCTGTTGGCTATGACCAGGTGGTAAAGAAATAAAGAAAAAAAAAAAAACAAGATCAAAGGACAAGAAACTGATACTGCGTGTACTTCGCATGTTTTACACGTAAGGGAGACTCATTTGTCGCGGTACACTGACGGCGATGAATCGACAAAGAACAACAACAAGCTACATAATTGTGTCACAGAGAGGTCGCTTTGTCGCACGTCATTCCTCCCGCTCCGCCACCAACCTTCGGCAATTGACCTCCCACCCTCCCTTTCCCTTTTAAATACAATTTATTTATTTATTTATTTAAGGTCTACAATATACTGTCCTGGCAACTTAAAGTCCCGGTGAAGCTCTCCCGGCATCCGGTGTTAACTGTGCAAGTATAGTGCACTACTTGCAAAGTTACCACCGCATGTATACAGGAAGAGGCTGTAAACTTCAGCAGTGGAGGTGCTTCTGATGTTATATGATGGAGGATACTTCCAATAGAGAGTACTCTTTTCCAAGTCATTCTATTAACCATCAAGTAATCCGCATCATACACTTTTGTCCTTCATAAGGACTACGCGTCGTCCCTGACCTCGATTAAAACACAGTGCACTTACTTACTGGCCGCCATGGCTCCCTTCACGCCCCCTGACGTACACTGCGGGAAACAGCGGCGCTCTTCGGCCCCACGGCTACCGCGGGGGAGACAACGCGAAGAGGGAGCAGCGCTTGCAGCGGCCATGGCGGCGCGGGCTGCTGCATGCCGCGTCTCGGCCGCGTTGCTGCAGCCGTAAACGAGATTTGTAGCGTCGTTAGCAGCAGCCGCGCACTCGTCGCGTACGTACGGCCAAGACACCCTTGCTTGCTGCAGCGAGTCGCGTGTGAGCGCGCGTTTCCTTCCTGCATCTCGAACACCATGGGTCCCCTTTTCCTCTTCGTGTCAGCGCCCACCGTCGCCCCATTCATCTTGGAAACTTTCTGAACGGAAAAGCCCGAACTTTACCGCCCATATACTGCACCCACAAATGCGCGCCCTCGCTGTACTTAAATTGCTTTAGGTACGCCGCCGTAAGTACTTGTTTGTGAGAACTTGATGACGTTAAGTATGGTAATACTTCTTTGGTCCCCTAGACCATGGGCCTTTTCTCTCTCGGCCATTTCCCCTTCCCTGACTCACTTCCTTTCCCTTTTTTTTTTTTTGTGCATTGGTGCACCGTTGTTGATTACTTCTGATTCGTTCTTGTTATGATGTGGAGCTTGAAACAGGAAAGGGAAATATGAAAATATACCTTAGGATTGGTTGTAAACGTGTCGACAGTTTTGCGCAGCCGCGAAGCGAAAGCTACTGGAGCAGTGCTCCCCCCCTGTTAATGCGCGTCGAGTAGCTCAGAAGAGTGTGACAGTGCCTTCGATTTGTTCGAGTTACATGTCGATATAGTTGACTTGGCGGAGCGACTTCGATTGACTTATTGATTTATGGGGTTTTACGTCCCAAAATCGGCTATGATTATGAGAGACGCCGGAGTGGAAGGTGTCTCTCCTAATCAGAGCCGGTTCCGAATTTGCCAGAAAAGCTGAAGACTGCAGTCGAGGAAGCCTGTCTATTGGAACTACGAGTGGTCTATTGAAAGGCCGATATTACTATATTTGCGATGACAATTAATAGGAAGCTCATACTTCCTGTTTCCCATTCTATACAATGTAGCCAAAATGAGACTTCGGAACTGTATATTTATTAAAAGAGGGGCTGTTTGTGCCCAGTTCCGGACTTCATATCCATTATGTATTAGGTACTAAAGAAAGAAAAGGATACAATTATGACACAATAAAAGAAAGTGCGGCTTTCTTGCTGAAACACCAAATAAAACTACAACATAAGTGCTAAATATATGCATATGTGCTATTACTCTGTGTATCTTTTTGTTATTATTTAACAACGAATTCTTATGGGCTTACACTTAGTGTTTCGAGGACTTGAAGTGAGGTAATTCTACAATGTGTCCTTTTTCATAGTAATATTGGGCGATCTGCGATACATTCATACGTTACTCATGTCGAAATGAGAAGCCACCTCCAAGGCTGCTCTTCGTTCTAAAAAGAAAAAAAAATATGAACGAGAACAAAGCAGAAATTTATGCACCCTTCGTAAATAATCACGAACCTTAATGAAGTTTGTCCCGAAAGGACGAAGCGGCAACATCGCGTTTTTGGACAAAACCAAACCGAAGAAATAATAGACTTATTGTAATTGATCTGATGATGCTGTGACAACCCGTGAACAAGGACAAGCGAACGACCGTGTAGAAGCTAATGTATGCCACTTAGAGATGAACTTACGCGATACTGACGCAGAATGCCTATCTACTCCAACAATTATAGTGTACCACGAGCTTTAGACTCGCCACCAATGCCGCCCTAAATTTGACAGCAATACTGAGGAACGATGCGCCTAAAAACGCTACATAAGGCCGCCGACAGACTGGAGCTCTTGCTCGAACAAACTGTCACGGGTGCATGATAAAACCGATCGGTTATCACTATTATACAACGAGGAAGTGCCGCAGAGTAATGATTAAAGATGATGACAAAGGAGACAGCGCGCAGCACGTTCAAGACACAAACGTAGACGACAACTGAACGACTGAAGAAAGTAGAAGGACGAAAGCTTTTCGTTTTTCTTGTCTGTTTTTACTCTCTCATCGAATGGCCTAAGGAACCGGTATTTCCAGACGTCTATGCGCTCGGCGGCAAAGCTTCTCGCGAGGGCGGCCAGATGGCGCGGCGAGCGGCAGACACCACCGCGGAGCCTTTGCACGCACGCCGCCAGTGCAGCCACTGCGTGCAACGGCTCGCGAGCTAGGAGTGGCTTCGAGCAGAGGAATTATCAAGAGAGCATGTCCCGCGGCAAGACACCAGACGAGGCTGGTTCAGTTTCCAACATATTCTCCGCCTACGCTGCATGCCCGCGTCTCACAGCGACAATTTTCGCAAGTCAGTAGACTGCAAAGACGAGCAGCGCCGGAGACAATCTTCCGCCACCGTAGAGTGACCGCGCTAGTCGTGGCCCTGGCGCTGGTCTTGTGACTGTGGCTTCAAGGCGGCGGCGGCGGCAGCGTCTGTTATGCTAATAGACACCCGCAAACACGCCCGACACGTTTGAAAAAGGTATCCATCATGGCGCCATGCGCCGGCCTTTTATTTTTTTTTTCTTTTCTTTGTCATGTGCCCCTTGTTGCTGCGCTTCGACACCCACACCACTCTTTCCCTCCCCCAACTCACGCCAACTGTTTCTCCTCCTACGTATACCATCGCATGCACTCCGCTTTTCCAACCGCGGCGCGCGACACACCTCTGGCTCCGAAGCAGCAGCAAAAGGAGAGCTGCAGCAGCCGGAGCTCAGCGACGTTTCGCCACGCTTTTCTAGCTTGCTAGCTTTTGAACTGTACGTGACGAAGTTTTTTTTGCTCGCTTCTCTTAAAGGCGCACGGCGCGCTTAGTCGGCAGAGACGACTCGTTTTGACAAACTGCGGTGCCACTTCTGAGTCGGTGCGTTTCAAAGCGACCCCCTCGCTGAAGTCAGGCGGCGACTCGGCTCTCGGGGGCGCGCGAGCCGAAAGAGAAGTCGCCGCACCTCCAGTGTTGTAGTAAACAAAAATACTAATAATAATAAAAAAAAAAGGTAGTGAACTAGAGAGAGCCGCAGTCCGCCTACGTTTTTCAGGGCCGAGGAACCGGCTGCTTCTATTTTGCCCACGGTCGGTAAGCAGCGGCGAAAGAGGAGAGCAAACGTTGAATAACGGCGTGCGTCTCCATGGCCTCATGCATTCACTAATGTGGCCTCCGAGACGTCACGTTTGACGCGCCACTAACAACACTTGTCCGGCGTTTTGGACGCGCGAGAAAATACGTCGTGCGGCGACGAAAGTCGATTCTGCATAATATGCGGCGGTACGAGGGCTTTATAAAACACGCAAATAGACAACGAAATGCACGGGTGTGCGTAGGTACACACCGGAGATTCGTTGCCTTCAGCGAAAACAACCATTCATTATAACACCGTTGCTTTTTTTCAGCAACAAGCGTCCGCGACATAATCACTGCTGCATAATAGAACCATATTTACCGCATTATAGATTGTGCTGGAGTATACGGCATTCTCCTCCAAGGCGCACCAAGACAGTGCCAGGTCGAACATTTAACCAATCACGAAGCGGGCTCACAGAAATTTCCCTAAGCAGATGAACATTTCGAAGCATGCATAGAACATTTCGAAAGCAAGACTAGCATACCACGGCAAGAAATCACCTAAATAGCCTCAGCTTGTAATTTGCAAGCACCTAATGGCAAAGGTGAGCCCAAGCCAACAAAAACAATTGGCTTTTGGAACATCATAACAAGAAAATCCTGAAAGCCAATGGGAGGATCTTTAATGTGCGTGCTCTATCACTGCATTCATAATAAAAACTGATATATTCACTATTGTCCATATACGGAGTCGCCATGATATTAATTTAGTTCTGAAGCCCGAGCACCATGGCGACGCCACTGAATCCCTATCTGCAGCAGCTTGGAAAGCCTATATGAACGCGGCACGGCCGTATGTGACAAGTACAAAGCGTACGCACGTATGCAGCGCCACAGCATAAGTAAGCGGGCTATTACATTACTATGTTCACCGGAAACGGTTTCCTCCCATCTCATTTCCCCTCCCGACGCGACAGCGCCGAACGGTGAACGATGCATTAGCCGCTCTCATCTTCTGCCCTCTAGGCGGAAGCACAAGCCCGAGGACTGCGCGACAGCATACGACCTCTGTTTACGATCGCACAGCGCAGAATTGCATGCGTGGAACGTACACATATGCATAGAGAGAGTGCTCGCATGGGCCACGATTTTTGCATGCGACGTCGCCACGTCTTTTGGTGGTGGCTTGAGCGACGCTCCGCCCACGTTATCAACCGTATATTAGGAGGCCGAGGAACGGTAAGTGATAAGAGCGGCATAGAATTAGTTGGAAAGTAATGCTGCATAGAAGAATCGCGGCCTATATAGGTAAACACACGCATTCAGCCTTCTTTTATATGACTGAAACAATTGTGACCCAGCTCTGCTCCGTTTACTTATTCGCTAGTGGTCTGAGTGCCGCGTCCAACCACGTTATCATTTTGGATGAGGCGGCCGTGAACAACTAATGATGAGAAAACAACGGAGAAAAATGGATTGCTACGATAAACCGGCCTTAAATTTGGAACTGTATACTATACGCAGTGCGGCGAAGTCCAGCACTCCCGTCAGGCAATCAGTGCAGATCTTCCTTGAAATTATGGTTGCGAAGTATGGATGATATGAGCTTCGTTTACATGCATATGGACTGAGCACCTGCAAGAAAATAACCGTCAAAAAACATATTTATACGTAATAAGTTCCGAGATAAGCTTGTACACCTAGCCATTTCCGCGTGGAGTGTACGATGGCCGTTCCGGAGAACGCATAAAGAAACCAAACCATAAAGATTTTCTTCCCTACAACTGCTCATTGCTATTGGTTGTTTGCAACCTCTAATAATATGCCCTGCACTGAGATTCGTTGGAACTTGCGTAATCGAAAAAGTCAACCGTAGTTGGGTCAAAACTTTCTGCGAACAGGGAAAGGTGCGGTTTCATTATAGTGTTCTCAGCATAAAGTGCCTGTGTAAAACGAATTGTTACTGGACACCCCTCCTCCCCCCCCCCTCCCCCACACACACACACATACACACACCGATCGGGAGACAACTCGGCCCACGGTCCACTGTTGAGGAACACCGAGCGATGACACCAATGGCCATATTTGCCCACGTGGGTCCTCGAGGACCAGGCGCCGTCCACACGGACTCATCTTCTGCCTCGTCTGCCTTGACCACTAACTACCCTTCAGGAGCACGAAGACCACTTGAGCACAAGTACACTAACACGCTACATTAACACTACCTACTATCTAATCTTAACCTAATTCACACTGTCTTAACACAATCTTAATCACTAGCTAAACACTCCACACTAATACACACCGATAATATTTGGGGCACGTAAATGCTTAACTATGACCGAACTTTTACTTTAAGCGGCTCAACTTTACCCATTTTTGCTCTTTTGATCACGTTTAGTTAGCTAGCCCTATTCTTTCTTTTTATGCTATCTCTAAAAAGAACCTTGGGAAGTATTTCCCCTATTCATTTATTTTTAATTGGCTTAAGCCCGTTGTAACTCACGGCGGTACGGGCTACCCACGTTATTTTCCTTTTGGTTCTCTTTTTGGGTAACCAACTAGCACACACACACACTCGTCACAAGAGATTCGTTCCTTTGTTATTGACAGGACCATTATTTAATCTACGGCTTTCACATCAGTCTTTGATATAGAAGAAGCGAAACGTATACTGTACAAGCCTCGCAATACTAGACTGGCCCTTGGTGGCCCTTGGCAAGCGCCGCAGAGAAAGAGCGTGGCTGCTAAAGAGAACTGCACCGCCCATTTTGATAAGTGGCCACGCCTTTCTCTGCGCTTTGCTGCATCCGGCTCACGATGGCAACGAGACGGCGCAACCAATGGGCCACTCGCAGCTGCGTCTCATTATTGGCAATCGGTGCAAATAAAAAGAAACTCAAAAGAACAATGACGCCATTCTTCGGAAGAGCGGAACTGCCTCGCAACGCCGGTTTCGATAACACAGTGATAGCCTCCAAGAACGGCACTATATACATAACTGTGCGAATGGTGCACATCGCTTCTCTCAATGCAGACGAGGAAACGAAGACAATGCAAATGGAAACTAATGTCCTTTACCGGCTTCCTTGTCGCGCGCCTTAAGTATTGAGTGGGGGAAATCTATACACTAACCCCATCGACCCAAGTATAAGTGTGCGACTTCAAAGGGGAGAGAGTGAGATCTGCGCAGATGCGTCATTTGTGTCCATCCCATCTATCCCGCGGGGTCCGCGGAAGAAGGGAGAGAGTGACCCCTCTCGGATGAAAGGGGAGAGGGTAACGCGGACTCACCCTCTCTCTCTCCGGGGAGACGCAAGCGCGCAAGAGAAGACACACGTCAGCCCACATCACGAAGGCTAATTGAAGGGAGGAAATACACTTAGTCGCTATGCGCTGCCGCTGCAATTGCATCGACCGTCGCCGCCGCGCCGGCTCACTACCTAGCGAGCTTGCCTGCTCGTCTCTTTCCCAAGTGAACTTATTATGCAGCCCCTCGGCCGAAACAGAAACAGCCCATTGGTCGTGCAGCCGGCGACGTCGTAAGGCACGTGACCCACTCCCCTTCCTTTGCCACACACACCGCGAATGCACACGATGGTTTTGGTGGGGGGACGGCAGTGAGAGGGGTCTTCGAAGAAGAAGAAGACCGAGAGACGCGGCGCAGCTAACGACGCGCATTAAGGCCGCCTTGCGCTATCGATCGTCTTCTTCAAAGTGGGCATTCCACCATCGCTCCTCCGCCGCCGTCCGTTCCCGCGCCCGGCCGGCGTGGGATCGGAACGACAAGACGTGCCGGCACCGTTGGCGCTCCTCAAACGCGATAATTATGGCCGTTGATTTTTTTTTCCTAAGAAGTCGAGGGACTCTTGAGAGAACGTGCACTATAGCTTCAGTGCGTTGCTACTTTTTGGCGGATAGAGTACACAGCAATCAAGTACACGTATACAGCAGCTAACGAGAGTGTCCTAGGTGCGCAGACGGTCTTGTAAACAAGATACCGACAGTTGATTGGCTGTATGCTTGGCCTATGGGAACACGTAACGTGAACAACCGGCACGAGTAAAACCTGCAATGTGGATGCGCTTGCATGAGCAGGGCTGGAGTGTCTTTAGTATTTATGCTTCCCGAACAGACAGACAAACAGTCAAGCGGGGGACGTCGTGACTTGTAGGCTATGTTTGCTCAGGAGTGATTATTCGATTTCAGATCATACCTTTACCGATATTCGTATGTTCCATAATCAATATAATAACATATGTACTGTATCTCGGAAAATCGCAGCGCTCACACGACGAGAGCAGACAAAATTTGAGCAGCACGTGGACAGCCTGTTCGACTGTACAGTCTGTGTTATAGCCTCGGGCATAATACAGTGACGTAATATAATTTATTTCACCTCAGTTTTACATGTGACAAATCCAACGATCGCATGTTACAGGGAAGGCGGAATAGCATAACGGGAAATAAAATTGCTATCGAACATGCGGAAAGTCCGAAAGAAAACAAAGATGCTCAATATATAAACAGAAGAGCCCAGGGCAGTGAGTTAGAGAGTCATTTATATTTATTGGGCGTTACCGAGCCAACACGAGAAAGCAACCAAGCCAGTTTTCCGCCGGCCAATCATCAGAAGGCAGCCTGCTTCGTATTCTTCCATCTCAAACTTAATACATAAACGATGGCGGTAGGAAACGGGCTTCATCAATTATTTCCTCTGGACTTCGGTCTTGATTCACTTGATCAACAAAGCCGCGGTGAAGCTAAAATAAAAGAAAAAAGTGGGAAAAAGTAGGAAGGGAAGAGAAAAGCGGTGAAGCTCGTGCGAAAGGAATTGCCAACCACCGCGAAATAAGACAAGCCAATCTTATTGAAGATGAAGACAGCAGTGGGAATCAGTATAATTCATGCATGTGCGCGCTAACCTCAAGCATGCAGACCGATGGGATAGACAACGACGTTACAACGCGAGAGGGTAAGCTCGCAGTACCGTCCACTGACAGTCACAGTGTATATAGAGACATTCTTCTGCACACTTGGTATATATACAACATAAAGTCGGTGCGACTTCTCTTGCACGCATTGCGTTACACGCATGCATATGCCGCCAAGCATTGAACAGCTGCGTCCGACAGATGCATAACGTGCGCAAAACCGCACGAGTCGCGCATAATGCCCAATAGAATTTTGGAAATATACCGATACATCACCTTCCGTGCCGAACGTGTATCCCCCTCTCCCTTCGCCAAACTCTTTCCATAGCCTTCAACCAGCTTCCCCCCTCTCTCTCCCTCTGCTACCTCGCACCCGCACTGACAAAGCCAAGAATTGCACAGAGACCCGGAATAAGGCGTCCATTACAAAGCTCTCACTGCGCACCAGTGCACCCGATGCCCCATTGCGCATGCCTGCAGGCATGCACGCGGAAGTTACAGGGACGTACGCACCCGTGGTCATGCTGCACCGGAAAGAAGAAACCTCTCGGTGCACTGTATAAGGGGTGAGAGGCAGTGGAGGAGGAGGAGAGAAAGAAAGGGGGCAGCGCGGTCGTCACAGCGGTGTACCGCAACGGGACGCTTTCTTTATACGTGTATATATACGTTTATTTCTCCTTCTTGCTCGCTTGGCCGGGCCTTTGGCTTATTCACTTATTTTTTACGACACCGCAGAAGCCGTAAAACTTAATCCCTTCTTGTCTCCGGCTCATAAAATGTTTTATGGCGTCGGCCTCGCCGCCTCCCGCATAGAGTCGCCCGAGTCCGGGAGGAGAACTCTTGGCCCAACGTGTATATAGTACGGGCGCCGGCGCTTTGGGGCCGTGGCCGTCACATGATGCGGGCCTATACACAGCGATGCCTCGCCGCCCACTACTATCCTGCAGGCCTGCCGCGTTCACAGTGCACCTGGGAGGAATGGGCGCCCGCTACCCACCCGACGGAGGCTGTGAGCGGGATCAAAAGCCCGAAGCGTCCATTTCGGCGAGCGCGCTGAATTGCGTGGCACCCGAGGGAGAGGATCGAATGCATCGCAAGTGATGCGCGTTATATATATCTTATGACATGGTGCATATACGATATGGGCATGGGGCCGTTGGCAGAACTGTGTATGCCATCGCAACGCTATAGCGAAATGTGCAGGCACTGCGTCTGTGGTTGCAGTGTAACAGCTGCATACGGACTCGTGTAGTGTTGAAGTGTAGAATTTACAATGCTATCTGAAATATTAAATGCGGTAATATTGCCATCTGCGTGACTGCAGCAGAGTGATATACGAACAGGACGTATACTCATCCTGCGAAAGCAAACTTCGCAGCCGAAGCAAGCAGTTCCTCCTATGTATAGTTAACGAATGCACCCCTGGGCCACTTCTGGGCAGCACAGGGCAGATAAATCGACAAGCAAAAAGGTCTTCACCTAATGAGCAACGGTAATAAAACTGGCGAACTTGACGCAACCTACAAATAACACTTGGAAACGAACTTAGCCTTCAGGCTTCCAGAACTAAATGTCAGCTGTTATGACGGCATGGACATTAATGACGGGCTCCTAGAAAGAGTAAAACTGCAGAATTTACATTAGATCAACAATGCATGGCGTGAATCGTGCAGCATGCCACTGACGTCTTTTGCAACTCGGACAAGCTGCCCCCACTAATTAATATATCGAGCATCAGGGCTGATGGAAATTAGCACTTGCAAATAATTGCAGCATAGTAATGATCTTGCGCGTTCGATTGGCACGGCATAAGAAAGCGTATTATCCACACACACTTGTCGACGTTCCCAAGTCGTCCTGTCCTATGTTCCTGCTCGCTGTTGCTGTTATAAATGTTCGTGACCTATGTTAACTGCTCAAGACGTGTTCGTGGTTTATGGGCCTCCGTATATAGCAGTGCCGACGCGTGCATGGCGATACCGCAGAGGCGCAAGCCAGCTCATGTTGACAGGGCATAACTTTCACATTATGCGCGACATAATCCGCCTTTTGCATGTCTGTGTGGCGGCCTCTCGCGGACACGGCACGAAACAATCTGTACGGCGTCGCGCCAAACCTGTCGTGCGCTACCGCAGTGTTTCTCTATGGCACAACGTGATCGGGCAGCGACACGCACAGTGATCGTTGCGGTTTCTTTCGATTTGAAACGCTGTACGAATTTCTGGGAGGCCTCTCCGGCATGGTGAACACTTACAGCGAAAAGAGCAGGCCATGAGAAAGCCTTGGGTGTCTAAAAACGTCGCAAAATGCCGCCCGAACGGGAAAGGCACGGATGCTAGCAGACGCCGCCCGCTTCCCGCGTGGTCACTTGAGGGGTGGAATCCGGTTTGTTTGAGACCGCGCGCGTAAAAGAAAAGGAGGTTGGGGGTGACTTCTCGTGAAAGCGTACGGCACCTGCCCCTGTCACGCTGTCTACATGCTCGAGAGACGCCGGGATCGCTTTCGCTGACTTTTTGTGTTTTGTTATTTGTTGTTTTGTTGCTTTTCTCTACGTCCCCATTCCGGTTTCTCCCTTCGAAAATGAACCAGTCGTCTTGGTGCGCTCGGTTGAGGTGTCCTCAGTGAGCGACAGTTACCGTCCACTCTTCTGGTGCGCTGGAAGTGAATGAACGTGTCGTGCCTTTTTGAACTCTCCGAAGTTTGTCTCCGATAAAGCCTACAGGGAGATAGCTAGAGCTCAATCCGCGTAAGGTTTGCTGCCAGTAGTGCTTGTTCAAGTCGCGGAGTACCAGCATACCTGGCCGGAGTCACGAACGGATGTACAACGAGGCCAGGAACAATGAAAACGCTAAGCGAAGCGCATGTGAAGGAATTCATGGCAGCAACGAACGAGGAATGTTCGGGGATGAGGTGTGTGTGCGTGATCCAGTGTTTAGTGAGTTGAACTCCACGTCAACTCACGGACTTATGTGAAGTATTCGTCCTCCATCATCGGATAAAACAGGCAGCGTGCTGGAATAACACCTCTATCTTGCAGGGTACGATTTCGTTATTGGGTTGATCCGAGTGACCATGTGCATTGCCGGATGTCTGTTTTTGCCTATCCGTGTCGTTCTTGCATAAATACTGTTTGATTACGGAAGCACGGAGCAATGGTTTCACTGAACTACAAGTTCCGATGTGTTCTTCGCGCGTTCTTCACGGCTAATGCCGTGTCATATACGCGACATTTGCCTGCCTGCACCGTACGATGATGTGAGAGAACTTCATGTTACCAAAAATGTGTGTCTGGATGGCGTACCGGCCCAGCTGGCGGCGAGTATCATTACTTTCGGTAAAGGGTACAGCGTTCCGCACTGCGCGCCGCTTGCGTCGTCTGCTACGATGCCGTACGGGTCGTTTGCGCCGGATTCGACGCATGCGCACCGGACCATGCAAAAGGCGGATTGGCGGGATGGTGCCCACACATCACGCACGCGGCCGTCAGAGACAGCACGAGTGCAGGTTCACAGCACGTTTGCACCACAGTACTCCTCGCTTCATGTGTAGAAGCGTAATTATTGTCTTCAAGCATTGGAGCACTGGGTCATAGAGCAGGGTGTTGCGTACGAAGGACTTGAGCGGAGCTATGTCGTTGCTTTTATATAGGCACAGCAGGGCGCTATGCTCAGCGTCATTGGACAGGCGGGAGTGTGTCATGTGTATTACATTATCAGACGGAATTACTCTCCGCCTCAAGCGTGACGCGATTGGCTGTGCGTTACCTAAAGCGTGATGCCATTGGCCGGTGCTTGCACAACAGTCTTACATAAGATACGATCGGCATAAAACGTAATATAATATGCACTATCGAAGCTAGCAGATTAAAGTGAATGAGAACCAAATAGCAAAGGGCCTGCGAACATCTTCGTTGTATCTTGGGAGCATACTCGATTATCGTCAACAATGGAGCCGCACTTGTATCCCAGATCGAATTTTCAAGCATTTGTGTAAGTATAGCGTACTGTCATATTGGCCAGCTACGTTCTATAACTGTATGTCCAGCATCATAATTTGTTGAAAATTTCGCCATTAAAAATTTCTAGCGTAAGACGTTCTTTATTTTTTCTCTTTTAACTACGTTACTCGGTTTTCCTAGCCGAGGTGTTCATAGACGCGGAAGCTCATGTCAGAGTTGCGTGTTCATCTACAGTCAACCTACAAGGCCGACATCTCGAGAGCCAACATCTCGACAAGTGGACTTGTCTTCGTCAGGGCCACTTGTCCAAACGTTGCCTCCGGCGACATTCACAACTTTTTCTCTACCGTCACCAATTTTTTTTTTTTTCAGCACTTGAAGCCTCCATGTTCCCCTGAACTTATGTTCGTGTCTGCAACACTTTGGATACGTTCTGAAGACGTGCTAATGAGCTTCAGTGCTACTATTTTCGAGGGGCTAACGGTATTGGAAGCTAATAACAATAATAATGTCTTAAGCCACACAGAAGCTTATTTTCATGTTCGCAGCTAAGAAGGCAAGGTGGTCAGTGCGAGACAGTTAGCGGAAACATAACCTAGATCCGCAAATTTATCGCAAGAGGCGTCTGACGTATGATCGTGCAGCTAAGTCTACAAGCTTCAAGAGACTCTCAAAATAGAATAAACACTTGAATATGTTCAAATATGTTCGAGACTCCGCTATAGAACCTTGTGACTACATCAAACTTGAAGAGCACTATTCCTGAGGAGGTGCCGCAGAGAGAGAGAGAGAGAGAGAGAGAGAGAGAGAGAGAGAGAGAAGAAGAGAGAAGAAGAAGAAGAAGAAAGAAGAAGAAAGAAGAAGAAGAAGAATAACAGGCAGCGCGCTCTACCCAGAATAACTCTGCAGCGTCATTTTAGTGGCGTTGTACGGGTATGGTTTACAATATTTACAGTATGGCTGCGCAAACAAACCGCCATATTCACACCCTCCACCCTCCTTATTTTCTCCTTTTTTTTTTTTTTCAGCTGTGTGGGACTGCTAATGGTGTGAACTTCTCTCTGTGGTACTTATTTTAACCTATATATGTGCTTTTTGCTTTGCATTGTACAAAAGGTCCCCCTTATAACCCAGGTGTGTAGGTACCTCCCTCAGTATATGTGTTTGTTGCTATGTGTATGATGCTAGAATGAAACAATAAAGTGTTTTTGATCCTAATTTCTGCTCAGTGTCTGTTTGTTACAATGCACTAGCTGTTAATATGAGCACCTTCGTGCTCTCATTTCTTGCCAGAAACGCTGTATCGAAACAGCGGCACAACAACAAACACAAAAAGCAAATACTATTCGATGTACGAGCACGCCATAGGTAACCGCCTTCACGATATTTGATGTAAATGGCAAGAATGATATTTTCATTCAAATGTGCGAGAAATGTGCTGTGATTTGTACAAGTAACTGCAGGTGAGCACGACCGATAAGTACGTGTGTTTACTGTCGACGTTTATTTGATGAGATCATCAGTATAAGCGGCCGCCCAACCCGAGTGCCCAAAGAAAACTCCACTAAGAAACGCCGCAAAGTTCTTCTTCATGAATATTTTAAGAAATGTCACAGAAAAGTTACGAATGCCGTCGCTTGCTTCTCTTCAAGTTGTTTGAGTTTCTATCACGGATATTTGTTTTTAATTTACAACGTCGACCCGTCCTGCACGTGTGTGAGCAAAGCCCTGTTCAGTCATAAAAGGAATGAAACGAATTAAAAGAAAAGAAAATGGTTTCAACGCAATCGAGAGTTCAACTAACTACACATCTGCCTGTTTTTGCGAGGACACACGTGAAAAAGAAAAAGAAAACAAAGAAACAAATGGACGGAGAGACTTCGTGCGCAATTTCTTCCTCCGGATGTGTCGGTTATCCTTTCCTCTAAATCTCAATCATAGAGCCATGTGGCCACACACACACACACACACACACACACACACACACACACACACACACACAGAAAAGTTACACACACACAAAGTAATAGCTGTCACGAAGTGATGACATCGCAAATAAATATATGCCCCACACGAAACAGCTGTTCTCGCTCGCCAAGTTCCATCGCACTCGCGACCGCGTGCGCTGACCCGCGTCACATTTTAGGGACAACGCCGGACACGTATTTTCAATCACGCTCCAGTTCAGTCTGCGGACGCACTCGTCCTGCCTCGCATACAAAAACAAATAAATATACAGACACGTCTTTTCATCGGCGCAGCAGTCACCGTATGCTCTGCGAACAAACAGGCGTCGCGACATTAACGAGGTGTGACGGAGACATTTGCCGACCAACTCTGTACACTCCAGCTAAGCCACAAAATCATAATAAAGGAAAAAAAAAAAGGGGGGGGGGGGGGGGGAGTGGAGAGCTAAAAGACCTCGAAGCAGGAAGCCTTTCTGTCTTAGTCGGACAGGGGGTCTCGTGACTCATGGCGACGGTCAGATAACCACCATGAACGAAAGTCGGAAATAATCCAAAACGAGCCGACACGCAGGTGTCCCATTGTGTACAGCGAGCGTCCAGCGGTCGCGTCAAGAACACACGAAGGAACCATATATATAAGTTGCTTATGGGGAGAGCCCGTGTAAGGCGAACGTGACGTTGTCCTACAGGAGGGACGCAGGGGCAAGTTTGGTTTAGTTAGGGAAACGCAGTTGGGCACATAACGTTGTATCTATGTATACAGCTTACGTTGCTGCATTTGCGTTTTCGGGCTGCACGTTCCAAACTCGGTTAGAACGAGGCAGGTGATTGAATGATTTCTGGGGTTTTAAGTCGCAAAACCAGATACAATTATGAGAGACGCCGTAGTGGAGTGCTCCGGAAAGTTCGACCCCCTGGGGTTCTTTGACGTGCACTGACATCGCACAGCACACGGGCCTCAACATTTCGCCTCTATCGAAACTCAGCCGCCGCGGCCGGGATTCGATCCCGCGACCTTCGGATCAGCAGCAGAGCGCCATAGCCACTAGACCGTGCACGGTGGCGGGGCGAAGGAGGCAGGTGCATGGGGAGGGCGAGTTGGCGAGAGGGCCGGCGAAGTGTGGACGTTTACACGAGAATTAATTATATAAGGCCAGGTTCACAAACCACAAGTACAAGAGCTCTTCGCAACTGGCAAGTCATCCTTGAATAATAATATCCCCAAAATCAGAGGTGGGTGAAATTTGCCCTCGTTCTATACCCTGTAAGAGTTTTCGTGCGAGCCAAGAGACGCGTATGATTTAGTTCCCACGTAAGGGTTCTGAGTGTAGGACTGTTACGGTAAATGAAAAAGGAAAAGAAAGCTGTCACGCAGTGATATCATCATCATCATCATCAGCTGTTTTAAATGCACTGCAGGACGACGGTCTCTGCGAACGATTTCCAATCCACCCTATCCTGAGCGAATTGGTTCCACTTTATGCCGGCAAACTTTTTAATTTCATCGCTCCATCTAGCCTTTTGCCTGCCTGCGTCTGTTTCGTTTTCCCTCTCCTGGTAGTCATTCCGTGGCTCTTACTGTTCATCTGTTATCTTTCCTCATGACACGTCCTGCCCAAGTCCACATCTTTCTTTTAATTGATATAATAATACCAGCTACTCCTGTCTGTTCTCTGATTCATCCCACTCGTTTTTTATCTCTTAGCGTTACACCTATCATTCTTCTTTCCATTGCACGTTGCGTGCTCCTTAGTTTCATCTCTAGTTATTTCGTTATCCTCCACGATGTAATCATGATATGACCAAGCTTTCAGTTAATCGGACCATCCTTTAAAAAGAACTGGCAGCGCATTTAGACCGAGCTGATTATTATCTCGGAACACTCACCATATATAGTGAATAGTTTATTGGTGTTTGTAAACGTCAAGGGCACATATATTTATGTCTTACAGCAACCGCCGCCTTCGATAATGTTGAGAAAAGCACAGAATCGTGTGCTGTTTAACACGCAGAATCCGAGTACAGCACGCACACTCCAATATATCGCGATCCCTACGCGAGGAGCAACACTGAGGCGTGATGGAGGAAAATATTGATGGACGGTAAGAGTGTGCTGAAAGGACTGCGCAACTATAATCGATGGACGGGGAAGTTTGTAGGCTTAACGAAAGGAGGTAAAGATACGGCACTGTGGGTTACGACATGAACGCAGACCGACACAGCACGTGCTTCGCAGCTCTGATAGACAGACGGCTGTCCAGTGAACGCGAAATGAAGAAATACAGTAAGGAAGAAAGGAAATATGCAGCTCTACTGCATTGAAAGCTTCTGCGGAGAAGTGACTCGCCTGGATCCAGCTAGTACATTATAAGTCGTTATTGATAAATTTGATGGGAGCTCGTCGGTGTACGTATTGTGTTTTTCGGTGAGCGATGTGACACAACATGACACATCAGACGCCGACAGACAGCGCCCTTATAAAGTGCTCTGCACTTAGAAGTAACTGGCAGCGCAATGCTTAAAGGACAAAAATAAGGAGAAGAAGAAGAAGAAAAAAAAAGGGCGGGGGGATGGAGAGAGAGAGACAGCGCTACAGACGTGAATCTATATACACTGTGTATATAAGATCATACTCATGTGAATCTTTGCGCGTAATATATTGTGGATATACTGTACAGTGAAATGTTACTGATGTGCGCAATCAACATAGCTTTGATGCATAAATAATTTTGAGACAACCTTACGCACACACACACACACACACACACACACACACACAAAACAAAAAAAGCACATTTAATTATTGATCGTTACATGCCAACGCAACCACGTGGCCATGAGGCACCTACAGCATGTAGTGGCTTCGGATTAATTCTCACACAACTCGCTGGCGCTGCAGGTCACAACCTCAGACAGCGGCGCGTAGCGTGACATCATCGGTGAGACAACACACCCGCGTTCCGCTAAGGTCGCGAGGGAGAGAGGGCCTCCCAGCCCCTGGAGACCGCGAGAAGCGGTGACGTGACGGCAACGCACGCCGGTCGGCCGAGCGAAGCCTCCTCGGGAGCGCCTGGCGGATCTAGCAGCTCCCTTCATTGTGCGCCATGATTTATGACCAGGAGAGCCGCTGTTCTCTCGGGGCCTCCTCGCCGCTCCTAGACGACGGCCTGACTGCAAGTCTCGCGAGCGCGTACTTTGCATAGAACGCCGCCGCGTAAGGGCAAAGCGAAGCCGCTGTAGTGCTGCAGGACGAGGCGAGCCTTGGCAGCAGGCGTATATACGCAACGACGCGGTATTTGTGACGCGGCAAAGGAATAGAGGTACGTCGCGTGATGACGAAGCTCCTCAAGGACGCGAGAAAAACTCGCTCGTTTCCAAGGCGACAGAAGCATGCATGTGACGGTGCACGACACCGGAAATGGTTCACTGGATGGCAATATATATAGACTCGATTTGCACGTGGGCACCAGTTTCGCTTGCTCGTTCTTTATCGTCGTCGGCCAGGTTTCACGACTAACCGGAGATTTCCTGGAAGCAGGTGAACTCTACATAATATACATGGTGACGTAAGAGCACCACCACATGTGATGTGTAGCTGCGGCGCATGCAGTCTATTGAACTCGGTGTGTACAGCGGATGTCGCGGTCACAACTTGGCTTTTAATAAATAAAGCTTGTATATGAACGATGTGAGATGAGGCTTCGGGTCTCTATAGGTGTTTCCCTCGAACAATGTGCACGTAACTGAAGTTGGTAACCTATTGATACCGTAAAAGACAAAAAAAATACAAAAAGGAAAACATGCCAGGATGCACAAAACGGTGCAGTGTATACCAAGGTGCGATTTGCCATAGAAGATAAAGGTAGAACGTTACTCTCTCACACACACGGAGAAACAATAGAAGACGGGGATATTCAAAAAGTTCAAATTATACAGTTATGTTCGATCTGTAACCGCGCATGTTAAGAATATTTGCTGAACATCGTACGATATCTATAATTTGAGTTTTTTTCTTTTTCTCTCCTCGTCTTGACAGCTTGGCAGAGGAATGCTGTTCCACATACAGTACATAACACAACAACATATTTTGCAGGTGAACAGAATCAGGGCGGCTCAGGCTCAAGGCCATGTGGGCACTGGCAGTCGAACGTTCTCAGGTTCCGTCGCATGACCCACGTGTTTTCTCAACACTTGTTCACGAAACACAGTGCTCACTACACCAAGCCCTTTCAGCGGAAATACTAACTGAAATACACTTGAACCGCGACTCGGCGGCCAAGGCATTCTGAGAACACGTGCATAAATAGTGGCCCTTGTGACGTCGATGTTTTTAGTGTTTTTAATGCGGCTGGCTAGTGCGACACATCACAATGCTGCCGTGTCATTGTCTGCCTATATGTATATTATGTTCTATGTTTTCGTTTTGACATTTTGAATTGAACAGCCGACGCGTGCTTCAATGATTATCAGTATAATATCGGTCCCATATCAGAACTAGGCGGCACAAAGGAACCCGTATACGTACGGAAGGATGTGTAGCATGTTCAGACCGCGCCTTAGTATTGTGCGATCTTCCGTATGCAGTGTCCAGTTAGACAGGCATCAGCCACCACGTAGGGACACTCAGATAAGTTCTACAACGTGAAGCGTGTTGCTAACTGCGTGACACATAGTTAAAGAAATAACACGAACACAAGGTTTTTCAGTGTGATGTAATCCAGATCTGTATTTCTTTTTCATCGAGTCACACGTCACATCACGGAAATGATAACAGAAAAAAAAAATAAGACATGGCATAATTACATCGCAAGTCATAATGAGGCGAACAGAGATGCCACTAACGGTATATGAACACCGGCTCTGTACATGAAGAAAAAAACACATACACTCGCGTTAAAAAAAAAAAATAGTTCGCAAAACACACTCGCGAAACACACAAGAACGAAAAAAAAAAAGCATCATGAGGGAAATGATGTCTTAGTATTTTTTTTTTTTCACTCATTCGGACGCTTACGTATGCGCTGCACAGGGCGTTCAGCAACCACGCCGCTGCAAATATCTCGAAAAAATAAAAGAAGAAAAAGAATGTGACTTTAGATGTACAGTACGTCTAGTTGTATAAATATATATCAGTATATAAATTTCAAAATAGGTTTGCGGCTAAGTTTATACAGCATTCTGTTCTGTTTTACGTATATGAGCAATCACAACTGGTTGCATGCCGCTTATATAGGAAGCTAGAAGTACTTTTTTTTGTTCTTAATTCTTTTACATCATTACTGATATTGGCTCGAATGGCACGGTGGCTATTTAAAGAGATGGTTGTCACTTTTGCCTCTCCCTCTCTAACGTCATCAACCCATTCTATTACGTATATTGGTATTACGTACACGTATATTCCACACACTTATGTGACTAACACAAAAGAAATGCCAAACACACAAAAATACGAAAACACTATGAAGAGAGAAAATGACCACAACATCGGTCGACGTGTCAACGATGATAAATTCGGATGTTCGAGGTCTCTATTAAGTATGGCATAAATGTCGGGGGAAAAAAAAAAAGCAAGCACTCAAAACGACGACTCCGGACATGTGGCCCACAGTAGTCAATAAGGAAACACGAACAAAAAGATAGGAAGCACATAGTGATACCGAGAGATCACTCGAATGACCGGGGAATTGGGAGCAGAAGACAGGCCAATCTGCAGGCGCACCTTTTTGCCTAGACATCTGGGTCCGTATTCACAAAAACATCTTACGACAAAAAAAGTATGTACGAGAATATTTCAACCAATCCTAGAAGCTGGACATATCATTGGCGAAGCTGTCCAACCAAATCGCAAGAAGCACTTACTAAAGAGAAGTTTTGTGAATGAGGACCCATGTCTGAGCTACAACAAAAGCGTTCGCAACTTAATCTCAGTTAGGCTTTATTTCGCCCTCCTGCAATCCTTTGACGAATTGCAGCATGTTCCGGTGCGTCACCTCATGTCACTCAATACACGTGAATTTCGACCCAACTCCAATAAAATTTGAGATCTTGCGCTCCATTTACTTCCCTCTGATAAACACACCTACTTACGTCAGTTAGTCATTAACAGAAGCAGTCAATAGCAGTAATAATGATGAATTTAAGTACCACAATCCCTATACTATGAGCCGTATACGGCTCACAGTATAGGGATTGCGCTTAGTATACTAAGTGTAACCTCAATAAGGAGACTGTTGCAGTTAACGTCAATACGGCATTGCTGGTTGGCGCGGATATCGGTTTGCGAGAATATCAGCCTCTAGCGCAGACAATAAAAATAGCATAAAAATAGAATTTTGAAGTTTTCTGGCACACTTGTGTCTCAAATCCTCACAGAGACGAGGCAAGTTACACACGTGAATCATGGTACCAAAATAATAATAATAATAATAATAAAGGATAATCGAGAAGTTTCAGGCATGCTGTAAGGACGATACTTTGTGGAAGTATGCACTGCTCGGCCAATAAAACAGCCCTTTGCTGGGCATCCGGCCCACAGGTATTTATTAGGCTTCATTGTCGACTCAATCTTACATAATCACATTAATCCATTGTTGTTTTCTTCCTTTTTCTTTTTCTTCCATCCCTTTCTGTCTTCCCTTACCGCTTCCCCAGTGCAGGGTAGCAGACTGGATATTTTTCCTTCCAGTTAACCTCCTTGCCTGCCGCCCATCATCTCTCTCTATTGTTGCTTTTGTGCCATAAAAATCCACTACGAATCCCATACTAAATCAAATTAACAGAAATTAGCCTGTCTCAAGCATCTTCCTGGTAGCAATATGACCCTGCAACCCTGCACTTTTCGTATAAGAAAACACTCCTCGGTAAATAACAATAAACTCCAACATACACGGTTATAAGCATGAGTGACATGAGCTGCGCTCCGAAACAGCGAAAGCAAAATACGTTATCAAAAGTACAGTTCACAACAGATTCGTATTACACAAATTTTTCACCATCAATGTTTAGGCTCGCAGTTACGCAAACATTGCTAAAAAATAATTTTTGTGACACTGGTGCGGGCTATACAGAGGATGCAATGGAATGTTCGCGAACATACGTATATGATTTTTTTTTCTTCATGTTCTCAGATTTGCCGGCAAAGGCACTAAATCTCGAGAAGAACAATGTACGTATAGTTGTGTTACGTATATGGTGCACGTATACTTCGGAGATCGCAAGGTACAGGTATAATAGGCCACAGAGTAAGCGGCGTAAATCACTTTTTCGTCGGCGATGTGTGTTTTAAAGCTCCCGTTAGAACTCATGAAGCCGCATAAGTACGCAAATAGCATTAACTTTGTGAAACAACCACCTGGACTGACGCATTTTAACTCATCGTAGCTATATTTCAAAGGGAACGATATTCCTTCTAGCGTGGAAATGCGCTTCTTCTGGCTTTTGTTGACAATTAATAACAAGCAATAACAGGTTATTACTTTTTTCCCCCTTGACAACTGCATTAAACATATACGTAAAGTGCCACTAGGTGCAGTTTCCAGCAGAAAATTTTGCAACAAGAACAGGGACTTAGCATTCAATGTCACACAAAACAGCGAAAATCGTTAAAATCGCCAAATTACTGGACTGCATTGCACTAAGTCGAAAATGGTTGATGTTAAAGTTAACTACCCACTTAAGATACGACACGTGAAAACTATTAAGTCAAAACGGGAGTGTGCATAAGGAACTCTAGCCAAAATGGCAATGATAACGTTTTATAAATGCATAAATAATTTTTTTTTCTCCGATCTACTCACTTGCTTTTTCAAGGCTGCGATCATTTATTTTTTTTTTCCGTCTCAAATTTACGCAAGCCACGGACAGAGAAGAAATTTACCCACAACACCGTGATGAAATTGTGCTTCAGTAATCAAACGCGACATATTGTCTGAATAGACCATTAGCCGGGGAAATATTGTCTTAAGTACAATTTTAAAAACACTATCCATATGACTGACTTTACGAGTGATCGAGGAGAGCTATTGACCATAAAAGCCACGCAGATAAAAAGGAGATTACGTAGCTGTTAGAACAAGCAATGCAATTTACCAAATCGGGAAGGGATTCAACTATTGAAGCCCATATTGTCATTGATGGTGTCGACGCGATAATAACTGAAATTGCGACTGTGAATGATAGAGCTCAGGGTATATTGAAGCTACTGATGAACACTCCCCCAAGGCTAGAGCATGCATAATAAGATTTTTTTTATTAGTCCTGATATGGCGTAACGCTTGCCAATGTGCTTCATATACTGTACGTGTACACAAGGTGTGTCTGTATAGATGACGGAGCCACAGAAAAAAAAAAAGAAAAAGAAAAAGAGCGAGTACTACACTAGACAACATACAATGCCAGAAAAAGTACACACACATACGTCAGAAACTGGAAAAGTTCTCGAGACACGTGTAGGTATAGGTCAAAAGTCTTACACGGCCATGCGAACTCTCCTTGCACAAGTTTAGCAGTTAGGAATATATATCTACAAGATTTGTTCCATTTCACGAGTTTCAAAACTGACCGTTCATTAAGGTCAATAAAACATTTCTTGAACACATACAATATCCTGATTTTGTTCACAGACGTTGTCGTGGCGCCATGCTTCTTAGGTTTATTAAAAAAGAGATTTAATTAGACCAATTTTAAGGCTTGTCACAAGAAAATGAACTACGTCGAACAAATTTAATTACTCGCAACATCCGGCTTAATTTTGTCTTTGCGTTAATTTGCATTTTTATTATTGTTAATTCGGGCCATTCAAAGAGATGGTACCTCGAATCTGAGTACCTTGTTTAAAGGAGGGTGACATAAATCTGCAAGATATCTCCCTACGCAATGCGTTTTGTACAATACACTTGATTCAAGAATCAGCTCGGTGGGTATCGTTTGGATAATACGCTTCCTACAACGCATACACAACGCGCTCTGTTTCGGTCCACTGAAGAATCTCGGTCGCCACAGTCTAGCCTTATCAGGTTGCCGTGACTGTATACCATACGTATATCCAAGGAAAAATGCACTTGTCATCTTTCAAACACTCAAATGACATTTTTTTTATACGGGTTAAACATTGTGTAAATACACAAGTGCACGGGCAAATATGCCCTATATGTACACTCTTACTAATATATCTGCAACGGGCACGTATGTTCGGTATTTAGTGTAGAAGATTGTATTTTTTTACGTATATCCAGAAGGTTGCATCAAGCACACATTGTCGCTACCAAACTGAATGACAGCGGGGCGGCAGGAATTTGCACTGCGAGCACGTATATTGTCGACATCGATCACGTGATCACGAGGATACGCGAGAGAACAAGTATCCCTTAGAGTTTACATTGGGCAGAACCTTTGGCTTTCTGACATGTGAAATTGCACCAGAACAAATTTCAGTCTCTCAATCGACACGTCTTTCAGCGAGGTCAACTCTGCTGGTCAGGACATCTTTGGCGAAGAAGACGTATAGGAAGTCTCAAAAGGGCAGACATTTGCTACAAGAGCAAGAAATGAAAAAAAGGACAGTGCTTTCAGCTTGTGACTCACACTGTGTCCTATGACGCGCTCTAGCTATTTTCCATATGCCAGATAATGCCATGAAGAGTTGTCACTGAATGCGTTGACATTCCCGTTCTTCCAGAGGTGGCAAATAAAGCCACTTGACGGGTTGTTTCTTGTAGTCGATTAATTTGAAATGGTAAGCTAAACAGCGCAAGCTGTTATTGACAAAGCGGGCCATCCCTACCATTAGTGTTGAATAATAAGACAGTATAACTGGCACTTTCACTGCTATCGCCTCCTGTTACTCCGGGAACACTTTGTCCAGTCGCGTATCCTTTAACAAATTGTGGCAATAAGGTAAGAAAGAGCAACGTGTCGCTCACACTCTCCACTCTGGTTGCCGCTCTTCCACAAATAGCCAGAGACACATCAAGCTTCGCAAGTTATCTCTTAAAAAAAATTAAGAACGAAGTAAACGGCTAAGCGTTCATGTCCTAACAAGAAACGAAGCATCTCCACTGCGCAAAGTGTTGTTGGGGAATGAAACATTCGTGAATCCTGTGATCGAGTGTCGCGTTGACACTATACAACCGAAGAGATCGAGGAGTCACAACACAGTTTAGAGAGCATTCGCGAATCCGCCACAGTCGGTGTTGCCTCTGGGCGAACAGGGCAGGAGTACCGCCCGTCGTCGCCTTCACTCCTTGTGTGGCCGGAGCTTCGGCTCACTCTGTGCACTGTGCTCCGGGTTATCCACTCCGCGATGCTTCGAAACACACACAAACACACACACGCAGCCATGCAAGGTGCACGTCGACAAAGACTAAAAGAACATCCCGTCAAACTAAGTCGTAGGACAAAGGGAGAAAAAAAAATCAATAAAAGTAGGGAGGTTGTCCTTGGCGTGGTTCCACAAATGTCTCTTCCACATCAGCGATAATGTTCCGCAAACGGCACACCAATGCGGACGAGTTCGTGAAAGTCTTGCGAGAGGGCAGAGGAAGGTCGCCTCCGAAGATCATGAGGAGGATGCCGCGGCCTTCATCTTTCGTCGATGCCAACGGCATCGCAGTCTCGGTCCTCACCGAGCCCGATAAACGTCCTGGCATTTTGTTGGGCGCATCAAACGCAACGCGCACCACCATCGTTCAAAGAAAAACAAATGAAACAACAGCGCACGAGAAAAAGAAATTGAAGAAGAAACTAGCGAAACCCTAAACTTTTCTCGATTAAACGGCAACGCTTTTGTAACTTTTTTTTCCACCCCTTTCTCTTTCGTCCCAGAACTCGACCGTTAGAGGGACGTGAGATGTCGAGATAGAACTCACCGTTTAATATGACGGACAACGACTCGCGAAAAAAAAAACATCAGATAGAGCCCGCGCTACTTGTCGCCGCCATTTGAGAGATTCGAGAGAAATATACCCGTGCCTGGCCGACACAGCAACCACGGGCGCGACGCACCCTCGCACAATTAATTGCCCGTGCGGCGCTACATGTATGTGCGCCGTTGCTGGCCTGGGGCGGTTAATTCCGCGCGTACGCGCTTGTGTACAGTAATACGTATAATGGAGAGGGAATAAAGGGGGGCGATCCGGGCCTTTTCGCGAGGAGCGCGTTTTGCCCAAGCTGCCGCCGCGGTGGGAACGTAGTGGAGTTGTAGTAGTAGTAGTACGGAGCCGCCTGTCTACAAAGGGTTGTTTGTGTGTGTCGTTTTCACCTCCAGGATTATAAGAGCCCTGAAGAAGGGACTTGGCGAGACCGGTCGGATCTTACGTTTTGCCGGCGTCGCCCGAAGCCTGCGCGGCCGCCGCCTGCTGCGCCTTGGCTGCCTGGGCCTGTCGTTCCTGCTCGTTGAGTTCCTTGATGGCCTGGATCTCCTTCTTGAGCTTCATGCGGCGGTTCTGGAACCAGATCTTGATCTGGCGCTCGGTGAGACACAGAGCGTGCGCCATCTCAATCCTCCGCCGCCGCGTCAGGTAGTGGTTGGTGTGGAACTCTTTCTCCAGTTCCAAGGTCTGGTAGCGGGTGTAGGTCTGGCGGCCTCGGCGACGCAACCCACTGGCACCTGCGACGAGGTCGAAAGAAAGGGAAAAGAAAACGAAAGTGGTTCGTCAAGATTCAATGTACTATATAAGCTTAAGTATATATGAACAGGAACACAAGCGTATGCACTGGGTGCTCCGATGAGGAGCGCCCTATATACGTATATACCTGTATGGTACCTATAGAGTGATCTTGGTGGCAACTCTTACGCCATATGTATGCCACATGGGAAAGACAGAAAGAAATAGAGACAGACAGACAGACAGACAGACAGACAGACAGACAGACAGACAGACAGACAGACAGACAGACAGACAGACAGACAGACAGAGCTTTGATAACGAAAATGCAAAGAGTTTAACAAGGTTGAGCTAGGTTGGCAACACTACACACTTTAGCGAAGCGGAGAGCAGCCTGAAAGATGAACACCCAGAAACGCAGTGAACCAAACCTATAGCACAGGGCCGGTATTCGCAAAAACTCCTTATGATAAAACTCTACTTGGGAAAACACTTCGGACCATCCCGACGCTGGACATAACCATTATAGAAACCATCCAACCAAATGAATTCAGCGTGATAAAAAAATACCTTACAGAGTACACTGCACTTCATGGCAAGTTAATGAGGCTAGGCAACGCACAGGTGCGCTCGGACTAATGCTGAAGGAAAAAAAAAAAAAGGAAGGCAGGGAGGCAATGACGCGCAGGCAATCAGAATTTTTTATTTGTTGTTTATCCAATCATACTTTGTGTCGGCTGCAGGGGCGAAAGGTATATAATCAGGTGCCCGCCGATGGCCTTTAACCTTGTCTTTTAACCAGCAAGGAATTGAGTAGCTATACAATATTGCAGCAGAAGCACTCGTTCACATAAAAAAAAAATCGACACAAGTGAACATAACAAGGCGTAAGGTTGCATTGGGCGAGAAATTATTCTTAAAAATAAAAAGTAAAATATTAAGTTATACCCTGCCTGCACCATTACATATCACAGGCAGCGAGCTGATAAATAAATTTAAAGAAAACAAAATGAATAATTTTTTTTTAATACAACACCGGGATTCTATCGTGCTGTGAAGTTGCCGTCGAAGGGCCGGGAATCAACGGGAGGATAATGTTATTAGACTCGAATAAAAAAAAAAAAAGAAAAGACAAGTTAGAAGGAAACATACAAGTAGAGTTGTACACTGCTCACTGCCGTAATTTCAGGGTTCTACAGACGCCGTAGGAACTATCTCCGCAGAAATTTTGGCCATTTAAATATGCTTGATCTACATCCTGGTGTTCCTGTTGATTGCTGATCCATCTTATAACAATGCACCATATTTGGGGAACTCATCAATTGCAAAAGATTCTGTCACAGTACAATTTGCGCATAACATAGAGTACACACAAATGATTAGATGAACATTAAAAGTTCGTAGAATTTCACGGCTGAGGAGGGATCATTTGTAACGATAACCGAGGGATCGCGCATCGTGTACACAACCCAAATTTACGCGAAAAACAAAGCAACTGGACGCACGGTATAGGATGCCCAACCGATACTCTGAACTCCCCCACTCACCCCCCCCCTCCTTTTTTTTGTTCTCCAGGGAACAAGAAAAAAAAAGGGGGGAGGTGGGTTTAGTGTCGTCCAAGCCAGCTATCGCTGTCACAGGGATGGCAAGCTCGTCTCATGGCCACATCAATCAAGGAATCATAGCCAAGGCCAGACGCTCAATTCGCCGAACGTAGACATATCGTATAGATCACATCATGGAGGTCTGAAATATTCGCGGATTCATGGCGCGAAAAGTTGAGATGCACTCAGATCAGATGGATAAAGCGAATTCCGGGTATGAGTATTTCTACGCACGCTATATATGAAACTCGACCACAGTCGGAAGAAGCGGCCTGCGAGCGTTGTAAAGAATTTCTTGTTTGCCACTGGACTATAAGAGCAGTGGGATGACAACACGAAAGTATTGAGCAAGGGGAACCCAATAGTGTTATCGACATCACCGTATGCCAAATGTTCAATTCAAGATCATGAATGTCGAAGCAGCGAACAACGGACCAGCCCTTCGAGTTAAAGAGCTCAGCAAATGGGCGGTAGGCTTTATACAACTGAAGTCTTCGATTCCATACCATGTGAAAAGCACTCGAAAAAAGTTGTTACCTTACTTGGACCTCTACATCGGTTTCACTAATGGGTGCAAATGTGCCTTGGAAGCTACAGTGACAGACTACAACCACTGGAACACAGAGAGAGTTCAATTTTCCAGGTACCTCGAGAGATCCCTTGAATACCAGCCAGCAACCAGCTCGGTATCACGCAAGTTGTGTAACGTGCTTCTCTTTAAAAAAAAAAAAATGCCTAAAGTAGTGGTACAGCGAACGAATGATAAGTCAGCGAAAGCAAGCAGCTTAGACAGTAGACACCATTAGAGGGTGCCTGCCTCTTTAAGTTACTTCTCGTCACAATAGGATCAAGTGGCTCCGAATGTTCATACAATACGCGGCGACCGAGCCAGCAACGCAACACGGTGTACTAGAGACATTCCATCACAAGGTACCTGAGAGAATGACCGAGGCAAGCTCCGTTGGTAACGCTGTACCATACCACCTCTGGAAGGCTGGAGGATGTAGAGAGAGTACCGAGAAGAGAACGGCCGAAGGTGAACCGGCGGAGAAAAAAAAGGAACAAGAAGACGGCGTTGTAAAATAAGATCTGTCCATAATTTGTGAAATATCCGCGCGGTTTCTTGCAATCAACTCTGAGCAACAGAGCGGCCCGCACATTTATATGTTTTCCCGAACGTTATCAATAATTCCGTTTCTTCAAATTTAATCTTAGTGGATCATTAAATTGATTTGGAGATGGTGGAAACGCGGATATCACGTTCTCTCATCCCCATCACCACCCCTCTCCTCACATGATTATATTCCCATGATTATATTTTCGAAAATGTCTCATCGACACCTATGCTATGGACTGGATATCACGTTTTCCAATCACCATCGTATCTTCACACCATTACCTTAAAAAAAAAAAAAACTTCGAGTCTGATCAGCAGTTTGCTGCAAATAAAGAAAATATCTTAGAACCATCATCTGTTTCAAGTGGGTTACGAAGATTAACCCGTTTTGTTCTCGCTTCTAAAGATAACACCAAGCGGGTTTAGCAGCAATGTCCACTGGCGAAATACAAATTACAAAACTATTCTGCAAGAGATTAAAAAAAAAGAAAGCAAACATTCAGGTGGCACTATACAACAGGCGTGTGCTCCTATAGCTACACCGAGTCCATACCGGAGGTGCCTAATAAAAACTTGTGAAGTAACAACAAATTCTCAGTTACTAGCCACAAACGGTGAAATAAAGCAGCAAACAAAATAAAACTAAAAAAGAAAACCCGATACGATAACAGCAATCACAAGGTGCAAGCTTTCTGAATGCCTAAATTCCTGTGAACTTTCACATTCGTATTTGAAATGACGCGCATAGAAAGTTGGACAGCATGCATTAAATGATAATATGGAGCTTGTCCCGACCACATGCTTTTTCTCGGATCCAAGCGACAATTCGTCTTGTATTGAGCGTAACAAAGAAGCAGCCATAAACTTCGAACGACACATAATGACCAGCAACGTACTTCCGTGAAATTATTCGCGAAAATGTTGAATTTTTGGTGCCTCCACGATATCGTAAAACGAGCCCGAATTTGTATATATATATATTAGAGCACTGCACGGGCCCGGGCCGGCCCGAAAGCCCGGGCCCGGCCCGGCCCGCGGGCCGGGTCGGGCCGGGTAAGTAATTGTTGGATCGGGCCCGGGCCGGGCTCGGGCCCACGAGCTTCGGGCCCGGGCCGGGCCCGGGCCTGGGTCAGGCCCGAATCAGGCCCGGGTCTCATACGTGTCGGTAATGGCGCGTGTATGCTTTTTGGTTTTATTGTTTTTTGGGATTTAACGTCCCGAACCTAGTCAGGCTATGTGAGACGACGTAGTGGAAGGCTCCGGGTAATTTAGACCACCTGAAGTGCATTAGCGTGCACTGAAATCTCACGATACAGGAAGTCTAGCATTTTGCCTCCATCAGTATGTTACATGTAATATCGGGAAACTGTCTCATATAAGTTCCCGCCATTATATTGAGTGAAACACGTTGTTGCGTACCGTGTATCAAAAGAAATGGTAGTCAGGCAGCACTGCGGCAAGTGCGAAGCAACGGTACACTGCCCAGATTAGTGCATATAAGATGTACTCATCGGTATCATGGGAGACATTTCGAGTATGCAGCTACGCTTGCATGCCCGCCACGCCTGCTTCCGCCTTCCGTGTCTCTGTAGACTGGTCAATGCGACTCGTGAGTCAATAATACCTGAGGAGCGAAGTGACTTGTCACAAGCTCGCCGATCCACGCATATGTTGCTGATTTTCGTGCTAGTAAGGCAGTTGAAAATATTTATGATTTGGCAATTAGCAAATCAGAACTAGCATTTAACTCGGATGCTCATCATATCGAGTATGTTTTTGCTTATTCTCACGGCCACCTTCGTCTTCGTCACACTTCGTCAGTAATGGATAAGTTTCCTAATCCGTCGGAGCGGAAGTGTTCTCTTGGCGCTCAAAAACGTGGAGGCGCTCCCGATACAGAAGTGAGCAAGCACCTAAAGAAGGTGATAATTATGATGATTTACTGCAGTACCCTTTGTAACAGGCGGGTGTATGGGCACCCTTTACCGCATAAATATGTAAGGGCTCCAGAGACACCCCGTGTGGAGGTATTTTTCATCCCTTCAAGCTTCCATCTTTCTTCGAGCTTCTGCCGCTCTTAGGTTTTAGCGGTTAAGTAACACACACCAAAACGGGAGGCATGAGCCCCTCCTCTAGTTAAAAAAAAGAAAAAAATAGGTATGGCAGCTCCGCTGCTGTGAAACCTCAGGACGTGCGTAGCACCGGCACCCAGCGATTCCCATTCGTAGAGTTCCCACTGCTCCATCGACTGAAGCGTCAATGACGTCATGTTTGTGGTAAGCAAGCAAGGTTTCCCCGTCACGAGTAGAATTTGCAAGGCAGATTCGATAAGTCGGTGTGCGACATGTGCGCTACCTTTTTGTTGACTTTTATCGGCCGCGGTATCACCGTCGCGTGTTAAATGTACCACGATCCAAAATCGTGGCGCGCGTAGCTCGGTGAGTGCGCTAACATAAGATGATTATATAACGATTTTGCGGAAGCTATATACAGAGGCATAGACTGAGTATTCTGTGCCGCACTTGAGATGCTTAACACCCTTTATGTTGAAACAAAATCAGAAGAGCCCAAGTTCATTCATATGATGGAACACGTAACTTAATTTACTGACTGAACAGTTGACACCATGTGAAATGAGGCCTATACTGAAGCAATAGAGTATGCCTGATCCGCGTGAAATGTCCTTCTACGTGGGCGCTACCCCTCTCAGAAGTTTGCTTTTTCTCTACCTTCCGCCTTTTCCTGCCCACCGTAGTCACCGCTTTTTCCTTTCTGACACACATCGTCTCCATCGTCACAGCCGCTAGCTGGAAGACTGCAACCACAAACTGCGAGCCACAGATAGCCAGACTTCGCTCCCCTGTTCGCACCCAGGCCTCCGGCCCTCGGCGGCAACCCACTCTCCCGATTCCAGTCATTGCGTGGGATCGCGCTCCGGACACCTGACCCGCCGCGTTCGACGGGGAGCGCTTAAAAGCCACCGGCTAGTTCACTTCGGCGCTTTAATAAGCAGTTATTTCGGAAGCCCTCAGTCCGGTCTTGATTTAAAGTACAACACTGAAAGACCGAGGACGGTCACACAAAGGTGACGAGATAGGCATCTAAAGCGAACAGCGAGGACGATATCTCGCTCGCTAACGTGTGTGGCTTGCTTCGACAGATCTGTGGCACTGCGGTGGCGGTGACTCGGCGAACAAAGGTGCGGGAGAGGACTCCCTTATTTTTAGCACGAAAATGTAGCGTACGTTGGAGACAGTTGCCTACCGAGGAGTCGAAACGACAGGTTTAATAACGCTACTCAGCCTGGCGAATCCTCCCAGGAGTAGTTAGAGCGCGTTTTTTTCACTCTCTCGTTGCATTGTGCAAGAAACGAAGTTTGCAGGATAAGTTCTGTGCTATTTACTCAATAGTCCCAGCAATTAATGTAAACGCCATTATAAATGTCCGCCGTTTTTCCACTTTACGAGGGCGTTGTATGTTGTAGTTCTTTGAAATGAAATCAGAACACGGTTAGCACTGCGTGCATGAGACAGCCAGCTATGCCTCCTCATATATCCCCTTGCAATTCTTTCGCAAATGTGTTACGGGCGTAATTAACCGAAGGTAAACACATTACCAGTGCAAATCGTGACACTGTCATAATTTCTTACAACACTCTCCAGAAACTATCTTGAGTGCGGCTGATATCTTCACTATAAGCAAAGATTGAACAGAGCCTCGTTTATGGTCAAGGAATAATTAGTTGAATTGGGCCGGGCCGGGCCGGGTCGGGCCGGGCCCAAACCTTTCGGGCCCGGGCCGGGTACGGGCCGTATTTAAAAATACCGGGCCGGGCTCGGGCGGGCCGGAGCACGGCACTTTCGGGCCGGGCCGGGCCCGGGCCGGGAAAAGTCGGCCCGTGCAGTGCTCTAATATATATATATAAAAACGAAAACTAATAAGATGGGAAAACTAGGCAGCTACGTATCCTTTCGTTGCAACAAAATCTGTGAGAATGTTTATTTGAAGTTTCCAAGTAAAAGCGAATTTCTCGTTATGGACTTAAGCAGCCTTCTTTTGTAGTCCGAATTTTGTCTCATGATTGACGAATATCAGGATATTTTAGAAGCTTACCCATAACCTATGAAATTCATTACCACAGATCTACAAAGTGGTACTGAAAACAACAAAATCTGCGTGATCATGCCTAATTGTCGCCAGCGGGCATCCGTATTTGCATGTCTGTCTTTGAGCATCATGATACTTGGAAAGGTTTTCAGCCCTCATTCACACTACAGACGAAATTAGGTTACTGAATTCCTCCGAACATGTAAAAAAAAAAAAAAGAAATGTGTGACTGTATTTCGCCTTAGAATTAGCTATTAGTAATGACAGTGTATAAATTTCAATGTGACGGAGGTCTCAATATAAGGAACTGGAGTGTTATTTTTTTATGTTCAATTCGATTTGGTTGGTGAAGTACAAATCGTCGACCATACCCTCAACAATTATTTAAAAGCGTGCGTAGAAATTTTTCACTAAAAGATGATTTTTTTTTTCCCTGGAAGAGATAGAGTGACGCTCTGCGGCGATATCCCGGCTATATATTTGACATCTTATAACGCATATTCCTTACTTCGTATATACGTACGCTCTTTAAGGTTTGTTCTTTTTTATGAAGAAGGCTTTAATGCAAGCAGTTGAAGGAGAAGTGTGCATATTTAAAGTAGAAGTGAAACAAACAAGCAAACACTGTCTCAGAACCCAAACGTGAAATGTTTGAGGAAACTAGAGGTAAATGCTATTTCGTGCGCGTGGTATAGTAAAGTGAGGACCTTCAGTTTTCGCCCTTCAGTGCCTTTTATCGGCTTTACGTCGCCGGCCGAAAGACCAATCAGTGCTTGAAACACGACAGCTATATCATCAATTAACCGACAAAGGCCATGATATCATGTTTCAGTGGCTACCAGGCCACTCTGGAATAATTGGCAACGAGCACGCGGATAATGCTGCGAAACATGCTTACGAAATTGGAGTGCAGCAAGCCATCCCGCTATCAAGAACGGATGCAGTAAGAAAATTCGCTCGCTTGCGCGTGATATGCCTGTAGCGCAGTGACACACTCCTGGTCTTCTGCATACCCGTCTACACCGCCTCGACCCATCACTCCAACTTCAAGTTCCGCGTGGGCTTACTCGCTGTGAAACGACCGTACTCTGCCGCCTGTGGCTGGGCACGTCATTCACAAGAAGTTTCGGCTATCGCATTGGACTGGAAGACAGTGCTGCCTGTGTTCACTGCGGCAGCGAGGAAACGATTGTGCACGTCCTCTGCGATTGCCCTGGGTACTGCTCCCAGCGACAGTCTCTCGCCGCAGACTTATCACGCCTTGATGGTCAACCGCTGTCTGAGCAAACCGAATTGGAATGCCGGAACGATAGTCTCGCAGCAGAAAGCCACGAAGGCTGTGCTCAAGTTTTTGCGCGTAACGGGCCTCGTTGACCGTCTCAGGCTGACACTGCCGTGTTTGTGTGTGTGCGCGATTCAACCTCTACCTTTCTCCCTTTTCTTTTTCTTCCATCCCTTTCTCTCTCCCCTTCCCTTACCCAAGCGTAGGGTAGCAAACTGGATACTTTTCCTTCAGGTTAACCTCCCTGCATTCCGCCCATCATCTCTCTCTCTCTCTCTCTCTCTCTCTCTCGCTCTTCACTATGCAGTGTTCTGTAACCGTTGCCGAAACGGTTACAAAACTTGAGACGACGCGGCTGCAGACATAACGAACGATTCTGTCTTTTTCGGAATTCATTTATAAGGTCTTGCGTTATGCACTACTTACGTGCCTTTATTGCTTACTGTTTTGTATAAAGAGTGGGAAAATTGGCTCACCAGGAATTGCTACATTAAGATACGCAAGTAGCACGATAACTTGACTGGACGTAACGTGTAATTTGCATATGATGATCCACAGTACTCAGTTACTGAAACGTGACAGGGAGACATTAAATATGACAAAGTGTGTCTAATTGACGGAAAAAAGCTACGTTGCGTCGATACGAACAAGACGCTTAACTTAAGCTGATGCTGGCTGTAATGTAAGTGTACAAGCCAATATTTCGCTGATGTGACAGAGAGTGGACAAGGTGATAGAAGTGCGTGTGTTACTTGGTCCTAAACTGAATCATTTGATTACGTGAACACTGCATGTCAGCACTACAGATTTTACACGAGAATTTCAAACACACGCTTCATAAAAATCGGCATTGCGACTCGGCGTTAACATAGTTATGTCCACTTTTCGGAAACTAATTCGTCACATTTATGGGATGAGGCGTCCTCACGCAGGTGTCTCAACCGTGGCCCGCAGACTTTTCGCTAGTAGCCTGGCACGTGACGGACTTCGTCCAATCAGAATCAGTGTCCAGGTTTATAGTCATTCTTGAGATCGGTATCGATTTGTTTCGCGAATAATGACGTCGAATCCTCTTCAGTAATGACCACATATACGAGATATGAGAAAGGCTTTCCTTTAGATGAGAACGGAACATCAGCTAATATTTTGCTCTCTCCCTTCCCTCCTTTGCTTCCCACACCCTATTTTCTCACTGCCCCGGCCCTTGTGAGAGTAAATTTCGTAACTCCCGCCCGCCAGCTGAGGTGAGTTAGAGACAACTGTTCTAATCTGTTATATGTTCTCCTGAATCGGTGTATTTGGCGAATTATTAACGACGAAGTGGTCATTGATAGCTTTTATACAGAAAAAAGTTAGAATGATATCTCGTGCTAATCTCTACTGGAGGTATAAATACTGCGATTAACTTTGCGAAGCAAAACGTGAACAGCACACATAGATACCTATACCTCGTAATTTGTGTTTCTTGCGGCCTTGGGAAACTTTCATTCGTGTAAACTTGCATGAGGAGATTTCGTTACAGTTGCAAGACTTCACATGAATACAAGTGCTGACACAGACTGCGACCATGGTGTGTTTTGATAACTACGTGATTAGGCTTCAAGATATGAAAAGAGAAACGTGCTCTAATAACTCGTATTACAGAAATGTTTGAAGCCAGAAGCAACATAACAAGTCTAATTCATGTTCTAGCAATTCCTCGCCGCAGGTGAACAGTCGTCGTTCCTTCAAAGCGTTCTGTGTAGCGTACTTCGGTGAAAAGCTAACAAGAAGACGATATCCGAAAGTGATACACAAGTCCGTGACGCAAAATGGGTCAATATAGCACTAATTTAGGTCTGCGCATTTGTTAGCACATCTTAAGTTGGTACATTTGTTTGGTACATTTTAAGTTGGCACTTTTGTTTCACTTGCGCATAATTCAGCTGGTTTATTCTTAGAAAACGATGACCGGCAGGATTGCTTCTGCTGGACGCTATAAAACTATATTAACACAAACAACAACAAAAAAATACTGGCGCGAAATGGCAAATCAAGGTAGAAACGCGACGAAAAACACGAGACCGTCATGTTTTTCTGCGTACACATTTCTTTTTCTCGCTGGTTATTATTTTGAACAATTAGATGCAAACTGCTCCGTCACAGAGTCCTTTGGACAGACCCGCCTCCGTTGGGCCCCTGAAAGCAAGGCCCCAATAAATTCTTGCTGCGGCGATCACTTGAGTAAACTTGTTAGTCTTGAACACATAGACACGCAAAATACAAATGAGCGTATCATCAACTAAGTCTCTTTCTAACCTTAAAACCGAGCTTGTGGCAACGCCACTCACCCATACGAGGGCACACGAATGCAAAAGCAGAATTTAACCGATATCTTTATCGATATTTAATCGCTAGTGTTGCCTGTGTGACACACTTAATTTCTCTGGTTTCACAGTACTATGGTGCTGCTTAGGCCGTCGGAATGCCATTATTCATGATGGCAGTATGATGACACACAATTACCGCGCAAATTATTGCCTTCGTAAATCAGATCTCGTACAGACATCTAAAGAAAGAAGGTTTTTATTCATATCAGTGATTCTTAATGTGACTAACAGCTTTGCATCCAAGTGGTTATGTCGCTGCACGTTTCAAACGCTACTGCTCGTTCAAGGTCAATAAAAAATCACTGCATTACTGTGACCGCTGCTCTTTGACACTACCGCTGAACGATACTCGTGTGCTTACACAAAATATGCGCATGACCACGCATGCATAAACTACCCACTTCTAATTTACTAAATTACGTGTCTCTTGTTCTCCCTCCTCACAGACTGTAGACTAAACGTACAAAGCATCTGCTACATTCATGTTCAACTAAAAAAAAAAAAAAAAGAGCAGCTGAAGCCTACTTATTACCATCTTACTTAGCTACCAGATTGGTCGTTACGATGAATCGCGCAAGTCATTTCAGATTTTTTAACATCACCAAGTGCAGAGTGGAAGTCGATTTTCGCTCTAGGTAAAGTATAGATCAAGCATCTACGCGGTTGCATGAAGAAATTAACACGCGCATGGACACAGCGAACGCAAAAAGGACACAAGAAGACTTGAGAGCGGCCCGAGCTTCAGCCACGGGCTCGAAACTCGGCTGCCGGCGGCCAGCTGCGCCCGCCGAAAGGCCGTAAATCCTAATTCACGCGTAACACACAACTGCGTCTCGCGGGGCAGAACCGGTGGCACTTTGTCACGGCCGCGCTTGGCTCGTGAGTTTCGCCTCGCCGACGCACCTATTGACTCGGTAAATAGTTTATTACCGTGTCAACGGCGTTATATGCCGCATCGCCGACGACGTGCCTTCTTCCTTCTTCCGAAATTTAAGAGCGAGCAAAGCACGCGAGCTGAAGTCCCCGTGGTGGGACAGAAGAAAATCACGGCAGCTTCCTAAAGCCCTTATATGCACAATGATTAAGCGCACTCACGATGTGAAGAGATGGTCGTTTCTTTAGAATTTTTAAAGTAATTTAACAATCGAATGAGACACTTAAGCTATTGAAGAACACTAAAGTAAACGTACAAAGAGAAAGGGAACAGAGAATCGTTTGCCAAAGTTAAACACTGCATGGGCAAATTCAGAGGCGGTTTCGTTAGTGATGATGGAACTACAAAAAATTTAAAAATTCAGGAGTTTGACACATGGGGGCGGAAAGCTGGCTAAATCGTGTGCAACAATCCAGACACTGTCATCGTGTGGTCGCATATAATCCGATCAAGGCAAACAATAAACGGGCGCATATATCTTCCCGATTTGTTTATCGCGATTACTACTTTTTTTTTTCCTTCCGTATGGGGCATACATTTAATTTCATTTTTGGTGTTCCTCTACTCTTGATCCTGCCGATGTACATGCAAGAGGGCCGCTCAGACCAATAACGAATTGCGGAACCGATATAGCTAGCAATAACAACCACAATAAAACGTAACAGCCCCTCTACCGCAACATTCTTGAACGAATGAACACATAAGATTTATTTCACTATAGGAGGCACGTTTCTTCGTGTACTGTATTTACTTGTACGAACTGCGGTCCGCACTCAAATTTACCCTGTACCGTAATGTGAGTTCTTAAGTTTATTATTGTTATTATCACAATGCTGCAAAATTCTTATGCGAGACACGACGTATTTTATAATACCATGTTTGAAAAAAATTTCGCCTGCCCGCTCGAGATAGAAGCTCAGGCGAACTGAATGGCTTGGGGTGATTGAGAGACCGCTCAAAAACAATGAAGAACAAGTAATGTAGCTGCAGCCAACGTTTGAGCAAGTTCACTTATCTTCGTCAGGGCAGCAAGAGACAAAAATGCAGTTGGTACCCTGACGAAGACAAGTCCCCCTTTCAAAACGTTCGCTCCAGCTACAGTGCCTACAACGACTTTCCCCGTTCTTCATCGTTTTAAACGTGCCCGCTCGAGGTCACAGAATGATACCTTACAAATTACATTACGTTATGCCGTCCATAGCGTGCGGCCAGCTTCCGGCTTAGTCAGCCGAAACATTCGTTAATTTACCTGAGCAAACCGCAGCCATGAGCACGCACACAACATACTTATGTGTTTAGCATTTCAGACCCGCCTACGTCGATTTGTTTGCTTTTTAGTGAAAACAACAAGCTACTGTATATTATCCAGATGGCTTCGTTTGCGCTTCTGTAGTGTATAACCATATGCCCTGTTTGCCAAGCTAAGGATACAGATAATGTCAAGCCTGTTTAGTAGCTTTTTAGTGGTTTTTTGTCTACAACGCCCATGTGTCATTGTCATTCATCGTCATCAGATGTTCAAATAAGATGAGTGAAATTAAATGAAATGCCGCGTACAGGTAGTGCGGGTGATTTGCCGGCACGTCAGGGAAAGACAAGGGGCAACGCCGAGTAAGATCTTAGCTATGGTTCAATTTCCTCGGTTTAATATAAAACGAATGTAATGTCTAACATAAATGCCCTTACAAAGAACTTACTTTGAGTGAGGCAAAATAGCTGAACCATGATCCACGTGTGAACTTCACTTGCACATCTACGAGATCCATCCTTTCATATTACTTCACATATACCCTTTTATTTCTATATCTCTCTCTTTTCAAGTTACCTGTTTGGCGCTGTGCCACTTTCTATCACTATTATTTTCTAATAATGTTTCCTTTGCCACCTGCAACACACTACTGGTGCAAGTCGAAGTACCTCTCCTGTATGCCTCTCTCTTACTTAACCTCTCGTACTGCCGAAACACACGCCGCACAACTTTCGGAACTTAGGGCATGTAGCGATTCCTCCTTTAGTTGTATCTGCACTGCAATATCTACGTATATATGTTTTGTGCATTAAAGCTCAATTGAAGTTCATGTTCATCCTCCATGTATTGTTTCTCCCGTATTTGCACGCGCCGACATAACCATGTTTCATCAAGACCGGCGAGCATGAAGAAACGAACACAAGCAGCGCATTGTTGTATAAAGTGTAACAGCAATTGCAAGCAATATACCAGTCAAAAAAATTCCATGTGCTCACTAGAATAATCAGAACGAAATACGTTGAAGGTGGCGTACTACACAGATATGTCCCAACAATGAGAGGCGGATATTAATGTGGGCCTACTCAACCGAATCTGTACCGTTACAACAATTCCTCATCGTAGAACATTCGTGGAACACTCCACCGCAGTGATTGCAAGAATTTCCGTCGCTAATCTCGCCTATGGGCTTGCGAACGAATGCAACAAAGTAGGGCAGCTGCGCGACGCACTGAAAAGTGGGACGCAGTTCAATAGCTTTGTTGTGGATAATGACTGCGATTGTGTTCAAAACCAAGAGAGGCAGGTTTTCACGTGTCACGCGCAATCAGCTACATAATTTGCAACAATCGCCAAGACAAGAACAAGTTTATGTTCTTGCATCTCGTCCCTTAAAAGCGAACGACCATGTAAAACACCTTGGTGTTATTACATACGCTTCCACGATAGACTGCACATGTTGCACATGCATGTCACACCGACAATATTGCTGGCAAGGCTACTATCAAGGCAAACTTTTCGAGGAATTTCAAATATGCATCAGTAAAGTTGATCAAAACGTCGCATTTAGCAAACATCAGAACAATTGTGGGACAGGCATGTGTTCCTTGGGACCCACTGAAGTGCGACATTTGAGACAAGTCATTATGGCTTCACCAAAAAGTTACATGGACAGGATTGTTGCCAAGGCTTGCAACTTGTGGTACATTTTTCAGGGAAATTTAAGAAATGCATAAGAAAAGGTGATGGAGACGTCGCATTTAGCAGACTGCTTTTGGGATATGCTTGTGCTGCAGGGGACCTACAAAAAAAAAAAATACGAGATTTACGAACGGCAATTATGACTTCACCAAGAAGTCATATCGACGAAACTGCTGCCAAGGCTCCTATGTTGTGCTAAAGCTTTTCTCAGAAATGTCAAACATGCACGGGAAAGGTTGATGGAAACGTAGGATTCAGCATACGTTAGATCGATTTGGGACAGGCTTGCGTTGCATGGGAACTACTAAAGTACGACAGTTGTGACCGGCCATTATTATAACAAAGAAGCGACATCGAAGAAATTGCTGCCAAGGCTTGAAGTTGCGAAACATTTTCTTTCCTTTTTCTTTTTTTTTTGAGGAACTTCAAACATGCACTGGGGAAGTTGGTGGAAACGTAGGCTTGAGCAAAGATTAGGGTGATTTGGGATATGCTTGTGCTGCATGGGACCTACTGAAATGCGGGATCTGCGACCGGCAATTATTACTTCGACAAGAAGCAACATCGACAAAACTGCCACCAAGAATTTCAGTCACGAAAGATATTCTCAGGAAATTTGAAACGTGAAACAGAAAAGTTGATTGCCATTGTCGCATTCAGAAAACATTTGACCGCCGTTGGGATATGCTTGTGTTGTATGGGACCTACTAAAAGGAGAGATTTGTGACCGGACATTATGACTGCACGAAAGAGCTTGTAGATGCCATCCCAATTAGGCTGGAAATAGTCTGGCACACCAGCAACCATATTTAATATATCAGGAGGGAGAGTGACTACACACACACACACACACACACACACACACACACACACACACACACACACACACACACACACACACACACACACACACTAGAGAGTAATTTATAGATTTCTGGTATTTTACGTTCGAAAACCACGATATGAGAGACGCCTAGCGGAGTACTTCGGAAATTTCGACCACCTTGGGTTCTCTAACATGCACTGTCATCGCACAGCACACGGGCTTCAACATTTTGTCTCCATCGAAATGTAGCCGCCACGGCCGGGATTACAACTGGGGAGTACAAATGCCACCTACATCTATTCAAATTTCTATTCCTTCATACCATTAGTGCTAGGAGTAAGCTCCCCGCGGAGATATTTTCGATGCCAAGTTTCAACATCACAATTGAGCCCGCCATTTAAGTACAATATTTTACTGCACCTTCAGATACAGCAAAAAATTGCTCGCCTTGCTTCTAAAAACGTGTTTTTATACAGGTTCACTACCATTTGGTTGTGGCCGGTTGTCCATGTTTGCGCCTGGTTTTTTTTTTTTTCTGTCGCTCTCTCTCTCTCTCTCTCTCTCTTAGTTTTAACCCTCCTACAGTAGTGCTTTTGGACGAGGTAGGTATCACTAATAAATAAATAAATAAATAAATAAATAAATAAATAAATAAATAAATAAATAAATAAATAAATAAATATTTACGCATGTTCATACCCTGATCGACAAGCACACGAGAAATATTTTTTCAATTTTTAGAGCTCCCAAACTTTGAAAGTAGGTATGAGCAAAAGCGCTTAGTTTCAAGGGAACGCAGCATGTTTTCAAAAATCCAATCCCGATTCATAACTCTAAAGTTAGGAACAGGCGAGGTAACAAGAAAAATACGTTCGTGCATGGCTAAGTGCTGTTTATTTTGCTCTTGGGAATGAAAATTTTGCATACTATTTTAGCTAGCGTAAACTTCAAATACACGAGTCTGAAAAGCTTCACCATTTGTGGCCCCGCCACGGTGGTCTAGTGGCTATGGTACTCGGCTGCTGATCCGAGGGTCGCGGGATCGAATCCCGGCCGTGGCGGCTGCATTTCGATGGAGGCGAAATGTTGAGGTCCATGTACTGTGCGATGTCAGTGCAGGTTAAAAGAACCCCAGATGGTCTAAATTTCCGGAGCCCTCCACTACGGCGTCCCTCATAATCAGAACTGGTTTTGGGACGTAAAACCTCACAAAACAACAACAAACACTATTTGTGGTTTTCAATATAGGTAGGAGGTCTGCAAGTGCACATTTGAGAAGGGGGTCTGCAAGTACACATATCAGAAGAAACTAAATATTTATGACTGATACTTCTGCACTGACTCTAGAAGTTGATGCAAAATGGCAATTTCCAAATGGCCATCACTTAAAAGTGATGCAAAAGGGCATATTCGGTGCAATAGTGATCGCGTTGGACGTTAGAATGAAAACTTCACTATATCAACGCACACGAATTTGGATGCACTTACAAATTTCAAAACTTATTGCGCCAATTAAAAAAGAAATTAGTTACAAGAGGTCCTTAACCAAAATTCCGCATCCAGAAGTCAATAGCGTTCAGATTTCTTTCCCTAATAATGCCGCAAATTTAGAAAAACAAATCTAGTGGCTGTTAATGAAGAAAGTACATATGCATCAAGATTGCTATTCAGTGTGTGTCGTCCTTGTCAGCACTCGTATTGTCCCTTTCTTCATTCGTCCCTGTGTCAATTGCTTTGTTATACACAGTTTACCACGAAACATACCTGCGTCCCGCTTTCTACATGCATGCTAACGTAAAGGTTGAAACACAAGCTAAATATTCTTAGATAAAACAGCACGAGAATAGTGCAAAGACCAGGAAGAGGTAAATGAAAATGCTCTGGCGTGTCACGCTTCCAAAGAAATATAAATGATCAAGAAGAAGCGATATCTCCGAAGGATCCTGCGCAAAAGAGGCGGAACGTTGACGCCCCTTTGAGCCTGCAGGAGGAGATGATATACAGCTCGAACGTACACCATCCCGGAAATATACGGCGCCTTGTAAATCACGGAATCAATAATTTGAATTCAAAGCACCGAGGCGTATATGGGCCCGAGGGAGCATAAAAAATTCACGACTGTCATATATCATGTTACGGCGGGCGTTCTGGGATGAGACATGTGCAGGACACGACCGGCTCGATATTTTACGGACACAGATGTAGCTTTTCGGTAAGAATCGCTTTTTGTTTTTGTACATTTAAAGACGCATCCCGCCTCTAAGGAGCACAAGAACTCGAACTCAATAATGTATAAAGCCGGTGTGTTCGATAGCTGCATATACACCACAGCAGTATTGCAGTATACTTCATGGTAGAGAGTGTAACACAGCGTGAACCCAGGTATACGAACAGGTAAACGGATAACATTGTCATTTCTCTTCAGCATGAATGACATTTAACTATCAGTTCGCAGTGCCAGCTGTATTGCTTCACTCTCACACGGTACACATGTGGGACTGCGAAGTTATTGGTGCATTGAACGTTCGGCAACGGCTTTTCAATTAGCTCCATGAAAATTATGACCCCGAAAAGATTTTCATAGATAAATTCTATATACGACAGTAACTGAAGAGGGGAACAACGGTAGACAAAAATCTGGCGAGAGAGGAGTCGAGATATATTCTTCGCAAGTGGTCATTGTACATTGTTCGCGAACTGGCGACATTGATAATGTTGAAATTAATAACATTGTGAAGTTGATGACATCGAAGTCACGTATAGAATTAACGATAATAACAAATAATTTCATTGGGAAATTTCTACCACCCCTGCACATAAGAGAACCTCCCTGTTATTTCTAAAATATTCGTAGTTATAAGAACGAAGAAGACAGCCGAAATTTTATGGCACCGTTACATAACGACTAAGGAAGCCAAGGATGTAAACAATTAAATTTTTAGAGAGTGAAATGTGCAGCCGCGAGAGAAAGCAAGTTCAAGTACTAATTAAAGCCATGGATATTTTGGAAATAGAAACGTTTCCTTTTGTTATACACTACAGCGCTTTATGCATTCAAGTACCACACACACACGTGCGTTAGCGCGCAATTTTTATCGATTCAAAAATCATGGATTTGCAATAACTGAGTTTTCCAGTGTCCGGGCGACATGCTTGATATACAAGGCGACATCCACCGATCAGGACCTTAATACCATGCCCCTGTGATTGCGGGGTTGCCACAGCTTGGTAAAATGCCGAGTACCTCCGACAGCTCACATCACAAGTGAACGTTCTCCATGAGCCGGTCTTGCCTTAATACAGGTGCCAATTAACTACGGCATGTTGTTTTACGTTTACAATAAACTAGCACAAGTGCTACGAGAATGAAAAGAATACTGTGTTCGCTACCATTTGCTTCCGAGCACAAAGCTATGCATCAAGCAATAACTGCGATTCGTTATTTATGTAAATTGAAGCAGCGGAATACGAGAAATAAGCGACTTGGGGGCTTTCCTGCAATACAAACCATAAAATATATATCCGAATACATAATCTCTCGAAAACGACACACATACAAATCTTGAGCGTCACAGTGAATAAATTTCTAAGGAATTTACACTTCCAAGCCAATCGCGGTATTTTCGACCAAGAATCTTAAGCTATGGTGCTTTCTCTTTCTCTTTCAGATCAAAACTGCCCGGGGGGAGGTCTAGGAACGAACGGACTGCAAATGAAAGAGTTGACGATCAGTATTTACCCACAAAGAGCGGTGACGTCCAAGGGATGCCAGGAAAGGTCGCCGCCATTGAGGAGCGTCGCCAGTGAAAGCAGCATTGCACAAGGACACACACACGCGCGCACACACCTCCGACCAAGCGTCCGACTTTGCCTGAACACTGAACTGACAATGGCGCCGCGCGCGAGCCTCGCGCAAGTTCGAACCCCTCCCTCTTTTTCTTTTCGTAGTTTTCTTTATTTTTTTCATGTCACATGTCTGCTGCTTGCATTCGTTCTGCTTCCTCTCTTGTTCCTCGTTTCCGCAGTTTAGGGTCTCGACAGATTCCTGCGAGGAGGAAAAGCCATGCCTGAACCCGGACGACTTTCCTCTCGTCTCGGCTCGACTACCGGCTTGGACCGACTTGGTGGCTTCTGTCAAGCTGTCACGGCAGCGAGCTGAGATGGCATCAGCAGCCCACCGGCGGTGGACGGACTGTCCAGGCGAGAGGACAGGCATACTGGGTACGTGAAAAATCGCCTCGCTAAGTCGCATCCTCCACAGCTCCTGACAACTGACGTTGGACCTCCCTCGAAACCTCCTCTCCATACGATCTCTTATATGTATGTATTTGGCAGTCAGGAATCAAAACCGAGAAAGCACGAATAAAAGGGAGAAAGAGGGAGAGAGAGCGAACAAAAAAGAATGTGGCAGAGCAATTCCTTCCTCTCTCTTTTTTTCGTTCTGAGGAAGCTTTGACGGCAGAAAGCTGCAATTACCGAGCATGAGAGCGGGCGCACACTCAAGGCGCGCAAATATTTCATCGCGACGACGTTTCCACGAAGTCGGTGTCCTCTGATCTGTGGACGCAGAAAGGATATCGACGGCGATTTATGGCCTCGCCCAGTTATAAGTTAGGCCCCGCTCTGTGGGAGAGGAGGAAAGCCGAGTCTTCCCAAAGGTGGAATCACGCGAAGTTCGGACAAAAAAAGAAGCCCCCGACGACGGTGTGGTGTCTTTCTCGCGGCGCGGTGAAAGCGAAAACAAACAAAAAAAAAATGAAAGAAGAAAGAAGCAACCGTAGCGGTGAAAGAGAAGGCGCCATAGACAATGGCGCCAATGGTAGCTTTCGGTATTGCGGATGTTTCAAGGGGGAATGTAAAAAAGAGTCGCCCAATAGGAATGGTTCTGAAGGAAGCGCTCCGCGCTCGCGATTGGTTGGTCCCACCGGGCACTGCGTGACGATGGATACACTTAGACGAGCGGTGGTTACTTTGGCGAGATTACGCGCTCAGGAAATGCGCTGAAGAAAATGAGCCCTCCATGTTCTGCAAAGAGCAGAGCGGAGAGTGAGCGTGCTGCATGCCTTACAGCCATTCTTCGTCGCAAATGCCGACGTTACCGCGAGCTATAGCCGCTAGTAACGGAGGACACGGAAGAAGCGCATTATTTTTTCCTACTTCGAAGATAAAAGTTGCAGGGTGTCGCTTTGAAAAACGCACGCGGAAGACCGTAACACAAATTTATAGAGATGTGCGAATGTAGAGGTGTTTGCGGCTGAATAGAATACGAATCGAATAGCGACAAAAGCGAGTCGAATCGAATACCGAATGCTTTTAGGACAATTGTCGAGTATTGAACCGCGGTTCACGCATAAACATAAAATATCGTGTTCACGCGCTTATTTTCAGAACTCTAGCGTCAAAAGCGCAAATCTGCAAGAAGATGCGGAATTTACATTTGGATGAAATAAGCAGACCCTTCAAATCCGCACAACTGTTCAGATAGCGGGAATGGTCATTGCATAGCCGGTAAAGTCATGTTTCCCGAGCGAATGAGACTGTTGGACTACATAAGCTGCAGTGTTTTGTCTATAATATGCCAGTTCATAGGGATGAAAATTTTCGTAGTTAACAGTTCGAAGTGTTGGTAAGTTACACGAAAAATATTCGTGTTTATGAAAAACGGATATTCGATTCAAAGACCGAATTGAATAGGACACTGTTCGACTTGATGTTCAAAATTTTTGTACATTCGCGAACACATACTGATTCATAATTCAGTGGCCAATACGTTACGAACGGAACAGGATGAAAATAATTAATCGTTCAGGACGGGCGAATAACGCATGCGTTAGCACATGCAAACTACCACGTTTATTCACTGACAAATTGTGCACATCGACGACCACAAATTATTTGCGACTCTTAATGTCAAGAATCCTGCAGTGTGGGCAATATAAATATGCATGATGACTGAAACTGCTATGAATGTCTGTGTTATACTTGATCTATTGACATTAAACAAATTATGTAAATACCTGATTCACATGTCGGAGTGCCACAGAAAAATAGACATGCAGCTGTTTGAGGGCCAATGATCTATCATCATCATCATCATCATCATCAGCCTATTTAGGTCCACTGCAGGATGAAGGCCTCTCCCATCGATTTCCACTCCACCCTCTCCTGAGCGAGTTGGTTCCACTTTACGCCCGCAAACTTTTTAATTTCATCGCTCCATCTAACCCTTTGCCTGCCTCTGTTGCGTTTTCCCTCTCTTGGTATCCATTCCGTCGCTCTTACTGTCCATCTGTTATCTGTTCTCCTCATGACATGTCCTGCCCAGGTCCACTTCTTTCTTTTAATTGATATAATAATATCGGCTACTCCTGTCTGTTCTCTGATCCATTCCGCTCGTTTTTTATCTCTTAGCGTTACCCCTATCATTTTTCTTTCCATTGCACGTTGCGCGCTCCTTAGTTTCATCTCTAGTCTTTTAGTTATCCTCCACGTTTCTGCACCGTACGTTAGTACTGGGAGGATACAGTGATTGAATACTTTGCGCTTTAGTGAGAGCGGTAAGTTTCCAGTCATGATTTCGTAATTCCTTCCGAATGCACCCCAGCCTATCCTTATTCTACGGAGAATTTCCTTTTCGTGGTTGGGAGTTCCTGTTATTAACTGTCCCAGGTATACATATTCGTTTACACATTGTAAGGGTTCATTGTCGATTGTAAATTCCTGTTCCTTAGCTAGGCTATTGAGCATAACTTTGGTCTTTTGCCTATTCATCTTTAACCCAATTTTAATACTTTCCCTGTTTAGGTCATTAATCATGTTTTGTAGTTCGTCTCCATCATTGCTAAAGAGTACAATGTCGTCTGCAAATCTTAAATTGCTGAGATATTCTCCATCTATTCGAATGCCCTTTTCTTCCCAGTCTAGACGTTTAAAGATTTCCTCTAAACATGCAGTGAATAGCATCGGGGATATCGTATCTCCCTGTCTCACACCTCTCTCGATCGGGATTTCTCTGCTTTTCTCATGTAGGAGTAGTGTGGCTGTGCAATCTTTGTATATGTTGTTTATGATTTTCACGTATACGCCAGGTACCCCTTGTCGTCGTAGAGCTTCTATAACTGCTTGTATTTCTATGGAGTCAAATGCTTTCTCGTAGTCGATAAACGCCATATAAAGAGGTTTGTTATATTCGGCGTACTTCTCAATTACTAGGTTGATAGCGTGGCTGTGGTCCATCGTCGAGTAACCTTTCCTAAAACCAGCTTGTTCTCTCGGTTGGTTAAAGTCGAGGGTTTCTCTTATCCTTGTAGAAATTACTTTTGTAAATAGCTTGTATATTACTGGGAGTAGGCTAATTGGTCTGTAATTCTTTAACTCCTTTATGTCACCTTTCTTGTGGATAAGGATTATATTAGCATTTTTCCAACTGCGCGGTATACTACATGTCTTGACACATTTCGTGAAGAGCGATGCAAGTTTTTCAAGTACAACATCTCCTCCGTCTTTGATCAAGTCGGCTGTTATACCATCTTCACCGGCTGCTTTACCGCGGGCCATGCCTTTAGCAGCTTTTTTGACTTCGTCAGTTGTTATACATGGAATTTCAGTATCTTCCTCTGATTCTATTTCTTTTAAGGTTGTATGGTCTGTCTGAGAGCTGTACAGTTCCGAGTAGAAATCTTCTGCTACCTTTACTATTTCGTTGAAATTATTGATAACGTTACCTTGTTTATCTTTTAGCGCATGCATTTTATTTTGTCCTAAGTGCAGTTCCTTTTTGACCGATTTAATGCTGGTGCCTTTTTCTACTGCTTTCTCTATTTCTCTCGTGTTAAAGTTTCTTATATCTCTTTGCCTGGCTTTACTGATCAACTTTGATAGTTCTGCGAATTCAATCTTATCTATGGGCGAAGTTACTTCCATTTGTTAACGTTTTTTTATTAAGTCCTTGGTAGATTGGGACAGCTTATTTGTTGTTTGCTTTGCTGTTTTGCCCCCGAGTTCTATCGCTGTTTCAAGGATTGTTTTCGTTAGAGTTTTGTTTATTTCTTCTACATCGTCACCTTTTTCGCCTAAGGCCTCGAACTTGTTGCTTAGGGCGACTTTAAATTCTTCGTTCTTCGATCTGATTACCTCTAGATTACATTTTTTTCTAGTGAATAATTTAGTTCTTGTTTTCTTTAGGTTGAGTACAATCTTTGCTCTTACTAATCTGTGATCGCTGCATTTTACCTTCCCCACTACTTCTGTGTCTTGAATTATACCTGGTTGTTCGCACATTATAAAGTCGATTTCATTCTTTGTTTCCCCGTTAGGGCTTTTCCACGTCCACTTCCTATTCTTGTGTTTCTTGAAAAACGTGTTCATTATTCGGAGTCGGTTTCTTTCGGCAAATTGCACGAGCATATCCCCACGGTCATTTCTACAGCCGACTCCGTAGTTGCCAATCGCCTGCTCTCCACTTTGTTTTGTCCCTACTTTGGTCTAATCTAATTGATCTAATGATCTAATTATCCTATTAATCCATGCTTCTTCTAAATTATCACATTGTTTTGTCGCTCAAACGAACAAAGATAATGACGAAATAAATTTCACCATGCAAAGAGGAATCAAGAACAAATAAGGTTATACATATTCTAAATCTTTCCACAAGTATGCACATACTAAACAATGTTACGACTAAATATACTTGTTCATACTGCGGTCGGAGCACGTTTACGGGCCTTACAACCTTAGGGCCACAACCGTGTTCGGGCGTTATCGAGGATTCGGTAAACAAACACCCGTCGATTCTAAAGCAGTCTCAGTCGAAGCACTTGTATATGTATTCGCACGCAGACGCTTTCTTCGTGCCGCTGGATACCTCGTATTAGAAACAAATGTGTCATACGCGTACTTGCAAGGAGAAAGTTAACTCACTTCGAGGAAGTGGCTGTAAACAGCGAAACAACGCCTTCATGCAGTGAGAAATTATGCTGGACAGTCTGTCAATCTGTCGCCAGTAAATAACTTTATTAAGACGTTTCCGCAGCCTCAATCGAAAAAGAAAAATCAAAATAGCAGAATGATCCTTCGCGCTTGGTGTATAGCGAAGGCTTGTGATTGTGCAGCAACTTTTATCTAGTGTATAGGTAGTCATGTCGTCCTTATTCAGACTAATATGCTTTAATCTCCGGCTTCAATCACACTCGCAGGTGATCATCAGCTGCAGGCGTTAAGAGGAACCGAAAACATTTTTTGTTGAACTATTGCTGAGAGAACTCCATGCGTCAAACACAGCACGGCGCCTTTAGCACGGTGGTCGTGCGTACAAATAATGTGCACTTCGATGTGAATTGAAAGACACTTCGGAAAAAAAAAACAGGTAAAGTGCGTGAGCTTTGGCTGATGCTGTGCTACTACTATTTGACAGAACCAGCTTGAACGAATTACGCACACAAATGCGCTTATCACTCTTAATTAAAGGCGCACGTTGCCATTCAACGGTTATGTCTTCGTGCTACTGAACAAGAGGTAGTTAGTTCGATTGGCGGCCCAGGCGGCCTTGTCAGTTCAGCAAACACCCATCGATTATGATTAAACCGTACCTTAAACAATTTCAGGAGGTCAAAATCAATCCCGAGTTCTCCGTTGTACGGCGTTCTTGTCCCTCTTTCATACACAAGAAGTTACGCGAATCAGGTCTAATAAAAATTCATTTGCAGTGAAAGTAAGTTGCCTCTCAGTTGCCATGAGGCCATTGCAGAAGAATGGCTAAACACCAGTAACGAATTACGTCCGGGAGACTTCATTTGTGATGCAAGATGTAATGTGAATATTGCGGCTTAATAGTTCAACGGCCTGAAGTGTAAAGCCGTAACGCACTTAAGGACATTTAGTGAAATGAACAACAACAACAACAACAACAACAACAACAACAATAATAATAATAATAATAATAATAATAATAATAATAATAATAATAATAATAATAATAATAATAATAATAATAATAATAATAATAATTGAATAACGCGTTCTCATAAACATCAATTTAAGAATACTATGCGCAGCCAATATTAAAAGAAAACACAAGAACTAGAAATACTTTAATGCTAAAGCGCTAAGCATCGTCTTGAACCTGCGAGACAGTCCAGCTGGCAGAAAACGTGATTTCTTCTTTCGGCACTCTTTGATTGATATCGGGGTCGTATAGTGGAGGCCTCCGGAAATTTCACTACCTGCAGTTTTCTAACGTGCACTGACATCGCACAGCACACGGGCCTGAACATTTCGCCTCCACCGAAATGCAGCTGCCGCGGCCTGGATTCGATCCAGCGACCTTCGGATCAGCAGCCAAGTACCATGGCCACTGTACCACGGTAGCGGTGCTGGCACTTTTTGTTCACGTCGAACAATGTACACGTCGACCTTCCAGCTTCACGACACAGGAATGCCGCGAGAAGCTTGGTATTCGCGTGGCTGAAAGATGAATCTCACATGCCGGAGTGCACACACAACACCACGCCTTCCAGCCCGCTGTCATGTTTTCGAGACGCCCGGAACTTGTGTACAAAGCGAAGATAAGAATATAAAGGAAGTAAAATAAAGTAACTGTAAGGGTCGTCGGAATGAGACGGGGAATAGGTACGCCAAGGTAGTCAAACAGGCGCCGGAAAATACGCGCATCCACGCGGTGAACAGGGGTGGCAGGAGGAGACCATTGTGACGCTGTATTGTGCAGCTGGTTCGGCGCCCTCACCCCTCCCCCGCAGCGTGGTGGGCAGCAAGCGTACCCACTATATGGTTGTCATTGGTTAGAGCAGCGTCGGGGTGTAAATCGCCGCTTGTGATTGGCTGTGAGAGGTTAAGGGTTGGAGCGACCGGTGTATATAAGGTGGCCCCTTTTGCCTGGCAGGGAGATCGGAAGCCAGAGACTGGAAGCAGGACTGGAAGCGGAGGTTGGAAAGGCTGAAGGTAAGCAGTAGGTTGGAGGGTAGCCCGAAGGTTGGCGAGGACGGAGTGGATAGCGCTAGAGAGTACATCTAGCACCACTCCGGGTGGTGGTTACGGTCGCAGGAGCAGTGCGATGCACTGGGGTCGGCTCTGTCGAATGGAAGCGATCGTTCCACCAAGGTCCTCCCCACCGGGGTTTGGGCGCGGATAGTACTAGAGGGGACATCTAGTACGAGTCCGGGCGGTGGTTGAAGTCGCTGGAGAGGTGCTATGCACTGGTCGGCTCTGCCGAATTGGAGCGACGGTCCCACCGCTAGGCCCTACCAACCGATGGCTTCACCTAGGTCCTACCAACCGAAGCTAAGTCATGTAACTGTCTGTCAATGTATATATGTACTATCTGTCTCGTGTATAAAGCCTCGTGTTGTGTTTGTGTGAAAGGCCGGTCTCATCTTTCAAGTCGACAACGCGACGGCGGGCAGATAGCAGGAAGGCTTCCGTCCATCCTTCTTCGCAGCAGCAACGCTAGCTGGAGGAGCTCGGCTCCCAAAAGGAACGAAGAAGAGAAGCAGGAAGGAGGAGAAGGTGGGAAGAGAGGACGAGTTCCTCACCGCACCTTACCTTCTCTATCTACCACCATTATCCCTACCTTCCTGAAATTTACTGGCGCAGTCGACAGGATTGCAACAACGACGGCAGCGAGTGCTCCGCATTCGCAGAAGGACGTCGTGCTGCGGGTGGTAATCCCCTCCGGGGACGGTCATGACAACGAGCTCCCACCGGGAAGAAGCCAAGGGCCAAGAACAACCACGCCATCGGCCCAGGAGAGGCGATCTCAACGACGACGGCAGCGAGTGCTCTGCATTCGCAGAAGAACGTCGTGCTGCGGGTGGTAATCCCCTCCGGGGACGGTCATGACAACGAGCTCCCACCGGGAAGAAGCCAAGGGCCAAGAACAACCACGTCATCGGCCCAGGAAAGGCGACGAGGACACTACACCAACAGCGCAGGCAAGGCTTGATGACGAGGGCGTCCCGGCAACTCAGAAGGCGTCGTGGAAGCAAGCGGCATCGTCTCAAGCGGTGAGTCCTCTGATGTTCGACTCCGCTGTGGTGCTAGGCATAATAATTAAAGCGATACATAGAACCTTAGAAATTGCGGATACTACTGCACTGAAAGCTCTGCTTCACCCTCATCATGAGCCTGTCTAGCCTCAATAAATGGAAAAAGGCCTCCCCCATACTCATATTTCTTCCACCGCAGCGCCTTCGGCGCATTGCAACGTGGAATAAAAGCGGCTCCATTCATCCCCATATTAGTGTAATTAACCCCGTTCCTTTGATAAATGTGGTCGCATTATCCCCGCGAACATAACCTTATCTGTCGACCTAACACATCCCGTTGCTACGCTTGCGGTCTATTGGCATCCAGTCTGTTACCCTTTACCCATTAGGTACCAGCGTGACCATATATGGTCACGCTGCTACATTTAGATAGCTTATGGCACACCTTACAGACACCAAGTTGTAAAGGTTCTCTACGTTTGTTTGGGAGCTGCTGAGAAGGGCGCCAAATAGTGGTTCTGCAGTTGACAGGTCTTTGTAGAACGCTCCCGCAGGAATTGCTTTGTTTCGCAGCATTCTTTTCAGCATTAGCATGTTACAAATATCCTGTATAGCTCTTGCATTATGTAACCTCCAGTAATAATTTGGGAGATATCAATTTTTGTTTAGCTGGTGAACAAGCTACTGACTATACCTGCTGCCATATGGTCACGCTGGGGCTTTGGGCTGCGTATTCTCCCCAACATTGTTAACTCGTTTTACGACCCTTCTGTGGTATTTCCACAATGGTAATGCGTCATTTTACTGTCTAATTGGGCTGACTTTAGAAAAAAATGGACTTAATACTCAAAGAGGACGGCGATTATACGTCGACATCCGGAATTGAGCGGGGCTAACATCTACTTAGATTAGGGCTCCACAGTAGAGAATTTGTGTGGGTTCTTAGAAGATCTTAGCATAGACAAGTGAGAGACGGTGCCGAAGCTGTTCCTGGCGACGAGCGCCGTATTGGAGGCCATGTGTGACGTGTCCACAAACAGTGATTAGGTGTCATTTGGGGTACATGTTCTAACATTAGTCCTCTTGAATTACAGAGTCACACAGCTCAAAGCGACCCCGCATTATGGAACAGCATGCCGAAAACACGGTGGTTGAGGAAGGTCAGAGCATGGCTTCATTGCCTTTTCTGGTCCAGGCCAGGATGAAGTGGCCCATTTCGTTAAAGCCATACCATACTAGACAGGTGTCCCAGAATCCCACAGTTATGTTTTGTTGGGATGTACCAAGGCTTAAATTAAATTCGGCACTTGGTGACTTCTGCTGTAGCCTAGGGGCCCAGCGTGACCAATAAGGCCACGCGCCATATTTTGCAAACTAAGAGCGCATTCACAATAGAAGCTTCTGTGCGACTTATTTAGAAGCTTATAAGACAGCAAACGGAATCTGTTGCGACGACACACGCAGAAAAATCAGTATCTAATGGGTTAGAGAAAATATTGCTCTCTCATTAGACTGCAGACCCTGCTCAAGCCAATTCTTCTGGTTGATTTTGATTAAGATGCTCTCAGCATGCGTTTGCGTTCAGACCCACTCCGCCCCATTCCTTTCATAGTTATATATCGCCTTTCATTTACACGAGTTAAATTAAATTTGGTTGCATACACAAGGCAGGAACGTTGCGCGAGTGCTTAACTTTACGTGAAGCCGAACTTTCATTTTTACATTTCCAGCGCTTAGTTGTGTGCCAAAGCTTACAGAATAAAAACTGGTAATGGGACATGACGTGGCTCTAACGAACAGATAAAGTTTATCTGAATTAAGGCATCCACGAATACATCCACGTACTACCAATAACATCAGCATGCGAAAGCTTAAAAAAAAGGGAAAAATAGAGGAATAGAACACATATAACAAATAAAAAGGATCGGGAACATATAATTTAAATTAGAAACATCATGTTTCGCAGCAAGAATCAAATTGCCCAGAAGTGTGAATTTGTTTGTTTGTTTATTTATACATACTGTCGACCCTCTGTTGACGAGAGTTACAGAGAGGGCACAATGAATAAGGTTTTCAACACAAATATACATATCACAACAGTCAACTAAGAAGTGCCAAATATTAATTGACATGGCTATCCATGAAAACATTAAAACACTTTTATTTTTATGCACAGTTCCTTCTGGTAAGCTGTTTCATAAGTTTATGGCGTCAGGAAAAACCAAAAACTAAACGAAATAAATCAGTATGGGTTCTTATTGGTTGCAACAAGAGGGAATTATTTGTTCACAGGAGTTTTTTTTTTTGTTGTTGTTGTTGTTGTTAAACTGGTGCTCTCTATATATGTGTTTTCGTTAATTTTTACTTTCTCATGTACTATCACAAAAAAAAAGGTCTGAATCTACACTTCTGCCTTCATAATTCCAAGGGTTTCGAATCGCCCACTTTTGAAATTTCCGTTATCGAGTCTATGCACCTATATTTCGAGCATATAAAGCCCACAGACCCCCAGATAGGCGTTGAATACGCTCCAATTTATTATTAAGAACCTTTTGATGCGGGCTTCATACTACACTAGCATATTCTAGGTTAGGACGTATATAAGTTTTATATGCCTACAATTTTACTCTCCGGTCGCTTTCGACATTTTTTTCTCAAGAAATAAAGTTTTTGATATGCTGAAAAAAAATAAATTTTCTACACGTTGAGTCAAATTCGATTTATCCGCAACTGTTACGCCCGCGTACTTGAAGCTCGTCACGTTACTTGAAATTCTGCCCTCGAGCGGAGCTTCGTTCTTGAATTGTTCTGTGAGTGTGAATGGATTTGTTTATAATGAATTCCCATCCTCCATTCTCTACACCACGAATCGCAGAAGACATTAGTTAATTTTAAGCTGGTCATCTGCGCATGCAACTATACAATAAATTAAACAATCGTCAGCCAAAAGTTTAATTTTGACAGGCGGTTTGACAACCGAAGCAACGTCACATACATCACAGGAACAAAAGGGGCCATATTATAGAACACTGTTGTATTCTTGAATAAACCTGCAGTATACTCCTGCGGTATTCCTTAGCAGTAGACATGATGCTCAGCTGGAAAAAAAAAAAAAAAACTGACAAGAACTGCGTGTTCTTTCGAGCAACAGGACTTCTTTAGACATCGCTGAACACTGACAGACATGAGCATACCCACGTTCATCGCGCTCTTAATTCCTATAACGTCGCTTGCATGAGCTCACCATCTGAGTTACGCACACTAAGAGGCCGAAGTACCACGAACCCTTGAACGCTGCACAAAAACCCCGGGAGCAACGTACCGAATACAGCTGACGTGTAGGCAAAGGGCGGCTACGAAAAATAACAAAAAATATGCGTCGAAGAAAAGGCACATTAGAAAAAAAGAAACCTCGCGCCGTCGCGCGGTTTCTTAAGTCCCGATTTACATTGCAGGACGATTCAACGGTATAGGTGTATGCCCGCGTCCATATATATGCAAGTGCGCCGGCACGTTGACACGGGTACGCTGCACGTATATGATTTGCATATATGAAAACACAGAGCACGGCCGTCGCCTGTGCGGCGGCATATACACCGCAGCGCTAGCCTGGCGCTAAACGCGCGCGACAAGCGGCAGCCAGCGTCGAGGCCGACATGCAAAATAAATGTACCTTTCCTTTATTTCTGAAAGCGAAACAAACTCAAGTCTTTATCCCGTCTTCTCCCATGTGTTTTTTTTTTTGTTCGCGAAGACGAGGTTTCCCGAAAGAAAATTTTTGCGCGGTCCATACGATTGTGTAGCTCGTATAAGGGCAACGTACTCTGCGCGGAAGACGGCGAACCGAAGACTATCAAAAGAAAAAAAAAAAGAAGAAGAAGTCCCATGAAGAACAGTCATCAAGAGATGTCGGCTCTAGACAACGGCTGGGCACATGGGTCTATTTCCATTCGGAAGGAGCAAGCGTTCGTATATTCGAGAACCGCATATATACACACAACAGCACCGGTCGGCGCCCCCGCAAGCGAAATACACCCGACGGGAGAAAGGGCTCTTTCTTTTTTTTCCTCATCCCAACTAAGGCTGTTACGATAATATATCAGCGTATTATACCGCTGCTATCTGCATGCGAACGCACGGAGCGAATGGCTGGCCTTATCTGCAAATTTCGCCGCGGAAAAGAAATATAAGATATAGAGAGAGAGGTTCTTTCGGCGGCCCTATCTCCTTGCCGGCGCATTATCATACTATAGCGTCGTCGCTACGCTGCATAGCGTCACCCAACGCAGCGCGAAGCTCCGCTACGCGCCGTCGCCTCGGGGCTATATACGCCGTATATGCAGAAATCGGCATCGAGTATGCGCGCGCGCGCGCGCCCGGGACCTGGAGAGACATCGAGACACGGTGTGTGTGTATCTCAACCGCGATGCGTGTATATATGCGCCTTTTCCTCCGCCGTACGTATACATGAGAGTCTCGCGGAAATGCCAGCGGCGTATGCGCAAACAGGGCCTACTGCGCGATTCAAAAACGACATTGCGTCGCAACTAAACGATCTCGTGCCGTGACATAACGGGCGCCCGCGTTCGCTCTCTCGAATACGATGACTGCGGGAGAGCAGGCGTATCGGTGTACAGTACGCAGCGTACAAGAGAACGTTGCTCCGGGAGGACCATTGCGTGGCGGCCTATTAGATTTTGTTGGCTTTTGGAAATGACTTTGCCTCCTCCCTTCCCTTTATCTTTTTTTTTTTCATTTATTCGCAATATGCCCGGCAATGCGGACGCTACACCACATATGAGACGATATGTACGGGAATGCGCGAGGCACGGTATGCCATTTTCGGAGGCGGTATCCCCTCCGAAAACGCACAGCACCGGCACAAACGGCGTCAATAGCTTCGCTTTCTACTGCGCCCGATAGAACCGAGACATTTTCAGCCGGTCCCTTGTCTATGTAACATGCCTCGCAGAACGAGAAAGGGTAAAACAGCATGCTCTCGGTTTTGGTTTCAACGCGTTGCTGGTGCGCCCCCGTGACGAACAGGTGGTCGTTCGTGCACAGTGGTTCTCCGAAATGTGCGACATCGACCTCATCGCGATTCGGGATCGCAAGGACCAATGGGATCGCAAGCGCATGCGCGGTGGATATACGTACAACAACGTCAGGTGCCTCATTACGGGCGAGATGGCTATGTGAAAGGATGAAAAAAAGGCTATCACGTTCGCGCAGATGGTCGGCGTCTGTCTCGCATTTCAACAACCCCTGTACACATGGTGTCATAAAACAGTGCGACCTGGTGATTTATGTAACGGCGCTACTTTTGCGCTGTACATACGAATGGCGAAACAAAAAACTACGGATATGACCCGTGAAGCATACTGCGGCGCTATGTGTTTTAAATGGTCGAAAGAGTGCAGACATACCTTTGCGTAAATGCAATCCCATGTGCAGGTAGCTGAGCTAAAGGAATACTGTTCGACAGGTATCTAGCTATTTCATAAAAAGAAAAAAAATCTGTACGGAATTTTGACGGCAAAAAAGAATAGTGCACCACATAAAATACCCCACAGGTCGAACCTGGCTCTCCACTGTGAAGCTGCCTTTGCCAATGCTTACTCTTTTTTTTTTTTTAATGTACAGTAACTGCTTCATACATCAACTCACTCTGATGTCAACCGAGCATGCAGTAACGCTTGAGGCAGAGAACAAAGTATGCGTCATCTTTCCGAGGATGACGTCATATTCAGTCAAATGTCCACATGCAACACACACCGTTCCGCGACAGCCCGACGTATGCTATGTTGTTAGAGTAGCATACACGACATGGTGCGATAGAAGGCGTACCTTCTTACGCTTCGTGTAATCCTGCGCGCGTTTGATATATCATGAAGACAAGTGAAGTGCACACGAACACGATGGACGCTAGTTGTAGGAGCACCACGTCACTTTATATCTCAGAGATATGCAGCGACGATACATAGTTATTATCAACGCGCCGGTAACTACAATGGAGTTTTTGTTGTTTTTCTTTTAATCAGTGGAATGCGATCAGTACGCTGTATATTGTGGTGGGTTTATACACTCCTGCGATGAAATCAATGGCCAAAGTACACTGAACTCCGCTCTTCGGAAACAAGTTCATTCCCATAGCGACAAACATGTGTGGACTACGGCATTTTTACGACGTTTTACAATGAGGGAGAATAAAGTTATGGAGATCGTAAAATACATTCAGTGAAATATGATCGGAACGCGAATAAATAACGCATTCTATATCATACAGCGAGCGCGTTAAGTTTGCAACGTGGCGCACAAAAGTAAGAAGTGAGGAAAGGAGACAAAACAATATCGAGTACATAAACGCGGCAATAAAATGCGCGCAGGATGGCATCACTTCTTTTTTCTTGTGTTTAGGGCAACGATGAACGATGCAAGCCGTGAAGTGCTTGTTTTCACATCCACAATCTTTCACAAACGAGAGGCACCGGATAAAAGAGCATCCACAGCGTCTAAAAGAGCTCATTGTTGTCCAAATTAAATATCATTATGCGATAACTGCACAGAAATTGCTTGTAAAATTCACGTCAGTGTAAAGCTCATCCTTAACCTGAAAAATACGCGAGTATATCAGCTGCAACGTTCTCACATTCAATGACCTTCGTTTCCTTGAAAGCCGTCCTTGTAAAGTCCTTGTGAACACGTTCGCCCATTGCCTCCTATCACTTCTTTCATCATGCCTTTGTCATCCATGACACTTTCACTAACAGTGCACCATGAGTTACTTCGCATGTCATCTCTCTTTATTCTTTAGCGACTCCAGAGCAAGCCACGAACAAAATATAATGCAAGCAAGCTTTCGGTTCCAGCTCTTTTGTAGTGCATTCTTATGCTAAATCTAGGCACGACGACAGGACAAGTAACATCGTAGGCAGAGATGGCGCCAACAACAAGCCGATTTGATTTCTTGCAGAACGAAACATGTATACCACAAAGCGATCTAGACACGCGCATCTAAACCGTTAACGAAACAGTTACAAATGGGCGTGCACGTAAAAAGCTGTAGTTGCATTCCATGGTGCCAGGGGCCCTAAACCGTACCACGGAATACGGAAGAGTATTCCATGTTGATCGTTCCTGATTAGTCAGTTCTGCATGTGATGGACGGCTTGACCAATCACAAATTGGGGATCGGTTAGGGATTGGTCCGTCCTGCCTGCCAAGGCAGAACTGACCAATCCGGTAGGACCAGCACCGAATAGTATTCCTATTCCGTGGTACGGTATAGGGACTAAGCACAAGAGTTTCATTGCCGATATATTTTTGGCAGCACTGAAAGAAAGAAAAAGAAAGAAAGAAAGAAAGAAAGAAAGAAAGAAAGAAAGAAAGAAAGAAAGAAAGAAAGAAAGAAAGCGCTTTTTATATCGAAGCTTTTCATAACAGACAACAAGGCTCGATAAGCGCCTGCAAGCACTCGATCTTGTTACCCAAGGATCGTAGTTTCAAGTAGGTTACCTACTACGGATGTAGGATACACAGGAAATCATGAACTATATTTCGCACGAGAGATGCTGACCAAACACTCACCCGCGGCAGCACTTGCTGCACTTGCAGCACGGCAGCACTTGTGCGCGTCTTCACAGCGCGGTGGTCTATTATGTTGCGTAGCGCAAGGAATAAAATAACCTGCTATAGATGGTGCACGTTCTTTCTGCACGGTTATTTGTCCTGCGTTCCTCGCGCCACATAAGTGTTACACTACAAGCATCATCAAGACCACGTTAAATTTTGCTCCAGTAATTACCTGACAATTAAGTTAGACATCGTTTAATGGCCTTCATTTGATCGAAGGTTGCGTTTCGTATCCCTAGAGCGCTCGTGATCCTGTTTTTGGGAGAGATGATGACGTGGGCTTAGAAAAACCAAAGCAACTAAGAATCAGTCTGTCGAATGGCAGCAGCTTCAGACCAGAAGTTATCAGACCCCGCCGGTGTTACACGTCATGAACTCATACATATGCAAGACACATAAATGCCTGAACCGTGGTTGCAGAGCTACTCTGGAACACATACCATGGGAGTGTCGAGGCATAACAAATAATAATTGGGGATGCAGCTCCTAGTGATCGCCTCCGTGTGCTCTGAGAGATTGTGTTGCTCAACTCTGCTATCCCAGATCAACTTTGGGCTGTCCAGTGAGCTGAGGAAGACGCCGGGGCTCAAGAACCCCTTACCGCTACTTAGGCGGGACCTTTGGCCGATCCCACAAAGTGGCACGATGTTTTGATAAAGTCCTTTGACTGACGCACTGACAAATGCATCAAAATGAACTATAGCTCGGAAGACGAGAATGAAATTTTATTGCAATTTTTGACCTCTTCAATAGCGTGCATTTCTCGACCATGCTCTTTCATTGCGTCATTCGGCCTTAAATATCTCAGCGAAGCGAACGTCGCACATGATGTCAAGTTATTTATTATTATTGTGTGGACTCCTGTGTAAATTATGTGTTCCAGTTAAAGCGTTGCCTTTGTGGCAATCGCTACATATATGTCCGGCGTACTGATGGCTTCAAAACACTTCTGCTGAACGAAGAGTTTTGTTGGATCTTTTATTTTTTGAAGCAATGCGTGTTACGGTATTCAGGCCCGATAAACAGAAAAAAATCCACAGGGGAAGAGCCAGTTGTTATCAAGGATAACAATTATTGACATAAACGAACCCAAGCAACATACTATTGGTTTGTTGTCCTGATTATTTTCTGGAGGTGCTCGACTGCGTACAGACTAATGTCCTCATACACAAGTTAAATTTCAATGGCGGACGTGGTGTTACACTAATCTTACTACAGCGTTATTTGTGGAATAAGCGATATGCGTGGTTGAACGATGTCTCTTCTAGCAGGCTAAATATCACTTGGGCAATCTGTAGTACACTGACGACCTTATCATTCCGCTGGAGGTGTGTCGAGATAAGAACAGACCAACAGGAATCCCAGCTATTTCTTTTCTGTGTGTGTTTTCAGCGAAACTTTTATATCAGGTGGGCAAACGTCTCCTCAGCTTCTCAAAAAGGATCCATGTTCGTTTCTCGAACAAAATTATTATTTCACTATACAAGCGGTAAATAACACCTTTGTGTGTTAGTTTTACTTCCCTTATGTTCAGCAGTCACTGCGAACATAAGTCCAAATGGAATCAAGTATGATACTTGATTCCATTGGATTTGTTGGGATCCGCACACAGCCGATTTCTGACGGAGTTGATTGAAAAAGTGCAAAACAAGGCTGCAAGGTTCATGCTGAACAATTATAGTGATAAAGTAAGCTTGACAAAAAGTAAACATCAGATATAGTGGCAGGCACTAAATGACAGAAGAAAGAAACCTTAGCTTCAATTTTTTTCACGCTGTTTAACATTCCAAACCCGGCATTGATCGAGAAAGATATATTAAGTTATCTCCTTATACATCGACGAGACGTGACCATGCACTGAAAGACCGCGACTTTTCTTTCTGGGATGACGTCCTTGTGTATTCCATTCAATTATTCATTTGTAGACTTAGAACATACATAAATGCAAAATCTGTTGGGCTCATAGTCAGAGGCTAGTTGCGTGTCTAACGAAAAATAAAAAACAATTACAGGTACAAAAATAAGTCGGATACATTAAATTGCACGAGCATACAAAGGAAATTCGAAATAGTCTGAAACACCAGATAAAAGAGAGTGGCAGGAATGTTCCTGCACTATTATGAAGATTAATATATAGATTATTAATCTCGTCAATACCAAAACACCACTTTAGTATTGTTAGCGTGATTCAGAGAGTTACTAACGCAAGAAAGAACGTCACGACTGTTCGCATTGAAAACGTTATTCAGGCTAAGCAAGTATTTTTCAAGCACTATAGACGAAAAATTATTTGGTCGTTTAATTTGTGCTGACAGTTTATTCCAAATTTTAGAACCTGAGACCTTCAGCAAGCATTATCCCTAAATATCCTTGGTCGGAGTGGGATTAAAATTTCCATATATTTGATTTCTGGTAACACTCTAAGATGAGTAAAATACAGAAATATGAAAAGGCAGGTTGTTATTTTTTTTTTTTTTTTTTCAATATTGAAACACCGGTGGAAAGTTTTATTTCGTGTGTCATATCATACGGCAAGACATTCGTTCCATTGTACAAAGCCAGACTAGGCTTATGGTAACGTGAAAAGGTAATTATTCTCAGAGGTCGCTTCTGAAATTCGCGCATAGGTTCAAGATAAGCTTCGTATGTTGCACTCCACAATTCATTATAGTAAGTGATATGGCTGTGGGTGGGAAAAAGATATGCAGACGTAGAGTAATGACATGCTTGGTAATGACATGCTTGCGAGAGTGTGTAACATCCAAATGCAAGCTTTGTAAAAACTGAGCTTATCTGCCCTCGCCAGTGCAGATGCTCTCGAAAATCGCGACTGCGAAAATGAGCTGACTTCGTCTAGCGGAAAAATTATTTGTTTGCAAGTCTGATGCTTTGACAGGCAAGATATCCGAAAGCCGCGGAATCGCATCCAGGCCGCGGCGGCTGCATTTCGATGGAGGCAAAATGTCGAGGCCCGTGTGCTGTGCGATGTCAGCGCACGTTAAAGAACCCCAGGTGGTCGAAATTTCCGGAGCTCTCGACTACGGCGTCTCTCATAATTAGAGCTGGTTTTGGGACGCTAAACCCCACAAATTAATCAATCAGTGTTCCCAAAATAAAACAAACGTTATTTGGCATGATTATTTCATATACCGTTCTTTTCCGATGTAGTGACAACGAGTGACCAAGAGCGTGCCTTTGTGTGGTAGCTTAGAAACATTGGATTAAGGGGGCTCCTGTATCCTCTTCCGTGATACACATACATTAGGGTAACCGGCGCGCAAGAACGTATACAGAATGCACTGTTTTTCTCTCTCTCTCTCTTTTTCGGTGGACTATTTGCAGGAACGTCACGACTGTTCGCATTGAAAACGTTATTCAGGCTAAGCAAGTATTTTTCAAGCACTATAGACAAAAAATTATTTGGTCGTTTAATTTGTGCTGACAGTTTATTCCAAATTTTAGAACCTGAGACCTTCAGCAAGCATTATCCCTAAATATCCTTGGTCGGAGTGGGATTAAAATTTCCATATATTTGATTTCTGGTAATACTACTGACGCAGAATAATTTTAAAAATATCGTCGTTGGGTACAACGCGTTAGTTTTTAAGTTGTAGGCCTTCAAACTTGTAACATCTGTAACGTGCGAAAGTGCTGTTTTTCCACCAGTGGTGAAATACGAATTTTTCTTTTCGTGAAATCCGTGTCAAATTTCGCAAAACGAGGGTTGATTCCCTTCTGAGGAGACATTTGGCCAACTCATCTAAAAATTTCGTAGAGGACAATAGCACAGCCGGGACCCCTCTTGGTCTGTCCTTATCTCAACGCAGACACGCGTATCGGCATAAAAAAGTCAACAGCCACTAAATTCCACCCGAATGAAATAATTAACTAGACTACCGGCGTCTATTTTTGCGTTAGATTATAAATAGATGCAACGAATATCTCAGAAACAGTGATTTGGAGGTGTAAAACAAACTCGTGAGTTAACTAAGTGCACCACTCATCAATGCGGACGCGAAGACGACTATGCCCTTTTACATACTCATGTATTCGCACAGAAAGTGTTCCAACGTCCAGCAAGGTGTACTATTGATTGATTTCCGGGATTTTACAGCGACGCATACTGGTATACTATCTTGCCTGGCTTTCTGTGCTGTGTGGCGCGAGGAGGAGGCATACAGAGCTAACATCGTGCACTAGCCACATCAGTTTCGTCACTGCAGTGCCACTGAGCCAAGCACAATTTGACACATTGGAACAATGAACGTAGAGAAACATTTCGGAAAACCCATAACGCTTCAATAGTTTAGAGACGGTGCACTTTACTGAGACAAACTATAAGCTGCGCCTCTAGTACAAAGAGAATACAGACAAAGGCAAGGACGCGATGCGAGAAGTGCCCGAGTTTGAAAATACTGTGCAACATAGTGTCACGTAGCAATAGCAACGCCGTCTATAAGGCTATTCAGTTTTATGTACACAAATAAAAGGTTGAAACTCTTGTGACCTCACTCGCGCACTTGTTTTGTAGTCGTTATAGCACTCGCGCTGGGCAGATTATCTATGCGTTCGCATGGACGTCCAATGCGCCTATAGACATGTTAAACAGCACACGACGGAAAAGGAAACGACAGATATGTTGAAGGCAGCTCTTGCAACACTGAGGCTTCCAGGCCAGGTACTGCAGCTTCGCCTCAAAGCATTCGAAGTAAAGAAACGAATATTGGACGAGTTTCAATAACGCGCTCTAAGGATAAATTAGCATTCACAATTTCGAATACTTGGCAATACGGGGTGATGAAAAAAATAGCGGGTAATGCTGTTCGGCAAAAGTGCTGCGTAATATAAGCGATCTACAAGCAGAAAGTTGTTAGAAAAAAAGCTATCATTTTTATAAGCAGATAAACATTCCAGTGGGTCTCTTTAGAACAGTCGTCCAGGTGCAAGAATCATTCTTGTGACAATGCTACAAACTTGAAAGCAATCACACGTAAGTAACAATATCACAGTAATCAGATTAATTTCTTGCTTTAATTAGCAATGTAACGAATTACTTCAAGCAAGTAATGCTACGAAACTACCCATTGCATTCCTAACAATTTTTCGCTTATAGAACGCCCGTTTCCTCTATACATTTCACCAAAAAAAAAAGAAAATAAAAATAAAGAAAGGCAAGTTGAGCTGAGTGCCAAGCCCGAAGTGTGAGAACAAGGCACGGCCACAGAATTCCGCACATATTGCTGTAGATTGAAATTTACTAAATTATATCGTTGTTTTCGAAAAAGTAGTGGTAATATTTTTATACAGAAGGAGCATTAGGTCTGACAAGTAAAAAATACCGCTACTGGGTGGCAAGGTGACGTGCAGTTGAAAAACGCGTGGTACAGAGCGAAATCTCTAATGGTTAACCCTCTTACTCTACACGTATACCATACCTCACATGTAGCTAACAAAAATGCACTTTAAATCGCAATAAGATGTAGAAGAATCAGTGAATGTTCATTTTGTGGTCAGTCAGGGCTAAAATTCGGTATTGTGCAAATTTTGATGGCAGTTACAATGCAATACAAGTGTGCGACTGATAACGTTTTACGTACTTGTGTGAAGCGGATAACCCAAAACTGCTTCTATATAGACAAAAGTACTCCAGTAGTCAGGCTTCGGTTATCGTAGCAGCAAAAGAAAAAAAAAATTGAGAGCATTGAAGGCTGCTGTATGGGCGTCCTTGAAACCATTTGGCTCTGAGCCAAATGTCTGACACGCTGTCAGAGTGCGATGAGAGAAAAATTCATAAACTGGGCTACACCCACTCTGTGAATGTTTTTGACCAGCAAACCTGTATCGGGGTTTTTTCAGAACTTCTATGTTCCAGGGCGTGGAGGTGGGGGGGAGGGTTATAAATTTCCGACTGTACTATAACCAGTGAACAAGAAGAACCATTTATATGAAATCGTATCTCTACATGTTTGCCCTGTTTACTTTATTTATTGAATTATGGTGCAAGGTAGCTCTAGAAAGCACCTAATAAGTGATCAATAACAATTCATGGCCAATGCTTAAGAATAAGCACGAGCCATAAACGTATGGTACATCATTATCATCATCATAAGCGTGCTGCACAGGCGCTCGTGTGCCTGCTACCGCCCCAAATGTATGGACACGGATACAGAGCCGAATTTATAATCTAACGCAAAAAGCGGACGCCGTAAGTCTAGTTAATTAATTTATTCGGGTGGAATTTAGTGGCTGCTGACTTTCTTATGCCGGTACGCGTGTCTGCGTTGAGATAAGGACAGACCAAGAGGGGTCCCGGCTATGCTACTGCTACAGCTCTCAATTCGAAGTCGATTTCGTGGCTCAAAATTATACGAAAAGCACATCCTGAGTCACTCGTCGTTACTACATCAGAAGAATAGATTGTGAGAAGCAACCGTACTAAAGAATCTATCTTGTTATTTGAACTCAGCGCATCACTGGTATAAATATACGTAGGTCTTAAAATCGGCCTCATTCTCTAATTTACAATAATGTAATTCAACGTGGTCTTGCAACACTATATTTGAGAGGCCTAACTGCGCACTCATTCAATTTTAAATAAAAATCGGCGCTCTGTTTTTCTAGACGCCTCTGAAATGTTCCAATTTTCGCTATTTCTAAACTTTTGACGCTTTTGGGATTTGGTAACGAAATTATTGCTTCATGTAATCACACATTGTTTTCTTTATTTGACTTAGATAATACCTTCTGCAGACCCTAAAGAAATATTGTCAGCTTCATCTCTTCAAGTAAACTGGCGAAAAATGACGCCCGAAATGGGGGTCAGCGAAAGGCACTTGCTGAATAATCAAAGTATGGCAATTAAAAAAAAAAAAAAACGTGCCATGGGCGAAATAAATTCACCTTTCCGTGGGCCAATAGTACTACTGACGCACAATAATTTTAAAAATATCGTCGTTGGGTAGAACGCGTTAGTTTTTAAGTTGTAGGCCTTCAAACTTGTAACAGCTGTAACGTGCGAAAGTGCTGTTTTTCCACCAGTGGTGAAATACGAATTTTTCTTTTCGAGAAATCCGTGTCAAATTTCGCAAAACGAGGGTCCCTTCTGAGGAGACATTTGGCCAACTCATATAAAAATTTCGCAGAGAACAATAGCATAGCCGGGACCCCTCTTGGTCTGTCCCTATCTCAACGCAGACACGCGTATCGGCATAAAAAAGTCAACAGCCACTACATTCCACCCGAATGAATTAATTAACTAGACTTACGGCGTCCGCTTTTTGCGTAAGATTATAAATAGACGCAATGAATATCTCAGTGATTCGGGGGTGTAAAACAAACTCGTCAGTCAACCAAATGCACCACTCATCAATTATCCTGTGTAATATTTTTTGTTCGTATTAATATTTCAAATAAACCTCAAACTTCAAACTTAAAATGCGGACGCGAAGACGACTATGCCTTTTAGCATATTCATGTATTCGTACACAAAGGGTCGCAACGTCCAGCAAGGTATACTACTGATCGATTTCCGGGATTTTACAGCGACGTATACTGGTATACTATCTTGCCCGGCTTTCTGTGCTGTGTGGCGCGAGGAGGAGGCATACAGAGCTAACATCGTGCGCTAGCCACATAAGATCAGTTTCGTCACTGCAGTGCCAATGAGCCAAACACAATTTGACACATTGGAACAATGAACGCTGCAGAAACATTTCGGAAAACCTATAACGCTTCAACAGTTTAGTGACGGTGCACTTTACTGAGACAAACTATAAGCTGCGCCTCTGGTACAAAGAGAATACAGACAAAGGCAAGGACGCGATGCGAGAAGTGCCCGAGTTTGAAAATACTGTGCAACATAGTGTTACGTAGCAATAGCAACGCCGTCTATAAGGCTATTCAGTCTTACGTACACAAATAAAATGTTGAATCTCTTGTGACCTCACCCGCGCACTTGTTCTGTAGTCGATATAGCACTCGCGCTGGGCAGGTTATTTATGCGTTCGCATGGACGTCCAATGCGCCTACAGACATGTTATACAGTACACGACGGAAAAGGAAATGACAGATATGTTGAAGGCAGCTTTTGCAACACTGAGGCTTCCAGGCCAGGTACTGCAGCTTTGCCTCAAAGCATTCGAGATAAAGAAACGAATATTGGACGAGTTTCAATAACGCACTCTAAGGATAAATTAGCATTCACAATTTCGAATACTTGACAATACGGGGTGATGAAAAAAAATAGCGGGTAATACTGTTCGGTAAAAGTGCTGCGTAATATAAGTGATCTATAAGCAGAAAGTTGTTACAAAAAAGCTATCATTTTTATAAGCAGATAAACATTTCAGTGGGTCTCTTTAGAACAGTCGTCCAGGTGCTAGAATCATTCTTGTGACAATGCTACAAACTTGAAAGCAATCACACGTAAGTAACAATATCACAGTAATCAGATTAATTTCTTGCTTTAATTAGCAATGTAACGAATTACTTCACGCAAGTAATGTTACGAAAACTACCCATTGCGTTCCTAACAATTTTTCGCTTATAGAACGCCCGCTTCCTCTATAAATTTCACCAAAAAAAAGGAAATAAAAATAAAAGAAAGGCAAGTTGAGCTGAGTGCCAAGCCCGAAGTGTGAGAATAAGGCACGGCCACAGAATTCCGCACATATGTGCTGTAGATTGAAATTTACTAAATTATTTCGTTGTTTTCTAAAAAGTAGTGGTAACTATTACGATCACTTTCAGGCAGCCGTGATTCGTAATGTAATTCACTTACACGCAAGAAAATTCTAAAAAAGTAATTGGCATTTTAATTTACATTTTCTTGAAAGTTATTTTCACATATAAGCAATGTTGTTGTTCCTTCACAGCTCCGCACGATTACATATATGCAAGTATATTACAGACAAGACATCAACAACAGAACACCGCAAAGGCAGTGCGCCACGGAGGATGTCCGCTGACAGTGTGAAGCGCGTTTTCTTCAGAGATTTCACATCAACGCTAAGCACTCGTCTATTTCTTTCGAGATGTGATGCAGAACGCGTGCAACGTTCTTGCAAAATTTTAAGAGCGTTACACACTTATTAGGAACACCTTTTTCCTTTGTTTTTCCTTTTTTTTTTCTGATCTCCTGGGTCGCACTAGAGAGGTGTGAATTCCGTGTACATGTCGTGGTCTCAGCATTAAATTAATTAAAACATTTCAGAGCCATACGGTCACTGTACGCAACATTGTAGTTTTGTCTCTATACACATGCGAAACGAAAGGCACACCAAGCAAGAATTATTGATCTATTTATTACTCATTTCGACATACCGCAGTCCAACAGTGTTGACCCATGCAATAAATGCACAACGATTGATAATGAATCAAAAGTAAGAGCCCAAGATATTGTCATTAAAAAATTGGATAAGTGTATATAACAGCATTAATTAACCATACAAATGTTTTTCTCCCAAAAGTAGAGCAGATAACAATGGCCCCGGGAAGACAGCTTCTGTTGAAAACAGTCAGCGCGAAATATAATGCGCTTGATAGGTTTAGTTTTAGCAAAGATTGGTTCGGGTAAATGGCTTCGTTTTTGAGTGGTGCGTTCGTGTAGACGACAACTGTTTAAAGTGACACCAAAGTGAAACAGTAAATCAGTTTACAATGATAGATTGTTGTTTGGGAACTCTATCTGCGTTGATTTCGTCATCGTGGGTTCAATATTAAAGGAGAAAATGAAGGTCAAACCTTCATGTTTTTTTTAATTTCGCGTCGAAACCTCCGTATGTCAACGCAAGCATGACGCATTGGCTCAATGGAAATTCACGAAACTTGCTGCGTTAACTCCCCGGCCAGGTACGAACACAATGCCATTCAATTTTACAAACAAATAATTGTGTGTGCCCTAGTAGGCGCTTTCAAAATCTATAAAGCCACGGCATGTTGGTGCGGGAACCTCAAGGCGGCGTCGCTACCTGTACTATTCCTTTGCGCGTCTTCTCGCTTACGAAGTGCCTTCTCGCCCTGAGAGTGGTGCCCTTGGTATCGTGAAAGAACGAATTACTGATAGGAGAAAAATCGCTTTGCTCATCAGTGTCCATTTAAGTTCTGGGGTGCGATGCATTTATGTGTTAAACTATTATCCATGCGTACCAAACAGGACATTTTCCTAGCTGAGAACGGGCTTAGCTGTAAAGTTTCACAGTTTGTAAAGTCCGTGACTGAAGTATATGCACCGCAAAGAATCACTGACCAGTCGGCCTCTCCCCTCACCCTTTCTGTTCGTGCCAAATGGAAAGTTCACAGCAAATTTTCCCAGTCACTTTATACAAACTCTTCATGCTTGTTAAAAATAAACAGCTTAGAAGCGATGCTAAGCCGCTCCGTTAGAGTTAAAAACAGACGTTGTACCAAACTATACACTGTGACGCCAGTAACTAGCACAAAACTCCTAAGCCTTACAATGTGTCTTAGGAACCGTGCAGTATTTTTGGTTGTTCTCCTCGCATACTCCCTCCCCCTTTTTTTTTCCCCCGAAGTTAAATCTTGAAAAGATAGATGGTATACCGTATACGTTATTTATACGGATATCAGCTACAATATTCGTCGCAAACAACGTGTATATATCCGAGAGCTCTGAGGCGTTCCACAGCCGTTACCCCGCATTTTAACGCACCTTCGTAGAATTGTAGGTCACACGAAGCTCATATTTAGTGGATATACGTAAACGGGAGCAGTGAATGAGACACGAGTTTCGAATTTCGGTACCCCATGCACTGTCGATACTTTTGGAACTATGAACGAGGACGAGAGAGCACAATGCTTTTGACCGCGTTAGAGCGAGAAGCTGTGGGTAGACAAATGAAGTTTAAACCTGCTTGGGTTTGGCGACATAAGTACATTCGGTGCTAAAATGTTACTTTTCAAGTGGTATGTTTGCTCAGCAAAAAGAAAGAAAAAAGAAGAAAACGACGATTGAAATGTTGCCCTTTACTCCTATACTCGCTTTCGAGATAACATTCATCAGTTAAAGTTTAAATATACACTCGAAGAGGGAAGTTTCATTGTACACGTAACTTGTACGTAAACTTATGAACAACAACAACCGAACAAGAGTATGCTTTTCACAGATGAATAATGCGACACTGTCTAAAAATCTGTGTATAAACGCGCAGAACTTATTTTACAATTACACTTCATAACAGAAGAGATCCTTCACGTACTAAATATTGTTACAGAGAACATCTTCAAGGGCGGGAGGTAGCAGGTAACCACTGGAAGCTCTAGCTGTACCTTCCTTCGTTTGAAAAAATGTGTATGCCACCACCGAAGAAAAGCTTGCTTTCCATTATCGTGCAACTGTTCCCCCAGGTAATTCCACTTAATTAGACGAACATTCTGCAGCGCTGCAGCCACAAAACGTACACTGTGTCTGTTATATGACTAGCTGTGAAATAGTCCTCGCTCTTTCTGAACCGGCGAAGCAAGGATGCCAAACACCTTTAGCCCGCATGCGCTGATACGTAACATGTTAGGTCGTCTCTTCTATGGCGCATTCGGCGCAGCTGTTTCCCCAGAGCGCTAACCACTGACGGTAATGCACCCCGTCTTCTCACCTGATCAAACTCGCGCACTTCGTCCGGAATTCTGAAGCTGTGGTGTGTTTAGAACAAGCGTGAACGATTTCGGGCAATGATGCGCCCCACTATGGGAGACCTGTTGCAGGCGTCCCAGAAATAAGCTACCAGAGACCTTGCACCCTACTTGGGACTGTGCTGGTGTGTTTAGGATAAATGTAAACGATTTAGGGCAACAATGCACCCTACTATGGGAGACCTGCTCTCCCAGAAATCATAGCTTCTAAATGAGCTATTCATGAAGTACACGAAAACGTTAACTTTTAAACGCATACGGGACGGAACGAGTACACGAACGTGCTCTAAAGTAACCCCTTTCTGTACTCAGGTAGGCAGGCGAACTGCGGACTGGATATTTTCAACTATTTTCCGATTTTGAATATACCTCGAGAGATCCCAAATATATTGCTGCCGGCGTTCGATCTTTATTCTAATTGCAACGTCGCAAGGAAGTACACGTGGACATTTCTTCCATAGGCACGACCTCATTAGCTTCGACGTCAAGGAGTAATCCTTCTTTTTTTTTTTCTGAGCTAAACATAAGAAATTTCACTTCGCAGAACCACTTTCAGTTGAGGAACGTACAGCCAGCAGTGGAAACACGAAAGCGACAACTGGTAACGTTAATATCTTAGCTGAAATCAATGAGCGGAAATGTGCATGATGAGGACATTTAATGAGAAGGCAAGAAAAGCAAATGCTACACAGACTGTATTCCAAGAACACGAAATCGTAGCAGGGGGCGGCCGAAATTTAGGCTGCCATAAGAAGTTTGTGGGGTTAACGCGGCTGCAGCTATAGCACAGGACCAGGTTAACTGGAGAATTGTGGGAGTGGCATTTGCCCTGGGGTGCGTGCAGACGGGCTGATGATGATAATGAGTATTATCAATGTATGCACTGCAATAATCACCACATCACGCACACGCCATAATAGAGAAAAAAAAAAACAAAACATGGTAAGCGTGGTACTGAAATGCGCAATAGCAAAGTGCTTTTTATTTAGGATATCTTACACTATCCGTATAACTCTTTATGATCAGCATTTGATAGCATTAGGCTCGATGAATTAATTATTCTTTAGTCCAGGCTAGTTTTACTAAATCGCTCGCTGAAATTGACCGAATTCAATCGCTCTCTAAATATTAGAAGCGTCATCCTTTTAGATATTATTACAGCGGATATGGATCCCCTGCATAAATAACTTCCCTCCATCTTTTAGGGTATAGGGCACCCGGCTGTTGTGGTTTAAAAGTGAGTGTAATTTTGTTAATTACTGCGAAAATTCTCGCTCGTACCCGTTTCAAAGTGTTTGGCGCCGTGAACAAAGCAATGCCGCGAAAATTTCGAAGGTGTCTGGTTCCCTGTATTCATAAGAATTTTGGACGCATGTTTTGAAGCCACCTGTATCAGGTCAAGGGTGTCTGTCAAGGGTGAAGTCACCTGTATCAGGTGTCAGGTCAAGGGTATCTCAGTTATCCTTTCTCTGCGAAGTGTGCCCTCCCCCCCTCCAAAAAAAGCCATAAATAATGATTTTTCTTATAGAAATGCTGGCACCAGAGCACACCATCATGAATGTTGGCCACACACACGGAAAAAGAAAGGACAAGACGAAAGAAAGAAAGAAAACAGAATTACTCCATCTACCGCTAAAGGGGACCATGAGGCAATGCGAAGCAGCACGGAGGGTGCACACCGCGTTTGCATCGCGTTTACATCGGTTTGACGCTAGCAGACGCTGCCTGCGCCAGCGTTGTCTCTCGCTGGCGAGGGCGCGTTCTTCTTCCTTGCGAACTGGTAAAACGTTCATCGAAGAAAGAGCGTTTCCATAGTGAATGCGCGCCGTTCGGAGAGGAGAGAATGAATGCCGAGAGGAGAGGAGATGAGACAAGGAGAGGAGGGGGAGGAGGATGCGCATGCGCAGTGCGAGTATGGACACCACACGGCGGAGGGAAAGTCCAGGGAGGGACGGACGAAGCCCCCGCCATAAGATGCTTCGCATCTAAAAGGAAAAGTGTGCCATAGCACGCCTCACCCAGCATTGTGCTACTTTCAAGTTGTCGCGGCAGATGCCGAAGTGGTCGTCATTCAGGGCACACTACGGACATATGGGAAATCTCGGTCCGTTAGTATCGTCATAATCATCCAATGAAATACAGCGCACGACCAACAGCACTCACGGGGACAAGAAGACACAGGACAAGCACTTGTCCTGTGTCTTCTTGTCCCCGTGATTGTTGTTCGTGCGTTTTATTTCCTTGGATAACAGTTACGCACCATCTCGCCCAACACAAAGTTTTGTCAAACTATCATAATCGTCACCATCATCATCAGTGACGTTGCGATCGTCGCAAACTTTAGGTGCACTGCAAAGAAGGCATTATTGTCTTAAATATATCCAATAACCCGCGTCGTATATATAATAATTTCTCGGGTTTTACGTCCAAGAGCGTCCTATATATAACATTTACAAAACGCGATATCAAACATCCCGAAGAAACAATATAAAACGGCAGCATAATGGAGGAGACAAGACGGTTTAACGGTATTCCATCGCGACAGAATTGGAATGAATGAATGAATGAATGTGAGCTGAATAAATTTAGGGGGTGGGGGAAGAGCCAGGGTAGAGGGAATGTTCGATCATCATCGACCGGTCATCACGGTCGACCTCTCGCACACCACCCCCGAAACTACTACTACTACTACTACTACTACTACTACTACTACTACTACTACTACTACTAATAATAATAATAATAATAATAATAATAATAATTTTGGATTTAGCTCCCGAAACCACGATACGATTATGTTGGAACTTGGATGGCTCCGGTGTTGAATTTTCATTGCATTTTCATTTAATTATGTGTTGTTTTTTCATTGCCGAATTGCTGAGATCCAATTGACTCATTTCGTACACGATGGACCTCCAGCTTTCATCGAGCTTGTACAACTAGATGTTAATGAAATTTCCGTCCTTCTAAGTTCTTTAACTCTTTCACTGAAAGCATTCCTTAATTTTCTCAGAATGAATTCGTGGCCACGTGCTTCAATTCGGCAAAATATATTTCGAGCTGGTCGTACTACACACGTTCGAAAAATTCTAAGCAATCTTTAGCTACACCAGTTGATAGGTGTAGTGGCGAAGGCCACGACTACGGCAGTCAAACCCAAGACCTAATACAATAATAATCTCGGGGGTTTTACGTCCCAAAACCACGATATGATTATTAGAGACGCTGTAGCGGAGGGTTTCGGAAATTCCGATCACGTGGGGTTCTTTAACGTGCACTGACACCACCGAACAGTACACGGTATTCAACACATCGCCTCCATCGAAATGCAGCCGCCGCGGCAGGGATCCCCACCCGCCCAAAAGTGGTCACGTTGGCTACCGTATGTAGCGAGGGCTTTCCGTGGTCTGTTACACTAGACTGTATTAAGTTTCGTTGAGTTATCATGTTGTCGTGCAGCCGATGTTGAACATGTCGGATCCCTTAAAGCTGCAATTGAGGTGCTCCAAATATGCGCGACATAGAGCCCGACAGTGCATAAAAGAAATAGTAGAATTTTTATGGTTTCAGTTTATCGATTTGGAATAATTGTATGGAGTCACGGGAAATAATCGCAAGCTTTGCAAGCGTAAAGATTACGTGATTTTCTCTCATGCAAGGCTACTGCGGCGTCGTTTCTTCTTCGCACGCAGTATAGAATCATTTCGCTGAACGGAGCGATATTTCTGCGCGGTGCAACGGAATGAACTAAATGCGCTAACATTCGATGAAAATTGTAATATTGTCAGGATAAGTCTGGGAAATACATACGTGCTATGTCAAAGACGCGCTCGGCAATAGCGTTTCCTTTAAAACATTAATCTTGAGCTTAGTACACCTTAAGCTTTACTTTCTAAAACAAAAAAAAAAGAAAAAGTAAGAAGAACGCGCCTAACTAAACGTCCGTCTAATAATTAAAGAGGTTAAGTTATCGCGGGATTCGAGAGTAACAATTAAGACGATCTACCACAAGCCGGAAGCACCTAATTGTACTTAAAAGAGCAATTAATGCTAGATTGGTTCGAACACTTCCGGCACAGAAGCAGTCCTCATTCGGCTAAAACAAGGAAACAATGTATATAGACTGCCGTTTTCGCAATAAATTAATTAACGAATCATAAGAACGGAATCAAGCGGTCTCTCGTTTCCCCACACTATACTGCCAAAAAACTCACGCGTAGCGTGTCATATTCTTGGAAGTATCCCAGCGGCAATGTATATAAGAATCCGCGATAGCTTACCCCCTCTGCACGCAACGATTCCGGCGAACTATTCATTCTCTTAAGAGGCAGATCCAAGTACTCCAATGTACAGCCAGACCACTGTGTAACTGCCCACAACCCCTGAGCATCTAACATGCCTTCATTCGATGCGGTAACATCCACCACTGAAATAATGTGTGCCAAAAACAATTATAAGTGAAGCGGCGGACAAGAAGATAAAAGAGAGAGGGGGGGATGGGAAGATATGAACCAATCAAGAAAACAGACGCGGGGGGGGGGGGGGGGTCTGTAGCTTTGCCCCCGCGCGCTGTTTTCTCGGAAGCTCGCTGCCGGCATCATACCCGTCGCCGTTCGAGATCAACGCAGCAAGCAAGCAATCGGGCATCGGACGAGACTCGGAAGGGAAGCGAGCCGCTTTGAGGATGAGACGCTGCGGCTTGCGAGGAAGAAGAGACGACGCCGCCGCACCGCGCATCAAGGGACCGCGCGGCGTCGGCTGCCGCTACGCCGGGCGCTCGTAAATTTAATTCACCGCGGCTGCGCGCAATGCCAAGGAAACGCAGACACACAAAAAAAAAAGGATGAAATAAAAAAGATATCAGAAGAAGGACGGGTAGAACCCCGCCTCCACTTCTGCTTCTTCGTGGCCCGCTTTTTTCGCAAACGTGACACCAGCTGCTACAACGCAAACCGAGCGAAGCTGCTGCCGGGCGTCGTCGCGGTCAGAAGAAAGCGCGCGCACGCGAGAGAGGAGAAAGAAAGCAGCTTCCATCCACCAACTGCGGCCGCGGCTACCACGCGCGCAAGGCTAGGGGGCCCTCGCACCGCGCGCGAAGTGCAGCAAGCCGCGGCTTAAAGCCTGGCTTCCCCGCAACCTCTCCTCATCTCTTCCCTTTCTCTCCTTCTCCCTCCTCTCTTCGAAAGCGTGTGAGGGAGAGCAGCTCACGGTCCCCGAACGAAGCAACAGCAGCAGCGAAGTTCCTTCGTTTGTTTTTGCGCGCGCGAGCTAGGAGGGAGAAGAAGGTGGAGGGTTCGGATCCCGGGTTTCGAAGGGCTCCCCCGCCTGCCTGCCTGCCTGCTGCTGCTGTTGCTCCTACTGTTGTTGCTGCCGGGCTGCCGCTTGCGCGAGTCGTTCCGCCGTTCTGCTTGCTTCGAAGCTCGGCTCGCTTCGCTCGCTGCCTCGGCGACAGAGAGGCGCGAAAGGTGCGTGCGAGTGCGTGAGATGAGCGCGCGGCGCGGTGCCTTTCTTCTTCAAACGCCGAGACAGCTCGCCGCTGTTTCATATTTCTGCCCGAAATACGCAGCTTCGCCCCCCTTTTCCGCTTTGTTTTGATTTCTCCGGCAACCGGCTCGGGCGAAGGGGAGGGGGGGGGGGGTGCGACTTCAGAGATCTCCAGGAATGCGCTCGCGATCGCGGCTTTCGTTCTTGCTTCTTTGTTTCTTTCCCCTTTTCTTCTTCGTTCTCTCTCTAACGTCATCTGCGGCGCAGCGCGCACGGGAGTCTTGCATGCGCAGCAGCACACGCATGCGCGCGTGCAAGGCCTCGGCGTGCGCTCTTGGCGTATCCAAAGCGCAGCGTCTCGGCGGCAGAGCGGCAGCAAGTTTCCTCGAATCAGACCGCCGCGGTAGATTCTGCAGCGACGCGACTATATAGCACGCCGACGGCATTGGGAAAAGGAAATAAACGGAGCGTACGCGCCGCTCTTGTGCAGAAGCAATGACTCGCCGATTAAACAAGCACGCCGCGCAGCCCGCATGAGTGACAAGCGGCTGTGCCTCCGAAAATTTTGTACGCATTCAAGCAAGCACTCCCGAGAAACAAACGGGTTTTGTTCACGCCTGTGGTAGCGAAGTGTTCAGATATAGCATGGATCATCACGAAAGCACTGCGTCATACGACGTCTATCGTTATCGGAATTATTTCGATAATTAGTAATAATCACTGCGGTTTTATGCACCAGAACCACGACGTCATTATGAGGCACGCCGTAGTGCAAGGGCTCCGAAAATTTCAGCCACCCGTGGTTCCTTCAACGTGCCATGAGGGCGCACGTGGAAGGGCTCTAGCATTTCGATTTCATCGAAATGCTACCGCCGTGGACGGGATCGAACACGCGTCTCAGACGTCAGCAGCCAAGCACCGTAACAATGTTGTACCACCAGAAGGGCCGATTCTGTCAAGATGCCCGCACCAAAAATCCGGGCTTCGATTAAGCGTGACGCTAATGACATAAGGTACGACAGAAAATAAAGGGACATTTATTAAGATGAAATGAATGATCAACGAAACAGCATGAAGGCAGTTAACGAGTCAGACTAGGGTAAATTATAGGGTATCGGAATATTCGAAAATTTCGAATAACGAATAGAATAGCATTCTATTCGATTTGGTAGTCGAATCGAACACTGCGTATTGGAAATGCCGGATATCTGTAGAACAGCTGACGAATAGCCAGCACCGACGAGAAGACTTCACGGGAAGGATAGGTCGGAATTGCGAGAGGGCATTTTTTTAAGTCAGTGAGCCACCACGAAGCAAGTATAGCCCATCCCTTTACGGGACTACAAAGGCTATATTGATCCTCAGAACTAGACGTTCTTACCTAAAATTCCAGTGTCGCGGGGGCGAAAGAATCATCAATCTACTGCCATGACATTAGTAGTTTTATTGGCTGAGCTCTTCGCGACATGTCGGAGACCTTGCCAGCATGCACACGGAGGCAACAGAGAAGCTAGAAGAGCGCGTCACGTGAAAATCTTGAAGCCTTGTCATAAGAAAAAAACATTATGGGAGAGGATAATGAGAAATATACCTCCGTCAAGTAATAGGCAAGCGGTAGATTAATGTACGGTCAAGAGCCACCTACGGTTACTTAATTGTCAAAGGATCAAGTCACCGTTGTACGCATGCCTACCTCAGTTGACATAACTGTATTTTCTGTCGGTTAAATCTAATATTAATGTGCTTTAGTGAATGTTAATTAACATTTCTTTCGAAAGAAATGTCGTGGATTTTTGGGCTGTTTTGAAAAGTTCTGCCTTACCATCCGAAAACTATTCGAATAGCAGGCGATTCGTACTCGTATTCGATTCAGTTCTAAGATTCACCTTTACCCTTAATAAATTTCGACACGGACGAGAGGCCTCGGAACCATAAAGACATCACAAAATCGCGATACGTGTCGTTAATAATGACGAATATAAAACGGTTGATACTTAGAAATGATAGACGTGCAGGCAAAATACGCGCTACTCTTCCCTCATTGCTTCTTTCGTGGCGCATTTAAAAAAAAAAAAGGAAAGTTAGACAAGCACAAACAGCAACGAATTGCCAAGATAATAAAACTCAAGCTAATCCAAACAGTGAACATAATTATTTGCAACTCGCCTGTGTACATTACACGCCTATTTTTTCTTTCCCAGCCAGTTCATGTCCTTCTGACAGCGAAAAACATTAATAAAAAACTGACAAGTAGGGAGCAGAACAACTTGAGTGATATTCATGCGACAAAACACGATAGACACGCATTCTGCAGCACCGTGCGAAGAAAACGGAAGGGGTTGCACAAGCCGAGAGGCACCCGACCACGCCGTTGTACATACGACGGCGATGATTTACAACCCGCGCAGGGCGAAGCATGCAAACACGTAAGCAAAAAGAGCGGCGCTCCAGATTGCCGCCGCCTGTCGTCTCACGCATCAACGGCCGCGTCGCGAACACAACACGCATCACCGCGCACGCATGCCAGTCTATGTGGTAGTCATTTTGCTAATTGCAATGCGACGGCATGTAATGTGGAGGGCTGCGGCGATGGCGAACACCCTCGGGATTATATGTGAAGAAATACCCGACAAAGTGGACCAACGTCGTCGTAGCTCACTCGGTTCAAAGCATCGGACGCGTTATGCGAATGTAATACGTACGTACTGTCCCTATACCAGCATCGGGTGTTTTCTCGTTCACTTTAATTCGTTACAATCAATTACTACTTTACAGCTAAAAATTACAAATAATGTCCCCTTCCTCGGTCTCACTGCCTGTAGGATTCACTGGGTTAAGTCAAACAAAAAAACAAGTCCTTGACCCATTCCCCTTCTTTCAGGTGGCTACCCTAAAGTGGGAGAAGGGATAAGGGAAAGAAAAAGCAGGGAGCTTGAGAAGGCGATATACAGAATGTGCGCATAACATTGAACGTGACAGTTCTAGACGGTCAAAGGCGTTCGTTTAAACCAACATGTTCTCAGAAAGCACTAAAGTGCCTTCACTGCCTGCTGAGCCATTGATAGGTGCCGACGGCGTTCTGAGATTGCCTGTCGATCATCTAGAACGATCATCTATAGTTTCGAGGCTGAGTTGGTCATAGACTGTCCTTGTGCTTCCATTTGAGAACCACGAAACAAGAAGTGTTCAGCGGGTCCCCTCGTATTCGCAAGTACCACCTGCAAGACCATCAGCCGTCCATTCCAAAGAGAAAGGAATCATCCAGGGAAGAAGCAGTTAGAGATCAGTGCGGCTTTGTTCATGGTCAATCCAGCATCGAGGCGTACATGTCGCTTGTGCATTGCACCATAAAATACAGGCAAAAGAACGGCCCGCCGAGGTCTCCGGTTCCAAAGAACAATTCCGCGAAAGCTTTCTTGCCGACAATGCGTGCGCGCTCACGCTTCTGTCCGCGAGAGTCGCCTATATAGCCTCATCGACGTGCTCCGAGAGCATGTGTCGAGGAAGTTACGGCGCCGATAAATCTGCGGACGTGGAGAAGGCTCGGAGATCAGAGGCATCCGCGAGGGCGGCTTTCTTTCCTAATACTGGGGGCATATCGCACATATATACATATATATTCACACAAACACGCAACTCCTGTATATATAAGCGCGGGAGGGATTTCAGCGTATATTATACGCGAAAATTCGCGTACTGTGCACATGCACACGTATTCACTCACGCACTCAAGCGAGCAAGCTCGAAAAAGAACGCGAAAAAAAAAAAAAGAAAGCGAAGCGATGTCTTTGACAAAAGGTCTCCCTGTTGCGGTGTGTATGGAGTAATATGGTATATATATAAGTGAATGACGTCGTCCCCTCCCCTTAGTACATACATACGTGAATAGATAGATATATACGCTCGCACACCGGACGCGGCTCATGATACGCGACGAGGTGACGTAACGGGCGCCATTTCCATAAACATCGATATAACCGTATACGGATCGCCGCAATTTCCAGCCGCCGAGTTGATATCGCGCGGGTGGCATGCGTATTATACGACGGCGCTGAGTGGCAGTTTTATAGAGGCGGCGTTGCCTAACGTATGTGCGCGTTGCTCGTGCATGTTATAGAGGCGCATGTTTTGCCCATTTCCAGATTCGCGCTCTCCTCTCTCTCTCTCTCTCTCTCAATAAAGTAACGCCTGATGTGCAAGTAGTCGCGTGCGGGATTGTGGGATGCGTTCCTTTGACATTGTACTTAACTTTGTCCTGTACTTTTGCATAACTTTATTCATTTGACGCTCCCAAAATGAGCCGCCATTAGGATGAGCACCAGTAGAATGAGCACACTTATTGTAGAATACCTTCGAAAGAGGTCCCTATAGAGGTAATTCAGCGTATATCTACCACGGGAGTTCTTAAGTAGTTACACCAGTGCGATAGCGTGTAGAAATCCTGAATGCGTATAAGTGGAGTTGAACGCTAAAGAAATCGTAGACTCCGAGTCAGAAGCACATTGAAGAAGCCTGCAATCAGGTTGACGCTCTCGCCCCCCGGCCATGTACTCAATTTTAGGTAATCGTGGAAAAAGGAAGATTAAGCTGTTGAGCACTGATGGCATCTTTTCAGCATCTCTGGCTGGAATACATCTAAGAATCTAGTGTCTAAGTCATTATGCCTGAAGTGTACATTAAGTCGTATGTAGCTTGTTATCTTTCCCATTTCATTTTAGTCCGGCCGGCAAAAGTCGTTCAGTAATCTGATATGGTTCCGGAAAATGAACACATATACCATGAGAAGGAAATAACGAATTCGCCCATATATGCTTTACAAGCGACAAACTGAGCGGTAGATCGAATAAATTCAGGTTGTCATTTCGGGATTATAGTCACTATATACCGAAAGCACGTACCATCAAGCGTGCAACCGCATTCATGTACAGTTACACAATTTCATCGAAATTTACCGATATTGTAAAAAAAGGAAATAATGTTCAAGACAGGGTATCGAACCGAATCCGAAAATAAGATTCACACTAGAAACTTAAATGTTAGCCGGAACTTAACACGAACCCGCACCGATATTTTCCCAATATATGTCTGAAACCAAACACAATCTGAACCGAAAAAGAAAATAGAGAGAATAATACATATCAGTTATCAGTTCCGAACAAACCATTCGAAAAAGAGCGAGGACAGTAGTGTTATAGACTACACGGACACATTTATTCTAATGTACATAGATTGATAAAAGTGATTCTGATGTCATTGTTGCTGCCGTTCCACAGATGCTTACTTCACGAACATATCAAGGGGGTCATTTACACAAGAAAGGTTACCCGTGGTGGAATGAACATATGTTTCGCCTCCATGAAGCCAGTTAATTCGTTCTTTTGATTCCATCGAAACAGTTCATTATTTCACTCATCTAAACGTGTTTGCACACCCTTTAAATAATGAAAGATATCATAACCTGCAATTTAACACGCACTGTGATCCACGCTATAGGTACACCTATGTCGCGCTGCTCTTTTTCATCAATAATTTCAATGCGATCTCGTAACACGTGTAAGGTATTCCAGCCGCGTCGCATGTTCGGTAGGTCTATCAATTTATGTAAACTGTTTTGTTGCTGAACAGACTGCCCTTCAATCCATACAGTCCTTTTTTTTTTCTCTCTCTCTCTCTCTTACGTTCCCGTATTCGATCGAACTGAAATGACTTGCCCTTCGATCTCCAGTGTAAGAATACGCGTTCTCACCACGATTAGCAACAGGGATCGACGCGTCGAAATGCTGCACGCGCCCTCCTAGTCACGGAGCGCTCGCCAGATGGCCGCGACACCACAGTATGCAGCTTGCGTGATGTTCATTTTAAAGGCAACGATAACTGTCTCGGACAAAGACGTTTCGGATCTGTTAGAATGTTAGGCTTACGCTTGGAGAGCTAAATCGTTCACACTTGTAAACACGCGCACAGGCCGAGTTCTTCGATCTGACAAAGCTTGCGGATGTTCCTTACATTCGGCGCAACACATCATCAGAAACAAAGAAGAAATTAAACTGAGTTATGCAAAAATGTTGGTCGTTTTGAACATACGAGCACAGTGCGCTTTCGGGACTGTTGCAGTTACGCACGTTTAGGTGTATATGCAGAACATGCACTTAAACACTGCATCCAAATGTGTCGAAGAGTTTAACCGTGCCGAACTTTATTGTTACCGTGTTAATTACTGCCAACCACTTCGAAAAGCCGTTACAGTTTTTATAACGGGACTGAAATGTATCTAAGCCCGAACCTCAACTAAATCGGGGTCCCTTTTTTCAATTTCTTTTTTCAGCTCGACACCCTATCTATACATGCACGATTCGTATTCAAGTGGAGATCGAGCTCCGCATACACATACGTGGCCCAGATACTGTGCTCATTGGTCCTGTTTAGCCCATGCGACAATAAATGTTTACACATCATTCATGAACAGTCTTCACCTTCATTTGCTCGCCACGGCGACTCGACTGACATGAAAGGAATGCCGTAAGGGAGGCTATTTGTTGCACGTGCTTCACTCTTTTCTGCGTGTACTGCACGTCTCCCTATGCGCGATGCTACCAACTCGCAAAGCCACATGACAGGCTACCATGCAAATCGGTAATTAGTAAATTCAGGTTCATAAAAGCGACTAATCTCGCGCCTTTTTACTGCTTCGTAGACGTTCTTTTCTTTCCTCTTAGCCTGCATATCAGGTCAAAAGATGGACGTATACAACGAGTAACCTGAACCAACGAGTGCCGTTCTTTTCTTGTTTCTTTGCAGCTTCTGATCTCTTTTAGATGACTGGACAACCCCCGGGACCTGGCTGCCATTAGAAAGGAATACCCAGCAAGATTTCATTTACGGACGTGATTATTCAGGTAAGTGATAAAGTCATCAAAAAAAAAAAAAAAAAAAACTCCTCTATTCGCCAAGGCAACACGTCACACCGGTGAGGCGACAATGATACGCTGGTACTGCTATCGGAGCATACGTTCTCACAAAACATGGTACCGTGTACACTGTACAGACCGTAAACAGCTCGAATTAGCATAAAAGAAAAATGCAAGGGTGTGGGGGAGGGCGTCTGTTGGGTCGCATGATCTGATCTGTTACGATCTCTTGATATTGCCAGCATATGAGAAAAGCGCGCGACCACCAAGCATATATGATAAAACGGCAGAGCATTCGAATAAGCGACGAGCAACGAGTTACATTGGGAGCACGCTTCAGCCATCTTAACGTGGTCACGTTCTGGACATTGCTTCGAGTAGAACATGTCTTACGGCAAGTTGGTTCACGCTTCAAACCTGCAAAACCGAGCGCTAAAAAACGACAGACGAAGGAGCAGGAGGGAGGGACACAGGACTGGCGCTAATATCACACAAAACAGGAGCTACAGAAAAACCAAAAGAAATTTCCGATTTCTTGCAAATAGTGCTGTCCGTTAAATCAAATCACAGTGGACTGAAGGTAGAATTCTAGAATTGCTAGGATATTGTCACTGCTTACCCCTGTGGCATTCTGTAAATTGATTTCATCGTTCTAAGCAATCACGTCACGTTAACGGACAGGATATAGTTCACCCTGATGGACGGAATAAAAGTCCTCCACCTCAATTTACAACGCAATGGCTGCAGACACAACGCCAAGTTCTTTGATGATGTCAAGCAAACTTCCTAGAAACGGGCCTTCAACCACTAGGGAGCTTAAATGTTGCTGTAAGTACCTGCGTGGCGAACTTGCTATACTCCCTGTCCTCTGTGTCCAATTCCTGTGTCCAATCAACTGGGCCCAATTTATCCCCGCAAACTTCCTGATCTCACCTGCCCACCTAACTTTCTGCCGCCCCCCGCCACGTTTGCCTTCTTTATAGGAATCCACTCTGTTACCCTTAATGACAAACGGTTGTCTTGTCTTCGCATTACATGGCACGCCCACGCCCATTTCTTCTTCTTAATTGCTACTATGTAGGCCAATGCAAATAACACGTGCTTCTCTCGCGAAATATTTTAAGTAAAACTCGCTTCATTTCCTCCGGTCTCAGCGCAACACAAAAGCTTCCGCTTTGCTCCATTTCATAAATTGCATTGCTCATCTTCATATCAGCGCGAAAGGCTTATATCGCAGTTAACATTAAGTAGCGCAAAGTACGGAGACGAATAAGTGCAAGATGACGAACGAACAATTACAGCCAAAAGGGTGAAATCATTCACTGCAGCCACCGCGGGACCTGATACAAGCCATTATTTCCACTGCTTCTCATAATTGAACCACGTTCCCACCTCGATTGTTGCAGTCAGAGAAAATGCAAAGTGTCGTTCAGCCATTGCAGACTGTCATCGCATCGGGCTTCAAACTAAGCATTAATCTCGCACTGCATTGCTATTTATGTACGCACGTTTGTTTGTTCGTTTGCGTTTTTTTGCCGACTCCTCGCTGTGCCATCCTGGTCGCGAGGGCTCAAACAATATATATATATATATATATATATATATATATATATATATATATATATATATATAATATATATATATATATATATATATATATATATATTGTAAAGAAGAGAGACGTAGACACAGCGCCTTAGCTGCAGGCCGGCTGTTCTATTCTCTACTTTGTCTTCCTCTGCTTCCCTGTGCATGTAGCGCGAGCGCTACGGCAGAGTTCATTATCATTACACTCGGCCACGCTGCGAGCTTAGGCAGATATGAGGTGTTTTCCGGCAGGCGGCACTGCCTGTGCCGCTGTGGACGGTCACGGCCTCGCCGTGGTCTGCCCCGGAGAACATTGAAGAAGTCCTCTGGGGGCCGGCACTGGCTGTGCCGCGTAGGTCGCTGCTGGTGTTGGTAATGCTGCAACTTCCCTTGCAGGACCACCAAGGACACATTCAATGAGCGGTACTTGCTTTGCCATGGCTGTCGATGGTCTCGGCCACGCTGTGGCTTCACAGGGCAGGCTGCCAGGCATGTCTCTGGCAGGCGGTATCGCATGCGATGTAGGGGGAGCTTTTTTCGCCTTTTGCTCCTCCGCCGCAGATCTGACATGGACAAAGGAGCGTGCTTTCGACCGTTGACCTTCAGATGTCGCATACTCTCTGTGACGTGTGGTCTTCTCGTAAGTGTCCGCGACAAATGGACGAGCTCCCCTGTTGCAGGGCGAGGTAACTTCCATTTCGACAGCGTTGTCGCTGCCAGGGTCAACTGAAAGCTGCGCTCTATAGGTCTTGACAAGGAGCTGTCTGAAGCAGCGGCGTCAAAATTGTGAGGTTTGAGTTCCGCCTTCCAGCCATCGATCGACTGCAGCTGTAGCGGCAGGTCCTTAGAGGTGCCCTCATCCTGAGTCGAGACCTTGTCATCTTGTGGAAGGACTTCGCAGGGCAAATGGGGAACACGAGCACACTCGGCCAATGACTGCCTCGACGGCCTTAGACGCGGCTCCGCGTTCTCTTGGCACGCCTGTTTGGTGGCATCAAGTGACAGCGATCAGTGGCACATCCCCTGCCAAGTAACAAAGCTTGGTTGCGGTCTGGACATCGCTCAGGGGGCGCAATGGGAGTCATGACAGATGGCTTGTCGTCGTCAGGTGGCTTGCACGCAAGCTGGCCAGGATGGCCGGTGTAATCATAGTTAGCGGGACGTGGATGGAATGCGGCCTCTTGTGTTGAAATCTGTGTAGACAAACAAATCTTGGGACCGATCAGCACGTCAGGGCAGGCCGTGATGCTATCTGCCGATGAGCTGCAGTTCGAAGCTACAGCCTCGAGGTGGCGCTCCTCCTGAGCTGCTTCCTCGGTAGTGCACCGGTCAGATCCGCTGGTGACAGGACTGTGAGGCGAATCCGTCCAAAAATGGCGATAAGTCTGGCGCTCCATTCCTGCCAGGAGTGTTGCCTGACTCCCTCGTACCGGTGCCATGCTGCGGGCCGCACCATCGATGTTGCTTATGGCCACCAGCAGCTTGTAGTGGTCCGGCCAGGCATACCGGGCACCGAGAACGTTCACAGCTTCGATCCACTGATCGGCGTCGTCTTCGAAGCCTCGGAACACCGGTAACGTCCAAGCGGCCGGTGGTGGCAACGCAGCACGAGAGGACCCGGAGCTCCCCGACGGCATGAAGTAGGACGTTCAGAGAGGATGTTGATGACACGTAAGAACTCCGCAGCATTGTCGGGGGAGCCGCTAAGTGTTCCGGCGGAGAGCGCGGGGTACGCGTCAAGGAACGTGGTGAGCGTGTCGCGCAGTTGCGCGATGGCACTCACGTGCTCCGCTGCGTTTTCCGGGGAGCCGCTTAGAGCACCAGGCGTGGTGTCTGCAGATAAGACGGTGCCCCCGGTGCTCCCGATGCAGGCATCCGCGGAAAATACGGCGGGCTCCCGACGGCGGTCCATGTCCGAGGACGCTTGGACAGCGTCCCTGTGCGGCTCATGTTCCGACGTAGGTCTAGGCGAGGGGGTGTTACCACAGGAAGCGTGAGCGCCATTCCGTGGTAACAGGAGGCCCTGCGTGGGCGTGGGTCCCATAGGTGCTTCCGGCGGCAGAAGGGTTGCGGGGTCCATGGTCGCGAAATCCTGGACGGCGTCCCTGGACTGGAGCACCTGCTGCGCCGATGACCCGCGAGGACGACCTCAGCGTCTGTCTTTCGTCGACTGCGCCATTGTAAAGAAGAGAGACGTAGACACAGCGCCTTAGCTGCAGGCCGGCTGTTCTATTCTCTACTTTGTCTTCCTCTGCTTCCCTGTGCATGTAGCGCGAGCGCTACGGCAGAGTTCATTATCATTACAATATATATATCCAAGTACCTACATTCGATCTGGAACCATGATTAGCGTATACACGTACATCCTTGGCACTATATACTAAAACAATCTCCAAGCGTACGTGACTGCGATCATTCTGGGTCATTCCACGCCAAACGTCCCAGACATTGCGCTCGACCCTCTCCATTCTATTGCAAAAAATTGTGGACGTTCATATCAGTGCACTATTTGTCCTCGGAGAGTATTTTTTGCGAAAAAAATTCTTTTTGTCTTTTACAGTGATTTGAATTTTGCCGTTGTGGGTGAAACCTAGGTTGCGAAAAAATACTCTAAAAAATACAATACTTCCCGGAACACCTTAAATACCTGCTGTTTGCTTGAAAAGGAATGGCACTATCCTATTATCACCCATTGACGACCACTACTATATTTCACGATGTGCTTTGTGGTGAAGCAATGCTGCAATTGTGCGCCCATTTTGATTATTTTTTACAAATTCTACAAATATTACAAACACAATTGTACTATATCGCATGGGTGGATAGTTTGCAGTGAGCGTGTCATAAAAGTATTGAAGTCGACGACCGAGTAGTTTCGAAGTGGAAGGGGCGCAAACATTGCAAAATGCGTGAAATGCCCCATGTTCAGGCACAAGTAGAGTGGTGATGCGGTCCAAGTAGAAATTCACGCTTGATGTCATTTGGAAGAGTAAACAAAGGAGACTTAGTTCTGAAAGTTTAATCGGAGTGATATTTGTTTTAGGCGAGAAACCAAATTTTACGTTAAGCGTTCGCGGCGTGCCTGGGCGCGGGCCCGTAAGTCCGCTTCACTGCGTCGCCACACTTCAGTGGGGCAACGGAAATATGTGGCGCCCACGCGGGTGCCAAGATCGTGTGCTGCTGTGAGTTTTCTTGTTTCGACACGCATTCTTCGGCTTTCCGCAGTGGCGCCGACGAAGTGTCAGGGAAAACGAGAGCTGGTTCGTTTAAAATAAGTTATAAAATAAAAGTGCCTACAACAGTAGAATTGTTATCCACAATTGTATGCGAAACAGAAAATGAAGACTGCATGCGCGGCTGCTGTCTTGTGTGCCCAAGCAGCGACGCCCTCAGAAGCATGCTGGGCAACGCATCATCTCTCGATACCGATAAGATTGACTACCTTCATATTCAGCAATTTAACAGTGGTGTCCGCTCCAGGCTCGAAAAAATTGTCTTAACTCCAGCCTAATTTCCTGAAAAGTTTGCAGACATGCTACAAGAGCTAAAGTTGCACCTTTAAGAGAGCTGAAAACGAACCTCAAGGGCGACGAGTTGGTTCATATTTTGCACTTCGCATATAATTAAGGTTTCCTTGTGCAAGATGCTCCCCAATCATACCACTGGGTAAACACGCAAGCCACATTACAACTGGCTCCCTTCGGGCAAAATCATTTGTTGTGATTTCGGACTGTCTCGGAACACACTACAGCTGCAGTGGCTATATTTTAAGATGAGGTACTCAAATTCCTAAAACATGAACTTCCTGATGTCAAAAAAGTTCACTACTTTTCCGACAGTGCATCGTCGCAGTGCGAAAACAAGAAAAATTTTGTAAACTTGTGCTACCATGAAAAGTAGTTTAGTTTAGCTGCGGAGTGGAACTTTTTCGCAACCTCCCATGGTAAGAGCGCTTGCAATGGGGTTGGCAGCACCGTGAAGAGGCTGGCAGCCAGGGCAAGTCTTCAGAGACCCTACAAGGGATATATCCTTACACGCCATGAGCTTTTTACCTGGTGAGAAGGAAATATCAAAGGTATATTTGTGCTCCGATTGCCAGAGATTAGGGTTGAAAAAAAGAAAGTTGAGCTCTCAGCAAGGTTTGAATCTACAATCTCCCTCAAAGGTACGCGCACGTTTCACCATTTCGTGCCATCATCACTGACCACTCTTAATGCCGGGCTCACCTCCTACTCAGCAACACAGGCACTTCAAGTGGCGAAGACCACAAGTCGACAACGGAAGTAAGAACTACAACCTCCACAGAGATCGAAAAGCGGGCACACAACCCAAGTGCTGCGTCTGTCGTATGTGCGCATGTAGTTCCGTGGCAAATAGTGCTCAGCTCCGACTACTAACCGGCAGCCTTTAGTGCCCTTCCGAAACGTTCTGCCAGCCATGTACACTGTTTGCAAGTTTTCAGCAACGTGAAAACTCACAGCAGCACACGATCTTGCCACCCGCGTGGTCGCCGCATATTTCCGTTGCCCCATTAAGTGTGGCGACGCAGTGAAGCGGACTTACGGGCCCGCGCCCAGGCACGCCGCGAACGCTCAACGTAAAATTTGGTTTCTCGCCTAAAACAAACATCACTCCGATTAAACTTTCAGAACTAAGTCTCCTTTGTTTACTCTTCCAAACGACATCAAGCGTGCATTTTTACTTGGACCGCATCACCACTCTACATGTGCCTGAACATAGGGCATTTCACACATTTTGCAATGTTTGCGCCCCTTCCACTTCGAAACTACTCGGTCGTCGACTTCAATACTTTTTTTCACACGCTTACTGCCAACTATCCAGCCATGCGATATAGTCCAATTGTGTTTGTAATATTTGTAGAATTTGTAAAAAATAATCAAGATGGGCGCGGAATTGCAGCCTTGCTTCACCACAAAGCACATCGTGAGATATAGTAGTGGTCGTTAATGGGTGATAATAAGATAGTGCCATTCCTTTTCAAGCAAACAGCAGATATTTAAGGTGTTCCGTGAAGTATTGTATTTTTTAGAGTATTTTTTCGCAACCTAGGTTTCACCCACAACGACAAAGTTCAAATCACTGTAAAAGACAAACAAATTTTTTTTCGCAGAAAATACTCTCCGAGGACAAATAGTGCACTTATATGAACGTCCACAATTTTTTACAATAGAATTGGAGAGGGTCGAGCGCAATGTCTGGGACGTTTGGCGTGGAATGACCCTTCTATATATACTCCGTTTCATACATCAGATGTAACGCTGCGGAGGCTTGCGAAGGCTTGCGAAGGCTAGCAGTAGATGTGTTCGCACCAGGAAACAGTTCACTTCTTTTTCGCATGCAGAATATTATTTTTTTCCTCTGCATTATGCTAGGAAATAAAAGAAAATGTTTTGTGCTTCACAAATGCACAACTCAGTTGTACGGCTGCGAATATGTTGTACAACTCATCGATGATCATGATGATTGTGGTTCGATTAAGGAAAGGACGCTAATTTCTGCAGCCAATTTTGGGAGAACGGCTAAGCGTCCGTGGGGTTAGGGTAAAGGAAGTGAAACAGATAGGAAGGAGAGAAAACCTTGGCCACCTGGGGTTCTTTACATGCACTGACAACGCACAGTGCATCGAGCAGCCGTGGTTGTTCTATATCTCTTGGCGTTATGTTCAATGCTAGTCTCATCGTCTTGCATGTTGAGCCAATCGCGACGCTTCACGAGCGCGTGTGCTTGCCCTGCTTAAAACGAGCACGTACAACGACAAAGGACGGATACGATACACGCGGTGTCATGCATTTCGTTGACCACTTCTTGCGTAGCCTCAACAACGTTACACCGCTAAAGGTGAAGCCGGCGGCCCCCATCTTGCTCAGGGCATCGATTAACAGTATCCAAACAGCACAAATAAAAAGCGTTTTCCTCGCGCTTCATAACCCCTTTAATGCGGTCAGCTTTGCTAGACAGCGGCACTGCTTGATGTGCCTCTTTGTGCACGGGTGCTGGGGTGAAACTTGACCATCGCGAAAATTTGTGTGCAATATCGTGGCTTTGATACTCGGTCAATGGTGCTTTATTGATCCAAAACTACGCGTTTTTACATTACAATTAGTCTAGAGTTTACTTTAGCAGATCAAGAACGTTTCAAATGATACTGGTTTGTGGACACTCTGGCAATCTTTTAGGGCTGAACTATAGGCAAACGCCGGCTTCACCCGTCGCGGTAAGGTTCAGCGGGCGTTGCCACTCCTAATTTTTTTTTTTAAACCACCTTAGTGCTCCCTGGTTCTCACTGAAGCAGGCAGCTAAATTTGGTAACCACAACACGACAAGGGAAGTATCAGGGGTGCAGTTAACAGAAGCCCTCAGATTTTCAGTACTTTTTCACGCGCGTTACCGTAATCCCCGCAAGCAAGCGATGAAGTATCAACTAATCAAAAGTACGATTGTGCGTTGCAGTACACCTTTCTTTCACCTAAAAATGTCAAAACAAGACTTTCCTTGCATTTTAATAACTAAATTAGAAGCCCGCCTTTATTTCTGGTGTACTAATCTAAAAGCTCACGCAACGGGAAGGGTCGTACCTTTGCTACCGTTATGGCGACCTCGAAATTATATCGCACCTCATACCGATGTTACAAGCGGCACGCCGGCAGTATAGATCCAGGCTAGATTAAAGCCAGCCGTCCTGTTACGTAATTTAGAAGTTTCCACCGAAAAAAATGCTCATAGGTTCTCATGACGATTACACGAAAGACTTCTTTATCATGCTGTGAACCTGAGTCACGTCGGTCTTCGATATGAGAACAGATGGAGAACGACTTCCCAGGCGTTCCGTATGTAACCTTGCAACTGTCATGGGTGTACATTCCTTTGGGCCAGCTGTACCAAGCACTCGCATGATAGAGTAAGGTGTACTCTGAATCGTTTTACATTTGTTCTAGACCCTTTATACCTAACGCATCGGCCATGCCCAGACTGCACCATTTGTCTTTACCGCGGGTCGGTCCCTGACCCTCGTACTGAGACATCTGTCATTGCTCTCCCGTATAAGGCTACATTATTGCCCTAAATAGTTCAAATTTGTTTAACCTGAACACAGATTAATTAAATTGTATTAATTGGTCATTTTTTAAGCGCACACATCCGAAGTTGCCTTTCTGTTCTCCGTGAGGGTTCTTTCGCTAATGGCCTATACAGTCCCGTCTAATGCGTCCAGTTAACACGATTGCTGAAACTATACTCTCACACGATCGAATCTCTCTCGAGTAAGAACATTTAAGTGGAGTACGTGGTCAGTACTCCAGTACTTCAGAGAGGGCAGGTTGACGCCATATACTGTGACCTCAGTAAGGCTTTCGACGCAGTCCGCCACTCACTGCTTTTTGACAAACTTGGTCACTTTGACGTGGACTCCTCAGTTGTCGACCTGCTCCACGGCTACCTTTTTGATAGGTGGTGCTATGTTGCCATAAATGCACAAACGTCTTTTTTATACAAGGCAACCAGCGCAGTGCCTCAAGGGTCAGTATTAGGCCCACTCCTTTTTCTAATTCTTGTAAACGACTTCTCTTCCGCCATTCGAAATTCTTCTTTCCTTCTTTACGCAGATGACATCAAGATATTTAAGAAAATTCATACTATCAATGACTGTCACATTCTGCAGTCCGATTTGTTTTCTTTTTTAGAATGGTGTAACAACAATTCCCTCCCGTTAAATACCAATAAGACAAAAGTCATGACCTTCTCTCACAAAGCTGCGTGCGTGTCATTTACATATTCTGTTAATTCTCTAGCGCTATGTAAGGTGCGTGAGGTAAATGACCTAGGTGTTCTCTTTGACACAACCTTACACTTTTATGCTCACACTAAGCGCGTTGCTATGCGAGGTATTCGATCCCTCGGCTCTGTTTGCAGGCTGTACAGTGAATTCAGCTCTCCGATACCCTTCTTTAAATTGTACACAGCGATATGTCTACCGCAACTTCAATATGCTTCTGCGATATGGAATGGAATCCCTGAGTCTAGCAGTAAAGCTATCGAGCGGGTCCAGAGAGAGTTCCTCTGAATATACAACCATCGCTTTCCTCGAACGGGCTCTGGATCTTGCACAAACAGTGTTGGCTTATTGTCACTGCCATCTCTTCACTGCTGCCGAAACCGTGCTGATCTGCTATGTCTTTTTAAACTTTTGCACGGTACTATAACATGCCCTGAACTGGTCCACTGCATGAATTTTCGAATTCCACGCAAGATAACTAAAGGTATTTTCATGTACCCGCCCACGTATGCCGACATTCGACGATCCAGAGAATACAGAATCTCTATAATACCTATTTTCTAAACCTTGATATTTTTCAACACTCCCTACCATTGTTTTCATCTGAGATTTTCGCTCTTATAAGCTAATATCGCTCACTGTACGTTTTGCTGTTATCATTGTCAATGTCTATTTTTTTTTTTTTTGTAGCTTGTCTTGTCGTCCCGACCTTTCTTTGTTGTTCTTTTGCATTTCTTTCCCTCTATTTTTCCTGTATGTTGTTCTGAATCTGTTTCTTGTCCCTCTATGGGTCTAATATTGTGTTGTGCCTTGTGAAGATATTTCAAGTTTCTCTCTTTCTTTTACACTTATTTGTACTTGCGCATATTTTCTCGATTTTATTTATAGTATCGCCAATCCTTCGCGTGCGCCAGCACCAAGACCTGTCGGTTGTTCCTCGCCACGTTTAAATAAATTTATTATTATTATTATTATTATTATTATTATTATTATTATTATTATTATTATTATTATTATTATTATTATTATTATTATTATTATTACAGCATTTCATTCGCGATCGTTAATTGGTCACGCCGGAAAACTGCGCACTACTATCAAAGAACCACCGAAGCTTGTAGCATTCACTGGTGCGTGCTAAATGTTTGCAATAGCATCGACGTTTCTGTCTAGTATTACAGATAAATCTTGGTTAAGAGGGCTCATGGTAACGTATATAGCAGCAGCAATATTTCGAACCTATAGGGCATATCTCATACAGACATGCATGCGCGAAAACACATATTCGCAGATGGCTGTAGCCATGAACTTTCGATCTGACGTGAACCTGCAAGGTGTGCTGAGGACAGGAATGAATGGCACAAGGCAGAACGCGCATTTCGGCTAGAGGTAGGTGCTTTGGATTCTAGCTGAAGTGTAGCGTGGCTCATGTCGCCTCCAGAAAATATGAGATTCGTTCTATTTGCTTTTATAAGCTGTGCGGCCGTCTTCCATGCGACGTTCATGGGTCACGAAAATAATTAAAAACTGCATTCACAAGGTCATTAGATAGACGAGTGGCCGCGATGTAATTTATGCAGCAGTGAAACTGCTTTTGCAACATCTGCAGATATCCCGCCACAGTATTATATTTGCACAAAATAACATGAGATCAGGACAAGCTTCAGGCAAGGAGAACTGATGATCTCCTGTTTTATAAACTAGTTGCATACTACCCATAAACAGTCGTACCCCCTTGCTCGCACGTTCGATGTGATCAAGGGATCCGTACGTGGCCAGAAGCGTCGTAATTTTTTTTTTTTCACTTAGCGACCGCACGTTTCCTATACTGGTACAGGAACTTGCAAGAGGTATTTAATATTATACATCGTGATTACTTAGATATAAGCATTATCAGCGACAACAAAACCAGTATGCACGTGAGTTCCGGATTATTCTGTCGAGCAACACTGAACTTCGCCTGTTAAACGGCGATTACGGTCTTAAACCATAAAAGCCTGTATTGGCAGCTTTCTTGAACATTAATATCCATGGAAACACGGCTAGACCACTTGTTTAGCAAAATCAGAAGAGTTTGCGACCGATGCAGTTAAAATTTTCGAGCTGTGCATCTAGGCCAGGTGCCTATAGGAAAATGTGGAAAGCAATGTGAAGTTGGAGAGCACATGACGGGCATCAGAGGAAGCTTACAGATGTTCTGCAAGATCGTAAATAATAATAATAATAATAATAATAATAATAATAATAATAATAATAATAATAATAATAATAATAATAATAATAATAATAATAATAATAATAATAATAAACAGAAAAGGTCTGCTACTCGTTAGCAAGGTGACGAAGTACGAGACGGCTGAACTAACGGCAAAGCAGAGGGTGACGCTTGTTTTCCTCTCTGATGTTTATCATAACTATGACGATATCGATAATGATTACGACTGCTCCCTGAGCCCTAAAAAAAGTACCGAACGAGCAGAGCTTTAAGATATCTCTTTACTGTATCCATATAAAAGTGATGCGCGTGCTATGCGCTGAGAGTCTCGTGAACGTGTATCACTTTTCAAAAATCGTTGCAGAACATCCCATTCTACATTTTCTTCGAGCAATAACGCAATATTGAATCTGTCAAGAAGAAAGCTGTACGCTTTCTCTATCGACGCTTTGACAGGCATTTTTCAGCCAGTTCTCATCTTCATAGTCTTCAGTTTACCGATCTTCTTTCCCGGAGTCGCGTAGAATCTTTGAAGCTTCTCCATACTCAAAACTTCCCAGAGCTTTCTTTATACTTAGCGAATACGTCGCGCCCGCTAAACCTACAACCACCACACATCATCACGAGTTAAATACGTTTACTTTCCATCACCATACTGACATATTTGAATACAGCTATCTTTTGTTCATTCTATAAAATTCTGAAGCGCTTTACCCGCTCACGCGACGTCTTTACCACTTGATGAATTCGTATCGTATACTGCTAATCACTGATAGTTATGTTCAATGGTGTCTATTTTTACGCTTTGTCATTGTATGTTCCTATCCTGCGATGGCTGATAGCACGCAGTGGTGCGGAATAAATAAAAATAAATAAAAAATAGCGGCGAAATTCGAAATTTGATGCCGAATCGCATACGGATCGAATAGTGCCAGAAGCGAATCGAATCGAATATCGAATACTTTTCCAATAATTGTCCAGTATTGATAAGCCCTTCTTATAGTTAATGTAAATCAACGTTCACGGCCTCACGCTTGTAAATTTGGTATCGTCACAGATTCGTTCCTTGGAGGAAATAAATAGATCCTTCGTATGCACAGAACCATTCAGCAAGATCGAATTATGGTTGCGTAGACAACGACATCGTGTTCCCCGTGCGAAGTATACAGGTGCACTACACATAAGCTCTGATGTTTTGGGCCTTTCTTCAAGTAAACTTAAGAGCGCAAGAAGAACGTAGGACTGAGAAGGTAAAGCACACACCACAGGCGCTCACTCACAACTAATTTTTACTGCACGTAAGAAAGAACATATACACAAAAGCACATCGCGCATGCGCAGTAAAAATTCAGCTGCGGGTGAACGCCGGTGGTTTGTATTTTATATTCTCAGTCCTACGTTGTTTTTGCGGTCTAAGTTTACTTGAAGATGCTACACCAAACTGGCCCACCTAGCTACCCTGTTTCATGTCTATAGCGTGCCAGCATAAATGACATTTGCCATACTTTAACACCTATTTCAGTTCAAGTTAACGGATCGAAATATGTGTAGCTCAGATACACATCTAAGCCAGACTTATATATATATATATATATATATATATATATATATATATATATATATATATATATATATATATATATATATATATATATATATATATATATATATAGGCACTGCATCTTGACTTGCAAATGAAGTGCCGGTGGGAGATTTCACTTGTGCATTGTGCATAGTTGAACCGTGAGGATATTCGTATCATGCGCGAGATGTTATAAAACTAGATGGCGGTACTTGTAGTTGATGATGAAAGATGCGAGATGTTATAATATTTTGATGACATTTACTCAAGTGTTTCACTTTTAATTGTGGGGCGAATTGCACGGAAGAGTTTCACGGTTTACCGACGATTCCTTCCGGAGCTTCGCCCCACTCATCATCATTCACCCCGTGAATATGCTGTGATTTTTTTTTTTAACTTTAGGCCCATGTGAGACCAGTACGTGATAAAACGACAACCCGCATCACGCAATACGCCTAGAATAATGTTTTTATAAATTCGTCACCTTAAAATAACTTTCATATTGATACTTGACATTTCGGTATCAAAAATCAGAGGGAGACGCGAGCTATAATTTGCCATGTTTAGTTTACTTCCGCTTTCATATCTTACGCCATTTGGAATAATATTTTTCGGGAGAAACACAGGGACATCCGGTATCGAGCAGGGGTAGCTCATTTTTCGGCTCGTTCAGTGCTTGTTCTACAGAGCCAGCTGGCTCACCTGCAACGACAAATGAACAGCGTTTAAATGGGCACGTGATTCAAAGGTGCCTCATTGGACCGTTGATTTCGTTGTATAGAGGCACTGCTGACTCCGAACTTCGTTACTCTTTCAAAACAAAATTGGTAACGCTGCTAAGCATTCGAAAGATCGAAAGAAATTGAAGATCGCTAAGATGCCACCGACAGGAAAACAATTATTAACAAACGTTAACAAATTAACAATTGTTAACAAATATTAATGTACACTTCAGCACTTACGGGCCTGGTATATTTTTCAACATTTTCACAATAACGTGGAAAGCTAGCCAGCAAGTGTGCCGGCGAGCTTTCACCTGAGCAGGTATCGTTCATGAGAAATCAGTTCTGCGAAGTCCCGCAGGGCAGAGTAAAGGTTATGAAAGGAAAAATTGACAGCGACCTTTTTGTAGCCAACACTACAAGGAAATTCCCATGCGTTTCCACGCATAACATGTCACCAGGAGCAATGTCATTAGAGTAACGTACCTGCAAGGAAAAATTGGTGTCTCTCCGTTTGTATCGCAGCTGCTGCCAGTAGATTCATAGCGATAACAAAAATTTTTACAAGTATTTCCTTGAACGATTTCTGCAAAACTGTCCTCACAAAGCCTCTACAAGACAGCTATATGCAGTTAAATAATTATGACTTCCATGCGCATTTTCTTGTAGCGTTATGCTACAAACGCGTGAGCGCTAATTTTCCCTTCAGCTTTCGCTATATGATACTGCGCCTGGTGAGCTATTGTACGGGATCCTCGTGGTCGAGTATGCATCATATTTACGATTATCGATATAACTAAACACCTCCTTCGAATAGAGCTGAGATCACCGTTTAAATGTGCACAAAATTTGAAGATGCCCCTGGTACATGGTATCACAAAGGACTACCGCTTGTGAAAACTTAGGGTTTTCATCTCAATTGCACGAACAGCTCAAAGCCCGCTGGTTCTTGTTAATTAGGCGCCCGAGTGTTTCTACAGCGTCAGCACACGTCAGCGCTGAAAGACCGACAAACACTTCAAGACGCAAATGTTGAACGCAACTGTGCAACGACAGTTCACTGTTCGCCGTTTTGTATTACGCAGGCTCTGTTATGTTCATGTGTTTCCGTAAAGATAACTTCTCTCAGTGGTACTTCGGCTTATAGAGTAAAGAAAGAAAAGGAAATGAAAGCAAGAGCTTGCTATATACAGTTCTGGAAGCTTTTCTTTATTTTGATTTTTTTTTCGAAGCCTTACACTGTGTAAGCAGCAACGACACAGAGATATTCCCTCGTGTCATCGTTCTGTAGTCAAGTTTAGACGGTTGAAAATGCTTCAAAAACATAAGCATAGTTCTGCAGGTTGCCTACGTAGGGAAACTTACAGCCGAGAATTTCTGGGGAAACATTACAGATGGCAGAATGATTAGAATTTCCTTGCTGCCTTTGCATGAAACTCGCAAGCGGATTCGATTCAATTCTTTCTCACCTAATTGTAGCGTATCATCGATTCACAAGAATTGCGACGAACGAGGAGAGACTCATTGTTTAGACATGAAGGTTCAACATGCAGGGCTTCTCACGTAAAGGCCAAATGTTAGCTCCGAGCATATGCAACCTGCTTGCTAAGGTGTTTTGATAAGGAACTTAAGTAAAAAGTTCAATTATTTGCTGAACTACTGCTTTCACGAAAAATCTGTCGGCTCTGACCGGCTACCGCCGGCAGTCGTTGTCATACGTCCCATGTATACGGTATACGGTGCGTTGTCTAACACAAAAACAAAAATCGCATATTAATGAAGAAGAGGCAAACGTGACAATGCATCAGCGTCTATCTACGTACAAGTATTTAAACTAGCAATGAGATATACAAAATAAAAAAGAACATATGGATATATATATATGACGTGCATATTCACTATTAATTTTCTGGCACATGTGGTTTGCTGTATCTTGTTACGCACCAAAAGCTCCCATAAAGCCATGGACAAAAACAATGGTGCACGTAGTTAAACTATGTTTCCCATCTTTCCCCACATACAATGGATAAGACGGTGCCCGCCACTCCCATTATTTAAAGTTGGCGTTATTCTCCCGACCAACATTATTAGAGCACGTTTATAAAGCTTGACATATATATGACGTTTATCGTGTTCTGGCATGAGAGATTTGTAGCGAAGCTCATCATCATTTTAAGAATTTTAAACGCACGCATATCAGCAGTATGCCTGATGCTCACCAAATCTGAAATCAATGCCACATAAACATTCGCTCTGAACACTGGTAAAACCGTAGTACACTTATTGTAGACACCTTTATTAGCACATAGTCAGTCAACGTTGGCTGCACATACTGCCTCCATCATTCCTCCCATCCGTTCCACGTCTGAACTATGTCTCACATTTACATAAGCTGAGCCAATGCTGTTAAAGGTCGCATGACGATCTCGAATACTTTGTTGTTTTCAAGAAACGCTGTCGTTACCATACACTTTTCAAACTTTTATCCTAGATCTACAATAATATGTCCTTTCTCTTGCAGAATTCATCGAGGCGAGATATTTACATATACAGCTCTCGCATAATACAGTGCATACATGTGCGTAGTGCGCATTTACTATAACGCTCATCAGAAGGAACAAAACGTTAATTTAGCAATTTCTTCAAAGACCACTAACTGACCTAAACAATCCTAACTTTCACTGAATATAACCAAAACATATATGCCTGATCCCCTCGAGATATATGGCCATGGCACGAGTTGATTCTTTGAGCGCAATCGAGCAGATCCCGTGAGCATTTCTGAAATAACGCCTCCGGAGAAACGGGAATATGGGTGCTTAATCATTATGATTTGCCTCGCAAATTTATCCCGAACAACTTCTATATTTGTTTTCACGTCCCCCTAAGATTCTCCCCATCAATTCAAATGTAAACTGCACATAAATTTCCCTTTTAGGATAACTCTAAACCCCAGATAACATCTTATAGAGCTTCCTTGTGTCACGTTAATGTAGTCGCTGCAGTCTGAACGTTTCCCGCAAGTAATATATACAGTGTCATTCATTAGGAAATAAGATTTCGGAGATAATGATGATACAATTCCAGGGTGTGGTACTTAACATCTCCCCAGTAGCAGTCAGTGCATGCTAAGGTAAAGCTTGCGCTTCTGCATTACCTGTGTTCATGACAGGAATGTTGCATGTTGAGACGCGGCATCGGCTGATGCAGAAGCGTGCACGTTAAGGTGCCCGGGGTTGTGGAAATAGCTTCGCTGGTTCCAGCTGCTATAATCCAGCTGCTGGTTCTAGAAATTGACCATCAAAGTTAAATTATTCTTCTTTTTTTTTTCGCGCCAGTGGTGTGTGCACGTTTTTCCTTTGCGTCACATAGATGAGGAAAGCGTTAAATTTCATCCACGTACTATTGGTAGCATAGTCGAGTACAGTTCACAGGCTCACAGCCTATGCCCACACCGCCGAACACGACTCCGGCTGCAGTTAGGACCTAACAAGCTAACAAGATTGGTGGTATGACGGAGGCAAACTGACAGCGTTTAGTGCAATTCGTTTGAACCCAATGCATCCTGTGCATATCACGACCGTCTCTGAATATACAGTTCACGTTTGCTTTTTTTTTTTTTTTTTTTTTTTTACAGGGAGGCAAGTACAACACTTTCCCCGACTTGGATTCCTGCTGTTCGAAGATGCAACGAGGAACCTGCCCTCCTTACAAGGAGACGCCACACACCCGTCTATTGGCATCCTGCAGGACCGGCAAGGACTTTTGTGAAAAGACTTGCCTTCGTGATCCATGCGACCATTGAGTTTTAAGCGTAAAACCTCGCTATCGAAGCATTCATGGTAATCGCAGGAGTGCTCACAGCAACATGGATTCATGAGCAAGTACACATGGTCACTTAATCACGGTTCGGTGGCCACACGTTGAGGTCAACCTTCCCATTGATATTAATCTTCTCCTACAATAACTCTCACAAAGTAACGGAGCGCGTCGACAGTGGAGTTTCGTACAAGCCATTGACCAATAGCAACATAGGGGGAGAGTTACTGACGCTTACGTAGTATAACAGAAGCACACAGGATGATGAATGCTGGAGATGACTTCCTTACATCCGCGCACCGCTGTGCGTGTCTGGCAAAAAAGTGCGCCTTGAATATTATAAAGGAAAGAAATCAGCAAATCACCTAGCCTTCAATGTATTCAGCCATGCGGCCTCGATTAAGAAACAACACGACTAGGCGAACACGACTCAGTCAGGTTGCCTAAGATAAGATTTGAAGTACCCACAAGACATCTTTACCATTCTGTACTGATAAAAATAGATCCTGAGTCGCCCATTCAGAGGCGGCGTGGGCTGAAAGCACTCTCTAACATCGCTGATTTTGCTAAAAAAAAAAGAAATACAAGCTTTCTCTTTCCACCTAATCGTCGCCATCTAACTGAAAGACATACTCCAGAACAAAGAGCCGCCACTGTGTCTTTCATGCGAGAGCGTATATACAGACAAGGGTGTGTTTGGAAGCGAGTGCATGACTGTCCTCGCTTCTGAACTTCCATTAAGGTCCTATCATGTGTTTAGTTCTTCATTTCATTTTTATTTTGCACACTGCAGAAACTTCGAAGTTGAAGGCGTTTTTTTCTTGAGACGTTGCCCTTTCCACTCTTTGCCGACAATCTCAGAATGTGTGCGCTGACGAGCAAGCAGCTCCGAGTGAAAACGAAAGAGAGAGGGAAAGAGGAGGTGAGGGAGAGAGCGAAGGAGAGAGAGAAGGACGTAACGGCCATGCTGGAACGCCGCATTGACTAGCGAGAGGAAACACCTCTGGTCCCTCGTGATTGGCCATTCGCTCGGAAACGACGTCGTCTACGTCACTGCAAGAGATTACAGATGTAAACAGCGCGCGCGTATACGACACGAACCGCCTGTTAAAACGCGCACGCCCTCGCACAATTTACGCGTTTATAACCAGCTACTCCTGAGCCCGCAGTGTGAGGAGCTGCTATTTTACAGACGCCTTTCAGCAATAGCCTTCTCTGTCGACTTTTGTTGCTGATCTTTTTCGCTCTCTTTTGCTTTCGTTATACATTTTTTCGTATTGTCCTCTTTTGAGCTTCGAAAACAGAACGAAGGACTTCGAATAGAACTTTCCTTTTTCGGAAAAGAAACCTCAGCTTTGAGTGACATTTGGGGGTCTATTGGTCGCGTCAAATAAAGCTCGGGAAGACGAAAGAAAATAAAAAATAAATAAAGGAGAAACCGAACGGAAGCGTCCGTCGAGACGAGACCGGTGGACGATGTCGAAGTCAGTCTCGTTGCACTCTATGCAAAAGTGAAAGCTATGTCCGAAGTCGTGGCCTGGGGTCTTCTTCGGGATATTTTGGATACACACATCGCGGTAGACGTAGAACGGTAAGGGGAACGACGTTTCTACATACTTGCGCACGTGTGTTTCGAAAAAAAAAAATGGTTCTGACGTGATGCAACTTGACGTTCGCCACTAAAGCCGTTGTAGCTTGAACTCTTTTCAGGTATCGGTTGTTTCGCTCAAACTCGCCTTTTCGCTGGGCTGAGATATGAGCACTATGTTTGTTAGTTTTTGCCGCTCACAGTGTTTGATGAGATAAGTGTGCCTAAATTACATCTACAAGTGAGTAAACCTTGAATTTTCAAATGCATTCATGACGACTTGCGACATACACACAAGACGTTTTGATCGGCGACTTCTAAAGCATCGTTTTTAGTTAGCGGCATATCAGGAGCTTTTCTAATCGTGGTGAGGAGAATATAGCCCGGTCCCTGTGCCGAACGTAAGCGGTAAAAATAAACTTACAAGTGAACTCGGGATATGATCATGTAAATGTACCACTCTTGAAAACTTCGTCTAAAATCATTTCTTATCGCAACTCGTAACGTGCAATTGCGAGTGCATAGAGGACCTTGAGTTCCGTGCTCTAGAGTAGAAGTGACTTGAGACAGAAGAGCGTGCTCCATTTCTTGGAAGAAAATAATAAGACTTGAATTAAATAGTAGCAGTACTGACCCATAACAAGAGTGCGATCTGCTTAGTCCTCTTCGTATGGATACGCATCTGTGATGTCCTTTAATCTTCGAAATGCAACATCGTGACAGATCAGAACTTGTTTTATTTGAGCAATACATGTTACGAACACACGCTTACTTCATGGATGCATTTTACAGTGCGTGGTCCTTAATGCACAGGGAATGTAAATTTAACGCGACTCTTACTTGTTGCTGAGGAGAGGATATCAGTTATGTAGAAAACGTTGCTTTAATTCTTCTATAGCACTGAATCTGCAGCTTCATAAAGCAACCACACTCTTCAAAATAAATTTAGTAAAAAGGCAGCAAATGCGCGCATACTGACTGCCCGGGTACTTTACTATATCTTCTTAGCTGCCTTTTACTTTCCAGAAGATTTTGGAAGCTATTAAATGCAGCATTTACTAGCCAGGGATGTTTCTTAGTGTTTTTAACTAGGTAACCAATAAGCCACTCCTATGTTGCTAGATGCTTTGTAGATAGCTGCACCAGAGTAAAAAAACTCCGTGATTTGTAGTTACAATCATAATTTGTTTATTATATTGGATAAAAATTTTGTTCGATGTCATGACACGCATATACGCAAACAGTAGCCATGCAAATCTGCATTCAGAATGTGCGTTACTTTGTAAAGTCATGGCTTGCTCACATGTACAACGTGTGGTATCCCAAATTGGGGCCGTATATATCTTTGAGGTTGCTGTTAGACCTTAGATGCAGCGTAAGTGTCTTAGTGTTCTGTGTACGTCTGCCTGTTCTCGTCTATCGCTTGTTGATGTCTCTATGTATATTCTCACTTGAGGATATCATACTGATGTGCATCTAGCATTGTAACTGCATCAACTAATTGGCGAGTTTCATTTAGTGTAATGAGGCCCTGCGGTGTGGTCTCTCTTTTATCATTTTATAATAGAAGTGGTATGACATGGAAATTTTAAAGAATATGTGCAAAGCAAATTGCCGAAACAGGGTAGTGAGTATTGCTACAAAAGCCTGCTCATATGTAGTTATACTTTCAACCAACTTTCGCTTTATTAAGCTGGTGAGCTTGAATTTAGTACTTTCCACTAACATCAGCAGGTACTGAATTTCACTACCCACACTTTCACTACCTGCAAATGCTATGAAGGTAGTGGATCTTTTGGAATACTATATGCTTAGTAATTTTTTAGTTAAGTATGACTGAATATGCCTACTTCATTTTTGAGAGTGCATTGTAGCAATTGCCGAGCAGGCTTCTTTTACAGCGTTATGCGAATTTTATAGCTGAACAGAATGACAGAAGGAGTACTACATCATCACCTAGTTGATGAAACATTGTCCATTCTTGCTGTACTATCAAAACATAACCCTGACAAAATAAGGAGAAAATGTGATAACGTAATAAAAAAATTTTCGCAAAAATGCTTATATTTATGCTCCACTTTCGTTAATGTGTATGTGTGCTTGCTAGTGCATCAGCAAAAAAATCAGTCAGTGTCCTAAAATGTTTGCCGTTAAGGTCCACGCACATTGAGCTGTTCGCTTATATATGCGACGACGAGATTCTGTGAATATTCATTTCGCGCAATTATCCCCCTTGACATACTGTACACAACGGAGAGAAACGTAAAACCTCTCACAGTTTTATTGGCACGACATTTCCGAAATGCTCTTCCCCCGAATTCAGCGGCTAACTGTTTATTTGATATACTTCTGAGATTAATTTACTGTATATTTAAATGACGCGGCAGCCTAATAGCTATGTCTTTACATCCCATCCATCTCTCGAACATGGCACCCGCGTAAACGCAGTACGTAAGCTAGAACACGGCGCTGAACTGACATAAATTGGTATATACGGGAGCAACACGAAAGCTTTATACCAAAGCCCTCAAAAGGTATTAACTACAGCATTTACTACCCCACGACTGGCCTGCTACGTATCGCTAAGACTGAGTACTAGAGAAGCACATGAGGGGATAGCAAAAGTCCTTACTGCCCATGTGTATGAGGGTTAGTGTAAACGTTACTGCTTGCGTACATGATGGGTTTGTAAACGCTGCAAGTAGTAATCGTCATGGTAATAATGTTACTATTTAGGTAGTTTATGTAGTTACTACCACCAGTTACTACACAAGTAGTGAACGCTGTGACAAGAATTTGCTGCCTCAAGGTTAGTAAGAAGCACTGCTGTTACTGATAGAGCATAATCTAGCGTATTATAGCGTAACACATTCATTTTAAAATTGATAAATGTTCGTAAAGTATTGCCTAATTATATAACGCGCACATTTAGCACGTTTCAATGTTTCTGCGAGAGAGCCGATTCACAAGCTCTAATTTTTCATGGAGTGTGTATTCTAGCAGTGTTTATTGAGCAGCGTTTTATAGAGTGATACAAGACTTCGCTTGAGTCATTTCAGCTGTAAAAGCTGTTGCGTGCTACGCGCTTCCGAGAAACGCCGTTGAGTCGACAAATATTGCTAGTGATATTCACTGCATGGCGCTAGCATGTACTTCTTTTTACCGCTAACTCTATCGAATTGGTGCTTCTGTGCACATACCCTTCCTACATGGCATATTCGGGACTTTCAAGAGACGCAACAGAAACACATGGTTGCCTAGTGAATTGTGACCACTTTCGTAGCATTCTTAGCTAAATGAAGACGTATAGGTCCTCCTGGCCCCCCGTGTACGAGACAATCCCCTTCCCCTCCACTTTGCTACATATATTTTGACCGATTGCCCTCCGGTACACAGATGGTGGATAATCTTGCATGCCGTCACATGTCATAGCATTTCACAAAGTTTATTTATTTATTTACAAATGCTGCTGTCTCGAAAACGAGACATAGCAGGAGTGGGTACATTGGTTAGTAGACGAAACAACCTAAAATGCATTTTACAATATAACCAAACGTGGTTAGGTAATTCTTCCACAAACTGATCACCTTGTTTTTCCCGCAAGGAACCATCTAGGCCGTTCCAAATGTCCATAACACATCGAAAAAAAAAAAAGAAGAAAAGAATACTTGAAACAGTTTACAAATAGCTGAAACGGAACAATATTAAGTGGGTGGGTATTAAGTGGGTATTAACCGGTGTTTGCGGCGAACACAATAGACGGACGAGAAAATGCAGTATAAGACACCTGAAAGAAAGAGTTGATTCAAACAATACAAATGCAAAAGGATAAAATATTACGTAATTTTATTCTTTGCATTCACTAGACGAAATGATTTCCTTACGCGTTCGCGTTTCTGCGCGGTATCACAACTGGCGTTGTGACTTGCAGGCAGGAATATATTTTCAAAAGCGTCTTGAGAACCAATCCCTCTATACGATGTGAAGGACTGTTATGATCAGAGGTAAATTTAGCAGTTAGCTGGCATTCGTGCACTAAGCACCATCCAGTCAAGGTGCGGATTTGTAGCGACACAAAATTAAAATATAAGACTGCTGCTGTCTTCAGCTGTAGGTTCGATAGGTTCAAGATTTGATATCAGCGAACGTTAACTCCAGCGTTCGTGATCCGGCAGCGATTTATGAAGGACTAGTGTAAAAAAAAAAGACAGGCTACGATGTAGTGGACGGTGTACTCACGTGCAATGTAGCTGTTCAGCCCTGAAACCCAAGAAAGAGAAAGTCAGGTCGCCATTTCACTGCAATCCTCATACAGACACAAAAGACATTTCACAGCACTCTGAGCAATGGACAAGGGTAATATTACTGCTTCAATTTATCTTTAGAGAAACCTTCTAAGAACTTTTATGCAAGAGATGCTGCCGAAATGCCCGTCTAAAAGAAATAGCTAACTGGCAGACAATACATATTTGGCTGACATCTAAGAAGGAGAAGAACATCTATTAATGTAACACCGAAAACCTGTTTGCATAAAGCAAGAAAAAGCATTTTAAGAAATGGTGATTATATCTAATCCTTTTCTCTGTTGTGGTTACTACAGAAATACTTGTAATCTGCTCGCTGGCACCAACCAAATAATTTTCAAAATTCTCACAAGTTAAACAACCTAACTTGGCTGGTTTAAGAAACAGTATATCGCAAAGCACTGATTACAGACATGGAACCCCCATCTCATGAGTGTCGTCATGTTTCTCCATATTTCTCAATGACAACACAGCGGTGCATATCAGCATATCACTGTTAACAGTCATGCTCGAATATCACAGGTCGCGAAATGTAACTTTCTAACCGCATGCATGCCTCGTTCATATACAGCGGTTTGTTCGCGAAATCACGTTGACATCAATGTTTTGTGAAGAATACCTGAGGAGACAAGACTGCCGTGGTGGAGCCGAAACGTCAAACATTTTAAAATCCTTTGCTCAGTGTCCTGTACGCCCTTCCATTTACAATGTTTCTTGCATATATAACTCCTTACATCAGCTCTCTGTAGCGCTATATTTCCTTTCTACCCTCGCAAACTCTGGCGATGGCGTTGTTGGGCATTTGTATGACTCTATAGAATCACGGACATACAGCGCAGCTTATTTGAGCACTGAGTCGTCTATAAATTGGGAAAACAGCACGATGCATATGTTACACAATCAATCTTTCACTTTGTATTCACGGTCGTACATCAGTGGAGCATACATTGCAGATGATGTTGTCGAGCATGATCAATAGGAGTTTCGCTGCTCCACTTATTTTTCTTCTTGTTTAAACCTCACACACCATAGAGACTCGTGTATACCTCCTCAGTGCAATAATAGCAGAAGCGATAGCCATATGTACCGTCTTCCTATGTTAAAATAAATACTTGTTTGTTTTCTTGTTTCAAGCCCAAGCTATGTATAGTCGGTAATATGTTTTATCTAAATTTTCTTATACAGGGCGGCTCACCAATTTCCTAGGCCGGGCCTGTAGCCGGGGTTGGGGGAGCGGGCCTGGACCCTTAATTAATGGCAAATCTGATTTAAGCGAAGGCGACATGCCAGCCACCGGTGTTACGAAGAAAAATTACCGCGAATTAAGTTCCCGGCTAACCGTTTACAATGCAAGCAAAACCTTAGCGGAAACAGTGCCACATGCAAGAAATGACAGAGAAATGGAGTTTCCTTATGGTGGCTCGAATTTAATTGCGCCGTCTGAAACTCTTAAAATAAATTAAAAACGACAAAGTTCATAAGCTCTAAATATGCAAAACAAGGCAAGCAGGCAATTGGGGATGGCGCGTTATTTAAACTGCCGGAATAGGCGGCGCTGCGTATGCAAACTGTCTTGTGCTTTTTTTTTTTTTTCGTAAGGAGGCGGGGGGTGACGGGATATAGCTTACACGGCCCATGGGAGTTTTTAACAGCCGTCTTCGGTTGCGACGCTCTTGCGGCGGTGTGATGTGTGTGTGTATGCGCGCTTGAGCTCGCGCGTCTGTTAAGTGCTTCCGTGTAATGCTCCAGTGCATTGCTTGGTTCAATGAATCGTCGGTGGGAGTTGTATCTGTGCGTGCTCGCAAGTGTGCTTAGTGCGTCCAAGTGAAGCGCCACTTCGTTTTTTTAAACGAGTCTTGAGTGCGCAGTGAGTTTGCAACGGCCGATCAGTGTTCTGTGTAAACGTGTCAAGGCTCTTTCCACTGGTGACCGCTCTGCTCCTCCAGCCAGACGCCGAATGCCGCGCATCGACCAGACCACCACAGTGATGCGCGAATCGGAAATATTTTGTTACGAAGTGGCTGGGGCACCACCGCCCAGCGAGTGTTGACGTGGTTTTAGGCTTCCGAAATTATCAAGATTGTATGCGGACAAGCCAGGATTATCGGAAAGCAAACGTCAAGGCTATCGACTGGAAGGAGAAAGGACCAAAAGGATACCAAATTTACCCAGGTAGATCGAATATTAATAAAATTATGCAAGAAATTGTCCCGGACCACGCCTAGGCTTAGCTGGCTTCAGCAAAAGCTCATACATTGATGTAAACATAAACTCCCATATAGGTACCCGCAAGAGCTCCGCGATGGATGTAAACAAATACTCCCATAGCTACCCGCAAAAGCTCCTCGATGGATGTAAATACAGCTGCGGTCAAGCGGAGTAAATCTTTTACTCCGCATGACCGGAGTATATTAAACTCTCATCAGGGAATGCGCTAGAGGACAGGTCCATTTACTCCCATGTCGGGTAATTTTTGTTTACAGTGTAGCGCTGTATACGGAAGGCATACAGAAGGTCAGCCGCGCCTCAAGTACCCCGACTCGCCCAGCCTGCTGAGCAGACAATAAACACACCACTTCCAGGTGCAGCTCGGCAACTTTGAAGTCCCTACTATCAGGCTCGCCTAAGTAGCCTTTCAAAAATAAACCCCTTGTGGAGCGCGATGCCGGCAGCGAGGAGCAGTTGTGCCGCGGGTCGGCATATCGTGATATACTTTATATAGAAGAGGTGAGACGCGTTGGGGCGCAGTCATCTCCGAGGAAGGGCCTAAATGATCGCCTCTCGTAAACAGTGTTATATAGATAAAACAATGATAAGAACTATAAAGCCTGGTACGAAAGGCGAGGCCGTTAACCCTGCTAGGCTCGCGTAAGAAGAATATGGATTAGCGAAAAGAAGGCAGTCCACAGAAATCGGAAGCCTGGCTGTGTTAATAATGTTTCATGACCACCAAGGCAGCGACTAACAACACATTACCCTGCTAAATTAAAATCCCCGTCAGCAGCCAAGGCTAATTAATTCTTTAAAACATATTATTTCTTCCCTCACACCATCTCTGAATGAAATAACAGACCCTTAGTGAACGGTAGTAAAAAAAAAGAAAAAAAAATCGCAGTAACTGCAGCGTCTACTGACTTCACTACATTGCGCTAACATTTACAGAGAAATACACTATACAGACGGTAATAAACGCCTTCTTTATGTGTGTCAGGGTTAGTAAACATTACCTATGTATCTGCGTAGGTGACGGATTGGTAAACGCTACAGTACCTCCATACTGGCCGTAGCATGCTGCAATTTTAGCATGCATATGTAAAGTCTACACATACCATAATTTCAATTATTGAGGTGCAATAGCAGTTGTGTGCTGTATACGTCGAGAGATACTACACAGCACTGACAGCACTAACATACACAAATACGACACCAAAAAAAAAAAAGATTAATTATTTACGTTCATGGCCGCTCACCGCGTCAGCGTGCGCACTATAAATTAGGGTCATACCTTGGTATTCGGAGCGCGCGGTTATGTCTGTTATCGTTTATGATTAGTACATGCGCATGTGTGCACTGTAAGCCAGACATGCCAGTGTACTGCGTATTTTCAAGCATAATCACATAACCTAATTAGCAGTTGTTAATTAGCTTAACATGATGCATCCAACCATTACCAATTAGAGTGACAGGTGATTTATTTGGTGTCGTGCGTTTGTAGTTAGTATGACTTTACATTGCAATGGAAAATGACATATAAACAGAACAGGTGTAAACCACGACAGAGATTATCATGGTAGGAACGTTACTTAACTATGTTACTACTCCCCTGTAGGCAGCAAGCGTACGCAATAAGTGTCGTAGTTGTAGGCTGACTAACTAGGCAGCCACTATCGGCAGGCAGTGAATGTTGTCACATTCACTACCTGCCGTTCTACGTAGGTAGTGAATTTTGTCACAAGAATTTACTGCGTCAAAGTTCGTGACAATGCATTGTTCTCTTGTTCTTGAAGAAAGAGGAGTTTGCACCTGGCATCTCTACACAGCGCTGAACTAACTGCTCAAATAATATCTTAATAACAACGGCTCATGCAGGGAGCACAATGTTAATCACTTGTCGCATTATACTACGCATAACTCCATAATCTGCCATTAAGTTTTACGAACCTCGCTGTGTTTGTTCAAACTGTTGCGCATATATCGTTTTCAATGCTTACTTGATTAATATTTATGTTACACCTGCTCGATGCTCCTCCTGTAGAGGCCTCACAGGCCAGCAGTATCCTTGTAAGTAAATAAGTAAATATTTGTAGCTCACAAAGCCTGCTCCTTCAGTAAAGTTTATTTATCTTATCGCGTCATCCGATTGGTAGCCACCGACGCTACTGAAAAAGTATAATTGAGCAATAGACGTAATTACTTTCATGTGAACAGGAATCACAATATGAAGAAAGTGAGAGAGAGAACAAATGGGAGAGGGGGTACGAGCACTGGGATTGTCGACAAAGGATGCAGGAAGTTTGAATTGGTGTCAAGCGAAATTTATAAAGCAGACTCTCTGATGCTGCTTTCTCGTATACAATATGCTACCCGTCTAATCTGCCAAGTAACATGCAGGCCACAAGAACTGCAGGTTGAAACATTTAATTAGAGGACGCGTTCGCAGGTTACGCGAGAATTATTCTTTTCGCTAAGTCGTGTGTACTGCATGGGTGCTTTTGTCCTCGGGAGCATACACATACGTCATCGGTCGATGGACTCATTTTGCCTTTCAAATAAGGACCTCGACAAACCATATTACAACTACCAAACCACGCACGCTCATACAACGTAATCTTCTGGCGAACGGCCGACGTGCATATGGAGTGAGATAACAGCCGACAAATAAATCACCAAAAATAAAATTCCCCGACCACGTCCCACAAGCCGCACGTACATGTACCACTCGTACGACAATTTCCGAGCGATATTGGCCATTCCACCGCAAAACGACCACGGGACAGCGCGGAAATGGTCGCATCGTGCGCTTCAGCCTTCCGTGCCATACGAACACCGCAAAATAACCGAAAACCTGCACGCGCGACGAGTTTGAAGAGGCGAGAAAAACAAGCTATCGAATAGCAATGTTGTAAACTTTATTGCCTCAAGGGCAACGCCAGCAGCAGCAGTACACCGGTACACAGTATATATACACAGACGAGGGTGAACACACCTTTCTTGTTGCCCTGTTTCTTATTGGGTTTCCGTCTGTCCCCACTGAGCCACCCACTGTATATACACACACTCGGGTGGCTTGATAGAGCCGCAACAACCCATAAAACGGCTCTTTATGGCCTTCCGATCCTGCACGTATCTCCTCGAGGGTGAAAGAAATAAAAGAGAAATAACGGCGTACCACCACGTGAGCTATGCGCGGCGTATACAGAATAAAGAGGGGCCACCGTTATAGAATGAGAATCGAGTGAGGGCGCGTGCAGATCGCCTAAAACATTTTAATGCCCCTTGTATTGGAAAATGGTGACGCATTTAATGGCCATTGAAGCCGAATCGGTTCTTTAGAGGTGTTTCTCTCCCTGTGTTGTGCGCCTGCCCTGTGTATTAGAAAGAAGTGCTCGATCTGTTTGTGCGTGTGTGAATGCGTGCACATGCATGTGCGTGCTGCGGGGAAGCTATCCTGCGTTTTATGGCTTCTGCGAGAAAAACGTATGCACCTTCGGTTCGTAAACTTCGGGCTGCCAATGAAATGTTCCCGCTTTTTTTATAATGTGCAGTGCGCGATATATACGATGAGAATATTGAATATCGGAGAACAGGGTGGAGCTCTGTTTGTCGCAATGGTTCTCGCTTCGCTTGGAAACACCCATGGAATGCTGTCAGTGACAATGCGGTTAAGCAACCGTTCAAGAGTGTTTCAAGCAGTATATAATATACTATATAGTCTTGTGACGATATAATAATACATGATGTAACGTACGCTCACTGTATAAGGCATATGTGCCGCAGATATTTGTGCGGCAGTTCTCAACAACCTATTTTTCGTGGAGATGTGTGATTCGCACCGATGTGAACAAAATTTGACGGAAACCGCCGTGAAGAGTTGCTGCGCTTAAACGATGCTTCCAAGGTTTGCCTACCATTATACCACTGTGGAAGCTCTATTTCTTCTCCGCGTAAAGGCGTCTATAGTGAACGGGACGTGTGAAGCAATTTAGCTTCAGATGGTCAAGTAGAAATCAAAGGCGTAAAGCATCTTTTGTAACAATCAAAACCTGTCTCGATAAAATAAACTATAATGTCATATTATGCACCACGTTCAATCTTTGGAGTTGGCGGCCGATGTTGCGCGGTCGTGGCTGTTGCAGAAACATAGATACAGATCGATCCCGAGATACTTAAATGTTTCCTGTAACAAAAGCTTTTCAGTCGTCTCTTATTGTATGTCTTTTGAGCATCGAAACTATACTTCCACGGCACTGGCTATTATACTTCAGGGCTAATCTGGAGGCATTTCACGAGAAAACACCACCAGACAACAAATGCAGACCCACACGAAAAAAAAAAATTTTTTGTTAGTCATTTCTTGTCTTTCTGTATATACGCTGACGTGGAACAATATACCTGATTTCTTGTGGAATGCCGCTTATGAAACGTTTGGTACATGATTATTTCGCCCCGTTGGATACGTCCCCGAGCGTGGGTGCGCATTCATCGGACAAGTCCGCATCATTAATAATTCAATGTTTATAAGTAGTATAGAGTGGTTAATACCTTGTTAACATAAAGGTGCTGACGAAGACAGCGTACAAGGCACGCGGTTCTACCCTTACAGGCACCCGCGACACCTATAAAGGTTATTAAGAACGTTGAGCTAACGATTACGAAACGTAGTAATCTTGTATCGCTGAACGTTCAATACATTCGGGACGTTTTATTGCGTCGTAGTTTCGATAATGTGCACGCCTGTTGTTGTTGTTGTTGTTGTTGTTGTTGTTGTTGTTGTTGTTGTTGTTGTTGTTGTTGTTGTTTGCGTTGCTACATGCAAAGGTGGTAGTCACTGTGATGAATTTGCGGAGCCTCTATTCGCAAGTTCCCTTTGGAAATGGCCCTTTTTACAAGTATTTTGCCAGGCGCCTTTACGAACGATCCTAGCGCAGCAGCATTTTTTATGAACACTGATGAAGTCAGTTTACTAATCGAAGTTCAATTTTCCATACCACTTCATGAAATCGTCATGCGGGTGAGGAACATGATGTGGAAGTAACCTCAGATAAATGCCTCATCACTCAGGCTGTAGTGTGAGTTGACAGCAACAGACGCGAGGGCATCGGATACAGAAAAAAATTGCCATGTTTCGCCATCAATCATCGGAAGATTAGCATGCTATCTCGCGAGCGTTCACAGCGTTAGGCAAATGTTGAGTGGATTTAGTTAAAAAAGCCAAATAAGCTCCTATCCAGATGGATCGGTTCACTAATACTCGAAAACGTCCAGGGTCTGCACATTAGAGCAAACATATATACATTTTTTTCCAAGTATTCCTGCATACTTTTTGAAAGTTGTATTTCGTTTGCCGATGGTCGACGCAGACAGAATGACACTTTCATTAATACGCCGTATTTTATTGTTCCATCTAGTGCACTTTTGTTATGCTTCTCGCAAAATGCGTATAATGTTCGCCTGTGCTTGTTTCCGCCATTCTAAACATGCAAGGCAGCAACTCAAATTATGCGTACTGATTTTTGTTAACTGGAAAATCATTTTCCGCTTGATGTGTTGAGACACTAATGATGGATGGCGAGAGAGGGGGAGAGAGAGAGAGAAATTGACATATATATATAGGGAGGAAGGGATGGAGGGATATAGAGATTACAGTTGTGGATGAGCAATGGGAACGCTCAGAGAGATTCGCAGAGGTTTAAAGATAACGCGATCCATTTGAAATATTCAAGCTACACAGAGTATAGCAAACAAGTCCAAAACGTTTCCGTACGCAAAACATTTATCAGCCATAAGCAAAGCAACACGCAATAATTGTTTACGTGTAACAATATGTTTCGCGTCGCCTTCTATGATACTAGGCAAATCGGCACGGGTTTTCACATGAATTACACATTACATGCGTGATAATGCTAGGAAGAACGCCTTAGCATTGTGAAAGGACGGATCGTTTTATATAAGAAGTTCAGCGAGAAATCTTGATTCTTTACGAGAGAGTCATTTTTCCAAGCACGCCACGACGAACCCTCGCTAAGCCGCGGTGAAAAAAAGAGTTCCTCTATATTATACGCACGTCTCTTTTCAGTGTTATTTCTTGTGCCCCAACGAGACTTCGCGTATGTTTCATTATGAGTCTCCACGAATTCATTCGTGACCCTAAGGGGACTTGCTACTAAGTCAATTGGTCGAAATGGTGAAAAAAAAAAAAAAGAACGCGTTCAGAACGCGATCTGAACAGCACTGGCATAACTGAGAAACAGTACATCCCAATTCAAGCACCCGGCTGGCTCGCTCGTTCATCGTTGTGTTGTTGTTGCTGTTTTCCTTATTTCAATATTGCCGCTGCGCGCCTCCTTGTAATATACTTTTAAATCACCGCTTACGCGCTATAGGGTAAATCTCGAAGTAAATAGCGAAAGAGTTGTGATCGCGAAATCATGCGACAAGTAAACGAACGCTTGATTAAGCGAGTCAGGTATTGTTTTCGTCATTTACAACTCCGCCAATTATTTCCCACAATGCAACACGCATGGTCCACAAGGTGTGCGTAGATCCAGTTTGTACGCGTATCTTGAGAAGAAATTTTAGCACGCAAGGTTGTATGAAGATAGGAAAGCCCAACACAGCTCGGAATCTAGACCTCTGATCCATCTGTGTTTTGATGTTATACGATTAGACGGGGTGGCTCACAGAACGTTATGGGCCATGGCTGCCGCCGCATATAGATGAATACGAAACGCGACAGCGCCCGAGCGTATCGATCCTATACGTCGTTATTAACTGCAGCTGGTCAAAACTAATACGCAGTCTCCGCTACGGAGTTGTTTTAATCACATGCTCGCCTCGCCACGTCCACATAATTTTATTAATTTAATAATGCATTCGCAGTTTCAACAGAAACGCGGTGTATAGCTTCTTTCAGTGTCATTTTGACACCTTAATGACTAGAAAGTACAACTACACGCCAAAAGGCACATGCACCCAAACATGTGACGGCACATGTGACTATTAGTAAGTCCGGACGAATAAATGGACCGGCATGAAATGATAAATCAATATATTCAACGGTCATTAAGGGTAACAGACTGGATTTCGCGGGAAGTAGAGCATGACAAGAGGCGGAATGAAGTACGGTAGGCAGATGAGATTAGGTTTGCGAGTTTAACGTGGCAACTTTTAGCAAGGAGAGGCCCTTGCCCTGCAATGGATGTGGTCAAACTGGAAATGATAAGCATGTTTCGCCATCAGTCATCGGAAGATGCTCATCAGTCATCGGAAAATGCTCGTGACATGCTATGTCAAGAGCATTTGGAGCGTTATGCAAATGTTGATAGGGTTTGGCTATAAATAAGTGTAACAAGTTCGTATCCTGGTTTAAACGTTCTTAAAACACACCCTCACCTATATAAACTCACATGCTATTCGGGCACGCTCACACATGGCGTAAAGGTTAAGACCGTGAGATAAGTGCAGGCCTTGTATTCCGCACACACCGAGAGATCTCGCATCCCAAGGAAAGAGCTTACGAGTTCAGTGCGTAATTCTCGAGCTATCGCCATCGACGGCATAACAGCCCATATACGGCCGATCACGAACTAAAACGAATGCGATGGTATAAATCACTCCTCGGCTATCGTGTGAGATGAAGGCCCAAGCTGCGCTCCAAACACGCCGTTCGACTCGATGCCCGTTTTGATGGATATACGCCCAAAACGCACAAAGCGCAGATGCAAAGAAAAACGCCAATTCGCCGATACCAAAAAACAACGAGGCTTTCCGCCACTGAGCTATTGCTTCCTTTCGCGTTGCCCAAGGAGCCCCGCCGATGAACGTGCAAGGCCGGGCTCGGTAAAATACGCGAGCGAGTAATGTACACAATGACACCGCACAGGTGTTATCAGCGGCGTTAGCCATAGATGTAGCAGATAGATGGTAGATATAAGTGCACGGATCGAACACTGTCCGCCCATTACGAGGGTCTCGATGCACATCGTCAACAAGAACATCCCCAAAGCCACGACAGTGTAGAAACTAGATTTAATTGACTGATGTCTGAGGTTTTTTACGTCCCGAAACCAGATACGGTTATGAGAGACGCCGTAGTCAAGGGATCCGGCAAATTCGACCACCTGGGGTTCTTTAACGTGCGCTGACATCGCACAGTATACATGGGCCTCAACATTTCGCCTCCATCGAAATGCAGCCGCCGCGGCCGGGATTCGATCCCGCGACCCTCGGATAAGCAGCCCAGTATCATAGCCACTGGACCACCGTGACGGGGCTGTTGAAACTTAATTCAATTTAATTCAATTCAATGTTTCTTTATCTTTCAAAGAAAGAAAGGAGTAGTCATATGTGCGCATAGACGACGAACACAATGTTGCGTATAGACGACGAACACCACGTATACAGCAGGCGTTACGCAAGAGAAATATAGTGTCTCCTCCGAACGTATGTACGTGGTACACGTGACTTCCATCACGTAATATTGCTTAACTATGCTAGTTGGGCCTACAGCGTCCGAACGACAACAAACGTGCTCGGGCGAAAATGGAGGCTTGCATCATGGTAGCAAGTCTTTGAAAAAGTAATGTCGACGGAGCAAGTGAACGTCTTAGAGAAGGGGCTTGTCAAGAGCGCTGACAAAGTCCAGTTGACAAAACGTTGGGCCACGGCGGCATTCGTTGCCTAATTACGACTTCTGATATAACTGCCGATACGTTGACTTTTAGTGCATATACCATCAGCGCATCGACGATAGACCATGCTTTAACACACACCCTATTTATGAGGTACTGTAAGCGTATACGTATGTGGTACATCGGTGTTAGTGGCGTAATAGAAAGCCGTAAACATTCACTTCACCGATAGATTACTACACTTCGTGCTCGCTCCCGCTTTCTCTTATGTGTTTTTATGTTTACTACTAGGCAAATGTTACCTTCAGCTGTACATATGAAGCACCAGTAGTCGAATTCAGATGTTCGCAGAGCGTGTTTAGGGATACGTATTTTCTTTACTGAATCGGAAAACGAGCGATGAAAAGTTGCCTAAGGTTGTACTGCATGCCGAGCAGATCAAAGGGGTCGAGATGAATGCGTCATATATAGTGTCCACCATTGTCCACGTACAAGCTCCTTCCTATATACGTACATCACCATATCGCTTGAGACTTACGTGCATTCGATAAAACCGCTTATATAAGCTCATTCGTCCTGTCGTTAGTGTAGCACTGTACACAGTAGATTACACAAAAGCGGCTTCATATCCCCTTGCGGCGCAGAAACGTTCGCCGTATACATCTCCATACCCGCACTGTTTACGCGAGGATGGGGGAGCTAGCACCGTCTCAAAATATGAAAACACGACGAGATCAGAAAAAATGTATAGTATAAGCGCGTCCGTAATCTCTCGCTTCTTCAATATTTCAATGGACATTCAAAAGGCATAGCCCTGCGGCAGCTACCTTGCAGGCACGCGGCGTTGGTGTTATACATCTATACGTTATAAAACGAGCCATACATTGAAGCTCCGAGAAGAAGTTTGGCAGTTTCATCACCAACCGTGAGAACGAACCCGAACAAAAAAACATCTCGTTGCCATCATGCAGCGCGACCTAAGCCTTGCGGGCAGGCTCCGGGACCGCTGCATGTAGCCACAGGGTGCTATGCGTCTACGTCCCGGCAGGCGCTCAGAGCTAGAACCAGAGAAGAGTTTCTTTGTTGTGCCGAACGATGCCGACCGAAACCTTCCTTCCCTCCTTCTTACTTTCCTTTTTTTTTTTTTTTTTGCCCCCGAGATTTCGCCATCGCCATCTTAACGTCGCCCATAGTCTGGAAACATTTCGCCGAACGACGTTACCCCATTGGCCGCTTGTTTCGAGCCTGAAAATGGTTGGCGTTCCGACCCCCCCCCCCCCTCCTTGCCCCCCTTCTGTAAGGGTGGGCAGGGCGGCGACGGCTTGCTTACGTCTTTCGTTCCCCCTCCGGGCATCCGCCATTCGGAAGAAGGGCCGGGCTATGGGCTCTCGCGTCTACGTGTGCTTCCTTCCCCACCTTCATCCAACACTCCCTTCCACTTCCTTTTTCTCCGCGCACGCTTTCCCAGCAAGCACCCATCGAGCCCCGAGCAAAGTCCCTTAAAGCACGTACGTGCCGCTATTGTTCGTGGGCGTTATCGATTTTGCTGTTCCTTCCTCTTTCGTCGTCGGCTCCCGCACACTCGCTTCCCGGCGCCCCGTAGTTCCCCATTTTCTCCCTGTTTCTTATACCGAGCCCCGGAGCGTAACACCGACACAAGGAAGAAAGGAGAGCGCGCGCAATGGAAGGCCCGGGTGGGGAGGGACGCGAACACTCGCTGCACCCGCCCCGAAGAAGGGGAAGGAGTCTCGAGGGAAGCGGACCAGAAACTAGAGGGATGCCCGAGAAAAAGATGTTTAAAGAAATAGCAAGAAAAAAGGCGACGCTTGGGAAATGCAGACAGAACGAAATAAGGGGGAAAAAAGGATATAACACGCACGCTAATCTAAAGCCGGGGAAACAGTGCGTGCGGAGGGGACTGGAAGCGTCGGGACTCAGGGAAAGAGGGAGCGCCGTTTTCAGGGAGGAAGAGGGGGGAGAGGGAACGATTGCTATACTCCCTTCTTCCCCCCTTCTCCGTCGCTTGCAGGGGCGGCCGGTGCAAGTCAGTGACAGCTGTGACCAACAATGACGAACGGCAGGCGCGATGGCCGAGCGAAAACTGTAGCCCTCCCTTCTAAAAACCTTTCCCAGGCTCCAGCTGAGCATTAAGGGAGCAGAGCCAGATTCTCTGTGTGCGGGCTTCCAAGTGGAAGGAAATTAAGGAACGAAAAAGAGGGATCGAGGGAAGCGGAAAGAAGAGAAGAAGCGTGCTCGCTCCATTCGAGAGCGTCGTTTCGCCCAGAGCTATTCTACAGCCTCTAGCCGGCCGTATCTATCTCGCACGCACTCTCTCCCCTCCCATTCTAAATCTATCCTCCTCCTCGTTATGGCCTTCGATGGCCGCTTGGACGTGCGGTCGGAGGAAAAAAAAAAAACCTTTATGTATCTATGTGGGGGAGAGCAGTCTCCATCGGCTGTGGGCATTCGAACCCGAAGCCCGTTCTCCTTTGGAATGATGAGTAGCCGAGCTCACTGCCGATCCGAACCGCTTCGGACCCGCCGAGATGTGACCATTGTGGAGAGGAAAAAAAATCTATTTAGGCTTCCCGAAATGACTCCTTCGGGAGACCCGCCGGAATGGCGCGCAGTTTTTTGAGCCGCGCGTCTTATTTTGCTTCCTTCGTGAACAGGCTGCTGGCCCTTTCTCCTCTTGTCACCCGCATCGCAGTTGGCAGCGCCTGCTACTGACGATACGCCTCTCCTTTAGTTCTCGTTCCCACAGAGCACTCCCGCAGTACTTCCCCTTCCTCATCTCAGGCTCCTTACGAAGCCAGTTTGTTGCTTGCTTATATCTTGCGGCGCTCACCCAATCGCGGCGCGGTTTGGCCTGAGCGAACAGTTTCTCCTGCGTTAATTCCGCACGAACACACGTCGAGAAGTTGCCGATTCAGCGTGCAGAGCCGGAGGCCCAATCGGAGAAATAAACCCCCTCGACGTGATGCCTGGTCAGCAGCGGAGACACCGAACTGCGCTCCCTTCTACGCTTTTCCTTCACCTCTCCCCTTCGTCACGTTCTTCAATGTGGGCGATTCAAACGTGATCGAGCGCGAGCTCTTTCCTCTTGCAGTATCTACGGCATAGGGTCCAGAAGATATGGTCTACAGAAATGGTCTACTCCCTCTTATACCAACCGCCTCCCCCTTTTCCCCGTGTCATTTCACGAAATGTTTGCGCAAAGCACGGAGGAGTTGCCAGAGGATGTTGTAACAAAGAAGTAGTATGAACAATACGAACAGCAATTCGGCACCGAAAAGAAGAATGCCGAGGCGGCTAGTAACCGAGCCAAGTCTCTTTTGAAGCAACTTGAGAAGGACGTGCAGCTCTTGAGCAACAAGGAGCATGAGGTTCGATAACTATAACTCAGCTACATCGAACCTGCTATATAACGAATTACTGTGCATATGGAACAGTTATGAAATCCCCTTGACAATTTCTCTATAAAGCATTTACATGTAGAATTACCTAGAAATCAAAGTTCCTTCACAACATATCGAACCCACTTGAGATATAGCAGTCTTCAATTGCATAACACTTCCAGCGCGTTTGGCTGCGGCGCTTCTATACGCACTGTGCTTTATGTTGCCTTCGCGTGCTCCTTTTCTGTCAGTGACACCTCCTCTCCAAGTTCTTGAATGAAAGTTCCGTGTGCATCTAGGTAACCCTTTGTCTTCGACATCCATTAAGGCTCCCGTTTGCCATCACATGTTGCAAAACACACACTCGAGAGATGCAGCTACACGTGAATCTCAGCCGACTTAAACCGCATCGCGGGATTACAAAATTTCCCATTCGCCCTTGAGTCTCACATTACAAGTTCCGCTATCTCTCATCTCACCAAACCTCACGCTGCGCAACGTTAAAACGTAACTGGACGACAAGTGGAGAAGGTCCTTAAGCCGATCGGAAAGTGGCCTCAGCGAGTCGGGTTTCCGAACGGCGCGTGCAGAAGAAACGCGGCAGTGATCAAAGAAAAGAACGGGGAAAAAAGAAGGGAAGTAAAAAATAAAAAATATAATAAAGACCGTCGATTCCGTATCGGCGTCGTGGAGAGGCCGTATAACGAGGTGTCGCAACACGAGGATGCCGCCGTTGAGATGGCTATCGTGCGCCGTAACGACCTGCCTCGCGCGTCCCAACGACCCCGACCAGCACGTCCACGCTTTCCACTCCCGCGCGGAACTGTCTGGCAAGCAAGAAACACCCCTCCCCGCCCTTTCAGGCTACTCGGCCTCTTCACCGTGCATGGTGGCTGCAGCTATGGCTAGCGAGCCTGGACAACATTGCATGTGGCGAGCTTACACGAGAAAAGAAGAATCCGGCCCGATTCACAGAAACGGCTTATCAAGGAGGGCGCACCCCCCGGACCCGAGCTGCCAGAGCAGTCATACGCACGCATAAAACATACTGAGTGGGAGAGAGAAGGCTGAAGCGAAAACGGCTACGCTGGAGGTCTCCAAGTCATGTCTGCGTGACTCTACTATATGCATAGATGGACGACCGTGAGCGAGGTAAATGCATTATGCCCGCACTCGTCCCTCACTGTACGCTGTACAAGTCCTCTGAATGGACCAGAACGTTTCACTGGTCCCATCGAGCGACGACATTTAATAACGCGCAGATCGGCGCGTTCACTCGAATGCATGGGAATAGGAGAGAAGGTAAGAATAATAGGCGCAAAGAGGGAGAGAGAGAGAGAGAGAGAGAGAGAGAGAGGGAAAAAAAGAATCTTCAAGGGAGGGCTGGCGCAATGGGTTGTCATCACAGCGTGAAGAACGTCTGAGAGAATAGAGGAAGGGCCGTTCCAACGTGTGGTATAAGAACATGGCGGACAGAACAAGCGGATAAAAAAGAATTGCGGGAGAGAGAGAGGGGGGGAAGTGGAATGGGCCATGCCCGTATACGCAAGCCCTCCAGGATGACAGGAACCAACGAGCTTCGACGATTTACGCGAGTTTTTTTAATACATTGTTCTGCCCGGCTCCCTCGTGATTCGCGACGCCGCGCCGTGGAGAAGAGCGATAGCATCGCTGGCCTCCCTCGGTTCGCCCCATGCGACCCACCGCCGCTCCATTCCCGGAGCGCGCGCATCTAATGCGAACGCAGGGAGGGTGCAAGGCCCATCCGTCACTGCTTTCGTTCTTATCCGCGCCGCTTTACCAATTAAGCGGAGAATGCAGCCAGAGATGTACCCCTCCTCCTCTTGAGGACGGGACGGGGGCAAACGAAAATAAGCGAATGTGGAGAGTGAAAGAGAGAGACGTGACCAGTGAGCGCGCGCGGAGCAGCCTCCTTCTCTCGCTGCTTACGCACGATAGACGATGGAGCGTGAACGAGACGGGTTGTGCAATGATGTCGAGTGAGATGATGACGCCGCCTCCTCTCGAACTGAAGGTGCAAGGCTGCTGGGGGAAGTGGGAGGAAGAGGAGGGGGGATGGGGGGCAGCTTGCGAAGAACGAGGAAAGATTGATCATAGGAACGCCGGCTTTCCAAAAAAGACACACCGACTTTCACTGGTTCGTTGAGAATGATAAAGGACAAGCGACGGGCGTCGAAACCTTTGCACAAGCCGATGCACTCTGGATATGCGGTCCGCATGCATGATGGTGAACATGCATTTAGAAGGTTGGTGAGTGAACTGTCCGATGAACTCCCAGAAGTGACCAGCCCTCCTTAACAGGAAACGATCGTAAAAGAACAGTGAGAGTACAGAAAGAACGAAATAACGACGATCGCTGGATGTACCGCATTCGCAGATGCCATGGAAGAAGGGAAAAAAAAGGTAGAAGAGGGATTAAAATGACAATCTTGAAGCCTACTTAGTCACAAAAAGTTTAAAGGAGGGAATCATGGGAAATCGGCCCAGGTCACGTGATAGGCGAGCGGTAGAATAATGCCAGGTCAAGCGTCACTAAGGGTTACCGTGTGCAAACAACTTCTGGCAGTCCGGCATACCTGGCAGGCATCGCGCACTGGCGCCAGACAAAGGTTGGCTTGACGAGGATAGCCCGTATAAAGCCGCTTCCTAGATTTTTTTTCCTCTATGGCAAAGACGAATGCAAGGCCTCTGTGAATCAGGCCTTCACTGAGGTTTATTAATCGGGTTATATAGACAAGACGACGTGAGCCCACAACAGGAGCCTCAAGTTTGTGAACGTAAACGCTGATATCTCGCACCATCGCACCAACAGGGGTAGCAGTGCCGGGAGGCTTGTTTCGTCATCTTCAACGGACACCTAATAATGGCTCTCTATACAGAATTGAGTACAAACAAGGGCGATGCGCCCTGGAGCCATCAGCAATCTTGAAACGAATGATAGCATGGCGATGCTTGTCTGTGCGAAACGGTGGACGTCTCGAACCGTAACGTCCGGAAACTTTGCTGATCACTATGACTACTTCTTCCACTTTGTGAACTCTCCAGTTCCTATGCGCAATAAATACGACTCGCAAATGAAGAAATGGAAAGCGGAACTATTTGGATGTCAACAAGATGAGTCAGTGTAAGGCCTGCGAGCAAGGCAAGGAGGCGATACGCGAGAATGAAAATATGGAGACACGCGGTCGTTTCGTGAAACTCACAAAAATTCTCCGTCGTCGTGTGAAGATAAGTCCATCAAGCTTAACGGCGATGCGCGCTCCTCGTTTTCTGCTTTCCTCTACGCTTTTGGAACTAAACACCCAGCAGGCACCATAACGAGGGCTTTACTGTTATTGCCTTGTGCTCGCCTCTCTCTGCGTATACGCGCGTTTTACTCTGCGTTTTTGTAATAAACGCGTTTACCAACTCAATCACGATAGCGCGCGCAATGCGGCGCAAATACATACATGAAAACTAGGGACATAGCGGAAGCGTGGATGCCTCGAGAAGAGCTCGTCCACGAAGCAGGAATGTGCTGCTGCGAAACGCCTTTACTGCGCCTCAGTTGCACGAGCAGCTTGGTAGCTCCGCTCGTCGTGTCGCATATATGCGCTCCGTTCCGAAAATGGCGCCATTTTCGCGGTCGAAACAGCGCAGCGGAAGCGCTGTCGAGGATCGAGAAGATAACCCAAATGGGGCAGCAGCCGTTTAAGGGGCGCGCGCGACAGCTACAGTTTTCCGGAAAAGACCATACGGGCTGCCCCTCGCCCCCTACGGCGGGAAGTGTGTTATGGCGACACAACGGCCTGCGTCACCCAGGGGGCTGTTTACTGCCCCCCCTCCCCCCTTATCCCTTACACTAGAGGGCGCGCGAGCTGGATAAGCACGCTGTGACGAGAGGCATCGGTCAAAAGTTGCGTCCCCGCTCCCGCTGTTTGAAGTGCCAGCTTGAAGTTTTATGTGCGAAATGCTGCGCATCGCACGGAGCGGCTTTGTTCTTGCTGTTATTATTGGAGCATAACGGGAAGCGATAACGCTCCGTGACGGTCACGAAGCCTTCCTGTAGAGCGAGAGGAAAGAAAAAGTGAGAGAGAAGGGATAATGTTTAACGCCGCACGCGCAGACACTCATGCAGTCCGCACTGCAACGCTGCAACCCTTGAAAGTGACGTAAAAGAGTTACGTTTTCAGCGCGCTTTTCAAATGCCGGGGGGAGGTGCGTGCGGATGTTACATCACGATGTCCGAGTTCATAAACCATTCTGCATGGTTCATGTAGATATCCTAATGTAACTATAAAGCGATTCTTGCTGAAGTTATCCTTACAAATGCCGTACCTTGCACTAACTTACACTGATTACAGCGAACGTCACTACAGCCACTCGGGAAAGATTCGCAAACGCAACCACACTCATCACCACGCCCGATGACACATAGGCCGTTCACTTGCTCCATCGGAGCCCATTTGTGCCTTACACACAAGCCACTCTATATTGCGCTTCACGACGCCTCCATTAATGCCCACTTATCGCTGAGGCTGGCCCGCACAATGAGGCGGCCGTCCCGATCGGGAGAGGAGGATATCCGTCGTTGAGGCTTCTGCAGCTTCTCATCGCATGAACCTCGTCATTTTCCTCTTTCTCTGTCGTTGGCGCAGCAGCCGCTGCAATGTGCGGTTTGGCCCACTTCAGCGTAAAGTGGCCCAGAACCTGTCTATACGTGTAGTCCCCGGTAGACATAAACCTATGCCCTAAATTTTACATAACATCTTATTTGACTAATAGGACGTTTCACACATGACTCAGTGCAACGATAACGTATACGGCTGCTGGATGTGAAGGCCGTTTACCTATATTGTAATAATAGGCGTAGCGCCTGTCGTATGCACGTGAGTGTTCCATCTAAACATATGTGCGGCATTGCTTAGTCTTGCTTGTCGCTGTGAACATAAGCTTTACCATAGAAGACTATATGTCGTATGTTCAACAATTAGCTACTAGCAAGAAAATGCCGCTCCTCCTCGTCTAGTGCGTGTGCCAAAGGCACAAGCTCAAAAGGTGTCGAAAATTGGAACCTTTAATCTAAACTTAGGAGAAGTAGACCATGGTTAGACATAAATTACGTGCGCTGTGTAGACATAAGCGCCCAACTATGCGCGCTTCAAAGCCTCCAATCAACGGCGTTGTCAAGGGCATGGTTTAAAAGCAAGGTTCGAGAGCCACGTTCCCGGTGGAATATGCCAAAAAGCTCCTGCCCTACCATTCTGATAGCGATAATTTATTCTCAACCGCCGGAGAAACCCTCTAATTAAAGCACGGGAACGCGCAGATTAACGCAGTAAATATTGTAGACTTGGCCCTGTGCTGAAGAAGGGGGTTTGCCATATACCCTGTTGGGCCCCAATATTAGGCAGCAGCGGTAGGCCATTTGCTCTACCCAAGGCTAAATCGCGTTCCCAGTAGGCCGCATTCACTTTCGCATGAAAGCGATAAATTAAAGGGTCTCCGGAATAACCCCCTACCAGGGAGAATTAATTAAAGCGAGCAGAAAGCCTATACTACACAGCTATTAAGTGCAGGCTTGCATAAAGTGCTTGTGTTCTTTCAGCCTTCTTTGCATATAGAAGATATTACAGAATTCTTGTCGAAGTCATACTTTATACACAGCTCAAAGCTCACTGAAGTCACTTCCCGGAACATTCATTTGCGGTTTACTTTGTTTCTTTGCTGTCTTTCCCGCATACAGGACCGTCTTCACCTTCATGAGAGCTCAGGGAACACGACTACAGGTTCAAATCTCCAGTTGCAACTGTCACCGTGAGCATAAGACCTAGCTTCTTATGCCTACAGGATATTATGGCTGTTATAGGATATTATGGCTGTTATAGGCTCTTATGCCTACAGCCTCTTACGTTGAACATGCATGTCACCGTGAGCATAACAGCTAGACTCTTATGCCTATAGCCGTAAGCATAAGGCTGTTATACTATACGCTCGTGAGCGTATAAAGTCCCATAGGCTCTCGTGCTCACGTGATCACAGCTCAAGGATATAATTCTGCATAATTATTGCATCAATTAATTCGCCTCTCCTTGATGTAAATCGGGGCCGTGAGGCTTTAATCGGCGACATTGTGGTAAAAGTAATTTATCTATTGATAATGGCTGAATTTATACCTTCAAGAACGCTGTCCGTATAGTTCAAACTGAGCTGCGCGACCTTCAATAACGCGACTCTCCGGTTTATGAAACGAAGGCTTCCTTATGAAACAGTTCCCTGATGCAGTCCCTTGGGTCCAACAGACCCTCTTATTATCTGCCATATAACTCATCAATAGAAGATTGCGTAACCTATTGAAGTGATGCTGTCGATTTCTCCCAGAACATTAGGCAATGCCACAATTGTACACGAATGGAGGGACACCAGAGCACGCTGGTACGCTTGCTCAGTGTGGTGCAGCAACCTTTCAAGGCATCATTTTTGATTTCTTTCGAGAAGCAATGCGGGTTTCTAGCGAGGGAAGAACAGGCAGTGACATGTAATAAATTTTTCATTGAAATGTGCGTTCGCACTAGCACCGTGGCTTCAGTATGGTCACCGTAGAGCTCTCCCACATAGGTGCAGGCAACGTTACGAGAATGTCGCTATCGTAATTCAGCGGCTCCTTTAGAATGAAACGGAGTCCTCCTTCGCCGATAACCGATCACATAACCCTCAGTAGAGACTTTAAATTCTCGCGCTGTGGCTCACAGTGACGTAAGACGCCATGACGTCATCCGATACCACAGGACTTCAGGAATACGAGATATTCCTACAAGAGGCGGTATATATATATACTACGCATCGCATCTCCCGCTATACCGCTTCGGCACTCCCATCGGCACGACGAAACATACAAGTACTCGAATGTACATCCGCATCATCGGAAGAAGGAAGTACAGAAAAAGAAATAATACGATTGATTGACTTGTGGCGTTTTACGTCCCAAACCAGCTGTGATTGTGACAGACACCGTAATGGAGCTCTCCGGAAAATTCGACCACCTGGGGTTATTTAACGTGCAGACATCGCACAAAACACGGGCCTCAACATTTGGCGCCCATCGAAATGCAGCCTCCGCGGCCGGGATTCGATCTCGCGGCCTTCGGATCATCAGCCGAGTTCCATAACCACTAGACCACCGTGGCGGGTCAGCAATACGAAGGGACCACGCCTGTGGCGAAACTGCGCACGCGCTCATCGTAAACTGCTTCCCGGAAAGGCACCAACCAGACATGCAAGCACGAACAGCAGACGAGCAGCCCTTTGGCCAAAACGGCTCTCGATCTCCCAGCCGGTTATGTGCGCCTTTGTGATACGCCCAGCCGCGTCCCGCAGTGTGCAGAGGTATAGCCGTGTGGATGCCTTCTGCCCACGTATAGATAGAGGTTATGTGCAGCTGTGCACGAGCTGAACCTAAACCCGGCGATTTCGTACAATCAGCAGTATAAAAGGAGTCTCGGAAATGATACATGCGAGCTTTATCTGCGCACTACAGGTGTACGAGACTCTTCTCAAAGCGTGTAGATGGCCTGCGCTGACGTCAAAGTGGCCGCCATGCTGGAGCGTCATTAGCGACGAAGTACAGCTTGATTGCGCCCGCTCAGCTGCCCAGTGACGTCAACTGCAGGCGATTGATGCTGCCTCCAAATGAGGAACGATGGGATTGCATGTCAGAAACTCGTACTTGTTTGTTAAGCAGCGAGAATCCGTTTTATCTGGCACAATATAAATTTAAGGTAGGAGAGATTGCATCGAAATTACGGTGCTTATCACAGTGGGTCGCCAGGTATGCGCCACGCATGCTCTGAGAATTTCGTCATTTAATAATAATAATAATAATAATAATAATAATAATAATAATAATAATAATAATAATAATAATAATAATAATTGGGGATTTCCGCGCCAAAACCGCGATATGCTTGTGAGGCACGCCCTTTATATAGTGGAGAGCTCCGGAGCAGTTTTCACCGACTGGGGTCCATTTATGTGTTTTCTGCATTTCACCCCCAACGAAATGCGGCAGCCATGGCCGGAATACAATGGCCAATCCTCGAGCTTGGCAAGCCAACAACCTAAGCAGCTAAGTTGCCACGTCGAGTATATTTTCAAATTTGAAAGGGACCTTTCCCGCAACGCAGCTTGGCCGGTAGCATGACTAGCTTCGAAGTAGGCTTATATGCGCGTGGCCGCTTAGGTAACCACGCGCACTCTAGGAGGCATTTGCCCCTAGACCACCTGACATGCACGAATCAAGCACAAGAACCTCAAGTTCCCATGTCTCTTACGTGTTTAAGATAAAAAGTCAGTGCATTGTGGCGAAGTGGGCTTGCGGGATCGAAAAATGTTTTTAACTTTGTCTATGCTATATGTATGGACACTCATGTGGCACGTCAGAGGTGGATACAACATGCTGGTGAGAGTGTTTGCAAGAACCGGCGACTATACGCAACGCTTTGCTCAGTTTTCTAAATTAACAATTATTCGTTGTCATCTCCCACTGTGAGGGATGCGAGCAACCGTCTTTTCCTATAAGCGCGTACACCCAAATCCATTCTCGCTGAATCAGTGCGCGTAAATTTGTTCTTTATTTAATATCACACAGAGAAATAATGAAAAAGTGGAGGCGGCGTACAGTAGTTTATAAATATGTCCCAGTTACCGCGACAATGTTACTGTGCGGTATCGTGTCGCGTGCATGCATTTCCTTAATGTATATAATCGGACCTCTTCGGCGAACACTTCGGAAGCACCCACATGGCGCAACGTTCGACAAGTAAATGAACACGCCAGTGCACGTTTGAGAAAGAAAGCTCAGGCATTCATCTCTCGAATACCCCGTCTCAAGCGATCAGCAGTGCAATTTTGTATAACGTTAAGCCAACGACTTCCTGACAACGCGGCCTCGTTTCACTCGAGGGCAAGGAGAGATTTGCAGCGGCATAAAAAAAAAAAAAGTACTCTAGTCTCGTCGACCCGGACACAAGCGTACGGGAACACAGCCCTGAAAAAAAAAAAAAGAAAGAATAGCCTGCATGCCACGCCAAGGAGTCTGCACATTGCAGTCCTGTTGCGCGCACTACACGCCAGGGCGGCGCTCTTCATGCGTTACGCTGGTACGTCGCCGCGTACACATATATACACACACATGAAGGAGGCTATTCAAGCGGCAGGCATGGCGCGGGAAAAACAAGAGAGCAGCGCTTTCTGGCGCCACTATACACCGACCGAGCTCGGCCCTGCCTCGAGCTCTCTGACAGTTGTTGGCACTGTTCGCGACGGAGCGGCCGCCGTCAGCGTACAAAGGACTCGAGTTCGCCAGACCCCTTCTAGAAATTCCCCTTCCTCTCCTTCCTTCGTCCTTTCGCTGCCACCGCGAATCAAGAGAAGGAAGAGAGACCGCGCGCACGAATCCGGTCTGAATCAAGGGGGCCACCACCGACGACGCGCCTTGCGATGGACCATCGCTATGTACCAGTGAACGCACGCGCCTATACAACCCACCCCTGCATGAGCGGAGGGGCCCACATCCACGTCGGCCAGATTTATGGAAAGGTCACAGAGAGGTCAAGAAGTCTCCAAAGAAGAACATCCTCCTGCTTTCTCCTCCCTCCCCCTTCATCGTCGTTCCCTGTCTTCTTCTTCTTGGTCCCATCTGCAACACTGCGCACGCACACACGTCTCCTCTCCCAGCTCTCTTCATCCATTTCATTCGGCGAGCATGTATGTCCAAACGCGCCTATATACACTCATACGGCCGTATACGCAGTTCGCGTGCGTACACTATAACTCGCGCGCAAGCACCCATTCGCATATTATACAGGCCGTCTCCGCGCCGTATCGGACGCGGCGGCCACTATAAGGAAGAGTTAAGCTTGCGTTACGCCGACCCGGTAAGATTGCGCCAGTTCGAGTATTCAAATTTCGTCTTCCTATATAACGCGTCGAAAAAGAAACGAGCGAATCTGCGATTGCTCGAACCATGAGAGGAGCCTTGCCTTTTTGACTCCGTGCGATAGACTGTCCACGTGTCCCCTCTGAACTCGCCTTTATTCTTTATTTTCTGTAACGCCGCCGCAGTCCGCGTGAGGACGCCACGTACGTATGCTGGAAGCGTTCGCCATTACGATGCGTCGCTGCAGATATAGAATACAGCGGCGCGGTCTGTGGAGGCAATGCAGTATATAGAAGCAAGAACCGCGGACCCGCCGTGCTCCCGTCGCGTGCATGCGTATGCAGATCGGCGTCGCCGCCGCGTATCTTGCATCGTGCGCTCGGCGAGTTCCACTGCACCGCCTTAATCCCCGCCGCACAGTGCGAGCGTTATGAACGACCGCATAAGAAAAAAAAGGCTCGTTCTTTCTTCTACCTCCTCTCACATTTTGGTCTCTCTCTCTTCCTCGTTTTTATTTCTTCCGCGCCGTGCCGTTCCAGTAGTTACAACGGAGGCAGTAAACAAGGTTTGTGGCTTTTAAGTTGCGCCGCCGGCATCTTGCAGTATACCGCGTGTAAGAAAGAGTAACACACATGAGGGCTTTTCGGTTGTGTAGCCACATTTGACCGCGTGTATACGGCATACTATATGCGCCTCTTCCACGCATCGAGAATATCGGCGCGCGTTAAGAAGCTCTTCGGCGGAGTTAGCGTGCATGCTTCGTCGATTATTGCCTATACAGCTTGACTTCACGCCTTGAAGAGACGTGGTTAGAAAGGCCGATTGCGAGTCGCGTGAATCCTATAATGCCACCGAGTTGCGAGATTCTACGAAGGTAAGTTTGCAACCATGCGCAGTGCAAGTGCGTGACATCAAAGAGTTTTGCTGGACTATTTATTTATTTATTTATTTATTTATTTATTTATTTATTTATTTATTTATTTATCTTTTGTTTGTATGGATATATACTCAAGTGTCAGCGATAGTTCCCGAATTATCCGAAAACACAATATGACGGCTCAACTACATTTCCCTGCACTTTCAAAAAATGGGGACCGAATACAGGGAGCACCTTGACTCTCTGCTTTTGTGTATATAGTCGGCACTGGCACTGTCGCACGTTCACTGCCTTAATTGTGGTTACGTATCAATTAAGAAAGAAGAGAATGTGCGCAAGATTTTCGCATGGTTCGGAGGGTTTTGATCGCCTCTGATGTGTAAGCACGCCACTCGAGGAACGAGACATTAGGATTCCCTTATGCATTCTTCAAATCTTCAGAGCTGGACAATGCAGTTTCAACAAGAAATTAGTGCTCGCAAGGCTAGTGTCCCAAGAAAGCCATACACAATAAATTGCGAATTTCAACATCAGCAGGGGAACAGCGTCCACTTGCCTCTCGCGGTTACCGGAGCAATCAGCAAGAACCTTGCAGAGCAACAAAATATGGCATAAAAGCAGAAACACGTCATGCCAACATTATGTGCTCGAGAGCCTCGTATCTGTTAAAAAAGAAAAGGGGGGTCAAGCAGTTTTGTCTTTTGACTTGTTTGTTTGCTTGTACGTTTCATTGAGCCCGTGGATATCTGCTGTGCACCGTATGCCGAAGATACAGGGAGTGCCGAGCATCACAAATGATGCAAATCTCTCCTACACATTCATTATTGGGAGGAAAAAAGAAGAACAAGAAGAAACAATTGACAGACAGCGAAAATGGTCGCATAACGATTACTAGATGCCCTGTAAAATTTGAAAAAAATACCAGTCTGCATCTTTCCGGATAACGCACTGTTGTTAGGGTAATAAATAATAAATAAATAAATAAATAAATAAATAAATAATAAGCAGGAAGAAGACGAAGTCGCTTTAAACCGAGGACCACTCTCGTGTCCATATGTAGGAATACGACACCAGCAGCCGGCTATTCTCGCTATCTCCGTATCACACGCCGAGCTCTAATTGCAGGCTTATGTTTCGTTGCACCGCAAGCTCAGCTTCCTTGTCGGCGCGCTTGGGAAGCGCTAATACCGCGCGGAGCAGCAGCTGGAAACGCCAAGTGCCGATCGTCGCTCCATGCATCGCGCGCGCGCAGGTGTTGCACGCCGTGGGGGGGCATCACCATCGAAGCCTCGGTGCGCCTGGTTTCGCCTCGCTTTGCATGCTAACGACGCTTGCCGTGATTTCCACTTCTTTACTTCGTTCCTGATTCTTTGTCTTTTCTTTCCTGGTAGAAGAGAAACCGCCAGACTGCCAACATGCACGCAATTTGTCTCTGAGCAGTTATACGTACAGTCTGTGCGTCACGTGTCATTTCTTGCTGTTTCTCTGTGAACCTAAAAGGCGTGATATGGAAGGCGTCGGGAGGTCGATACGCGACGCCTCTGATAATTCGACCGAAGTCGGCGCTTTTGAAAGAACTAGACCCTCTAATTCCCGTCAATGCTTATCAATTTTACTTGGACCTCACCTCACGGTAAGGCAACAGTGGTGTCAGTACGACGGCTAGACACGGAAGACTGAGAAACAAGTCACGAATGGACTTCTGGGACAATAAATTGGACATTTCATATATATGAATGCACGAATAGCTGTGTTCCCCACGGTAAATGTGCATGCATGGAAAAATACAAGGAATAACATAAGCTGGTGGTGCTTAGAAAACACCTTGCAAGGCGACCTCACACGCGCAGCACGAGATCAAAGAACCCACGATTGTATATTACTTTCGTTCTTGTACACTACCAGGTCCAAGCTAGATTTTAAGTCATCGTGCACCCTCTTGGTCTCACTTTGTACACTGGTGCCCTGAGCATCGCAATGGGTAAACTGCACTGCAGGAAAGCTGACGTTACAAGTCAACGAAAAAAAAAAAAAAAAACACGCGTGAGTCCTTGTGAAGGATTTCACATGACTCAGGCTTAAGTTCAACCGCTTAAGTATGTTGAAAAATTTAGATTACTAGCACGAATAAAAGGTGTGCACGCGCAATACCAAGCAAAAAATAAAGCAGAAAGGAATGCGAAAAGTCTGCACACGGCGCTCTTACTTTATTGTCAGCACTGCCCTCTCGCTGTCGCCATTCGCAAGATTTCCGTGCACGCTTAAAAGGAAGTGACACGGAATGACCCGGAAGTCGATACATGCGGCGCTTGTAGCTTGCCTGTATAGTATATATTACGGAACATACAATTCAATTCTGGACCCGAAACATCCTAGGTGAAGCTTGCGCTCGACTTCGTTGACGTTCTCTAGCATTGTTCCGGTTCTTTGTTTCACCATGACTATACGAAGACATCTATCTTGTTCCGCCCACGTGCCTGTGCAGTGTAGCTCCACGTGCGCGGGAATCGCACTGCGGCAGCTGGCGCGATGGCAAAATGCTTTCGTTTTATAACAAAGACACTGAACATCCATAACTGTTACGTGCGCCTGGAGTTGCAACGTGACATTAACTATAGCCGGGAAACCCTGCAGAAGTTGCACAGCTGCATGGTTACTCAACGCGCGGATGTGCTTTCATTTGAATATTCCGTGACGTCATAACATGTCACGTCTGCAGTGCCTCCCTTTGTACGCTGTGTGGGCCAAACGCATGACTGACCTCCTTCATCATTTCCTCATCTGCATATACCAACAGCATCTCCACTAAGTTATAAGGAAGTGCATTACTCAGGCCGATGTATATATAGCCGACATGTATATTGCACGACGAAGATGAAGCCATCTTGCAGACGATGGCATGCATGTAAAAATAAATCAGAAGATCTGCATGTGATGACAACGTGTACCTATGATGACGTCCAAAGTCATACATGTGTTAGTGTCGCATGCAGCGATACGCCTATCCGGACAGCACAGAATGTGTATACATGCATGGAGTGTTATATCGCATCAACCTCAGTCCATGGCATAGTGCATGGGCATGTCAGAGGCTAGACCCTTGCAAGGCTATACAAAGCCAAGGCGTCTTTCTGTATGAGAACGGAAATCTGGGCGAGTTGGTGATAATTCATATTGACCAGCTTACAGCGCAAACGGGACGAAGACGAAGGAAAGCGCTCGTGTTGTCACCTTGTCTTTCCTTCGTCTTCGTCCCCGTTTGCGCTGTAAGCTGGTCAATATGTCTTTCTGTATATTGAGTAGCAGAATCATTTGGAAACATCTGCGGCAAGGAAACGAATATAATGAAACACATCTCATCCTACCCTCAGCTGCTTTGTTATTATTAGTGTAACAAAGTAGCTGAGGGTAGGATGAAATGTGTTCGGCATAAATGTATACCGCTGTCATCAAGCCATTTTTGCGTCGATGTTGAGTGCCATCCGAACCCTTGCTAGCAGACACCACGCACCTAAAGTCGCACAGAAAACGGTGTGACTGGTGACTCCTTTTGTAACAGAAGCAACAGTTTTATCCTATATTTAGCAAAATTCTCCGTGAAATCCATGCCCCGACGGAATGAGATGAAAGCGCGAGCACTCTCATCGCGAGAACGACCGTGTGTAATGTATCCCGCGGAAATTAAAATGACTCTATATGCCAAACTTTTCTTGAGCACTGAGAAATCACGCACTCCAATCAGCCGAATTCAAGTTTGCATGACAGTAGTATAGTTTACTGCCCGGCAGTGTTTGTAATATATATAATCATTTCAATCGCCGAGATGTGCCTCTCAAGTTTATATAAGCGACAAAGTGAGCCCTGGTGGGACGTGGGATCCAAAATGGAGCCAGAGCAAGACTACGAAGGTGATCATGGCAATGGATGATTGATTGATTGATTTATGGGGTTTAACGTCCGAAAACCAGCTCTGATCATGAGAGACTCCGTAGTGCAGGTCTCCGGAAATTTTGACCACCTGGGGTTCTTTAACGTGCGCTGACATCGCACAGCACAAGGGCTTCAACATTTCGCCTCCATCGAGATGCAGCCGCCACGGCCGGGATTCGATCCCGCGACCTTCGGATCTGCAGCCGAGTGCCATAACCACTAGACCACCGTGGCGGGGCAATGGATGAGTCAGTAAAGAAGTATAGATTCTTGTATCAGATTTCAATGTGTCCGTTAGAGTATATAGACCCGCCTATAAAACGCTACAATGTTCCCGACATAAGTTAGCGCCAAAGCACTGAATTATAATGTCAGCGGTCTATTGCCCTTTACGACCTAACACGCCACCTTCCCATTCTTCCTTTGAGGCTTTCGTCGCATGTCATCACAAATGACCGCTCCTATAGAAGAACACAGTTGTGCAGTCATATGTGAAAGACATGATTTGAAACGCCAACCCGCGAGCGATGTCGCTTCACTTGAACGTTCCCGACTTCTAGATAGCTTTATAGCTCTACATATTCTTCGTAGTATCATTCCTCTCAACCACAATGGCACAACACAATGCCCTTTTCTGCAATACGAGACCTGCTATGCGCAGAGGACATCGTCGGGACATCGTATTCTTAGTATATATGTACTCTGTTGCTGCTGACCCCCCCCCCCCCTCCCCTTCTCCTCAGTCCTCTTTATGAGAACCAAGAACAGTGAGGTGAGTACACCCCTCATTATGAGAACCAAAGAGCAGTAAGCCACGAGAAGCACCTATATGCAACTAAATGGCTTGTCAAATGACGCCATGGCTGACGACGTATTTAGACCACTCGATGCATTTACGGCCTGTAAGACGCGACGCTAATCTGCTAGCAATAAAACAAGCTCGTTTTTAATGACCCGTTCAGAGCTACATGCAAACGAACACAGCGCGTGAAAAAACACTCACGCGGTAACAGATAAATGCATGTTCCGATGTCGCACCAACTCGTTAACTTAAGCGTGTCTTTCTATGGGAAAGTGCTGGCGTTTCTCGCACAGATAAAACTTACGAGCGCCATCATTCACGTTAGCTAGGAAGAGAAGGACAAACGGATGACCTCAGTTCTCCGAAATACGAGACTAACTCGCGGACATGCAAGGTTCTTTCGCTCATTAAAAGGGAGCACCCAAAATGTCGAGTAATAACAGACGGACGTGTGAGACAGCACGTACGCAAAGTAACCGAAGCGAATACAAAAAATATACTCATCTACCAACCCACGCAGACCTTCGTAAAAAACCCTGGTCCATTTTAAGTGACAACCTCCGCAAACCAAGACATGCTATACGAGCTATAAGTGTGCATATAATACACTCTCCGGCAACTACTGTAATAGAGCTCACGAGTCTTCCTAGAGCACGTGTGGGAGAAGTCAAAGCTTTTTTTTGTAGAGTCGAGAAGCGACTCGGGACGAATACAGAGAACACGGCGACGTCGACTCGGGGTTGCGGAAAAAACGAGGCTGCAGCGTTTGTGTGTGCGTGTGTCTTCACGTTCTGTGGCAGGAGCACATCGCTCTGATTTAGGGGCTCAGCGACGCAAGAACGTACCGCGTGCAGAGGTGCGTGTGAGAGAAAGATTAAAGAAAAAAAGCAAAAGGAAGTACAACGTCGACGCCCCGTGCTTGCCTGACTTCAGAGGGAGCAAAACAGGCTATCTGGCAGAGAGCCCTTTGTTAGCGGGCGACTCCAGGCCGTAAAAAATGGAGGGAATGCGCCATCAGCCGCCATGCTGCTCGTCTGTAGTCGCCTTTTTGGTTAATTGAAAGCAAGTCGCAGCTCTTGCCGCTAGTCTAGAATGTTGCCGGGGCGCTTCCATACGGCTGTGATAACGTTGTTGTGACGTAAGACGAACGACATGTTCGGCGAGCATAATGTACACGACGTTATTGTGACGTAACACGCACGAAAGTTCGGCGAGCATAATATGCTTGAGACCCTGCGCTTGCTTCGGACCTATTCTCATCGTGCGGCGCTTCTATTGGTCGATTCTGATCAACGTGGGCGGAGCATTGCGTTGCAGCCAATGAGGATGGGCGAGAAACGAAATAGCCCGGCGCATGGTTGCAATGAAATCGATAAGAGACATTTTTTTAGATGACTCACCATATCCATATCCGCCCATTCCCAACAGGCACTTACTCGAAATTTCTCGAATTAAACCTCTAAGTCGATACCGACGCTGAACATGTGTAATTGCAGAAGGTGAAAAGCCAACGACAAGCTGCACTGTCAAATGGCAAGTATGCGTATAGACTTCCAATCATGAGCTGACGTTGCCACCAACGTCCTGTGTCCTCAGGTACATTCTTAGACACTGCAGTCGTGTATACGGATGACTCTTTCAGGTTCATTCATGGCACTCTTGCTCATCGACATCGACATCATCTACCTCAATCGCAAGCCGAAACTCGCTCGTCTCAATCTGCACATGCCGTGGATGGAGGCGTGCCCTGGTGTCTCGTATACAGTTAATAATAATAATTAAAGTCATTCAACAATAAAAGTCAATAAAAGTCATAAAAGTCAACTCAATAAGAGTCATTCCATATCTGTGCATATGGAAATATATGCCCTTCGTAAGCTCAGATTTGAGTGGGTCGCGTTACTTTCTCCCACTTTATGTTTCACAGTCGATCTTTCCTTCTACGTGCACTTTGGACACTGTCGGAAAGGAAGTTAAGCTGAAAGCGGGTACAGTCATGCAATAACCATGACATAATGTTCTCTTCAAGTTATACGGACCGGCGGGCATTCCAACGCAGGAGTTTTACATTACTCACTCGACATAACAGCACGCAGGCTTCAGTCAAAACGGTACTCACAAAACATTAATATAGCGCCCATGTTATCGGCGCCCCACCTACATCTTAAACACCGCCCAATGACACACCCACCGGCTTCGCTTATAAATCACGGAAACAGCAAACACCTGATTGGGCCTTTCGCGCCGCTTAGAAGCGACGTCGAAGGGCATGTAATAATTAGAAGGCTGCGATGTCTCAGTTGTGACCTCAACCGCAATATTTACATACCTCCAACTGTTCACAAACACCGCGTTGCGAAATTTCCTATTGTTGAGCTCTCGCTGTTTACGTATTTCCCAAGCACCTGCGTGTTGCCAACACTTATACCCATAAGCGTTCCCTTTCCTTGTTCCTCTTTCCTTCTCTCTTGTTTCACAAATAATATGAATAGCTCCGCCCTTTCTTCCCCCTGAATTTCTTTAGCTTACCATCGACGCTCTGAAACGGCGGATGGATCAATTAAGGAGATGAATTATTGTTTGTGTGTATAATGTAAACGCCGATAACATAAAACACCAAGTCGACAGCGCTGAAATGAAACCGCAATACTGCGATGCATCGCCTCCAAGTGGACTGCTTACGCCAATAAGCATATTCTGCGACTATGTATCTGAGGGCTATTGGAACGAAAGGTAAGAAGACAAGAAAAAAACGAAGAATTTTATTGACACAGCAGCACGTCCGCTGTACACGTGTTCCTGTTCGCGCGAAAAGTGCTCAGGGTGCGAAAACCACGACAGTAAACGCAAAGGGACAAAGCCCGTGGCGTATCCTCCAGCTTACCTTCGCTTGCAAAGTACGCGAGCAATTTGCAAACACGGCATTAAAGCACGCTTCGTGCTTGCTCTCCGTACAGGTTGTATACCGAGCGTATGCAGCAATGCCTGCAGGGCAGACAATTGGAAGGGCTACAGATGCGGCAGTAAACACCACCTATACTAAGCAAATGTTACAGCTATCAGCAAATAACAAACATTATCGCGCGAAAGCATGTTTCGCCGTAGCGCCCTTGTGTCCATCTGCATCATTATGTTGTCTGCTCGGCCTGAAGCAGTCTTGATAACGGGTTCTAGATATAAGCAAGCTACAGCTCCAGACCCATATTCAAAACAGAAAACTCTCTTACTCTCAAGCAAGTCGCAAGAGAAGAAAAAACAGAAAAAAAAACCGCCATTCATAATGCTGCAAATGCTATATTACTGGAAGCGAACAATCTTAGTGCAGTTAAGAAATATAGCAGCTTTGCAAATCTGATCGTTGACCTCCTACTTCAACAGACTGCGTTGTATTTCTTACTGTGTCCAATCTATAAATTTGGCCGGTCGATCGTTATAGCTCCGTTTCCCGTTGGCTGACCGCTTTGGCTAATACTATGCCGGAAATTGCGATTGGCTTGAATCCGCCTGTACAAGGGCAGTTTCAGCATTGGGACGCGCACTTTCGGAGGATATCGCACGTGGTACATTTGAACTCACAGCATTCAAACGCACATTAAGTGCGACTTGACAGTGACGACAACGGGAACATGAGATATCGCCATATACATCGCCGCTGCTATAGCCTTTACGAGCAAAACTAGACGCTTCGAAAAGTCAGGCCTGACAGACGATATGGGCGTGACAGGCGATATACTATATGCATCCGCGGTGCGTGAATCGGTCAGGAGACGGAAGGGGAAAATCCGCCATCGAGAAATTCGACCCAGCCACAGTTCAGATGTCGAGCTCACTGATTACCGACGACCGCCTCCTCTTACTTTCCTTCTCCCGCCCTCCCCTTTCAAGAGCGATAACCGTGCGTAGGAATCACCGTGAACTCTCCTCTGCAAGCCGCTTCGCGATTTGTATTCGAAGCGAACACCAGCCAGGACTCTTCTTCTTTTACACTTTCTATAGACCCTGTTATGCGCGTAAAGAGGAAGAGGACGCCTAACTCGCGAGTGGAACGTCCGAAAAACTCTCAAGCACGGCAGAGACAAAGTAAAGAACAGACAAGGCAGCCAAAGCGGAGTGAAAGTGATACAGCATTTAAGAATGTAGGGGACCCGGTCCTTCTCTGTGCCCGCCGAAAAAAAAAAAAAAGATTATGCAACTTCGAGCGGCTTTTACTACCTGCGATAGGTGAATGCATCCAGTTCATGAGCCCTGTGTATAGGCAGTCAGCCTGCTCCGTTCATTTTCGTTTTTCGTTGAAGGTATCCGGGACGATGTTATTCCTATGGGTCCTTCTCGACCAAAGCCCACTCGCTCAGCTGCGTATATAGATGAATTTCCGATGACGCTGAAGCGTTTGGCTGATATATCTATGCTCCCTGCCTGCCAATGCTGAGTGCTGAAAGTGAGTGCAAATTGAGACGACGATAGCAGAAGGCAGTAAACAAGCGCACTTTAAATTTTACGGAATTACGAACGACCATGGGTAAGTGAATCAGGACAGCACCACAGTTGGTGATCGAGGAAAAAAAAAAAAAAAAGATGCGAGATCCAACGACGAAGTTAAGCGATTTCTCCGATTAAGGGACGAGACAGGGAGGCACAAATAGAATTTTACGGCATGGTTACCAACGACAACGTTATATAAGCCAACCAGCGCAGTCACCCTAATGTTTCTGATCCTACCGATACATGCTCATGGCAGTTGATGGAGTAGTAAGGAACGACAAAGAAACAATCAGTTCATTACATGCGAGATGCATAAATTTGGAAAAGTTAATGACTGACCACAGAAAAGGACTGTCAGAAGTGATATTACGATTCAATGGAATGCAAACAGATCCGAGCTTATGCACGAGTCCATTGCAAATGCTGTGTCACAAATATCACCACCGTTCGATTTATGGCTTGTAGAAATAGCGCACACGCAGGGCGTACGAAAACGTGGATTGGTCGTAATAATGCATGTTCTGGCGTAACTGTGCGCAGCGTAATAATGCTTTACAATTCGTCATGCAACGAGCAAGCATACGTGTGCTTGCGAATTAATAAGTGAAACGCTTCATTTACCGACAAATAACAAACAACAAATGCAAGAGTTTCACAGTTTAGAAAAAGAAATAACAGTAGTCAGCCGTGCGCGGTGCAGGAGCAATGTATTAAAAAGAAATATTTACTTTGGCACTGCGTGCTAAACTCTATGAAAGCTCACCAGTACTCGCTTACTTTCGCCAGCACGAAAGGGAACCATGGCGGCATTTTACGGTCTCTTGCGCCTAATCCAAACCACAACGATCGCAACGCCGTTAGACGGCACCAAACGCCGTTAGTCCAGCAGAAAGCCCGCTCACGAGAACCGCACGCACAATAGAATACGGCATCCCGTGCATTATACACGAAAACGCAGCAGAGCCCTTCCCTACGAACAAAGCTTGACAAACGCGGCTCTAACTGCCAACTAGCATGGGTGCCGGTGGCAGCCCATTCCAATACGTCACAGATCGAGAACCAGTACAGTGACCTGGCGCGCACGCATCGAACCTTGCGGGGCATAAGGCAAGGAGGACTCCCGACACTCAGGGGCGTCAGCCACTGGCCACGGCGTCGACAGGGTGTCAAAATATAAAGAGTGCCGATGGTCTCGTAAACCTTTCGCAAATTTGCAAACGGCCCCATAAGCCATCTCTTGCCATGATGGTCGCCATATCGGCCAATGTGCGATCTATACTATCAGCGGTTCCTTACGCGCGGGGGTGAGCTGCTAGGTTTGTCGTATGGCAGCTTTTCGATTGAGCCCCTGGAGGACCCCACAATGGCGCCCCTCCGCTGCCCCTCGAGGCTGAATCCCCCCTCTCGTCACCCCCATCCGGCGCCTCCTGGTCCTCCAGCAAATGTCCCAACTCCTCTCTCTCTTCACGCCTACGTGAAGCCCAGCTGATGGCGTTCCTGTGTGGCCTAGGCCGTCCACAGCACTGATGGTACCCTCCCTCCATTGCACAAAGTGGCGGCGGCCTTTTTCAGAGGGGGACCGCCACCTTTTCACAGGCCCCCGCCTCATGGCACCATTCAGACCGAGAGGCGTCCGCCTCTTTCTCCGGGGTGTTTGTGAGCGCATTCGCAACCGCGCGCTGCTGGAAAGGTCGTAATGAAGATGGGGACACACTTCCTCTTCTTCGGGAGTTAACAAAGCTGGACACAAGCGGGCATGAGCAAACAGTGGCGCAAAGGGGAGCGATTGAACATTGTTCGGCGTTGACCTAGCTCTGTGCTTCACGGCGCCTTCGTCCCCTTTGGGTGATGTGCGTCGTCGTACTGTGATTACGAAATAAACTGGGGCATTCCGTCTAACGTATTCGACGCGACAAGAAAGCGCAGCGACAAACATTGCATGTATGTGCATTGTATGCCTGCGTATGTTACGCGACTGTACAGTGTTGTATACCTGTTTTCACGTTAAGACTACGGGGAGTGCTGTTCTCTTTACCACCACTAATATTCGGCATCGTGAAATCCATCTGGCATGCATGTTATTGCTGCTATCGACCCACAAAATCCACTGCTCGAGCTATAGCACTGATTTTGTGTACTCGGCACAACACGCACAAGCAAATATGTGGTAGAATGTTTAGCGATACGACAGTGTGAGGAACCGGCTGAGACCATTCGGGAGCTCAAAACTAGTTTGTAATCGGGCAGTTATTGCACATGAATTCGACGTCGTTGACTATTTTATATAGGCAGTTCAATACACAGACGCAACAGCACGTTGCTTGAAAACGTAAACATGGATGTATGTGAAATCCCATACCCAGATCACTTACAAATTAGAGAGCGTTTAGAGCGCGAATTGGAAGTTTCGGTCTCGACCGTAAACAGACCAACTGCAATAAGAAACTGGAAGAAGCGTCGCAGTTATGCGGTGATGTTAGGTAGCTGGCACACACGTACAAAACGCACAGACATCATCTACTCAGTCGACTTCCCGATTGCATCGCGCAGTGAGAAGCGCTGTGCTGCGTGTACAAACGAAAGTAAGTCAGTGAAAGGTATTCATGTAGAGGAAGCGCATTTCACAACAAGTGCAACCGACCATACACCGGATAACACGACACGCCTGAGTAGACTACCGTGTTCGGGGTTCTCTGTGGCAACATGGATTTTCGAGAATAGCACACGCAGTGAGTGAAAGCTGGTGTTGATCGACGTAGATGTTATAATAGAGTGACGCATGTGAAAAGGTGCGGACAACAGCAGCAGCACAGGGACCAACCTGCGATTGCCATCCACGGGTAGAAGGCGTTAGTAGGCGCCTGAGCGACGGCTGCCGCGGCCGCAGTAGTGCTTTGGCAGCAGGAGGTCCAGGCGTCCGAGACCCTGGGAGCCGCGGCCGACGCGTCGAACGGTCTCATCGGGTCGGTGGCGGCTCGCGACAGCGAACTGGAGGGCCACGAGGCGGCCATGTCCTTGACGGCACTGCCGAAGCCGTTCTGGTCCTTGACCAGGCACTCGGTCTTGAAGGCGCCGCCAGCGTCGCTCGGGTACAGCTTGCAGGCTGCCGCGGCCGCGGCAGCGGCGGCCGCCGATCCGGCAGCGTCGTACGAGGTGGTGGTTCCGGCGCCGGCTGCCGCGGCGTCGTGCGAAGACGCGGCGCGGGCCGCAACCGCGGCGGCTGCGGCGGCCGCAGCGGCCGTGGACTGCGGGTACGGCGGCACGAGCAGGCCCTGCGGGAACCGGTAGGCCTGTTCCGCCGCGCTGGCCCCCTGGCCGTTGTAGAAGCCGCTCTGCTCGAAGTACGAGTTCATCATCTGGCGGCCGCCCTCGCTGCGTCTTCCGACATGGGGGATGGATTGGCAATTTGTCTTTTTTTACGCTCCTCGTCAAGGTGTTGGATTAAAATCGCCCATGGCCGGGGCGCTCGCCGAGACTCCAGCTTTGCGGGCCCCGGAAGGTTGGCCGCCGTGGCCAATCAGGGCGCCCCCACGCCCCTCGGCGGCCGCCTCCTCACCCTCGCGCCCCTGCCGCCGCGGGCGCCTCTCCGCGGCAACGCGGCGCAACTAGCCGCCACCTGAGTGACAACGGCCCCCCCTCCCTTGCTCCCTTTGGCGGGCATCCACGCGGCGCCCGATGCCGGCTGCGTTTTGCCGCCGCGGTTTTGATACTCTTTTCTTGCACTCGCAAAGCACGCACAACTTGCCGCGCTCTCTCTTCGCGAGCCCACGCGGCCGCTTCTTCAGTCGTCGCAGAAGCCCGCTGCGCATACAGGCCGACCTTGAGGCATCGCTGCTGCCGCCGCCGTCGTCTTCGGGCTGCTTTTTCTTGCGCCGTGATTTACCGCACAGCTCCGCCCGAGCAGATCATGTCACTGCGAGCTTGATCTCGGTGCTTCTCCCGAATTGCAGGCACCGAAGCGGGCTCATAGACTTCGCCATATAGCTCCGTATCCGTTTGCTCTTACGCTGGTGTCACGTGTGCTTCACTCCATTTACCATCGTATCGATGTTCGAAGCCTCGCTCCAGAATTCCCGCTCGTGAAATGTTCATCGGGTAATCAGGCTCACGAACGACGCTTGTATGTGGGACGTTTCTGGCGGTAAGTACAACTTTGCCCGCCGTCAGCTAGTGGCGTCGTGAAAAGAAATTGGGAGAAATCTCCTTTCTGCTGCAGAAATACCTGTATACAGTCGACTCAATATGAATGAAGCTCGCCTGAATGTAAAACAGTGGACAAAAGATGTAATTATATCAACGTCGAGTTGCAAGCTTGGGTTGAACGGATCCAATGTTTTAGTGAACTCATGCTAATCGGAACACAGACGGAAACTACCACCTTTTTAATAAAAGAACGTGGAGCAGGAAAAAGCAGAGCAACTTGTAAAATTGTCACACTATAAAACAAACCAAGAAGATATAATTCATGAAGGAGTCGCAGGAACGTTAACGCAAAATTAAACACGCCGAACTTGTAACGACTTTTTACGTCATGAAATCATCACTATAGGCAAAAATCAAACCCAATGAATGATGGAAGTAGGAGGAAAAGGAGGAGGAAACACAGTGAGTCCAAGCAGACGCTGTTCCGGCTTGCTACCCCGATAGTGAGGGAAAAGATTAAGGAATGAAAAGAAAGGTTTATTTCTGGGGTTTTATGTCTATAAAGCCACGATATGATTATGACAGACGCCGTATAGTGGAGGGCCTCCGGAAATTTCGACCACCTGGGGTTCTTTAACGTGCACTGACATCGCACAGTATACGCGAGATCGGATCCTAGCCGCGGCTGCTGCATTTCGCCTCCATCGAAATGGAGCAGCCGCGGCTAGGATTCGATCCCGCAACCCTCGGATCAGCAGCCGAGAGCCATAACCACTAGACCACCATTACGGGGCAGTGAAGAGACGGAGAAAGGTGCTATCGATGCGACGTGCAGCAGCGTATTACAAGCCCAAAGGCTCTACGGACAAAAGGAATGACATTGCAAATGAGGCTGCTTAGTTCACATGCACGTGTGGGAACGAGAGGTCTCAGATGAGGCACATGATACGTGCTCTTATAGGAGGCGCTTAGAAGTGTTAACGGTGAATTTTATGGCAAGGAAGACGACTGTACTGTATCCAAGGCATAATTGTTATTATTTCACTGGGTATAACTGTTTCGGATTGGACGGCAAGCAATGCAGTTAATAAGGGTCTGCAGCTACTTTGAACGTCAATACCCTGAAGAATTTTAATTTGAGGCAAAGTGTGGTTTTTCAAAATGAAAATTCAATGAGAACGGTATCTTTAATCATTATTCGGTGTGTTATAAGGTATGTTAACTATTCTATAAGTTTATGCATACTTTCAGCGTAACCTCAATGAATATTATTTTTGGTTTCGCACGAAATCTATTGTAAAAAGTTAACCCTGTGACGCGCCAAGAATGACAGCAAATTGACGTGCACCGTGTCTAGTTAGTTTACGGTGTCATAATAAATAATTTATACTAGGTGCATCGCATAAAGAAATGTTACCAGTTATACTTAATATTTACAGTGGCACAGACCTTTTTCCATTTACATAAGGAGGTACTCCTTGTGTATATGTCTTGGGTGCGTATACAGGGGGGAGGAAATGTAGTGCATGGTTAATTTCGATTTGCATTAGAGATAAGCGTAATTGTATTGCTCCCTTTAATATATCTCTCCCTCTCTTTCTATGTTCTCATTCGGATAAAAATTTGTTTTACAACATTTTGCAGACTTATTTTGCACCTTTTTGATGGCGTGTCTCGGTGTAACTGAGATCGCTGAATCTTTGTGCAAGCCAGTGTGATGGTTTTTACACTCGGCACATTCAACATCAACGTTAGCGTTATTTCTATGAATAAACACGAGCGTGGCATATGCCAAGTGTAACTAAACTCGAGGAGTCTGGGTAATCTGGGAATTTCATCGTGATTATGCAGACTCAAGTATATACAGGTAGTAATATGCATCATGCCACTGCGTCTATATTTTTACTATCCCATCTCATCTCAGCTGTATAGTTTGAGCTCATGTGCAATACTATGCAGCAAATATAAAGGGAGGGAGCACTCCTAGGCAGATAAAAGGCTTATATTTCTGACTTATTGTACATTTGCACCTCCACATATACTTGAGCGACTGCTCCAGCAAAGAATTAACTTGCTGCAGTGACAGCAACAGTGCCTCGTACAGAGCACACGACACCATTTCAAGATCTTTTTCTTTCTTTCTTTCTTTCTTTCTTTCTTTCTTTCTTTCTTTCTTTCTTTCTTTCTTTCTTTCTTTCTTTCTTTCTTTCTTTCTTTCTTTCTTTTTCTTTCTTTCTTTCTTTCTTTCTTTTTGTTTCTTTTTGTTTCTTTCGTTGCGTGGAATGCATATATATCGGTTACGTCCTACGTCAGCATGTTTGCTACCGCTTCCAATCCGCAGTCGCCACCATTGCCCAAATTGCCGAACTCCAAATCATAGCGATAGCATTGTCGTATACCAACGGGAAAGAAGGTAAGGTGAACCATGCAACGGTCTGGCTCGTATGCCCTGCACTACAAAGGTAAGCGCCACTTCAATAACTCAAGGGCATCATCCCCGATTGTCGGCGCGGTCGAGAGCATGGGTAAACTCGAGTATATATAAGATCACTGGCAGTTCGTGCGGACGAATCTAAGCCAACGGCGTCGTAGCAGGCAAAATCAATTAATAAATGTCATTGGGGTGACACATATATAAGAGACGACGAAAACACGCGCGCGCGCGCGCGCACACACACACACACACACACACACACACACACACACACACACACACACACACACACACACACACACACACACACATTGTTTCTGTGTCATCTCTGTGCAACTTCATAGGACGCAACAAACCTACACTGGTGCTTTAATTGTTGCATCGGAATATTGGAAAAAAGAGCACGCTCATAAGGGGTCTTACTCATAGTTATTAATCATCGCCCATAAGGGTAAGACCTGAGCTCTTTGGGGACGAGGTTGATCCGGTGGCAGCTAGCGATGTTCGCAGTTAACAGCGGAGCTGTTACAAGAAAGGAAAAAGCGGACTCACTCTTGCCTTTGACCCACATACCCACACTGCTACGTGGTAGTGATTATACGAGTGGCAAATATGAACTTGAACTTCATTTCGCATCCGTACATCGTACAGATAACAGGAACGCATACAAAAATCCACCAGGTCTGTGTCCGTTTCTGGCAACAAGCAGCAAACGTGCAAACGCAAATATACTATATACATGGATAGAAAACATGAGTGAAAAATACATGGATAGAAATTAATTGACATGAGTTCAGAAAAACGTGTTTCCTGCAACCTTCAGAACAAAAAGAAACAGTAAAATAGAGATAACATAAAGCACCTAATTGTATTTTAAACATCGCACTAATGAAGATAGGAAGGTTGAAGACGCATAACCATGCACTTCCATCAAAAATTGCATGTTCATGAAAAATACAAGTAAAGCAGACGAACAAGAGAATGAAGGACCGATACATGCACATCCTTCGAGAGAGTAACTATGGCAATTAATGAAGATAGGTAAAGATGGCAAGGCATGATGCAGCATTTGTTTCCATAATTTATTACAGAACGTGGAACATACCAGGTTTCTCTGTGACGTGTACTGAACGTGCTCGGATTTAATGTTAACCTTGACAGATACTCAAGAGCACTCATGCCATTTTTTTTTCCTTCTCTTAGAAACTGTTTCTGCAATATTTTATTGTACAGTGACTTTATGGGCACAATATCTAACTGGTCAAAAATGGGACCAGTGTGCGCATCGAATAGAGCATTTGAAATAGTACGAACGGATTTCCTTTGCAGCAGAGATATAATGTTGATGTTTGAGCTGGTTGTGTTGCGCCATACGAGATGACAATAGCTAATATAGTATAGAAAAAGAATTATGCGATAAGAGCTTCACTGTTAATGACAACAGTAGGCGTAATCTTATCACTATCCTGTAACTCGGGCAAGTCTACTGGCAATAATGTTGGCACGCTCATTCCACAACATGTTTTCCCGAAAAATGACACCTAATAGTTTGACCGAAGCTATACTATCTCTATTACGGAAATTCCTAATCGGAGATATCCACAGACCTTTTTGTTTTTTTTTCTTTCTTTGGCTAAAAAAACGCTCATTTTATTTTGGTAGCATTAATAGTTAGAGAGTTTAATGACATCCACTTATTTCTTTGTTCTAGTGTATCGTTGGCAGTACTTAGTAGTTCTGCAACGTTTCCAGAGGTCGAAAATGAACTAGTGTCTAGAAATAAATTAGTGTTACCGAAAGAAAGAAAGAAAGAAAGAAAGAAAGAAAGAAAGAAAGAAAGAAAGAAAGAAAGAAAGAAAGTCTGGAGTTGCGCAGAATGAAGGAGCGGACTTGCGCATTCCTTCCACTCACAGCCCACACTGTTGCCCTCGGCCCATTCACTGCTACAGTGCTCCATCTTATGTGATAGGGAACTTGGCACCCTTGCCCACCTCAGCTGTTGGCCCAAACTTCACAGGCATGGACGTGGCTTTAATTTCTGCTTGAGATCTATCGTACTTTATATCAGCGTGAAATATCGACCACTCGTCGTGTGTAACTTGTTTCGGGATTTTTATGTGGTTGAGTTCAAGCGCACAGTCAGAAAGCGCCTAGTCACAATGTGTGGAGATTTGTGATTGGGCATTTCCACATTGAATATTCAGCGTAGAGAGCACGGCTTGTCCCGTTGGTTAATTATCTATTCATGAATAAAGACCCAATATCATAATACAACACGTTTCTGAGTTGCAAAAGAGGCAAATCAAAGATATTGAGTTACGCCATTTTACTTGGGCGCAGATTATTATAGTAATTTTTTAAAGGATTGGACCAAACGAGCCTAAAGACATTTTGTATATGCAATGTAAATGTAAGTACACTGGCACGTTGTAAAATCGTGCGATACAGAACTTCAGCTACAGTGCAGAACACGTGTGGAAGTAAGGGTAAGACCGTTCCTTTTCTTAAACTGCGTTAACTTTACAGAGAGTGCGCGTTAAGCATATACGCTGTGATCTATTGTTACGCTACGAAAGAAGAAAGAAAGAAAGAAAGAACAAATTACTGTTCGCCGCTTAAGCAGTGCTATATTAAATATACCTAAGGTAAAATGCGAGCCGCTCGCAGGTGCAGTGGAAGATGGGAATAAAAATACGTGATATTTGGTTTTCACGGGAACTTTACGCTTGCTCAAAAACTTAAAGCCAGACTAAAGTAAAAAGGGGGAGGGGTTTAGAATGGTAACTTATATTCCGAGAACACTACTGTTGTTAATTTTGCTATTTTATTTGCAGTACTAAAAGAAAAAAAAAATGAATGCCAAAGTTGTTCTCAAATTCGCACCGGAACTTCAGCCTCATGACGTCATAAGGTTAATTTCCTTTTTTTTTCGTAATCTCTCCCAATGCGCTACATAAGATATTATGAAACTTGCTATGTTAAGTCTCCAGCTTCCTTTAGAACACAATGCGTACGTTTCTTACCGATAAATGGTTATGTAGGCCTTATTAGACGTCATCAAGCGTCTGTGACGTCACGCGTATTAGTGCTTGAACTTCGAAGCGGCGTCGCCACCCGCAATCTCTGCCTCGCAAGATTGTTGTTTTTGGTCTTGAGAAAAGCTAACCTTCTAATACGAGGAAACTTGTATTCCACTGTAGTGTCCCTTTAAAACTATTTATGCATGAAAATAATCTACACCGCATTTCTGTGAAATATTCAGCAACTTGAGCTAACATTCCTTGATCTGTGTAGTCGTGTGGCATGCAATATCCCGCAGACACAGAGAAACTGCAACCTGCATCTTGATTATGAGCGACGTCGCACCATAAAGCAGGAATCGTGTACGCTGAAATGTGCACGTAGCAACGCTACAACGTTCTAAACACTTTACTCGCCTGGCATCCACAGTGCAGCCGCTATACGAATTCGAATTTCAACTCGCAGTCCGTGTCGACTTCCTGTTCAGGGCGATATAGTGACTGAACAAGCTCAGCATTCTTATTATTGAAAACATGATGGCGGGGGTCTTCAGTATAAGGTGTCCTTGAAGCACTATCTCAGTAACATATTTTGGAGACATTACAGGGGCATCAACGGGGCTTGAAATGACGTGTACGTCGGGGTAAAAATGTGCGCATAATCGCGGACACTAATGGCCACTTTTTCAAACTCTGTTTTAAAATAAAATTACGCTATATAAGGAGTAAAAAAATTAAAAGGAGAACGAAGGAGAAGAAAGTATACACCGTGGCTGCAGCTGAAAGGGGGCAAGCGTTGGTTCGCTGAAGCGACGGTGAAATCGGAAGCCGTTGCCGAAGTGTCATGGCCGTTATATCACCGGTTCTTCGCACTTCTTTAGCACCGTTTTCTTTCCATATTTTATTATTACTATTTTTTTTTGTCGATGGCACTCAGCTTCCGCTATAGTTGCGCGGATAGTTTTCTATTCTTATCTTAACTTTTTTTTTTTCCGAGGTCGCTGTAACAGCGTCCCGTCTTCTCCGCTTTCTGCCGCCTATACGGGGCGTTCCAAGATAGGGCCATTAATGCGACACCGGTTCCCGATGAGCAATGAAAGTGACTTAAAGTGCCGTGTTTTATGGCCTGCCACATCGGCGGTTATTACAAGCGAGTTCCGCGCCCCGCTGAGCATATACCCGGTCAACTTCCCTCTTCTTCCATTCACTTTACTTCCTTGCTCTTTTTTTTTTTCTTTTTGCGTCCTCCTTGACCAGCAGCATAGTTTCGTGCACCCCTTTATAGCGATTTGAGCGTGTGTATAAAGAGACCACCATGTAGATGCACATTTCGAAAGCACACACTGTTTTAGTTTCGCAGGATCCCAGCATATCAGCGATGCTGCTGCTCTGTGCCTGTATAGTAAGTATGCAGGGCATCTATATGTTTATAAGATGCCACGCGCTACAAGTCCCGTACGACCGCTTTATTGTTTTATCAGGTAGCGACAGCTTTATGTCCTTTAAAGAGTGCGTCCGGATGGTGCTGAGGGCAGCGGGAGGCGAACCGTATGCTGACAGGAGAGTGCAAAGTGTACTATATAGGGGTCATTAACCGCTGGGTACCACAGATGGGACACTCGTTTATTGCGTGTATATTATTATTATTATTATTATTATTATTATTATTATTATTATTATTATTATTATTATTATTACGAAAATTCCCTGGCCAAAAAAAAAGTGATTTTCAAGGGAATTGTGAAGAGTGTCTAATTTTATGGATTAATAACAACATTCACTTCTCACGGATTTTGGGTTCATAAGGTAATTTGACATAAAAGAGCAACGAACTTCTGTTGGGACGTTTTATTAACTGATAACGCCGGAATTCTTCGTCTAACGCCTATATGTGTGTAGTTCCTGACCAAGCATATCTCTTCGGCTTGGGCAAGTCAACAAGTTCGCGGACGTTTGAAACGGCGACAATAGGACGGCTATTTAGAGAACGTCTTAGCAGTATAGCATCCACTTGAATATCCATAAGGATTTGGCCTTGCGCCATCCGGTAGACGACAACTTGGTGGAGTAAGGACAGCGGCCAATGTGCGGTTATACAACTCAGCCTTTGCTTTCAGCCGATTCCTTCTCTCAATTCGGCATCCCCTGGTAACGTATTAAAAAATGAACACATCATATAACGCGATGTGTTTGTTTCATAAATACGTCAAGTTGGCTTTCTTGCACAACGCAACGGTGCTGCGGGCAAGCCTGCTTGCAAAATAAACTGGTCTTCGTGCAACTTTTTTTTTCATCATTTCACTTAAAGCGTTTTAGTTGTACAAAATCATTACATGGCCCATCTGGCGATAAAGCCATCGTTGACCACATCGGACGGCGTAAAAAGTGCCTTGACCGAGTGAGGATGTCATACCACGACGTCACGTAATGCTAGCTTGTCGTAACCGTATACGATATCCCCTCTAAATTATTGCTGTTGCTTGTAGGAGAGTCATGCTTTCGTATCAAGCACTACGCCGCTATGTGCTTACAGGAACTCGACTGATGACAGCACTTGCAAAGCGCTCCAAACTCTCGGTGACATCATCAAGTCCGGGAGCGCACGAATAAGTCTTTGACTCCTGTCGTTGTGGGGTTCATAAAGCAAGAAGGAAGCGAACTGCTTCTTCCGCTTTCTTTAGTTCACCCTTACTGCACGGAATGCTTTGAGTCATCTGTTGCAGTACATCCATTCGTTATATATCCCTCACCTGTTGCTTGATTGTCCCAAGTACACCACGCAGAGACAGCGACTCGTACATGAGCTACGTTTATTAGATTCAGCGCCACCTTTTTCGCTTGAGAAACTATTATGACCATGGCCACCAAAGATACACCACAAGGCCTTAAAAGCCCTTCAACGCTTCTTTGAAGAGACGGAAATCGGGGACATTTACTGACTGGACCGTTCTTACAGTGTTGATGTGTGTGAGACGCGAGCGGACTCCTTTGGGACTAGTTTATTATTATATTTTCTTTTTCATTTATTTTTATTATCTAAGTGAAAAGGGGCAGCCGTCACCAAAAATGGCGACAACAACTCCTGAATTTATTTTTACATCAATAAAAGAAAATCGTAATTTCCAAATAAGAACACTCTGGCTAGCCAGATGAAAAAACAACAACAACAACAAAAAAAGAAAGGCAGTGAGGGATACAGAAAACAGAGGGAAAATTATTTCTGACGTTTACTTGAATTGTGGTCCCCGTAAAGAACACGGAAAGGAACTTACCTAAAGGAAACGAAAGACAACTGTGAAAGGAATGGGGGAGGGGAGGGGGAATGTACGGGGTGGAGGCAGCGGCGATTTTGAGCATTATGTACACAAGTCCAATATTTCAATTAAGCATCTCTACAACAATCTTCATTTTATGCTTTATCTGAATCCATTGTCTCTTTTGTGCATATGATTAACAACTATGTTTACAGCGAGAAAACGAGTCCCTCAGATCTCGTTATCTTTCACGCTCATGCCAACGGATAGGGCTCCCAAGGAATTTCACAGTAACTACGAACAGCACATATATACAGCGCTCGTATTCGCACAAAGAAATTTGTGTATTAAGATATTTATTGATTTGCCATGATAACCATCCGTCCACCACGGTGGCATAGCGGTTATCGTGCTCGGCCGCTGATCCTAAGGACTCCGGTTCGATCCCAGCTGCAGCAGTCGCATTGTCAATGGAAGCGAGAATGGCACAGACAAGTGTCATATGCACGCTGTCAGTGCACGTTAAAGAACCCTAAGTGGTCAAAATTTCCGAAGCCGTCAACTACACGGCGTGCCTCGCGATCATGTATATAATATTCGTGGCCTTGGCATGTGAAACGCCAGCAGTGATTACTCTTGTGGATGCAGTGTCCATCTGGTTACCATGGGGACAGCTGTTGTGAGCCGTAGACGGCTATGTCCCTTTGTCTCACCGAAGAAAGTCTAAGATCCGTGAGTGCGCGCCTGTTATCGGCATGAAAGTCTCAATGAACGGGAGGAAGGCCGCAAGCAACACGCGTCATTTCCGTACATATAGGCGATCTCATCCTCTGAGAGTGCACGAATCAAGCCACGTTTCTTGCGCTATATATATAGAGAAAAAACTGGTTGCGACAGCCACTCTCTTCTCTCTCTCTCTCTTTTCTCACGCTCCGATACTCTGTGGCAGGTCTTGTATATACATACAGGGGTTAGGGGCAGACCGCCACATCAATATGGGGGATTCGAATCTGCGAAGAAATCCTTAGTGCGTTTGCGAAATCTACAGTGTATTATATAGCATACACAGGAAACTCGGTTGCAGAGCACCCGTCGGAGCGGAGAAAAGAACTTTGAGACCCGGCCCCGGCAATCGGCGAATCAACTCCAACGAATAGATATGCCGAACGGGTGGTGGCCTCCACACTGCTTGCCGCGCCTCTGTAGGGATACACACGAAGGCCAGGCCGCATGTGCCTGGAATGAAGATTGTTGCTCACGGTCTCCCTTTTCGTTTCTATTGCACACTATAGATGGAAAGAGCTGGCAGGAGGGGTTACAGTATGGGGAAAGTAAATGAGGAAAGGGATATAAGAAAGGGTGGAAGGGAGTTAGGCGAGCGGGGACTGTCTCGGAGCGGGCCATTCGACGCCGTTCTCAGGGACCGCCAGCAACAAACGCGGAAGGGAAAAAGAAGGCGACGCTGTCGAAGCCGGCCGACGGTGGGCCCAACGGCGTGCTCTGGTCGCGACCGCGCGCGCTCTTGAGCTGCAGAAAGGATTCGGCGGGCAGCGCAATATCGATCGTTTGTAGCACGGCTCTTCCAGCTCCGGCAGTGAGGGGCTATGGGGAGCGTGGGGATGGAAAGGAGACCCACCGCCGTTGGCGTTCGGCGGGGAGACCGCGCTGTAAGGAGTCTGCGTCCACGTGGAGCTGATGTCTCACCTTTGGCTGTGAGCGAATCTAGGGAGCGAGGAAAATCAAGACCGCTAAGAAGTTGTTCGCTTTCTTGATCGATTTCTAGGGTTTTAACGTCCCAAAACTACAATTTGATTATGAGAGGCGCTGTATGGCGCCGGAAATTTAAACCGCTTGGGGTTCCTTAACATGCGCTGACATCGCGCAGTACACTGGCCTCAACATTTCGCCTCCATTGGAATGCAGCCGCCGCTACCAGGATTCGATCCCGCGACTTTCAGACCAGCAGCCCAGTGCCATAGCCACTAGACCACCGTGGAAGGGCTAAGAAGTTTAAGGTTGATGTATTGGTGAATGCGTTTAATTTTGTTGAATATACTGCTGCCGTCCTTAAACTGGTTGCGTTCATGTGTAATGGCTTAGAACGAGTTTCCTTTTTTTTTTTTTCATTGGGAATTTGTTTGCATGAATCCGGCATGCAGTTTAAGCGTAGTTATTGATGCGCAGTGTTTATTAGTGTGAAGGCAAGGTATTGCCAATGAAACCCAGCTGAGGTATAGTACCACCTGTCATGGGATACTCTGCATGTAATAATTCCACGTGAGGTCTTCTTTGAACTAATGAAATGAACCTATCCGTTTGAAGTCAACACGTTGACGAGTCTGTCTTTTACAGAGACTCTTCGATATGGGCAACAATAGCAGTGTCGTTGTCGCTCATTATAACCTGTGCCAAAAACATTCCTCCCAGATTGTTAAACAACGTTTTGGTTACCATGTCCGCATTGATAACTATAGAGGGGTTCATGTGTTGCGGATACGCTGGTATAAGCAGAAAGCCAAGGGTAAAAAAAAACGCACTGTCTGTCTGGTCAGACTGTCTGCCTAATACGCACCTGTCCGACTAATTGCGTCGAATTTGTAAAAGCTAATGAAATTCATGGAAACAACTTTTTACAAAGTGCCCATTTAAGGACCAGCGTCATTTTACGCTGTTCGTCATTTTGGAGCCTTTTTCCGGAAAAAGTGACATTGTTGTTGTTGGACAGCATTTTTGTCATGGGATCGTGGAGACTGCACCACTTGTACCTTGCCCCAACCCTAAGACGTTCGCTCTTACTGCACGGACCTCTGAACACCTTAGAAAACGTTGAAATAATGATTGAGTAGTAGGTTCCTTATTGTCTGTAACTATGGTCATAAAACCAGGTCACTGCATCACGAACCTCTTAACAAGCCCAACATTTGTTCTTCCATGTGCGAACCAGCGTGGTTCCGCTCCGCACTAAAATATAGGGCCCCCTTCCCTAAAGCGGCAGCAGCATGCCGTCGGGCACAGCGCCATTCTTCCCTTTCGCCAATGCCCGCGTAAAAGATATCTACTGCGCACCTCCTTGGCCGTGCATTGCTCGTGCATCGTGCCACGATGGAAAAAGCGGTGCTCAGGAAAGAGAGGGTGAAATGGGAGTTAAGGGAGGGGGGCGCAGGACGCCCAAAAAACTCGCGCTCCGAGAGACGCAGTCTACATACCAATGGCGCATTACCGTTATGGACATATCGATTCAGCCGAATCATGCCACCAGCGTTCTCCGCGTTGTCCATATAAACACGCGGCTACGGCCCGCTGTGGGCATGCAGGGACGCCAGAGAGCGTGTGCGTGCGTGTGTTTGGGAGCGCTCGCAAGCATCTGAGAGCTCGTTGCGAGCCGTTTCGGAAAGACGAGACGGCTCGCAACGGGCGAGAGCTGGAACGTACGCGCGAGCGTGCGCTGCCTGCGTCGTCCTTTTGACTGCATGGCCGCATACTGCGGGTGCAACGACACCCGAAAACGGGAGGCCGCGCTCCCTTCTCTCCACGAAGCGATGCGACGACTACATCACGTCGTATGGCGCGCGGAGAGTATAGTAGCAGTCCTCGCCAGAAAGAGCCCTCTTTGCCGAGTGTACGTCGTCCGCCGGATGCATTTGCAGGGCTGTTTCGGAGCCGAAGGTACCGCGTATGTCTCGAAAAGGTGAAGACCGTCGACAGCTTCGAGGGCTTGTGGGTCTGGGAGGCTATCGCGACAGTCGTGACGGGCACTTGGTTTTCTTTTACGCGCTGTGCTATATTCCTGGAATGTCAGTATTACGTTGACGCAAGGGAGGGTCTCCTTCTTTGACTGGTGGATGGAGCAACAGCAAGGTACAGATTTAGGTACATTACACGAAAAAGAAGGAAGAAAAGGGAGAGGGAGTGGTTGAGAGGCATTGAATGAAAACACACTTCTTGCACTTGTGACCATCGAGCAAGGTCCGTGCTTCTTTAGGGCGGTAATGTGATCGAAGACAAGAAAAAAGTTAAAAAATTACAACCCCCCACCCCCCTCATGTCTTGCAAAGCGAGAGAATCGTCAAATAAATATCTCGAAGGAATGAAGAGCCGCGAGCTTTTCAAATGATACAAATACTCATTGCGTGCTTTCTCAAATCTCTTGTGGTTCTTACTGTGGTTTATTCAAGGATTGTGTATGGCTGATATTTCAAAACTTGTAATCGCCATCACACGCGGAGCCTAAGTTCGCGCTTTTTTTATTTTTCTGCTGGAAAATACTGGCGAACGACGAACGTCATGGCTACTTCCAAAATTTGAGTCCATGAGCTCGCTGAATCTGATGATGATTTCTGGGGTTTAACGTCCCAAAACCACGATATGATTATGAGAGACGCCATAGTGGAGGGCTCCGGAAATTTCGACCACCGGGGACTCTTTAAGGTGCACTGACATTGCACAGCACACGGGGCTTGATCCCGCGACCCTCGGATCAGCAGCCGAGTACCACAGCCACTAGACCACCGTGGCGGGGCAGCTCCCTGAATCCGTATACTTAAGACAAATCAGTTTTACACCGCAAAGAATAAATGGATCATGTCTTATTGTTTACAGTTACAATATGCAAAAATTGCGGGGAGGCTTAAGCATCGCCTTTAAGGGTGGAACGCGATAGCGTTATCGGGCCCTGTTCGCTTCGCCATCTCATTCGCTTCCCATGCTCTTGAGTCGCATAACTGTGCAGGTGCCATGGCACAATATTCCTTTATTAGTTCGCACATTGCCTCCGTCTTGCGTGCCCTCCGCCAGGGTCGGGTACAAGTTGACGTAACGCCCCCTCCAGTACTCGCCGATGAGGAAGGCTCCGCTGTCCACCCGGCACCAGATAGCGTTACCGATCCGTCACACGAGTGTGAGAAGCAACGCGCACTGCGGCGCATTTTGTCCTAGCGCTTACGTCATGGCTACTTCTGTCGGCATACGCGAGCAGTGGAAGCTTAGCACGCCTATGCAAATGTCGCGCGCAGAGGCGCCGCGTTGACGCCTTTTCTATAAAGTGATGGAAGCGTTTGCGTTTCGTCGTGAATTAACTTTCCTCGCAACTGAATTACAGTACGCGTTATCATGTGTGTATGTGTTTGTGAATTCGTAGTTGACGATTTTTATGACGAATATCACTTTGACAAATTGAGCTTTGTTTGCTGGAATGGCGCAGGGCCTGCGTGGTGTGCTCCGGGTTGCTACGGTAGGTAGCACTAGTGGTAGCTCGGGACGATTACTTTCGCCGGGCACCTACGCCGACACTGACGCCGACACCGGAATTTCTGCAATGCGAGCTCCTTGACGCTACCGCGTTAATACAGTTTATCGTGCCACAATGACGCATGCGTAATTTTATAACTAACAGTTCAACGCTTAACATGGTCATGATTTATCCGGTGTTGTCTGGGCATTTTGGTAGAGTGCGACCGCGGGGTCTCGCCCATTTAAAGGGACTGACAATAGATGTTTATGGACGCTGTTGCAACGAAAAGCTCTCTACCGGTACCGGTCACACCTGCAAGGGCTGCACCAAGGAACGCGTGGATGTATCGTGACAAGGCTCTAAAAATTGTGAGCCATTCCCTTCTGTAAACGTGAATTACCAGCAAAGCTGTTTAGCACGCGACAGATAGGTAACATGGTGGATGCCAGTTGGGTTATGAAAGACCAGGTTATGGTCATCAACGTTGGAATCACTGTGGAGAGTCTGCCTCTACACATCGACGTCCACAGCACGACCGTAGTTCACATTAAGCAACGTTTGCTCTCTGAGCCTATCTAAAAGTCTGAATATTCCTCTTTTCGACATGTGTGGACGACTTTTGACTTTACGAGTAGGCGTCACCGCAGCACACAATGTGCTTAAGCCAGCTTGCAGAGCCCAAGCTAACGCCAATACGATTAAAGCTGACATCTCTTCTAAGCACAAATGCATTGCTGGGAAGACCTTTCTTCAGGGGCAATAAAAACAGCCTTGTGTATAAATGTGACAGCCCTTGCACACCTCTTTCATTCTTATATTAACTGCTGCTACGCTGAGCGGGAAAACCAGCTCACAGACACCAAGCTAAAAATGATTCCCTTAAGCACGGCTTCAGTTCTAAACATGAATGCATTGCTGGGAAGTCATTTTGCCGTGGGCAATATAAGACGTTTTTTGTCAAACTATAATGGTCCTAGAATATTTTCTTATAGTGTTAACTGCTCTTACCCCACAGTGGTACAGCCTCACAGAGAACAAGCTGACAACGATCCCCTCAAACTGGGATTCACTTCTAAACATGAATGCATTGCTGGGAAGACATTTCGCCATGGGAAATATAAGGCGCCTAATGTCAAACATGAAGGTCCTGGAAAACAGCGAGGCTGTTTTAGCTCCACGTGAAATCTCTGTCGTGAGCTGAAAACGGCATATGCGGTATGCGCTACAGGAGTGCTAAAACAAAGCCTCAGTGTCCCCTCTCGCTAAACGGAAAGAATTCTTCGCACCTAATCACATTTCGCCAAAGCAGATCAGAACGCTTTGCCTCAGCTGGGATGAAGCGGGATTCGAACCCAGGCCGTTAGCGTGGCAGGCAGGTGTTCTACCAAAGAGCCGCTCCAGCGGTTGACGCTGCCTCGGAAAGAAGCCCCATACGTGGTGAATAGGAAAGCATATCCATGTATGGTACAGCGAAGAGATGGAAAAGGGAAGTGATGCTCAGGAAGAGGGAAAGAAGGAGGGCAGGAAGTAAAGCATAGTATAGCTTTCTAAAGTTTAGTATGCAAGGACGTGGGAAAGGCAAGTGAGGGTTGGGAGCTGCGATGTGAGGGTGAGGAAGAGGGAAATGAAGAAGACAGAGCGTTGCATTGCAAGTAGATGCGAAAGGAAAGTGATTGTGAGCGGGAGGGAAAGGAGGAGGCTAGCGCTACCAGTGCCGCAGTAACGTGTGACAAGGGGGTGGGAAAGGGCGGTGAGGAGAAAAAGATTGAGGAAGGAGTGAGGAAGGGGGTAAAAGAAAAGAGTGAGGAAGGGGGTAATGAGGAAGTGATAGGAAAAAAAATAGCATACCCATGTAAGTATGATATAGCAAGGAGGTGGGAAACGGAAGTGAAGATGGGGATGGGAGAGCAGGAAGAGAAGGCCACCAGCTCCGACGTGACCTAGCCTTGCGCCGCTAGTGCAAGATGCCCACAATTTCTTTATTATATTAACTGCTGTTACACCTAGTGGGAAATCCAGCGCACAGAGACAAGAGTAACATGGTCCTCTAAGACTTGGCTTCGCTTCTAAACACAAATACATTGCTGGGAATGCATTTTGCCATGGGCAATGGGAACATCTTATGTCAAAATGTTATGGTCCCGGAATATCTCTTTTTATTATATTGGCTGCTGTTACACCGAGTGGGAAAGCCAGCTCACAGAGAACAAGTTGACAACAATCCCTCTAAAATCGGCTTCACTTACTATATTATTAATTGTTTGCTGCTACCCCGTGGCACGCGCGCGCATTACATGGAATGCATTTTGCCATAGACAATGTAAGATGACTTATGTCAAAACGTGACGGTCCTAGGATACTTATTTGTTATTATATTAACTGCTGTTTGCCCGAGTGGGAAATTCAGCTCACAGATAAGGTAACAACAGCATCCATGGACTTGGCTTCACTTCGAAACACGAATGCATTGCTGGGAAGACATTTTGATAAGAGCAAAATAAGACGTCTTACGTCAAAGTATGGTGGCAATATAATATTTTTCATGATTATATTAACTGTTGTTCCCCTGAGTAGGAAAGGCAGCTCACTGACACCAAAGTAACAATAGCACTTTTAGACTCGCCTTGCAAACACAAATGCCTTGCTGGAATGACAAAAGCTAGCTCACTGACACCAAAGTAACAATAGCACTTTTAGACTCGGCTTAACTTGCTAACACAAATGCCTTGCTGGAATGGCATTTTGTCGTGGGAAACATAAGACGTCTTATGTCAAACTATGATGACCCTAGAACATTTTTTCACTGTTTTGTTAACTTATTGCGGTTACATCGAGTGGCAAAACCAGCTCGCAAAACCAAGCTAACATTCTTCCTTAAACCCGGCCTCATTTCTGAACACGAAGGCACTGCTGGGAAGACATTTTGCCGTGGGCAAATAACATGTCAAATTATGACGGCCCATTCTTTTCATTGGTTTGTTAACTGCTGTTACCCCGAGGGGGAAAGCTAGCTCAGATACGAAGCTAACAATGGCCCCGTTAAACTCGGCTTCTCTTCTAAACATGAACGCATTGTTGAGAAAACGCTTTTTTTGTGTGTATAAGCCATCTTATGTCAATATGTGGTGACCCCATAATTTCTTTTTCATTACTTTTCATTACTTCCTTAACTATTTCTTGCGCGCCCGAGTGGAAAAGCCAGCTTACAGAGACCAAGCTAACAACGGCCCCAATAAACTCGGCTTCACGTGTAAACACGAATGCACTGCAGAGAAGATATCTTTTTCATAGCCAGTATAAGCCGTCTTATATAACAATATAACAGCTATTAGACCTTCTTTATTATTTTATTAATTGTCTGCTGTTACACCGTGCCACATGCGTGACCTGGCAGAACTCGGACGGCTACCACCATCTCGGGGAGTCTGAGCCAAAATAGTTATCGAGCTCAGATATCATAAAACGGCTGAGGTTAGCCACTTATACTTTGCTGAATAACGCAGAGTCCTTTCTCACTTAGAGAAGTGACCGCGATGCTGATGCATGCCAAGAAATTGTGAAAGCAGCTCATAGTTCTGCTTTCATAATAGTGAGTGCTTGACGACCTACATTTTCACCTTTCCGGACACTTTTGAACATAAAAAGTTGGTACGATAGGTACGCGGTGTTGTCCAGAGCGCTATTGTATTTGCACCTCGTTTTTAGCCCTCCTACGCGGATGCGTTGTGAATAGCTGCCTCCTACAACGTCGTTTTTCTGGTAGGCGAGCCAAGTCAGATCAGCTGAATGCGAATCTACGCTTTTGCACATGACGCTAGGTGAATGGTAGGCTTGTTCGCGCGCAGCAAGTTAGAAAAAAAAATACGTACAATTTCAGAAGTGTATTTCGCCTAAATACTAGCGGAGAGACCAGGAACCACGTACAGATGAAGAAGTCATATGATCGACCTCTTGTGTACCTTCATGTTCTTGTCACATGGCGTATAGCAAAGGTTAGCTTTCGCTACTGAGTGGTAAAGAAAACTGTATAAACCACTGTTTAATTAGAAGAACAGGGCCCCGCCACGATGGCCTAGTGGCTATAGCGCTCGTCCGATGATCCGATGGTCGCGGGATAGAATCCCGGCTGCGGCTGCTGCATTTCGATGCAGGCGAAGTGTTAAGGCCCATGTGCTGTGCGGTGTCGGCAGGTGTCCGAAATATACATAGCCCTCCACTACGGCGTCTCTCATAATCATGTCGTGGTTTTGTGACGTAAAACCACATAAATCAATCAATAAGAACAGGGTTCGCTTGAGCTAATAATACATGTAGGCTCTTTCCATCAGTAAAGTAATCTTAATTGAAGTTCCTTGTTGTTGGTCCCTTTAATATCCGACGGGGTGTTTTGCTTCGCCCTGTGCGTACACCTTCTATCCTCAATCTCCCCCACCTACCCCCTCCCCCACTAGGCGCTGAGCCGTGCTACCTTTTATGGAATGCAGGAATATGCGCCTATTTCCTTTCATATGAACCACTCTTCTTCTTACACCTTCATGCATTCTTGGTGTGGTTGGTCTACACATATGAATGGCCTTTGGTCAAACATGTTATCCAACATAATGAACGCAAAGAACATTTGAAAGAAATCGTGAGAGACACTCAGTAGTCTATAACGAATGTACGAGGAATGGAGAGTGGAAAAGGCGCAAAGGTATACTGTGAAAAGTGCTTGTGTGCGAGTAGAAGAACGAAGCAGGCATGGATGGGTCGATATCCGTGCATAAAGGCACGACAACGGTTCTAGCACACTTGGCACAGTATGTAGACCTTTTCAGAGGATGCATCAAGCACCGCCATATTGGGCTGTGCACGGCAGTAAAAAGGCTCGCGTCATTCCTTTTGTTTCCTTTGATTTCGCGTGTGTGTGTGCTGTTCGATAATGAAGAAGACCTACCAACTCGCCAAAATTGCTGCTACAAACCCTCGACAGTGCCTTTTTTTTAGAGGGGGGGGGGGGTGGGAGGGGGGGAGCGGAGTCACGTATATTTAGCACAACCCAGTGGCTGCGCCCACGGACCTTCTGTGAAAAAATGTATAGGAATAGATCGCCCATCGAAAGTGACCAGGATGGACGAGAACCGGCCTATTCAGCATGCTATGGCCGACGGCAGTGACCAGGAGACGGTACGTTAAATAGCGCCATGTTTCCTTTGTCGCAGGAATCAGCCTCTCACATCTCTTGCATTGCCAGTGCTCCAAGTGAGAGAGCAACAAAACAAAATAAGCAAACAGGAGAAAAAAGACAAAAGAGAAGGGAGGACCCTAGAAACTTTCGTTGTTTCACATCTTGCGACTCTTATTTCGTCGCTTTTATCTCGCGTTTTTTTTTTTCGTTTACTTTTAAGGAAGTTAAAGTGGTGTATTAGGGTATTAAATGCATGAATAGTTATACCTAATTCGTCCCCTTTAAATGCCTTTGCCTCTGGTTGTGCAGTGGGTGTGAACTAAGAGAGCGTGAGAGAAACTTGCAGCACAGCAGACAGAGTATGTTGTTACTTATATCGCGATTGAGGCACTGTACATGAATCATTCAATCAAATCTTTATTTCCAAATATAGTTGGGGGTCCCACAGGCGAAAAGCGGTTACGAAACCACTTGAAAGTACCTGAGGGCCACACACATGCCAGCGGCAATACGATCGAACTTTAATGAAACATTTCCAATAACAGCACAGGAAAGGGCATTAAAGATTTCAACTGACTAGTGCATTAAATTATCACTGGACTGTATACGTCTTGCACGTAATGTTATGTTGCTAAACACGATGCAGGGAGTTGGTCGCGTGTAGAAATAAAAAAGAAAAGAAATCAGTGCTGTAAAAAAGAAACAAAACTTTACTTCTAGACCACACATGGTCACTTACACCGAGAATTGGACATACGTCATAGGGCCAGAGAAGGCTCTTTCAGTCCGCACGGCCGCTCTTTATTGCAGCGAACGACTGTCACTTATGCGTCCCACAAAACTAACTACTGATAGTGTCCTGCCAGTGCGCAAACAAAAGGACACATCATTGCGCTGAAGACTGTACGCAAAAGAAGGACCGCAAGAACATCAAGAGAAGCAGGTCCCGAGCGGGCGGCCGAGTCCATGTCGTAATTCTGCGGTTCGATGGCGGCGAAGGCCGATGCAACGGCGAAGAACGGCCGTCCTGCCGGCACCGAAACCGAGGCGGCCAGTGCGGCGGGAATTGCCGCCGAATGAACGGATGTGATATGACACGACGACGACGAGCAGTAATAACGACGAGCGCAATATGGAGCGCCCCGAATTCACGGAACTAGTCCGCCATTAGCGCAGCGCGAGACAGGAGAGAGGGGGAAAAGAAGAGTAATGGAGAAAGGGGAGAGGGAACTGGAGGATACCAGCTCCATCCGCTCTCTCTCCCACGAAGAAGGGCTATATAGCGACAGCCATGTAAGAGCGAGATCCTGCGGCATAAAATGGCCTCGTGGAGGGATGAGAGGGAAGAAACGGCGAAGCTGGGAAAATAGGGAGATGCAGAAAGGGAGTAGGTGGTGGAGGGGACGCTGATGCAGGGAAGGGCAGGGGAGAGCAGGAGAGAGGGGTACTTCTTAGCGGGAGCGTTCTCGTGCTGCTGTTTCGCCGGCCGCTCTAATCTTGGTCATCCCATGCAGGAGGATGGTCGGTAAAAACGAAACAAGTCTACCGCTGCCATGCTCCACGCTGCCGCTTTAGCTGCCTTCTCCTTTCGGGCTGCACTTCGTTTCCCCCCGAAACTCCCTGCTTCGCTCGATATATGGCTCGGAGGCGCCGCAGAGATCCCGGGCCTTCCTTTCTTCCCCCTTTCGCGCATGCGCCGAGCAGTGAGCCGCAGCGAAGTGTGGCGCCCACTCGGAGGAAGAAGGAAAAAAAAGAAGCCCGGGAAAGCGAAGGAAGCGGGCAGAGACGAAGAGCGCCGGTCCGCTTGGCTCGGCTTGGGGTTAGATCACGATAAATCTCCATCCGTCTTCATTATGGCCCGGCTCAATTCGATCCCCCCTCTTCCCTGTACGGCCGAGGACTTTGAGCTCGTGGACGTGGCCTGTCTTTGTATATACAAAGTCCTTCTTGTTGCTGTTCCCTCCCCGTCGCTGCTTCTCTTCTTCCCTCCTTTTTCCCTACCGTCCCCTATCCGCTGGTCGTACAATGTCAACGATGCGAAAGGCAAGAAAACACGTTGCGTTGCTTTGCTCAAGCTTTGTTTCATTGCGTTCCTGACGATTTTCGACGAGATCTAAGCGATACCCTTCCCCAAGCATTACAGGAGCGAGATTAGAGACGCAAAACTGCAGGCCTCTTGCCGGTTGTCGAATATACCTCGGGAACAGCACATTTACGTTTTAGATATGATGAGCTCGTGGATCTCACATTGTCTTACACAGAGATGAACTAAGAGAAAAAGGAAATAATATAGAAAAAAAGGGGGGGGGGGGGCAATAAGCTAATGCTGCCTCACGTCTACCACTCCCGCCCCCCTTCCCCTTATCTCCATCCGAGTATTCTTCCTTCAGAAACTGTCTAACACGAGAGGTGAAGTCACAACGTGGAGCCACAATAAGCGACAATGCCGCGGGATGCCTTCTCGTGACAGCGAAGCATGCTCAACGGCGCGTGCATCAACGAACGCGAGTTCACTCGCTAACGCTTGGGAGTATACACAAAATCCACAAATACGAAGGGCTGAAGACGCAAGGAAGCGTGCGTGGTGCATGGTGGGGTTGAAGGCCGGCGGGATGGGCATGTCGTGTTTGCGGCAGCGTACATGATAGCGTGGTGGTCGCTGTGCTTGTTGCTTCCATTGAAGGAGTACACGTTCGGGCCTCTCTTGATGTTGGGGGTGATGAAAAAAAAAATAAGGATACCAGGGGGGGAGCTGGTGAAAGAACATTGCTTGGGAAGACAGCGGAAGCGCAGAGGAGTACAGCAGCAAGCGAGAGTGCAATGGGAAGAAACAAAAAGACTGTGGAAGTCTCGTCCCTATCTCGGAGACGCAGACGCTGTCCCGACGAGAAATATTGCCGCATTCGGAGGCATCGGAGAAGAAATAGACGGGGACTTCCGCGCGCAAACGCTTGCAACTGGATCCGCATGGCAATCGCGCTGCGGCCAAGAGAAAGGCGAACGAACAAGTTCGGGGCCGAGATTTATAAGCAGCTTCCTCCCCTTTATTTTCCTAGTACGGACTGCAGTGTTGCCGGAGAAGAACTGTTAGCCATGGAGTTCCCGACGGTCTCAGGAAGTGTAACTAAATCATCCGGCGCCGAGGCGAAAACAAGCACTTCGAGTGGCGCGGGGGAAGTAAAAAAAAAAAAAAAATAAGAGGGAAAGTTTACTGAAGCTGCTTCCTGTTCTGATTTGCCATGCTTGCGCGTCGCGTGAATTTTGTTCATTTGTTTCTGGCATTACGTGTGCGAAGCGTCAAGGTGAAATAAAGAATACGAGACATTTACAATGTCCACACGCGAGAACTTGGTGTTTGTTTAAACTGGTTCGTTTCAAATACGCGTTTCCTTCCATATGTTATACACGGTATAATGCAGTACAGAAAGTGCAAGCTAAAGGAGAGAGCTCTTCCAACAAAAGCCGGAACAAGTGACTTTATTTTATGGGACAAAAATACGATCTATCTATCTATCTATCTATCTATCTATCTATCTATCTATCTATCTATCTATCTATCTATCTATCTATCTATCTATCTATCTATCTATCTATCTATCTATCTATCTATCTATCTATCTATCTATCTATCTATCTATCTATCTATCTATCTATCTACGCTTACGTCGCGCAACGCATGCCAAAACGATTTATTGGCGTTAGCGTCCAAACAGCGAAAGCATCTGGAAGCTTCTTATGGGATATGAAGAAAATGCTATTGTTCGGCTCGTCGATACCAAACACGGCTGTCCTGCTTGTAACTGGTTGATCGTAGACGAGGAGTTTTAAAGAAATGTTTTACGTAGTGGGGAGAGAATGAAATGTCAACACTTGGCTAACATGTATCAGTTGGAAAGCGGAAAGGTGGTGTGAAAGAACGAGAGAGAGTTAAATAGGCAGAATGGCCCGCGAAGGCGCTCCAAAGCAGTTATAAGTGCAAACAACAATTAATCACCATAACACACAAATATATACACTATCCGAGGCACAGTGACTTCCGGGGTTTCACGTCCCAAGACCATTATTATGAGATGCGCCATAATGGAGGGCTTCGGTAATTTAGAGCACCTGAGGTTGTTTAACATACACTGGCTTCGCACAGTACACGGACTCCTAGCATTTGCGCCTCCGCCGATATGCAGCCGCCGCAGCAGGGATTCGATCGCACTACCTTCAGATCAGCAGCCGAATTCCAAAGCCACTAGACCGCCATGGTGGACACTGGCCGTGCGTCGTTTGCTCCGGCGTCCTTAAACCCCAACACCGGCGGTTTAATGACGACGTAAAGGTAATGACAATTATATGTCCCTGACACAACGGTATCCTTCGCTCGAGTTTGTCTGCTTACTGTAAGTCATTGAAATGCAAGTCTTTCTGTGGAAGAAAAGCATGTGACAGTAGATGGATCGGAAGGCAGACACATAAAAAAAAAATTGTACTACACGTCTCAGCCTCTTAGGTTATATATTTTGTTTGCCTGAGCGTGATTATATAACAGCGAAACTTGAGTGAATTAATATTGTCTTTGGCGTAAATGTACAGTGTTTCCTTTTATTGTTTTCAGTGACGTTCCCTTCGATATAAATGTTGTCACAATTTTTTTCAATACTCTCTACTAATAGAAATGTATAGCGTTATGCATATGCAGCTGTGCGTAACAAACCAAGCTTTCATGTACCTTTGCCACTATGATCTCTGAAGAGATTGGCAGGATTCATCAATAAAAATACTCGTAAAGAAGTTTGAGGTACGGAAGCGACTTGCCTGCATGTGGTTCTCTATGGCTGAATACGCACAAATGTTGTGTTGTATTCATTTGTTGCGCATAAATAAACTTCTTTTGTCAGGAGTTGCCGTGTGTACAGTCTTGTGTTATTTCTGTGCTATTTCGAATGTAATGAGCACAAATAAATGCTTTGAGCCTCATCACTCATAGAAATCCTTATTGTTATCACATACGTCGTCACTGGTCACCTCCAGTACGCCTCTTTCCGGTGCACGGCTAGAAGAGCAGTATGCATACATCGGAGATAAAAACACTCCGTTATGTCGACTGAAATGCAAGCAGTCTCATAGACCCCTTAAACTGCAAAATTTTTCGAGGGGCTTGGCAGACCCTGTTACTAGCCGAATCAAGCATTTGTCCCCTTATCAAGACCTAAGTAACGTGTCTGAAACATAGCAAGCGATTGCCTTCATTTGTACCGGTAGCAATAGGACATTCCACGCGTGAAGTTGCGTACCTGCGCACCTAATAGCATCCACCGTCATTCAAGCAATGTGGAAGCGCTCGTTTCTTACCGCGTATCAAAAATTAGCGATCTCTGTACCAACAGTGACTCAGTATACATACCAACGTCTCCGGCAGCTCGAAGCATCGCAAATCGACCTATTCCACAGCGCGCGAGCGCCAGCCGGGGCCGGCAGCCCATAAATTAAAGGACTACGACCCCCCGTTGCCAACAGGACAAGCGTATGCAAATGAGAACCCTTCAAGATACCCAACCCTCCCGTAACGTTCCACTCCGCGCGAGCTCATACACGCGTCCCCAGTATACGTAGATACACCAACGAGTGATGCGCCCACGGAGACCCACGGACGCACTGCATGGAAGCGAGCGTGTCTATCGCGCACGCGGGGTTGCAACGAACACCCGGCAGATTCACGGGACCACGAGCCACCCCTCCCTGTGTACTCATAAGTGGCAGATAGACACGCTTGTGCGTGGCATCTCTAAAGTCACGCTTACGAACGCGGTGGTTATAGCTCTGCCAACCACGACCAGGCACAGCCGTCCCTGTAGCATGTGCGTAGAACTGACCATAGGACACATCCTCGCCACCTTTCCCTCGCTCTTCAGTGCCTTGCATAAAGCCTCCTCAGCCCAACCCTCGAACGGTACGTCCTTACTCTTTGTCATTTCGTTTTCTGTTTATTATCAAACGGCGCACCCCGCCCATCGGAACCCCACGGAGATGAGAAATGGGCCCATGGGTGCGGACTCATTGTGGGCCCCCCAGATGTGGCTCTTCCAGGTCCCAGAGCACATTACAGTTATTGGCCAGGGACGGGCGGCGGAGGGGAATTCCTCACTGCGACAGCGCCATCTATCGTGCTGGAAGATGGAGGGACCCCGCCTTCGCTTCGCTTTCCTCCTTGCCCTCGAGTTCAATTTTCATCCGGTACAGCTGCGGTACGCGTGCTTGGGCACGTACAGTGATCGTAGGAGGGGGAGGGTGGAGGGGGGACACGGCGACTGCAGTAACAAACGATCTAGTAGATTCAAACGTAAGCGCGCAGAGAAAAAAAAATGATAATAAAGAAATAAAGGAAACGCAAACGCATTCGAGGCAGGTCGGGAAGCTTCGGATTGGCTCGCAAACGGTGCTTGTTTGGCCGAGAGATAATAACGGCCGCAAGCGGTTAGGAGGGAGAATGCTTATTGCGGTAAGGAGGATTGGTCGTTGTGCACACATCCGAGAGAATTGAAAACTGCATGCAACCGAGCGAACTGGAACGTGCATATTCAACGTGAAAGCCATCTCGGATGCCGTCCATCAAGGCTTACGACAAGAATTTGTTGTGAGCGGTGGAAATGAAGATCTTTAAAGCCATTCAGCTTTCAAATTTGCCCGTGAACGCTGGCAGCCTCGTTTTCCGAGGGAGCGAGGGCGATAAATCCCGCTAAAGTATATCATTTACGATGAACAGATCTAAGAATCGTTACGGATAAAAACAGTAGGTCTTATTATACTGTAGCAGCCGCAATGCATTTATGAATTTATTACTTTCACGTACGCATAACCTACGCCTCTTTCTTCACCATATTTAATAAGCAAGACATCATGTTTAGATCACTGAGGATGTAAGAGACTGCACTGGCTCCACGCCGAAGGCATGAAGGAAATGAGGAAATGTGTTCATTTATTATTTACAACTTTCCCAGTTAGCCCGGTGAAACTTTCGACTGCAACTCTCATTTTATTCGAAGTAACTTTTTCCACCCAAAACGCATCAATTGACCCCAACATTCACCTACTGTGTGAGTTTCGTTGCCGGACGCCGTTAATGAAAAAAACAAAAAAAAACACCATCTCCATGGGACCATGAGGCGATGCGAAGCAGCACGGGGGGTGCACACCGCGTTTGCATCGGTTTGACGCTAGCAGACGCTGCCTGCATAGCGTTCTCTCGCGGGCGAGGGCGCGTTCTCGCTCCTTGCGAGCTGGTAAAGCATTCATCGAAGAAAGAGCGTTTCCATAGTCAACGCGCGCCGTTCGGAGAGGAGAGGAGGAATGCCGAGAGGAGAGGAGGGGAAGGAGGATGCGCATGCGCAGTGTGGGTGTAGACGCCGCACGGCGGATGGATGGAGGGAGGCAGTGACATTGCCCGACCATAAGCTGCTTCGCATCTAAAATTGCGAATGCAATGCCTTATAGCATTAGCTTCAGGAGTTATATTGTGAACCCTGCAGTTTGGTGACGCTTCGTGCCACCCCTCTCCTCCTTCATCCCCATATATGATCAAGTATATGATGTCCCCTATTACCACGGAATGGGAGCCCCGCCGCTGGGTGCTCTATAGAGGCTATGGTACTCGGCTGCTGATCCGAGGGTCGCGGGATCGAATCCCGGCCGCGGCGGCTGCATCTCGATGGAGGCGAAATTGTCGAGGCCCGTGCACTGTGCGATGTCAGTGCACGTTAAAGAACCCCAGGTGGTCGAAATTTCCGGAGTCCTCCACTACGGCGTCTCTCATAATCAAAGGTGGTTTTGGGACGTAAAACCCCAGAAATCAATCACGAAATGGCAAATGTGTTGCACGTTGAGTTCATTCAGCACATCGCACAAGCTTACTATACGTTATTCTTAAGAATAGGCTTCTAAGGCTTTTTTACAGTGTAATTCCACACCGAATGACGGACGTCCGCCGAGGACACGCTTCCTGTTTCCACCAAATGCGAACACCCAGCCTCTTTTATTGCACTAATGAGTACGGGAAACCATCCGTGAGCCCCGCCGAAAACAATTAAGTAGAGCTTCCCATTTCACTAGCATTTCCGAGTAGGACAGTGAGCGTCGTAAACGAGAACATTTCCGCCCGTGACTTACATTTTTGAGCCTCGCCCAATGGACCATGAACTGAAATACTGAAGTGGTTTAGGCTTATAAATTACTTTTCAGCTTTATCGTAATTCATTTCGCCATTTCACGCTCAGCGACGGGGCGAGACCGCAGCGCCACTATCGCTGTCGTAATGCAGAGAAGCAGTTCGGGGTACTTTGGGATCGAATCCAGCCTTACTTTTGTGCCACTGAAACTCGAGAGACATATGAATCAGGTATAGAGATATACAGATATGTATTCTTGGGCAAGAGTATTAAACAGCAGCGGTGTATTGGCAGAACTGACGAGAAAAAGAAATAAACGAAGCAGTACTTTCAGGGCTAAACTTGAGGCAGAACGCTGCCGCTGATGAATGTGACGTTAAGCACGCGCGTAACTCCAAGCAGACAACTTTACTGCATTCTTATTACCTTTTTTTTGGCTGCCTGTTTTTTTTCTCTAGAAGAAGGCATGGTGCCTCACATACCTCAATCAACTTACGAGCTTCCTAGGCGTAGGTATACACCCAAAAAACGCGGGTTCGATCCCGGCCGCGGCGGTCGCATTTGCGCTGGAGGAGAAAATGCCAGAGGCCCGTGTACTGTGCGTTGTCAGTGCCCAAGTGGTCAAAATTTCCGGAGCCCTCCACCCCGGCTTTTCTGTCCTTTCTATCTCCTTTCTATCTCCTTTCTATCTCCTTTCTATCTCCTTTCTATTTCCTTCACTCCCTTTTCCCTACCACCACAGACGCTTAGCCGTGCTCCCGACGTGGGCTGCAGAAATTAGCGTCCATTACTCAACCGAACCACAATCATCACCACCATCATAACGAGCTCCCCCATAGCATAGAGTACGATGTACTCTGAATAGTTCACTTTTTGTTCTAAACATTTTTAAAGACGATAGCCATTCTTGGGCTACCTAAACACGAAAGGGATCTGTGTGCCTGTCTGTCTGTCTGTCTGTCTGTTATTTGATTCTACTGGCTCAGAAAAAACCAAGCGAGCCACTCGTACTGGTGGCAGGGGGCATGCACGTCAATGTTATACAGCGCAAAGGAAGCCTCCAAGCCTATTTGCGGCAAAATATACGTACGTAACTGTGATCCGCAGCCTTCACTTAATTAAGAATACACGTCGGACTGGCTTTTACGTTAGTAAATGAAAAATCAACGCGACAGAAATGGTGTCGAAGAGACGCTACGCGCTAAACAACAGGCCGACCGAAGCCGCGGCTCTGTGGCCGGCTTTAAGCCAACAATAATAAAAGGTCCCTACAAATGGCACGAGAGCAGGTTCAGCGCGGGAAATTTGAATTGAATTCAGCAGAACCTCAACTGCATCCACCATTGGAGGAGTGAGAGGGGAGGAACAGCGTTGTGGGTGGGAGAAGAGATGATGCTATGTATCAAGGGTGGCAGAAGACTATGGTCTTTCGACGTAATTTGCAGCGATGCAAGCAGACATGCCGCCGTTCTCTTTCTGTTTTTCTTTTTTTTTAATTTCATTTCTGGGATGGCCGCAATAGCTCTCCACCAGTAGGGCACACTATTGCCCTAAATAGTTTGCGTTTGTTCTAAGCACATTGTGAGAAATGTCTGATCTCAATTATTCTTAATTATCCTTACAACCGGGACAGCAGCGACATCTCTCCTACAGTATGGTGTCATTGCCCAAAATCGTTCACACCTGTTCTAAACACGCAGTCTTTCGTTACAACGAGAGAAAGATTAGCCGCTTGGTAAAGGTTGATAACGCAGAAACGTAAGCCCTGGATACCCGGACGTACATAAGAGAATAAGCACGCAGACAACATGAACGCTTGCAACGCTGCAGGATTTTTCAAGGGGGCGGAGTGGGGAGGGTAAAGTGTTATGCAGTGTGTTTCGGGGGTGTTATACGCTGTGGCGTGCAAATACCATGGGTGATAAAAAGGTGGAAGTAGGGGGAGAGAGCGGCTGAGGAGCCCTCAGAATATCTCGGAGGGTGTATTGTCACCGCAACACCACTTAGGCTGCTGTCAAGCGCGCTGAGACGAGAAAGAAATACGCAAAACTTATCTGCGCATGCTCAGCAATGGTAGCGCCACCTGTCAGTCAAGTGTATACACACGGGTTTGTCTACGTGAGAGGTAACAGTTAAGGCGCTTAATCTCTTCCATATGTAAGCCAATCAAAGGCTGACTCATCCATGCACTATCCCCTGTTATTTGTATGCTAAACCTCGAGCATTAGACGCGTTCCTTCGCTCTTACATGTCTGTACGCGCATTCATTCTATAGCTTGGCCGTGGAGTTGCAATCTGGGCAGCGCAAGGCAATCTGGGCAGCGCTCCCTAGTACACATTCGAAATTCTCTCGGGAACCAATAAAATTGGTTACCTACCTATTCTTCCATTTACTACAAGTACCGCTGAACTTGAATTTAGCGAACGTGAGCACGAAATTAAAATTACATTATGGAATTTTAAGTGTCAAAGCCACGATATGTGAGGCTAGCAATAGCGAGGAACAGCGGATTAATTTTGACCATGGGGTTCTGTGACGCTCACCTAAATGTAAGAACGCATGTTTTCTTCAAGGCTGTCCCTTCGCGCCTATTGAAATGCGACCGGCGGAGCCGGGAGCCGGAACTGCGTCTTGAGAGGAAACCGCTATTACAAATGTGTGCGCAAAACGCCATGCGACTGGATTAAGTACATGGTTTATTAAAATTACTGAAAAAGTTTCGCGGTGGCCATTTTTCGGTATTTGTATTTCTACTACATCAAGTTCTACGACATGCCAAGGTTTTGCTGAAATGGGGCCATAGTTACTTTATATACTGAAATTTGTGGCGTTATTTCGGTTATTGAAATCTTCTGGAGCTAATAACGCATTCAAGTGTACAAGAGAGTTACAAAAAGAGTCTTAGCCATGCATGCACGAAGTCATCCGACACACCCTGGCTTCGCTGAGAGTTCTACTGAGATAAGGCTCAGCAATCACGTGGAAAAAGGCGGTGAATCGGGAGCAAGGATATTATAACGTGGTATCAAATACGTTAGTACGGGGTTGAAACCGTCATGCGACCGTTTTGAGCGTGTTCAGGTGATACGAGAAAACCCAACGCGTTGTCTTTGTCGTCGTCGCCATCATACTCATCATAATCATAATCATCGCCGTCGTCGTGGACGAAGGCTTCTCAAAACTATCTCCTGTATACTCTTACCTGCGCGAGCTGATTCCATTCCTTGTCAGAATTGGCAAAATTACGTTAAAGAAGTAATTAAGTTAGTGTACTAATTACATTTCTCAAATTTTCCTTATATATATATATATATATATATATATATATATATATATATATATATATATATATATATATATATATATATATATATATATATAGTTCGATTTACCAAAAGTGCTGACACTACATTACTATTACAATATAAAAGTAAGGAGATTATTTTGAAACTACTTCAACAAAAGTTCATTCACGCGTTAATTTATACACAATTTGTTTGCAGCCCATATGTGCGGCTTTTCTGTGGCCCTGCCTCGTCCTCACACTTTATAGTTGGCACTCAAACGAACTTGCCATTTTTCCTTCTCTCCCTGGTGACTTATAATGTAAGGGAGACGGACATGCCACCACAAAGTAAAAAATAATGGGCAAAATGACGAGTTATTTCCGCGAAGTTGCTCGCGGATGTAATTCATTATCTGCTCCACAACTAATTCATTACGTCACTCATTACAGAAAAACGTAATTTAGTTACTGTGATTTGACTATATTGTGTTTACTGTCAGTTGAGCAAACATCTGGCTTTTCTCACCCCTTCTAACTTTCTGCCTACCGCGACTGCGTTTGTATATCGTGATAATGTGGCTCCACTTAAGCGCTATCTGCATTCGAAGTACTTGCCAAAGTATGCGACATTTTAGAGCATTATAGTGTCATTCTAAATTATGTAACATTCCAAAGTATGCGAGGTTCCATAGCACCAGCAGCCGTTGGGACTCCAAATCTCATGTCGTATAATTATGTACATGCAAAACTGAATAATGTGAGACTGCATGCATATGTTTGAATTAATTAAATTTACAACTCATACACGCCCCAATTAGTCGAATGCATCCTACCAGCGCCAATTTTCTCGTGGCTCTATTAAGAAAATTTCCTCCTAAGTGTCTGCATTCGAAGTACTTGCCAAAGTAAGCGAAAACTTATAGGATTATAGCATCATTCCAAATTATGTAACGTTTCGAGGTATATGAAGTTCCATAGCTCCAACCTCATCCTAAAGACTTTGAGGAATTAGTATTGAGGAATACTGTCGTACAATTATATAATATGTACATGCAAAATTGAATAAAGTGGGACTACATGTATATATATGAATTAATTAAATTTACAGCTGATACATACTACAATTAGTCGACCGTATCCTGCCAGCGCCCATTTTCTCGTGGCTCTATTAAATTAAGTAAATTTACTTTAGGAAAAATAACGTCCATCAATTTAGCGGTGCCCGTAAATAAACGAGGGACTGTTTAGGTGTGCAGGGAAAGCTCCGGTCTCTTGCAAAATATTCTAGCACTAAGTGCCGAAACGTCAGCAGCTGCGAGTAGACGAGCCGAAATGAGCCGTACCGGTCGCTCGCTTCGGTCCCATCCACAAGCGGAGACAAAGAAAGAGACGAAAGGCCCTCGTTGCACAGCGCCCGTCGCATCGCATCGGGAAACGATATCGAAGGCAGCGCCGCGGGACACATGCGGCGAAAGCGCGAAACTCAAATAGACGCCCCCGCGTTCTCTGCGCCAGAAAAGGCGCCCGTAGCGCCATCTCTCTGGCGTTCAGATAAACAATTAGAAACGCGCGAATTTTGAATGCGCGTTTTCGGCTGGGTCGAAACACGCCACACCGTGTGCTACCCACTGCTGTGAAATAGAAGCAGAAATTTAGGTGTCGAACATTATGTTAACTCCTTTTCATTCCTGCGTTGTCACACTTACGGTTGCTATTTTTATAGTTAGTTTTTCCTGCTTTTTTTATTTGGAAATAATGTGATAATTTCTCCTGTGGGAAGAAATATCCGTTTTTTTCAATAAATAGTGGTTGGGAGTTTGTGTTTCAACATGTTCATACAGTTTCAAAGGTAATATAGATGTTTTAAGAACACTGCATTAAGCTTGAGCAGTTTCACTCTAAGACTGCCTTGCACACGAACTATATCCTGTTTCAACGATTTCATGAACAATTTACAGATCATTCCACCACACGATTAGTTAATTTGAAATATAGCTTACGCACGATAACAAATGAATATTATCGATCTTGGAAGAGTATTTCTGTTATGCACGAAGATGTCCTGATCTTCAGATAACTAAAAAATTTCGTCCGACGACCTTCGTTTAAAGGACAACTCCGGCGATTTTTCAATGTCCACGGATTTCAATGAAATTTTCAGTATATATTCTCATCATCACTGTAATAATATATGCCATGCCAGGCAGTCGCAAGTCATTCAGTTTTTCTGAAAACTAATTTTAAAACTCTTAGCGGATTCACATACGGGCCACCCTGCGTTTTGACGTCATTAGTGTCAACGCTGCCTACCCGAGCAGGCGGGCTGTCGAGATCAATTCGTTGATACGTCAGTGCTCAAATCGCCGCTATCAAGTTCACAAAAGCTGGCATAACTCAATATGTCATCCATCGCCACTTTCTTTTTTTCCGGCGCCAACTCCATATTTGTGATGGCCGGGAAACTTGTGACGTCGCCGCATACGCTGCAAGAAGCATCTGTTTCGGTTTCGGTTTGAACACTTTGTTCCATTCAGTTATTTAAAATTATCGGTGGGTTTCTGAGCAAACTGAACCACCGTGGCTGTTACAGGACTGTCAGTACATTGGAATACATTGATATTACAGCATGGTGACAAAACCGCCGGAGTTGCCCTTCAAAACTTTACCGGTTGCCCAGATTACGAGGTCGGGTGTATCAAGAGTGGCACAAAATTGAACATCCTCAATATTTAACAGCTACGGTCCGGCAGCTACATTTGGATGAGTGTCGCTATTGCTGTTTTCGCCGATAGAATGAAGACGCTTAACTATGTGGGAAGCATTTTTGTAGGATTCTCTGGTGCGTTTAACGAACTGTTGCTAATAACATTGTGGTTTTTGACTCGGCGGAGTTAGTGGATATGGCACTGGATTGCCGACCGCAAGGTCCCGGGATCGAATCCCGGACCAGGCGGCCCTATTTCGATGGAGGCTAAATTAGAGGCCCGTGTACAGTGCGACTCCGGCGCACGTTGAAAAATCCCCAAGTAAATTTTCACAGGAAAGGGGTAAGGTAGATAGAGAAGGTGAGGTGACCTTGTCGTGGTGAGGTGAGGAACCCGTCCTCTGTTCCCTCCTTCTCCTCCTTCCTGCTTCTCTTCTTCGTTCCTTTTGGAGCCGAGCTCCTCCAGCTAGCGTTGCTGCTGCGAAGAAGGATGGACGGAAGCCTTCCTACTATCTGCCCGCCGTCGCATTGTCGACTTGAAAGATGGATACCAGCCTTTCATACAAACACAACACGAGACAAATAGTACATACATATTGATATACACATAGATGACTTAGCTTCGGTTGGTAGGACCTAGGTGGAGCCATCGGTTGGTAGGGGCGTTGGCGGTGGTACGGGCGTTGGCGATGAGCGGATGTGGTTTTTCGGTCTCCGGAACGACAGCAGCAGATAAGTTTTCTTGCATGCATTGAGCTTGCTTTTCTAGTATAGGTCATTAGCATAAACTATATTTGTGGTTATTACTTAGTACAGTTTTTTTGGGGGGTCAGTAACTTGATTTTTGGGTTTTTTTGCTTTCCTTTTTTTCTTCCTCCGCGTGGCTGAGGTGCATGTACACCCACCACGAGTGTTTCGAAGTGTGGACTATCCATTCAGTTTTTGGGTACGTATTGTCTCAGGGAAGTGTTTGTACTTAGGGAAGTGTTTGTAGTACCGAGGTTATTAGTTGGTACGGTTTTTTGGAGGGGTCAGTAACTTGTTTGTTGGGGTTTTTTTCGCTTTCCTTTTTTCTGCCTCCACGTGGCTGAGGTGCACGAGCACCCACCACGAGTGTTTTGAAGTGTCGGCTATCCATTGAGCTTTTGGATACGTATTGTCTTAGGGAAGTGTTTGTAGTACCGAGGGCCTTTGTTCATTAGATAGTGTAACCCTTTTGCTAGGAGCGGTCATGGTCAAAAAGACTGCAAAGTGTTCAGGGTGCGGGGCAGCTGTGAAAATGGAAGTTTGTGCGGAAGAGAAGGCAGAAGAAGCTGATGCCAAATGTAGACAGTGTGAGATCGAGGAAAAAATGGAAAAAATGATGGCTGCTCAGAGCGGACTTATGGACAGAATCGCCGAGCTTGAAAATGCGTTGGCAAAAGAGCGTGAGAAAACGCAGGCCATGGGGGAGAGGCTTAGGTTAGCAGAGGAAGGACTAGCCATGGTAGTTAAGGCGAACAAAGAAGCAGGCAACAGCGAGAACAGTGCGGCGCCGACCTCCAGCGCGGGGGGGCAGCAAGAACAGGGTGTGAAAAACGCAGGTGCAAAGAGCGCTGAGCACAGCTTTCAGGAAGTAGCTTTGCGGGAGGGAGTAGATAATGCAGCAGCTGCGACTCAGGCTAAACACCCAGACAGTAGCCAGGTTCAGGTGACTCCAGCTGGAAAACCTCAGAGGGTTATTATAGCTGGCGATTCCAATTTAGTTCGATGCGCCGAGGCACTCAAAGAGAGGGTGAAAGGCGACAAACGAGTATTGGTAGGGACGTTCCCAGGACATAGGCTGGGTTCAGTCATGAGGCAAGCAAGAGAAAAGCTCAGGTCTGGGGCTCACGGACGCAACCTCGTGATGATTGCGGCAGGGCTAAACGACGTCCTCAACAAAGAATCGTCAGGATTAGCGACGACCTTGGCAAAAGGCGTCGACGACATGCGCGCCATCTCCCCCCAGGTGCAGATAGTAGTGTGCACAGTACCGGAAATACCAGTGCGTGACGGCAACCTCCAAAGAGCGGTTGTCGATTCAAACAAAGAGATATGGCGTACGAGTCGAGAGAAGGGTTTCGAAGTAGTGGAAATAAACAGGGAGGTGCATAGGTGGGGGGGTTTCCAGAGAGACAGAATTCACTTCGATAGGAGGCTTGGTCATGAGGTAGGTTGGCGGCTTGCAGGACGTGCAGTAGCTTTTTTGGGGGGTACGCGGGCCCTTCGGAGTCCGGGGTAGCAAGGAACAAAGGAAACAACCAGGGGGATTTTCGGGCAGGCAGCACTGAGAAATGCCAGAAAAGAGGTAAAAGGAAGAAAAGAGCGAAGGCACGTGTAGCAATTAGTTACATAAACATGCAGGGTGGCAGAAAAAAGGCAAAATGGTTAGAGATTGAGGAACAGTTAAACAAAGAAAAGATAGGCGTTTATGCGGTTACAGAAACACACCTTAGAGACCTGGAAGAGCCACCACATATTGACAATTATGTTTGGGAAGGGTGCAACAGGATCATATCAGAAAGAAAAGGTGGGGGTGTTGGAATGCTTATTCATAGCGGAGCCAAATGGGAGAGAGTAAAACAAACGTGTTCAGAGCACCTCTGGGTTTCGGGTAGGGTAGGTGGAAAGAAAACGTGGCTAGGTGTAGCTTACATGTGGACGGGAAATAACTGTAAGGAAAAGAATCTGGAGATAAAGCATTGCATAAACACCGATATTAAAGAATTTGGTCATGGGGCTGAAATCATCCTCCTAGGGGATATGAATGCCCACATCCATGACCTTGACGGATATACAGACACCAATGGTAGGTTATTGCTGGATCTTTGCGAGCACCATAGTCTCGTGATAGTTAACACAGGGCCCAAGTGTGGTGGACAGATCACGTGGGAGGTCAGAAACAGACAATCGAACATTGATTATTGTCTAATGACGGAAGGAATCTATGAAAAACTGAGAGAAATGAGAATAGACGAGGACGGGATGAACAGCTTGGGTAGTGATCATAAACGCATAACGTTACAACTGGGATATAAAACTGAAAATAATAACGTAGAGTCGAAGTTTGGCAGCTCGTATTTAAATGACCAGCAAATAAAAAATATAGCCGCAAGAGTCGAGGAAGAAGTAGGCAAAATACGAGGCAAGGACTGGGGGTATAATGAGCTAGTTCATGCAATGACGAAAGAAATAAGTAAAGAGAAGAAAACTGTTTGCTGGAAAGGAAAGAGAACGCCAAAAAGATGGTGGAACAAGGAAATCCGGGAAGCGATCGAAAAGCGACGTAAAGCATCAAGGGAGCACAGGCAGGCAAAAAGGGAGAAGCGGCCGCAAGTCGAAGTCACGGAAAGATGGGAAATATATTTAGAGAAAAAATCTATTGTACAGAAATTGGTCGAGGCAAAAATTAAAGGTGAAAGCGAACGCTGGGTTACAGAAATTCATGACAAAAAGAAGGACGCGCCTAGGATATTTTGGAACCACATAAAAGCGCTAGGTAAAAAGTCTGCCACATTGCAACAACATATTGTTGATGAAAGAGGAAATCAATTGGAAGGGTACGAAGCGTTGGGTTACATCCAGAAGGTAACAGCCGGTTCGTTTAAAAAGATCGTCCAAGAGATTCCCCCAGTGGATAAAACCATGACGGAGAGCGAAACTAAGGAAGAGCTAGAACTTGAGAATTTCAATTGGAAAAAGGCCGAAGGAAAAATTCCAAAGCGCACTGCTATGGGTTTAGATGGGGTCCCCGTTAGCCTCATTAACGAATTAGGACAGAACACTAAAGAAGCGCTATTGAAAGCCGTAGAAAAATGCTTACAGGAGAGGCAAATACCGGACAGTTGGCGAAAAAGCAGAATGAACTTAATCTATAAAGGCAAGGGGGAAAAGAATAACATTCGCTCGTATAGACCGCTAACCATTACATCGGTACTATACAGGATGGCTATGCAAGCAGTAAAATTAAAAATAGAAGCCTGGGCAGAACGTAACAATATTTTGGGAGAACTTCAGAATGGATTTCGAGTAGACAGGCGTTTAGACGATAACCTATTTGTTCTTACTCAGTGTATAGAAATATCAAAAATAGAAAGGAGGCCGTTGTATGTGGCTTTTCTAGACATCACTGGGGCGTATGACAATGTTAATCAGGAAATATTGTGGGAAATTTTGGAAGGAATGGGCATAGGCGACGATTGTGTACAGCTTTTGAGGGAAATATATCGAGAAAATACAGTTTGCATAGAATGGGAAGGAATAAGTAGAAGAGAGAACGTTGATATTAGCAAGGGGCTGAGACAGGGATGTCCTTTGTCGCCGCTGTTATTCATGCTGTACATGGTTAGAATGGAAAAAGCGCTAGGAGATAGCCACATTGGTTTTAATCTGTCACACAAACAGGGCGGCGTGATGATTGAGCAGATGCTTCCGGGTTTATTTTATGCTGATGATATTGTCTTATTCGCGGACAGTCGAGATGATATACAACGGCTGGTGAATATATGCGGGAAGGAAGGCGAGAATCTAGGACTAGGATTTAGTGTGACAAAATGCGGATTGATGGTATTCAATGATCCCAACGACCAGGCGGTATCCATACAGGGCCAAGAAATACCGAGAGTAAGCGAATACAAGTACCTTGGCGTATGGGTAAATGAGGGTGATACATACATGAAGGTACAGGAAAAAGCCTTGGCAGCAAAGGGAAAGAGGAACGCAGGAATAATGAAGCACAGAGCGTTATGGGGACACAATAGGTACGAGGTGCTTAGGGGTCTGTGGAAAGGGGTAATGGTACCGGGGCTTACATTTGGGAACTCAGTGGTGTGCATGAGGCCAGAGATACAATCGGGAATGGATGTGAATCAAAGAACTGTGGGACGCCTCGCTTTGGGTGCTCACGGGAAAACGACAAACGAGGCTGTAAAGGGCGATATGGGATGGGCGAGTTTTGAGGCAAGGGAAGCGCAGAGCAAAATAAGGTTTGAAGAAAGGCTAAGGAATATGAAAGAGGTTAGGTGGGCAGTGAAGGTGTTCCGCTATTTATATAGAAAGAGCGTTGACACGCAGTGGAGAAAGAGAACTAGGAGGCTCACCAGTAAATATACGGCTCTAAGAGAACTGACAACAAAGAGCGTAAAGGGAAAAGTCAGAGAGGCGGAGAAGATTTACTGGAGGGCAGCGATGGAAAAAAAAACCGACTCTGAATAACTACCGAGAGGGCAAAAACGAAATAAAGAGGGAGGCATTTTATGATAATTCAAGAGGAAGCGCTTTATTGTTTGAAGCGAGATCGGGCTGCCTTAGAACGCGTGTTTATAAAGCGAAATTCAGTAAAGAAGAAGAAAAATGCACATGCTGTGAGGAAGATAGGGAAACGACAGAGCATGTTCTGATTGAATGCGGAAATATCCACCCAGGTGTACGTTTGGGCACCACCCTACATGAAGCCTTGGGTTTTAGGGCGAACAACGGGAAGCTGAACATAGCCGCGATTGAAATAAGTAAGAGACGGTTAGAATACTGGTGGCAGAAAACTAGAGAGAACGGACAAAAATAATTATAGGGAAAAATATGGAATTTCTGCCATAAGGGGCAGGGAACTGGGCTATGAAATTCGATTTTTGATATGGCATGATCGATTTGATTGAAGTAAATTTAAAAGGCATGAGGAAAATTCAAAGAGAGGAAAAAAAAAGTTCTTAAATCTTCTTACGAGCCTGGTGGCGCACATGTCACCGCCCCGTTACAAAGGGGAAGCTCATAGCATCCATCCTTCCATCCAGCCTAGCGGTGGGATCGTCGCTCCAATTCGGCAGAGCCGACCAGTGCATAGCACCTCTCCAGCGACTTCAACCACCGCCCGGACTCGTACTAGATGTCCCCTCTAGTACTATCCGCGCCCGTACCCCAGTTGGGAGGACCTTGGTGGAACGATCGCTTCCATTCGACAGAGCCGACCCCAGTGCATCGCACTGCTCCTGCGACCGTAACCACCACCCGGACTCGTACTTGATGTCCCCTCTAGTACTATCCGCGCCCGAGCCCTGGTTGGGAGGACCTTGGTGGAACGATCGCTTCCATTCGACAGAGCCGACCCCAGTGCATCGCACTGCTCCTGCGACCGTAACCACCACCCGGACTCGTGGTAGATGTACTCTCTAGCACTATCCACTCCGTCCTCGCCAACCTTCGGGCTACCCCCAGCCTACTGCTTACCTTCAGCCTTTCCAACCTCCGCTTCCAGTCTTGCTTCCAGTCTTCTTCCGATCTCCTTTGCCAGGCAAAAGGGGCCACCTTATATACACTGGTTGCTCCGCCCCTGAACACCTCACAGCCAATCACACACGGCGATCGACACCCCGACGCCGCTCTAACAAATAACAACCGTGAACAAAACATTGGGTACGCTTGCTGCCCACCACGCCGCGGGGGAGGGAGTGAGGGCGCCAAACCAGCTGTACAATGTATCACAACAATGGTCGCCTCCTCCCCCACACGTTCACCACCTGGCTGTGGGTCTTTTCCGGTACCTCTTGACCACCTTGGCGTACCGTATTCCCCGTCTCATTCCGACGACCCTTACACCCCAGGTGGCCGAAATTTCTGTAGACCTCCACTAGGACGTCTCTCATGACTATATTGTAATTGTGGGACGCAAAACCCCCCAAACAATAATATTGCAATTCAGCGAAACAGTCCGAACCCGTCCCGCCTGCCTTTTCGAGGAGTTTAAAGAACACGAAGCAACGCATATTTATTTCTGGCTCCACGTGTTATTGTGCTAAAAGTGCCTCGGTACTATTGATTAGGCCTGTCGTCTTTCTTAAACAAAACAATGACCATCTCTCTTGACTTCCTCCCCTGAGCAACTTATCTATCGCAGTGAAAAATTAAAATGCCACGTATTTAGAATTTTAATTATGTTACCCAGTCTTTCGCTTAATTACACTCGTTTAGCACCGTCCTCCGTACATGTCATACCAATGTCTATAACTTTATAAATGCAACAGACAGTGAAAGTAACATCACGTTGTAACGCTTGAGTTTGCGCGGGTTATTAATAGCAGAACTCTTCAAGCTCTAATCGCTGCCGTGTCACTCACTCACTCACTCACTCACTCACTCACTCACTCACTCACTCACTCACTCACTCACTCACTCACTCACTCACTGAGTGAGTGAGTGAGTGAGTGAGTGAGAGTGAGTGAGTGAGGTACGATGTCGTAACTCATGGATATGTGAAGAAATCGTCTTGCTTGCGCCTGCTCTTTTTCTTAAACACAACCTACACATCGGATTTTCTACGTTAGTCGTGACACCTGTTGCGAATTTGGTACAATGTCCACGGCATGCACCTCGGTGTTTCATACATCCTGGAACCCTAAATTAGTGCCCGCAAATACTGTCACCTTCAAGAGAAGACCTGCCATTTGAAATGAGCAAATGCCTCATATCATGTAAATGTCACTGCGGCATACTTGCAGTAGAGATGAACAGAGATAAATTAGAATTGGGAGAATAATGGACCTTGTGACGTGGTACAATAATAACAAGCGAGCTGCACTTGCAACTTGCAAGCGTGTCCTTAGCCTGCCAAAATATAAATCTTTACTTAAAAAAAGAACAATGCAAATTATTGCTGTTACAAGCATACATTATAGCATAAATGATAATAATGATCTAACGTATGTAAGAGAGTGTACCATTACATCAGTTATGTCATACAGTCATACTGCAAGTAATAACTATTCGGTGATAGTGAGATTTGGAGTCAGCTAGCTTGAATTCAAAATGACTTGTTAAAAAGACATCAACCATTCTTTTCGGTTTTGTTTTCACGCTGATTCAGAGAGTTACCTTGCAGGGAAGGAGAATAGGGATAGGTAATTTTAGTTCGATAGTGATGTTGAAGTGCACTTCATATGTAGGCGATCCAGCTATGCAGGAAAACTGCTAATCAGTGAAGCCGTCTGAGTCGATATCGTTCGTAATGTAGAGGGTGGAAATCCTGCCCTTCGAAGATAAGGCTTTTATTACCCTTAGTTTTTAACTCTTGTTGAACGCTGGCTTGGACAGCACAAATTTTTCTTTTTGTATTTCAGTACCATTGTTTCAGCATGACGTGGGATATAACTTCTACTGATGTTTCTTTCCTTTTTGTTAGAGCACCCAACAACCTTAACAGTGCCATCATCTACTGAATTCTATACTGCCAAATCGAAATCCACAAGTTGGTTCTTCCTGTGATTATCGAATATGAAACAGGACATAAGAAACAGACACTACAACGTGGTTTCTTGAAGTGTTGACGCTTATTATGGCATGCTATATGGCATAATTGCTTATTTCACAGAAACAGTGTGTGTTTTCTGTAAAGCTTGTACAAAACTGTTCACTGCTCTGAAGAGAAATTGCATAAAATTGTGTTACTTCAAAATTCCTGGTTAGTCTTGAAAGAGACAATTATAGTAGGACGAATTCTTCAAAGTGGGCGTCAAAGTCAATAAACAAAGAAGAAATATGACTGTTGATCTGTTTTTATCAGAATGAGCCGTCACACAAAAGTTAGTGTATTCATAGAAGTATCAGCCTGCACCAAATCAACCAGCGTTTTTCTGAGTATAATAAATATGCATGAAAAAATTTCCACGTGTGTGTTGAAGTCCAAAACTAGCACCGCTCGTTTAGTCTCGTTGACTAAATTCCTTCTGCCATTTCATGGGAATTTGTAGTTTCGTTCGCTCTACAGTTGAAGGTTGTGAAACTTTATTTTATTTCCAGGGACTATTATACGATTCAGATGTTAAACATCTTTCTATTGCAGCCTAAAGAAGGGATGTCACTTTAAAAATAAAGAATTGTTCAATTAAGAGAATATTTCCTACGCTTTTGACACGGGCAAAATTGAAGAAAATTGTAAAATTTGATATTTTTCTCAGTAACATTAATAAACTCAAAGGCCAAAAATAATTTTCGCACTGGTGTCCTAGTAAACGTGGTAAAATAGAAAAATATTGAGGACGAAGGAGGATGGAATCAGTAGATGACCTGAAAAAAAAATCGCAATGTTCACCATTTCTTTACAGAAAACTCCGCAGTCAGGCTGCAAAAAGTCTCATAGAAGTCTTCCATAATGTGACGGAGGAATTTTCGGCAATGAGACTAAACGAGTGGAGATAGTTTTGGACATCAACAAACTCGCGGAACTTTCTTCAGGGATATTTATGATGACCGAAAAAAAAGTCACAGTTTCGCCGCAAGGGCGAAGCAATGAATGCGATAGCAAGAAACTGTAACGCTATACGAAGCGAGGCTTGCAGCTTCAGGAGCAATATTAATTGTAGCAAACATGCACTTGCTAAGTGAACGCCTCCCGTGGGCAGCGAGTGCTGGTACGAAGGGCTTTATACGTTTTGTGTCACAAAGCTACACATGCAAAGCTAGGGGAGGCCGCTAAATGAACAAACAGAAGATGAGCGCGAACTATCAGGTGAAGCACGCGCGAAACGAACGCACAGATATACACCGAACGAGCGCAAATAAGCTGTCACAATGGATACTCTCAGCTTGAACAGCGCTCCTGTTGCAAAGGCGGCCGAAGCAGCGAAGGAAACTAGCGTGCTTCAAGTGTCGAGCTGTGACACTTGATAGTTCGCGCTCATCTTCTGCTTGTTCGTTTAGCGGCGTCCCTTCAACTCGAGTGACTTTCGTACGCTCCCGTAACATCAGCACAGACATCACGGTGAAACCTCGAACCATCCCTCTTCCTCTGACCACGAGAAAACCGCGCGAGCAAACAGCGGAAGGGCAATGCCCTGCGTAAATATTAGAAGAAGAGAGCGAGCTGGCCGACGACATTTAAATGCGTCCGGTGCGCTCCTCGCGCCATCTCGATGGTAATGAAGAAACGCTTATAAGCGCCTGCCGTCTCTGAGTCCTGCCAGCGGTGAAGGGTGTGTATATAAGGCTCGCCGTTGGCTCTCTGCAGGATCTGCTCTTTGTGGCGTAGTGGTTAGCACCACGCGCTGCGGAGCGAGAGGTTCCTGGTTCGATTCCGCGCTTCGGAAGCATTTATCTGGATTATTTTAAAGACGATAGTCTTTCTTGGGATTCAATGCAGAAATTTTGGTCTGTCTGTGTGTGTGTGTGTGTGTGTGTGTGTCCTGCTGCGAAACGTGAACCCCTTCCTCAATGACCACCCAGCTTGAACTGGTAGCTACCTTCATACTTCTGAACACAGTCGGCCAAAAAGCAAATATTGCGCATACCTGAGGCGCAACATCAATACGTAAATATTAGACGGTGTGTTCCTTTAGTAGAAAATACATAGATGCGTAATTCTAAAGACCCTAGTGCTTGTTAGGATGCGCAAAAGCGGACGTTTTCTACGCAGTTCTGCGTACTACGCAAGCTTCTTGCGTTTCCCGATACCATGGCCAGATGGCGCCCATATCTCACGCTCGTGCCGAACGGGTAGCACAAGGCAGCGGAACGGCCGCCCGCCACTCCGGCCGGTCCCTTTCTCTCCTCGCGTCTCTTCGTTTTCCCTCTCGCTTGCGCAACTCCTCGGGGAAATAGAAACACGCGAACCGGGACTCATGTAGTACGGCCGGTAGAAGACTATCGTCTTTCGACGACATTTGCAGCGAAGCACGGAGATACGCGGCCAATCTTTTTTCTTTGAGACATTTATATATATATACATACTTATACATATACGGTTCATGACTGCGGCGACGGGGACGGCAAAAACCAGCCGAGACTGTCCATATAATTGCTATCGCAATAAAACGCTGGCTGATTTGGCACGGAATGACCCAGAAGTAGTTGTAGCTTTGTTACACCGCGACAACTTCAGTAGCGAAAACTTCATGTGCACAATGTATATCACGTAACATTTTATTGCTTTATTTAAGCGCTCCATCGAATCGCTAGACTAAACACCATTGCGCTTAACACGCTTCCTCCTCGGCCTCTCCTCTTTACTAATAGGAAACAAATTCATTCATTCATTCTTTCATTCATTTAATCACTCATTCATTCGTTCAATCATTCATTAAGTTTATCGCGGGGGACCTCGCCTGTTAACGAACTCCCAGCGCGGAGATTGCCGAAGGAGCCAATGACGGAGTTCCTTCGTTCCCAGTCTCAGATAAAAGACTTATGTAGCGGTGAAAACACTACCGAAATACATTGATAATATAATCAAATCGGATTTTGTTTGGGCACATTGCAAAATGTCGAACGAACGCTTCTATAGTATTTTTGATGGGTGCGTAGACTGACATCTGAGGTTATACGATACGCGTTGGCGCCACTGGAGCTGCCGTGGATTTCGAATTTAGTCTTGTTTGTCTGTACATTACGGCGACTCTGAATCGTTTGGTGCGTGTTTGTTGTCTAACCACACAGAACATAGACGTTTGTCTTTTCGCTAACGTCACATCCGTGACGGAGAGCACTCCAGGCCGTTCTCAGTAGAGTCCGCCATCAAACGCTTTAGTGGTAAAAAGGAAACATAAAAGAAAAAATTGCAGCATATCCACGGAGTGAATGATTAGTGGGCGAAGCTCGGGACGTTCGTCGTAGATCGTGCCGAGTTCCGGAATAATTTAGTTAACGCGCACGCTACGAATCCTTATGGTTCAACTATGCACAAGTGAAATCTCCCACCGGCACTTCATTGCAAGTCAAGATCCATTATATATATATATATATATATATATATATATATATATATATATATATATATATATATATATATATATATATGTGGGTTGCCGGTGAACGCTTCTCCAACGCGAGCAGTCGGTATTTCTCAATCAAGAAACTCGCTTCGAGACGCTGCCTGCGCCAACGTTGCCTCTCGCGGGTGAGGGCGCGTTCTCCTTTTTTGCGAGCTGGTAGAGCGTTCCTCTAAGAAAGAGCGTCTCCATAGCCAACGCGCGCCTTTCGATCTCTCTCTGTCTCTCTCTCACACGACAGCAGAGGCACGCGCCGGAAAAGAGAGAGGCACGCGCAGAGGGCGAGCGCGTGCCTCCCGGCACGCGGGTTACGCCTGACGACTGACGCGTGACAAGGTTAGGCTAAGAGGAGCTTTGCCCCTAAAAAAAACACGCATCAGAAATAATACCATAGAGGCTTCTATCAGGCCTCCTGGTATGATCACTTGTGCATAAATGCGCACATTACCCGCGGGCGTTACTTCTGTGATGAATGCCGAGCAGTATTCGGATACGGCCTATGCGCGAAGTCGCATTCCAAGGTGGAACGGAAAATATATGCATAACGCGTATGATGCATTGTTGGGGCTGACTGCCCTGGCCTGCAAATGTTAAAAACACGACAGGGTTGCTTCTCGAAGGCTGCTTCTCGTCATTAACTTCGTTCCCAAAAAGTAAAAATTAAAGCAAAGTCAAGCATTGACAAAGCAAAGATTGTCCAAATTTACTGCAGATCCAATTCAATGTAAACGTGCGTTTCCAGGGCCGAATGGCTTGTGACGAAAATGAACTTTGGTATATTTCTTCCTCGCGGCGAAATCCATCCTTGAAAGAAAAAGAAAAAAAAAATTGCTCCATCTCCCGCTAAAGGGGACCATGGGGAGATGCGAAGCAGCACGGGGGGTGCACACCGCGTTCGCATCGGTTTGACGCTAGCAGACGCTGCCTGCGTCAGCGTTGTCTCTCGCGGGCGAGGATGATGATGATGATGATTGTGGTTCGGTTAGGAAAGGACGCTCATTTCTGCAACCCATTTAGGGAGCACGGCTAAGCGCCCGTGGGGTGGGGGAAAGGGAGTGAAAGAGATAGACAGGAAGGCCGTAGTGGAAGGCTCCGGAAATTTAGACCACCTGGGGTTCTTTAACGTGCACTGACAACGCACAGCACACGGGCCTCTGGCATTTTCGCCTCCATCGAAAATACGACCGCCGCGGCCGGGATCGAACCCGCGTATTTTGGGTGGCAGACGAGTACCGTAACCAGGCACGTAGGCAAGGCGGGGCCCAGGGGTGCCCGGGCCCCCCCCGAAATTTGTCAAGTCAGGCATCAATGCAGGGGTATATAGGCACAAGTACAAGTAGCGCCGTGCGCATTTAAACAAATGAGAAACAAACGATAGTCAAGGAACTCACTAAGAACAGCTACCCAAGAACCTTTATTCCGAAAGCACTTCAATTCCAAAAGCACGGCTGTGCTTGCCGAGAATTCAGCGTTCTCCGGCTCCTGAATGAACACCACAACAGAAACACCACACTCTCCCATATGTCCGAGGCGTTAGCGAAACTATCACCCGTATTCTCAGAAAAGAAGGCATCCGATTGACTCACAAGCCCACGAGCACATGTTCTCTACATATCGCCGATGGCCATTCACCGAAAGAGAGAGCCCAAGCCACTGTATACAAATATGTGATGCGAGCTACATCGGCGAAACGAAAAACCTCAAAGAAACATTTCGACAGCACAAGAATGGCCTCTGCAATTTTGCAGCAGATCGTAACCCGATAGCCAAACATTCCCAAGATAGCGACCACCGTATCGATCTTCGTGACACAACGGTCATACCAACTGAAACCAATTATCGGAAACAGTTACTGCTTTGTGATTGCGGAAAAAGGCAGAAAACTTCGCAACGCAGGACATTTTAATATATGTAAGACAAGCTTGTTGGAAGCGAAATTACCAGAACGAACAAAATGTTGCCATACGTATGGCTTCGAAACCAAAGAAAACGACGTTATCTGTCGATACTTCGCGCTACTTTTCTTCGTCGCATCAGCTATGTTTAGGAAGGTGGTTCGTTGGTTGTGTCGGGTTTTTTGGAGCAAAAGTGACCATGTCCATATTGCCCCAAACGAGGATTGTCATCTACGGTCAGGGCGCTCGGTAGTTGGGATTGCTTCAAGGGACAGTGCAAAGAATGACAGGACATACAGAAAAGGATAGCGTTGAACTCCATCGGTTGAGGAAATGTCTTTCTTAATGAGAGGAGCGGTGTCTTTGTTGCTGCAGAGCAAGCAGGCGGTATAATGCGGGCATCATTTATACAGTCACGTAGTGGCGGCAACTTAGGGAACATTCAGGTGCTTTCTTTAACTGACAGCTGCGCGGCGCGGGAGAACGCATGTGCATGGCTTGGCTTTGCCGCAGACGCAGAGTTTTTCCACGAACGGACGGCGGAAGCTAACCGAAAGCTTGGAAAAGGGGGCTTTTGTATGGAAAGCGACGGATTCGACAACCCATTAACCCGTTCAATCCCCCTGGCACCTTTGCGAACACCACCACCCTTTTTCCGCCGCCTGCGTCGTGGGGGCAGGCGCCCGCGTGGCGGAAGGAGTAAACAAGGTAAACAAACAGGGTAAACTGCGCTTGTAGTTCTGCGGAAGTGTACTACAGGCGAGCCACGTTCATTCCACAGATAGATGACCTGAAAGCTTCCCTCCAAACGGCGCTTTGCAAACCATCGGAAAACACTGCAAAGTTTGCAATTTGTGTTGCCAAAGCACGCCTGCAAGGGCAAATTTGAACCTGTTCAGCCGCCCTTCGATTTTTACCTCAGTGATATGACAACAGCACATATCGTTACGCTAAAGGATGAATGGGAAATCTGGAAAACTAAATGGCAAGCCATGCAAGAGGAGGAACTTCCCCGCTCTGCGACAGACGCTTTAACTGAATGTGACAAAGCCCTCTCGCCGAACGTTCACACACACAAGATATTGGCGACAATCCGAGTGAGTACAGCTGCTGCCGAACGCAGCTTCTCGACAATGAAAAGAGTAAAAACATATTTGAGAAACCGAACGGCTGAAGAGCGGCTTGGCCTGGCTCTTATGTCCATTCACCGGGTGCAAGTCAGTGTCGACGAAATTATCACTGTGTTTATAGAGAAACCGCGACGCATGAAAATTGCAGCGTGAACCACTCTTTTCGGCCAGGCTGCTTGCTCGTTTTCTTTTCTTTTGCATTGGCTTTTGCTATATTGTAAAACTACTCGCAATGTCATTCTTTAATATTGCTTCCTAAAACGACTTTTAGTGTTCTGCATCTTTTGTGTCATGAAAGCATCCGTGTTTTGGCTCTTTATGGTTCAATAAAGTTGTTTTCGCGAATATGTCTGTTTTTTTTTTTTTCTTTTAAGAATTGCTGTCATAAAGTGGCTCACGTTTTTCTCGAAGGCCTGTAGTTGAGACAAAGTGTGAGAAATTCGTTAGAGAAAGCGTCCGACGAATATTTTTTTTTATTTCCTGAACATCCGTAAGTGAGCGCCTGATTCATTTGCATTGCTTTTTCTTTTTATTTTTGTCGCCCTCGTTCCGTCACTGGCTCTGTATGGCCCTTCTTCGTCCAGATTACTTGGTTACAAAGTATTCTTTCTCGTGCACATGCACTAGCTTTACTACAGAGTCAAAAAGCTTGCTTTCCATCTTGGATGAACTCGCTTCTTGGGCTGCATTCCACTCTGTTCTCTTTCTCGTCTAAACATTAAGCGCCTTCTATATTCCGGGGCAAGTTTTTTTTAAGCATTGTATAATAATGACCATGCTGTTATTGATGCTTTTGTCGCCCCTTTATGTAATACCCTGAGAAGGGCCTTTAAGAGTGAATAAATGATGATGATGATGATGATGATGATGATGATGATGATGGTGAAGCTTTTGGGCCCACCCCGAAAAAGAATCCTGGCTACGTGCCTGACCGTAACCACTACACCACCGCGGCGGACGGGCGAGGGCGCGTTCTCGTTCCTTGCGAGCTGTTAAAGCGTTCATGGAAGAGAGAGCGCTTCCATAGCCAACGCGTGCCATTCGGAGAGGAGAGGAGATGAGACAAGGAGAGGAGGGGAGGAGGACGCGCATGCGCAGTGCAGGTGTGGACACCACACGGCGTCCGCCGCGGTGGTGTAGGGGTTACGGTACTCGACTGCCACCCAAAAAACGCGGGTTCAATCCTGGCCGCGGCGGTCGTATTTTCGATGGAGGCGAAAATGCCAGAGGCCCGTGTACTGTGCGTTGTCAGTGCACGTTAAAGAACCCCAGGTGGTCCTAAATTTCCGGAGCCGTCCACTACGGCCTTTCTCTCCTCTCTATCTCTTTCACTCCCTTTCCCCTACCCCCACGGACGCTTAGCCGTGCTCCCTACATGGGCTGCAGAAATTAGCGTCCTTTCCTAACCAAACCACAATCAATCAATCAATCAATCAATCAATCAATCAATCAATCAATCAATCAATCAATCACCACACGCGGAGGGGGGGACCGACAAAGCCCCCGTCATAAGCTGCTTCGCATCTAAAAGTCTTTAAAGCACTGAAACCTCCTTACGTGAAAATTAAGTGCAAACATACCGTGCGCGTCTGCATTTGAATGCTATACCTATACTATGTCAATGTCGCGTAACATTAGCGCTTGACATCACTGGCATCGTCACTGGACCTCATACTATGACATTGTCATGATGCCGTTATTCGCGTCCTCGCGTGATGTTATCTATGACACCACATCTCGGTCACATGGCCTTTGGTATACCATCCACCGCTGACGATGTCGGGCTTTTCGTCCGGTGGACTATATGATGCTTTCGCAAATGATTGGTCTTCCCTCTTCCAAATGACATGGCCTGCTAGGAGCGTCTCCATCTAGTTCTCCGGCTGTGCATACAATAAATGCTGGGGTATACACGTGCTAGAACGACGATGTGATTATAAGGCACGCCGTAGGATGGAGAGCACCAGAAGTTTTGACCACCTGTGGTTCTCTGGTGTGCACTAACAACGCACAGTGTACCGGGACCTCTAACATGCACTTTTCCTCCATCCCATGTCAAGCACCGTATAACATGATGATTATTGTGGTTCGGGTAGGAAAGGACGCTAATTTCTGCAGCCCATGTAGGAAGCACGGCTAAGCGTCCGTGGGGTGTAGGGGAAAGGAAGTGATAGAGATACAGAGGAGACAAAGGCCGTAGTGGAGGGCTTCGGAAATTTGGACCACCTGGGGTTCTTTAACGTGCACTGACATCGCGCAGTACACGGGCGTCTGGCATTTTCGCCTCCATCGAAAATGCGACCGCCGCGGCCGGGATCGAACCCGCGTTTTTTGTGTGGCAGCCGAGTGCCGTAACCACTACACCACCGCGGCGAACATGAAGCCACAACCACTGTACTATTTACACCATGAATGACACCCCTTCGAAGGAATAGAACACAACGCGACCGAAACGCGTGTTCATAGAAGTAACTGCTACTTTATTTTCGTTAATTCAATAGCATAGACTTTCCACAGGGTGCGATGTCATTGAATTGTCTACGATAAAGGAGGCTTGCCAATGCTGTATTGATTTCTGACGCACTACCGAATCGGAAGAAGCCTCGTTGCTCTATGAGCACACCATCTAAAATGTGTTGCTCCGGGTACTCGCATTGTGTGTACCTTGCAGTGCTTGCCGAAGTTTGCGGGTAATTTATAGGCTTATCTTCTTTCCATCTGGATTATTGCCGAGTACTCGGACAAAACTCGCTCCCACATTTAAATAATAAAAAAAAACCGTACGCAATTGTCAGGATGTTCCTCAAATGTGTATAAAATAATCAAATCGAACCATCATTAGACCCACAATTTTCATAAATTGCGCCAGCCTGCATGTCACATTTCTGATGCATATATGCAGTGGAATCTGTAATAGGCCATTGACACTCCTTCAGTTTAACGACTGTGTACCATTCGTGTCCAACTCGCAAAAGTCTCTTCTGGTGTTACGCTCCTGCACAGCGGGACAGCTGTACTAGCTTTCCCATATAGTAGGGACGCCATTGCCCCAAGACATTCACACTTGTTCTAAACACACACAGGGCTCTCACATGCAGCTGCAAGTTTTGTGTGTACGTGTTGGCACCAGAATATAGTTCATTTCTTTTTCGCACTAACAGAATAAATCCGTTACACGGCTGTAAATGCAGTGTTCTCTGTCTCCCAGCGTCCCGTTATCCTCTTTCTTTCTTTCTTTCTTTCTTTCTTTCTTTCTTTCTTTGTTTTTTGTTTCTCAGCCAGTTGCGACGACCGAAACGCAGGCTCTGGCTCCGCTCACAGGAACATTTACAACGACGCAAAGCAGCCATGAGACGCGCGGAGTTATTGCAAAGCCTCCCCAATTTTTGTACCTGATGTATGGAATAGAGAATATTCTGTCCAGCCAGTGTTTGACCGAGGCCATGTGCAATTCTCCCATAGCAGAGTACACTATTGTGGGAATCAGAGAGAAGCAACTTCATTTTGTAACCAGCAAGTCATAGTTCCAGTAGTCCCTCGCAGCATACACTATAGACCCTTTTCATAATTCGCAAGTGCGCTTCCTTGCACTGCACATTTTCCCTACTAATGGCGACCGCTGTCTTTATTTACATGCTGTCAAAATTCAAGTTTCACACGCTGCGGCCCGTTTTTCGGGAATGTTTGTATCAGAAGGGCTGCGTCGACATTTTACATGCCCTATCGCAAGCAAATTACGCTTGCACCAAGGAGGTTTAATTTTTTAATTTTAAACCTCCCTGGCTTGCACAAGCTGTTTGCCGGATTGCCAATGCCGCCATTCGTAGGACAAGCTGCATCGCAGGGAAGGTAGCTTTACAGTTTAATGAAAAGGGAAGGTTCAGGCCTCTTGCGCCGATCAGGAGGTCGAACAAATGTTAAACGTGTCTTTACGCGCCATGTGGTCTGCCAGTGGTAAGCGCTGCTGAAGCAGCGGTAGTCTTGGAAGGAAAGGGAGGAGGTAGTGGGGCCCTTTGTTAGCATGAGTGGCTCGCGGGTGTCCGCCGCGGTGGTGTAGTGGTTACAGTGCTCGGCTGCCACCCAAAAAACGCGGGTTCGATTCCGGCCCTGGCGGTCGCGTTTTGGATGGAGGCGAGTATGCTTGCTAAAGTTTCCTCGTTTGATTTATGACATATGGTTCAACAATTTTGCGTTATGTGACAAAGTTATTTTATAATGGCTTATTTGTCATCTTGTAACAATGAAGTTCTGAAAGAATTCAAGTTTTTTGTGATGTTCTTTTATGTTTAATTCACATTGTGTAAGAAGACTACACTAATTTTTGTTGTGTTCTTGTGTAATATCTGTGGACATATCTGTTTGATATTAGGATGCCCAGCGACTTGCGTGCCAGACTGTATATAAGAGCAGAGGCCTCTTTGTCAGGCTGTATAGCCTTTAGCCTCTGCTCCCGCTCCTGTAAGAATTTTGCCGGACAAATAAACTTCAATTCAAAATGTCAAGAGGCCCGTGTACTGTGCGTTGTCAGTGCACGTTAAAGAACCCCAGGCCGTAAAAAAATTTCAGAAGCCCTCCACCACTTATTTTCTCTCCCATCTCTTCAATTCCTTTCCCCTATACCCCAACATTGGCATTGGTTCCCGACATTGGCTGCAGAAATTAGTGTCCTTTCCTTAAGCGAACCACAATCAGTCTCGCAGTTGCGTGTCCGAACAATGACACTACGTCTTGCTTCGCAAGAATTCTGAGCTCGATGGTCTCGTAGCCTTAGCGCTGCTGTACGGAAATAGTGAAACATAGTGCAGGCATCGGCCATGAGTCCTCGGGTTCTGGTGCATTCTTTAGGCCACTCGGTCCTTTTCCAAGTGAAGCTTGTTACGTCTAGGCTGTGTTCCAATTCTGGACAGCATCGTAGACAGCCTACCTTGGCAGCTTCAAAGACAGCTCCGCGTCCTTGTCGTCCGAGTAATGGAACGCGCCCGGATGACGTTTGCGCGATGAGGCGTCATCTCGCGTCGACAAAAGAAAGCTAAAAAAAAAACGCTCACAATTTTCGTCAATTTTGCTTATTTCGTGTTCTAATCTACGAAAAACTCAATGCAGCTCACATAAATTGCGTAAGAAAGCGCCTATTTTCGAGCAGACGACCGCTCCGGCAAGGTTCGTGGATATTCAAGCATTCCTCGCAGCCGCCATCTTGTTTGGACAGCAAAGTAGCCTGCATCGTTTTTGTCTTCGTATGCCGTCTTCGCGAAGCTGTCTATTTTGCCGTCTACGTGAGAAATGGAATGCGACTTAAGATGGCCGCTGTTACGTAGCCGTCTATTTAGCCGTCTACCGTGAGTATTGGAACACACCCCTCTCTTGTACGTTCGCGTCGTAGTTTGCAAAATATACAAATAAATAAATGAAAAGCGGGATGCGTCACTTCAAGGGACGCAGTGTGCAACGGAATATTGTGGATGATGAGGAAAATAAATTGGAGGGGTACGACGGAATGAATTATATTCGAAACGAAACAGCCGATTCCTTTAAGAAGAATGACGAGCCGTCCTTTACGACGTGTAACAAGGGAAACCAAGTGGACGAACTAGTTCTGGAAAATTTCATTTGGAAGAAGGTGGAGGAAAACATTCCCAAACGAACAGCCACGGGGTTAGATGGGGTTAGCATTACTCTAATAAATGAGCTCGGAAGAAACAGCAAAGAAGCCCTGTTAAAAGCAATTTAAAAAAGCTTACAGGACAGGTGAATACCGGACAGTTGGTATCAAAATAGGTTGAGCTTCCTCTATAAGGGCAAGGGAGAGAAGAATAACATTCACTCATGTAGACCACTCACCATTACATCAGTACTGTACGGGTTGCCGTTGCAGGGAATTAAAAATGCAGACATGGACAGAGCATAATGGAACTTTTGGCGAACTCCAAAATGGGTTTCGAGTCGACAAGATGTGGGATGATAAGCATTTTTTGCTTAAGTAGTGTATTGAAATAGCCAGAAAGGAGAACAGACTTACACATGGCATTTTTGGACATTAAGGGTGCGTACAACTATGTGAATCACAATATTTTAGGGGACATAATGAAAGAGGCCGGTATAGGCGACGACTGTACAGAGCTCATAAAGGAAATATACAGCGGAAATGCAGTTTGTGTATTGGGAAGGCATGACAAGTAATGGTAGAATGGATGTCGTCGATATAGGTAAAGGGCTGAGGCAGGAATTCCCATTGTCCCCACTATTATTTACAGGAGAAGGATGGAGAAAGCATTGGAAATGAGCAATATTGGTTTTAAGCAGTCACACCAGGCAGGTGTAGTGGTAGAACAAAAGCTGCCTGGGTTGTTTTATGCGGACGATATTATGCTATATTCACGAACAGCCGAGCGGATCTGCAGTGTCTGGACGACATATGTGGTCAGGAAATTGAAGCTTTGGGACTAAAATTTAATGTGGCAAAATGCGGTTTGTTCACATTCAATGACAGCAACGATCAGACAGTATTAATACAGGGCGAGGAGGTACCAAGAGTACGAGAGTACAAATACCTCGGGATATGGATGAATGGTGGGAATAGATACGTAGAAGTATATATACAGGAAAAAGCTATGACAGCTAAAGAAAAGAGGAATTCTGCAATAACGAAGCATACAGCGCTGTGGGGTTACAACAGGTACGAGGTAATTCGCGATTTGTGGAAAGGTGTGACGATGCTAGGACTTACATTCGGAAACTCAGTGGTGTGCATGAGGTCAGCGGTAAAATCAAGACTGGACGTGAATCAGAGGACTCACGCGGACCCTCAGAAGAAAGAGCGCACGTGGACCCCCAGCGAAGCGTTCCGCGTCTCACAACTGTAAAAACGCGGGTTCGATCCCGGCCGCGGCGGTCGCATTTTCGATGAAGGCGAAAATGCCAGAGGCCCGTGTACTGTGCGTTGTCAGTGCACGTTAAAGAACCCCAGGTGGTCAACATTTCTGGAGACGTCCACTACGGCCTTTCTCTCCTTCCTATCTCTTTCTTTCCCTTTCCCCCACCCCCACGGACGCTTAGTCGTGCTCCCTACATGGGCTGCAGAAATTAGCGTCCCTTCCTTAACCGAACTAGAGTCATCATCATCATCATCACAACTGCGTGGACAATCGAACGGGGCGGCCACACGTAGCGTGTCGCGTCGAAGAACAGTCCGAGTATGCACATTGGCGCCGAGAATATGCTCGGGAACAGTGTCAATGTGCCATTCAGGTAAAATAAATTTCAGACAAAGCACAAATCCCGCGATCGCAGGTGCAGAAAGGTAATGGTAACAAACTGACACCATACTCTTTTGCAAAAGTAAAAACAAAAACTAAGAAAATCAGGACGATTAACACGGAGTAGTACAAGGCAAACGCTAGACTTCAATTTAGGTTTAGTCACATTCTATAGACACGATGCATTACGAAAGATTTCATAGCGCACGCGCAGGTTCCACGTCAGTCTACCGATTTTTGCACATAAGCGCCGTCTGGACGAACTAGCCCAGCAAGTTCATACAAACGGTTTTGCATAAAAAAAGAGAAGAAAAAGGCAGGTGTGCTCTTTTTCTGACGTCCTTTCATGTCGACCATGACATGCATATCACGATTTTCATGTTATGACCTGTCAGTCATGTTCGCCATGCAGTCATGTTCTGGCATACCAAATTTCGCATACATCCCATTAACGAAACAGCCAGGAGAGCACCAATGCCATCGCATGTAAATCATGCCGGTCATGACATGCATATCATGATTTTCATGTTATGACCTGCCATTTATGTTCTTCAGGCAGTCATATTATGCCATACCAATTTTCGCATACATCCCATTAGCGAAACGGCCAGGAGAGCACCAAGACCGCGGCATGTAAATCATGCCGCTCATGACATGCATATCATGATTTTCATGATATGACCTGTCATTTATGTTCGTCATGTAGTCATGATGTGGCATACTAATTTTCGTAAACAGCCGATTAGCGAAACGGCCAGGAGAGCACAAAATCGTAGGCGGCTGTGTAGGATGTGTAGGATAATTGGTATGCAACAATATGACTGCATGACGAACATAAATGACAGGTCATAACATGAAAAGCATAACATGCATGTCATGGGCGTCATGATTTACATGCGAAACGGCCAGGAGAGCACAAAATCGTAGGCGGCTAGATAGATAGATAGATAGATAGATAGATAGATAGATAGATAGATAGATAGATAGATAGATAGATAGATAGATAGATAGATAGATAGATAGATAGATAGATAGATAGATACGCTCAAACTCGCCGAAGTTCGCTAAGAAATGCTTCGCATTTAAAAATCAAAGCTCACTGGACGATAGCCACTGTAGCTGGTCTCTCTCTTGATAGAAGGTGCGTACACTATTGCACGTTGCCAAAGTTTTGTGGTTATCGCTACAGTGACAGCTGGCGGGTTACGCGTGTCGATTCACGGTCCCTATCATTTTTGTTCCTTGTTGCTGCTGCTCTCCCCATGGAAAACCTGTCCATCATGCATTACCATAATCCACTATTATGATGGACTATTTTCTGTCATCATGGTGGATATTGTCGTCAGCAGTCATATTGTTGCATATCACTACACATCCCACTAACGAAACGGACAAGAGAGCACCAAGACCGTGGCATGTAAATCATGTCGCTCATGAAATGCATGTCATGATTTTCATGTTATGACCTGTCAGTTACGTTCATGATGCAGTCATCTTGTGGCATGCCAATTTTCGTTTACATCCCGTTAACGAAACGCGTGGCATGTAAATCATGTCGCCCATGACATGCATATCATGATTTTCATGTTGTGACCTGTCAGTCATGTTCGCCATGCAGTCATGTCGTAGCATACCAATTTTCGTATACATGCCATTAACCAGTGTTGTACGGAACGTCGTTCCTGGAACGAGTTCCTTTTGGGAGGAACGAAGGAACGCCATCGTTCCATTTAGGATTGGTGGAACTGTAACGGGAACGCGTTACATTTACGAAGGAACGGTAAAGGGAACGGCGTTCCTTCTATACACGTTCCACTCCACGATGATCGCTCATACGCAGCACATCATGCAGGGCGGATAGGCTGGGCTACAACAAGCCCTCCCTGAAGTCCCTGTTTTCCTGCCGCCACTATCGCTCGCTCATAGAAAATCACGCACGAAAACGCCATTCTATTGCGGTTTCGATGATTCGACGAGGGTGACGCTTCCCCTTCTTCGCTGCGGCTGCATAACGTCAGGGTATTCCTCTACTCCTTGATGGTGGGCGCTTACTATGGCCGCTGGACAAATAGTTTCCGACCGTCAACCAGCCCTGTATGGATGCACGGCAACGCGGGAGGAAATGCATGCAACAGTGAAGCTCCTTTCGTGACATATGATCCCGCCGACAGGGCTCCCTCAGAACTAAAACACTGTCAACGTGTGCTTTACTATATCGCCTCTCCCCGCATTGGTTCTGGGAACGCGGTTACGGCCATGGTAGTCCATACTTGTAAGACACTCTGTACGTCAATCTCTTCAAGGTATTTTAGTTGAACTGAACGGGCCGCGGCTTAGTCTATCGTCAACAGCCCTATGCCCTCGGCAAAAAGCAGAAACGAAAGGCTTCTCATACACGTGCCCACGCGAACGTGTGCTGAACGTGCTTACGTGCGTGCGTGCGTGTTTGTAATGTTGAGCGGAGATAACATCGCTCTAACCCGGACCTGGTTAATTATGATCGGTGATGCCCAGTTTGTTTCTAATAAAAGTATAGTTTCATTGCTATCATTACTACGCGACCAAAGAGTTAGCTACACAGGAATAACCAAACATTTTAACGCACAGCACCCCGTCCACTTTACTGTACAGCCTCATTTGCTGTATACCAATGTCGTGTCAATTATGCTTGTGTGATGTGGGTCATTTTCGGTTGGCGTCCAGTCAAATTATGCATGTAAGGCTATTTATTTTCGTATTTATTTCCTGCACCACAACAGCACTTCCCCTTGCCTTAATGTCGCGTGCCTCCGTACTGAACAGGCAAATAATGCTTATTCCTAATGCCACGAAGAAAAGAAGAAAACAGTCCCGCGTTGTTTAATTCGGTGGTAAACGCACAAGATAGAAATAACAATATTTCTCACACCGGCATACATTCAACGCAGCTATAGTTAACAACAAAAGTACAGTATATCACAAATACTTTAAAGCGATGAGAAGTAAAAGCAATATATCCAGATCTGCCGATTAGTTTATTAAAATGCTACAAGGGCTACCAATTTTGAGCAAAATCGTTTAGGACAGGGAATGCTGACGACATCGTGGTGTCTTGTCCTAGTATTTGCGCGCACTGCCATGGGTCGGGCGCAAACCCTTATATGCTATACTAAATCAAAATGTCTATTACTAGCTTTCAGCGTCAGATGCATCGCTGTTACATGAATTGGTGCACGTGAGTAACTGCCTATTTGCACATCAGCGGCGCAGTATCCTGGCTATTCATCTGACGACTGAAGTGGAAAGTGCCATATGTGTTGAACTTGTAACAGACTAGCGCGAAAGTGGCAGTGGAGTTGTCCGTAGTATGCTCCGTGCTCCTTGAAAATATATGCCTAGGAGCGTTTCTTTCGATATTTCTTTGTCTGAAGTTAATATGCCGCCGGTGACGTTTAAATTCTGGAAATATACATAGGTCGACGCGAGATTTAATATGTTCACTTTGATTTGCCTCAGAATTAATTTTCAATTTTAGAAATCAAATGTAACGTTAATGTAACGACACGTTCCAATTTTCCAAATGTAACTGGAACGCGTTCCTTTTCTATTAAAGTAACTTGTAACGGGAACTCGTTACAATATTGTGAAGGAACGAGGAACGAGTTTCCGTTCCTGTTTTGGAGGAACGTGTACAACACTGCCATTAACGAAACGGCCAGGAGAGCACCAAGACCGTCGCATGTAAATCATGTCATTCATGACATGCATGTCATGATTTTCATGTTATGACCTGTCATTTATGTTCGCCATGCAGTCATATCGTGGCATATAAATTTTTGTATACATCCCATTAACGAGACGACCAGGAGAGCACCAAGATTGTGACATGTAAATCATGCCGCTCATGACACGCATGTCATGATTTTCATGTTATGATTGATTTGTGGGGTTTAACGTCCCAAAACCAGTTCTGATTATGAGAGACGCCGTAGTGGAGGGCTCCGGAAATTTCGACCACCTGGGGTTCTTTAGCGTGCACTGACATCGCACAGCACACGGGCCTCAACATTTCGCCTCCATCGAAATGCAGCCGCCGCGGCCGGGATTTGATCCCGCGACCCTCGGATCAGCAGCCGAGTACCTTAGCCACTGGACCACCGTGGCGGGGCGATTTTCATGTTATGACCTGCCATTTATGTTCGTCAGGCAGTCATGTTGTGCCATACCAATTTTCGCATACATCCCATCAGCGAAACGGCTAGGAGAGCACTAAGACCGTGGCATGTAAATCATCCCACTCATGACATGCATATCATGATTTTCATGTTAGGACCTGTCATTTATGTTCGTCAGGCTGTCACGTTGTGCCATACCAATTTTCGCATACATCCCATTAGCGAAACGGCCAGGAGAGCACAAAATCGTAGGCGGCTAGATAGATAGATAGATAGATAGATAGATAGATAGATAGATAGATAGATAGATAGATAGATAGATAGATAGATAGATAGATAGATAGATAGATAGATAGATAGATACGCTCAAACTCGCCGAAGTTCGCTAAGAAATGCTTCGAATTTAAAAAGAAGAAAAAGGCAGGTGTGCTCTTTTTCTGACGTCCTTTCCGTGACGGAAATGGCGCCGGTCAATTTTTGGCGGAGCCTTTACTAAAGACACTTTCGCGTCTGTATATCAGCTGCATTTCGATAGAGGAGAAACGTTGAGGCCCATGTACTGTGCGATGTCAGTGTACGTTAAAAAACCTGATCGTTGAAGTTTCCGAAAAAACAAACAAAAGGCTGATCCACTCTTGTTTACTTCTCCTATATGCGAATAAACGGAATTCTTTGTACGCGCTAACCTGTACTCATCACGTGCGACAGGCGACAGTGGCGAAGCAAGCAGATACATTAAGCAATCTTGAACTCCTAAAGCGGAGCACTTTAGGGTTTTATTTTCATTTTGCTTTCTTGACAGCACAAAAGGGGTATCCATCGCCAGAAAAATGGCTAGAATTCATTCAGTTATGTTTACAACAGAAAAAAAAAGGCTCCACGAAGAGAGCATCGGTGATTTGTCGTAACCACACTGTAACCACAGTACTTTTTAAATGAGTACTAATTAGTAATGTTTTACGGACAGTAAAAGGCGCTCGTGTGTATAACGAGGCATGCAGTGTTCCGTTACAGTCCTTTCGAGTCTTGGAATGCTTCTCAGTATAGCACACTTGCATTCCAAAAGAACATATTTTAGGGAACCGCTATTGCAACAAACAGATCAGCACACTGGAGCACTACTCAGAGATAATTTAAGGCGGAATGATAATGACAACGGGAGAGCCTCCAAATAATGCGGTTTCGTATAGATCTTATCACGGCAGTAAGTTTAAAATATACGATGCCCATGAGTTTTAGCTTCCGAAAATTCAGACGACCGTATGTACGTTTTCTCTATGGGACATCTTGTGGAGCAGCTCGCTCCCTGGATCTCCAGAATTTTCCATCGGGAACTCTGACTGCAAATGGTGATGCTCCCCAAACAGCCGACAAACAAGGCGTTTCGTCCTGTATAGGCAATGTTTCAATAAGGGGACATGTTTTCATACGACACCGATGAGTAATTGTCAGAACGTTGTCTACACAGCAGGGGCTTCCCTTATTAACCCGCCCTTGGTACTTTCCTATTACCGTCCACCTGAGTAGCCTGTGAACATTTTGCCTTGTTATGCCTTTTTGTTGTGTGGTAGCTCACTCTGTTCATGAATATATCAAAAGTAGTTCTCAAACGGTATTCCTTTCTGCCGAACAGTTACACAAGAGCACAAGACAGAAGATGCTTGCGACAGACGTTCGGCCTTATCAAAACCATGAGATACTAAATTACGGAGCCGAGATTTTTTTTTTTTTTTTTTTACGGTAGAGCAACGCCCTTTGCTGCATACTTGCTGAAATTGCCCATGTGCGCCAGAAGAAAAAGTGTTTTTTTTTTTCCACTCGTATATGATCGCGTGAGTGAAAGAATTACGTATTCTCTCTAATGTGCTCAGTGTACATTCATGTAAAGCCTTGTGAACCATGCCTTGTACAAAAAAATAAAAATAAAATAAAGCTCACTGGACGATAGCCACTGTAGCTGGTCTCTCTCTCTTGATAGAAAGTGCGTACACTATTGCACGATGCCAAAGTTTTGTGGTTATCGCTACAGTGACAGCTGGCGGGTTGTACGTGTCGATTCACCGTCCCTATAATTTTTGTTCCTTGTTGCTGCTGCTCTCCCTATTGAAAACCTGTCCATCATCCATTACCATAATCCACTATTATGATGGACTATTTTCTGTCATCATGGTGGATATTGTGGGGTCATGGTGGAGGCAGAGTGGGTAACATTGTGCGGCTCACTGAATGCGAAATATAGAACATTAGGGCCTACTGGGTAGATTTATCTTGCAGAGACGCCTTATGTATGTTACGGTAATAATACGAGGTGAAACTGGGAGCTCATAAACGAATTCATAAACGCTAAATCACATAACCAGTTAATGTAAACAAAAACTGAAGCACAAACATAGGCCATCAGACTGATATCGCCAATGCGTTCACTCAGCATTTTAGCAGTATATGTGATTCCCCGGAAAATCCTCCATTACCAAGACTGCCTCGTCAGCCTCGTTCTTTCTACTTGCGACCTACAAGTGCAGACGAAGTTCTTCATGCCATATCTTCGCTCACGTCTACGGGACCTGATTTAGACTCTGTTCACTTAATCTCGTATCAAGTCAGTTTCTAGTTAAACATCTGCTATCATCGCGCATATTGTTAACAAGATGTTTATTTTCCGATTCTCTGAAAGTTGGTAGAATAACACCTCTTCATAAAAAAGAAGGCGATTGTAAACTGCTCAGTAACTACAGACCCATTTGTATTCTTTCATTTTGTCAGTAAAATAATCGAGCGCATTTTTCATACACGCTTAGTATCCTATCTGAAGAAGTTTAGTCTCTTATCATCTAAACAGTATGGCTTTCGGCCTGGCTACTCAAGTGAGCTTGAGCTTCAACCCTCACCGATAAAATAAAAAAAATCGATCAAGGCTTGTTAGTTGGTGGAGCATTTATAGATTTAACGAAAGCTTTTGATACAATTAATCACACAATTCTTAAATATAAACTTGAGTCGTATGCCATAACTGGTCCGCCACTTCAATTTATTTCTAGCTATCTGAGCAATCGCACCTAGGTTGCTCAGATTGATAGTAAAATTTCGTCTGCTTAGAAAATAAATCAAGCTGCTCCTCAGGGCTCGATCCTTGGCCTACTGCTATTTTTGCTATTTAATAATGGTCTCCCTAAAGTGTTGACCACTGCAGACTGTATCTTATATGCAGATGATACGACCATTTTTACTGACGCTAATAACGCTGAAGAGCTACAGCAAAGCAACGCTGACCTACAGAATATAAGTTCCTGGTGTCGAAAACACATGCTAAACATTAATCCATCGAAAACCGTTTTTATGGTGTTTCACTCCTTCCGGACAGTGATTTCGAATTTCATATCCGGGCGCCTTGTGACGGCTTGATACCAACGTCTGACAGCAAAAAGTTTCTTGGTGTATTTTCTCGACAGGCATATGAAGTTCAACCTTCACGCGCAATCGCTAATTCGCAAGATAGCCTTTTGTATACGTAACATAATCAAAACGCGCCCATATTTTCAGCCACACATTATTTATTCACTTTATCGAGCACATATTCACAGCCATCTGTCTTATTGCATATCAGCCTGGGTCAACACATACGTCACCCACCTCCACCAACTTCAACGCCTGCAAAATCAAGTATTTCGTCTCATGAGTTTCAGCCACATCTTCACGAATGCAACACCACTTTATTGCGATTTAAATATTCATCCTCTTCATCATCTCTTTGAACTCAAGTTGTCAATTGTAATGTGTAGGCTTTCACGTAGTATTGTACATATAGATGGCTATGTCGCTTGAAACTTTTGTAAATAAGAACATTACTAGGTTCTCTGAGCTTAATAAAACTGCTTCTTGGGCTAGTTGGTTCACTTATAAAGTGCAAATGCTTACAGGGCGCAAATTGAACAAACAAAGCTTGATAGCGTCTCTGAGCTTGATAAACGTCTCCTACCTAAAGGACGCACAAACTACGGTAGGTTTACTACCACACCTGCGGGAATAACTCCTTAAATCATTCAATCAACCACGGCACATTGATTCAAAAACCGAGCAATGAAATATTCTTTGCAACAGGTGCATCCATCCTTGCAACTGCTTTGTACCTTTGTATGTACAAGTTGTATTGCTTAAATTTTTTTTTTTTTTGCATTTTAACCTGCGGTTGTTTCTTCTTCAGATAATTTATTACTAATTTCATTTTCTTGCTTTTTCGCTTTGTTAAACGGATATGTATTGCTTGCTTTTTGAAGTGTTCATTTTCTCAAGAAGCTACCGTAACCACTGAACGATGTACATCTGCTTGCTTTATTTTTTTTTTTCATCTGTCCCACTGACATTATGTATGGGAGCCCCCCTGACAGTTTCTAACTTTGGGGCTCCCTGTGTATTACCAATCTTGTATAGACAAAAAGGAAAACTAACGTCGTTGTTGAATAAGCCTGAACCTGAACATATAGGAGCTGGAAACGGTGTTATATATCGGTGGTGAAGTGTCTGGGTAATGTATGCTTGGTCGCAAAAATAGATTTTTTGCCCAGAGGAACAAAAAAGAAAGTATAGTTCCTGACTCGACATTTCATGACTTATAAGAATGGCCCTTTTGGTGTCCTTGTTACGTGTGTCATGTGTGAGAGGCACTCGCGGTTATGAGGGAGATGTGTGTTGTCATTGCTGCGATAGCCTCAGCTCTGACGGGAATAAAGTTATGTACAAGGCGACCTGCAAAGTGTGTGGATATTACAGACACAACAAAAACAAAACTTTTGCGATGTCAGAAGCTATAATAGAAGAAACATGAACGTAGGGTCCTTTCTTTGTCTTGATTTACACTCCAGTACCTTGATGCTGTAAACCAAACTGTTTTATAACATATGACGTGGCACTGTATGAGTGACGCCCTTTCCCGTAAATATCGTTCGCTGTGACGTTTAATAAACCGGTTGTCGATCTATGTGGATATGCGATAACCAAAGTAAGGTAATTTTGCGTCTTGTGTTTCTTGCTGCTTGAGGCTGCACTGACGGACTAAAGGCGCAACACTTCCTTGCGTGTGGGACAAGAAATCGAAGCAAGGTAAGTATAGGCTACGTTATAAAAACACTATGCTCGTTCGTAATGTCAGCGATATAAACACTAAAACAGATCGTATACATTCAACAACTCGATGGGAATATTTGCAATGTTCAAGCGGGACCTCCGCTCTTGTGAAAGCAAGTGCGAATGCCATGTCAACACATAGCAGCTCCCCTGGCCGTCCAGTGAAATCCTGAATTTCTGAAAGCCCAAGTGGAATCATCATGCAAACAAATAAAAGCGTCAACACTGCGCAACTATAGAGAACAGAGTGACAAACAAAAAAAAAAAGGAATCGGTGGCGAAATTCTTCCGCTTTCCCATATATGTACAGTAATCAGGAATTGAAACGCGAACAGTTTGGGCTACATACTTTTGTTTCTACCATCTTGAGTACGTGTACCATGGGTGCAACATTGGTTCGTGTACTTTCACGAGAACAAACGCCGCCTTTAGAGCCCATATTCGCCGCTATACATGACGCGCTTATAACGAGAAATTGATTGATTTGTGGGGTTTAACGTCCCAAAACCAGCTTTGATTATGAGAGACGCCGTAGTGGAGGTCTCCGGAAATTTCGACCACCAGTGGTTCTTTAACGTGCACCGACATCGTACAGCACACGGGCCTGAACATTTCGCCTCCATCGAAATGCAGCCGCCGCGGCCGGGATTCGATCCCGCGACCTTCGGATCTGCAGCCGAGTTGCATAACCAGACCACGGTGGCGGGGCAACGAGAAATTGCGCATTTTGGGATGTTGAATTCAATATTTACACGTCCTGTTTTATTCAGGGAGCGTTGTCCATTTTAAGTGGCACACATAAAAATTGAACGTAAGCGTAGAAAACAACCATCCGTCAACGTTGACCCCATCGATGTAAGTGCAGGGGCCAGTGGAGTGTTGCGTACCACGTGACCAACGCTACTGCACGCTCAGTGAGCATTCCGGAAGGCTGCAAGCCACGGCAGCGCTGCTGCGAGGTCCCAGTTATGGCCAGAACCTCCGCAAGAAGGCTGTTCCCTTTCCCTTGCCCTCGCCACCGTGGCTTCAATTCGCGGAATAGCATAATAGTGGCCGCCGCTCCGGCGACGTGCAATGACGCCCGCGTGGCTGGGAGCCCTCCGACTGCGCTAGAGCACGGACAGCGTAGAGGGGAAAGTCACACGCACGCAAGCACAAGAAACGCTCGCCCAACAAGCTTCCGCAGCCACCCACCGCGTGCTCGGCTCTGGCGCCAAAAGCGCACGCATTGACTCTCACACGTCGGCGGCGGAGTCCCGCATGCTCGCCCAGTCAGCGACTCCCCAACTTCGCGACCACCACGCCCCCTGCCAATTGAGCTCGGCGGCATGAAAGAGAGCACAGCCATGTATGAGAAACAACCAAAGGAAACGCCGCCGACACAGTTCGCGCCTCAAACTTACTTCTTAAAGGCCTGCATTAGCGGTTCTTCAAACCTAAAGCAGCTGTAATTGAACATCCTTCATGTCTTTAGATTATTTATGAGCTCTTCGTTCCTGGCTGGGTGGATTCGGGTTCAAAGGCGCCGCGGGTTAATGTTTCAAAAGGTTGAGATCGTTGCAACGATCTCAACCTTTAATATAGCTCCGACTGAAGTACGTCTAAATGATTTGCGGTTTAGCTGTTTACGCAGCGAAGTTTACAAGCATATGCACTACAACCAATTTTTACGCAAAGAATCTGAGTGGACAGGTTCGGGACAAACGACGAAGGATTATTATGACCAAGAAACCTTGTTTCGACTCGCTGACCTTTCGTCATGGTAAATATTCAGGTAACACGCATACAACTGGTCTAAATCGTTATAAAATATAAGTGATGACTTTATTTTGAGGCAGGAAACAAAGCCAGGGCTAGACGAAATTGGCATAGCCGGAAAGAAAATCACAGGATATTTGACTACGCGACATCATTATGAAAGTTATTATCGAAAGCATCGTTGGCTATGCACTTTATGCAAATGCCGGCCGCTGTGTTCTTTGGGTGAATCCATTAACTACACACAAGTAAGGGAATCAGCTGATGGCACACAGCGTAATACAAACAAGCATAAATACCAGCGCGCTAAACAGCTAAGCGTAATTATATCTGCCACCTGCCAATGTGACACGCGGGAAAGTTGAATTGCGAGTCGCGAATGCAAGGAGATTTATTGTTTACAATAAATCCTACATGAAACACTCGCGGATTCGAAGACCCTTTCAAAAATTCGCAAGTGTGCTTTCCTGCAATGCACCTTAGACCAAGTAATGGCGGTGCCTGTTCTGTTTAAATGTATGTACGGAGCGCTGTAGCTGCACAGGATAGGACTTGCATTTTGTGCAGGTTTATATAACAAGGGCTGTATCTACCTTTTTCGAGTCAAAGCGCGCGCAATCCGCACTTGCACGCGCTATTTGCAGAATTGGCTCCAACTTCATTGCACACTGCATGGCAGGAAAGCGAGCTTCACAGTTTTCTAGAGGGTCTAAAGAGCTGAGCAGCGGTGTTGAGAGGTGTATGCCGTGAATTACGGGTTTCGCGAAATGCGTCATATTTTATCGCTCTAGATTAAGCATGTGTACAGCAGATTATCTGATTATGCTGCTGCTGTGGCTGACCATTGCATTTTGTCCAAATACACTGCAGATCAATGTATAAGAAGATATCGTCTGAATACAAGTTCCATTCAATATTCTTGAATATTTATAATTTATAAGAACCCGTAAAATACTACCGGCCTATGCAATAACAGAGGCACAAAACAAAAATATATGTAGGGGGATGTCGAGGAGAGCAAGATTTGATTGACCGCAAGCTAGTATGCGGACAGGCATAGTGATGCTACTCGTTTTTGTATACAAGCAGCAACTGGCCCTAAAAGCTAATCGGAGGCAAGGCATGCAAATACGAATTTGCAATGTGCTTCATTTTGTGCATGCCCTCTGAGTGGCTGATGTTAAATCGATTAACGAGATAATTATGTCTTTGGAAGTCATCTCTGAGCATAAAATATGCGCGACAATGCGTAGTTACGTACAAAGAACACAGATGGCGCTACGCGTATAGTTCAGGGTTAGTGTCCTTGCAGTAACTCTATTCAATGTCTTTTCGTCGCGATTTGAAGCTTATCGCGCAGTGTAATATCAGAAATCTTTAACGCAGGGCACAGTTGGCTTTAGGACATACGGAAGCCGCCAGTAGAAGAACACACACACAAATGGTAGAAACACAGCAACAGGACAAGCGGCTACCTTTTGTGCGTGTGTTCTAGTGGCGGCTTCCTAATGTCCTTAAGTAAATGCCAACTAGGCCAGCAAGCAGTATTGTTGAAACAGAACGGTGAAGTGCTCTCAGTGTGATAAGGAAAGAGCATCCCAGCTGAGGTCGAATCTTTTTTTTTTCCTTTTTTATACCCACAATTGCTGACAGTGCTTCACCGGTGTCTGTGAAATTTTGGTCACGGCAGCTATATAGATAACATATATAACGCCGACTTTTCTTTTTTTTCTTTCTTCAAGGACATAAATGGAAAAAGGTAAATGCATGGAAGCGTACAGCTAGCTACACGTTGCACATATGATGTAACCTTACTTTGGAAGAGGGAAAATCGGGAAGAAAAGGGTAAAAAGTGATACAAGACCAAATTACCATTGGCAACTGATTTCGCGTGCAATAAAATGTGGCGTTATATGTATGACCCAACCTATATTTTCATTGCATTAAATCGAAATGTTATATTCAAAGGGCGCCGGAAGTTGTGGACGCTTCGGCGGGAGACCTCGTTGTGGAGCGCTGTGGAAGGAGTGCCGCAGTACGGCCAACTAATCTTGAAGCGTTCGTAAAAACGAATAAGAAAGAGAGAGACGCATGCTTTTCCATGGCACCGATAGTGTTGCGATGCAACGTGTGCAATGTATGCCGCAGCCTATGTTGTCTCACAAATACAGATCATCAGTGGACTCGAATACACACAACCCTCGTTCATTGAAGCGCGGTTAACACGAATTGTCGCGCTATTCAAACACTATGGAATGTCCTGGCGATAAACGATGCGTTGCCATGCGAAGAGAGCGTGAGAGAGGGAGAAAAAAAAGTAGTCGTGTGCAAGCGCGAAAGCACGCCGTATTGGTTCAATCGACCTTCACCGGGGTTATTGAAAAATCGAGAAATTCAGAAAGTGGAGCAACTGCTACTCAGAGTGTGGAGCTACTTTACAACACATTTATATACCTTACCTTTTGAGTATCACTTTTGCTTTCCGGCTAGGTGAGGCAAGCATCAAAAATTGGCTTTCGTTGGCGCATGCTCTCTGAGTCGCCCTTCAAGAGCAAGAAGTAGAGATATTACGGACTATATAGAAACGAAAAAAGAAGGATAAAACTTGAATTTATGCATCAGTTTTTGCTTCAACCGACCAGTCGGACAATGAGACCAAAATCTTGCGATCGTACAAGGCTCGTATAACTGAGTATTGGTTGTGCACGAATAGGAGAGAACACATATTCGCCCTTCCTCTATGGTGCACACCTTTAACACCTGCAGAGACGTCGTAAGGCTATTTATTTCATTGTTGTCTGTAAATCATGAACTGATGCACCTTGGTTGCAGCTTCACGTATACACAACCGAAGCTGTGAATTTCCAGCGCGAATGCTCGTCAATGATGGGAAATCGTGCGAATATTGTGCACGGCTTCACTTTTTTTTAATACGTTCGGAAACGAAATTCTCGATCAACTAATAATAATATTTTATAAATGCATATTTCGAATGACGAAAGAAAAGAAAAGATTCGAAAATGAAGAAAAACAATACCTTTCGTGGTAGTCTTTCTACATTTCCCAGTGAAATTATTTGCAAGCTCACGTTCCCTCAGCTGTTTTCACATTCGAGAAGCAGTTGCAGTTGATGTAGCAAAGAGCGACTTTTCGGGGACTGGAACAATTTTATGCGCCCTCTATAAGCTCAATTCCATTAAAACACTATGCGCCTCACCTAAAGTGCTTGATATTACCGATCGCACAGCATGGCTTACGCGCTGGAATTCGTGTCAAACATAGGCCTCGTTTGTTTGAGGTCGTCCAATATATGTTGTATTTTGTAATTGCAGTATTGCACTCGGAAGCACGTATGCCCCTGTACGTTCCAAGTCATATTTGGTGAGCACAACATCTTATGGGCTGTTCTTGCAAGTTATCCTTCCAGTGAGTTTGCTTAATTTTGTTGCCCATCATTAAGTATATAGAATATACACGTGAAGTCATTTGCAAATAGTGGTGTCGACCTGCTTAAACGGAAATAGTCGCGGATCTTCAATAAACCGCGTTCTGGGTGGCTGCTGAATGCGCCCACTACATATCTTCACAGCAAGTTGTGGAAAGAGGAAGCTGCCCGCTGGCAGCGCAGAATCGAGTGCAGGCTTCCGAAGCCCGTTCTTCCTGGTGTTTAAAAGAGCAGAGAGAGAGAGAGAGCCAGAGAAAAACGTGAGCTCTGTGGAGCGTCAACAACGAAAACATGACCCACACAAACATGCAGCAGGATAAGAAATGCCACGCAGGGACCCAACTGTCAACATGGAGGAAAGTAAAAAAAAGAGACATAACTAAGGAAGGAGCGCAGACACAAAACTGCAGGAACGGCTGCTCTGTGGCCCCGGCATTGCAGGCAGCCGGCCGGATGGGGAACACAGGGCTGCTCTCTGCAGGCGGCGCGCGCGGCTGCAGGGATTGCTCTCCCCAAAGCAGAGAAGCGAAGCAGAAAAAAGGAACAGATGCGTGAGAGGCAGAGCGGCATGCTGCGGTCGCTAGGGAACAGAGAAAGCTCGGAACGGAAAGAAACGGAACCGAACGAAAGCCACGCGCGCCTTGCTTCTTTTTCTGATTGGAAGCCCAGTCAAAGAGGGGGCGCCCCATGGGCGGTCCCCGCGTCTGGACTCCATTGTTGTGCTCACGGGCTTGCAGCATCGGTAGGGAGCCATAGCGCGTCGATTCAGAGAGTGAGAGTGAGGCAGAATGAAAACGCTCCTTGGTGGGGTCGTACTCCGAGTTCGTTTCTCGTGCTGTCCATAAGTGTTGTTGCATTCTGTCTGCCTGTTATCTGTTCTATTTTCTTGTGCTTGCTTCATCCGAACAGTTCCACTGGTTTGGAGTTTGGAGGCGAGCTTTCCGGGTCCAAGTCGAAGGCTGGGAGTCGTGGATGTCCTTTCTTTCCCTCGCCTCGTCTCTCCTTACTTATGGCTTCGACTTTCAGATCATGCGGTTTTTCTTGTTCATATCCAAGTACTGTAAGACGGATGGGGACATGTTTCCATGTGTACTACAAAAAAAAAAGTAAAATAAAGTAAAGGAAAATAGAAGCGCGCAAACGCAGATCCAGAAGGCCACCTCGAAGAGAATGGTAGTCGGCTCGTCTTTCAACCTCAGGGAGTCAACTCACGGTCAATGCGAGCGATTCTTGTACGTGCGACGTTCTATGCCAAAACGTGGACCACGATGCCGAGGGTGCTCCACGCCACCCACTGGTCTTTATAAATACTGTCCATACGAGAAAAGTTGCAGGAAACTTGTCTTGGCCTCGGGACTCATGATAGCTCGTGAGATACGACACCGTGCAACTGTTGTGTATATTGTCCGTGCTCCCTTTGCTGCCATTGGGCGGTTTTCAACACGCCATAAAAGCAGGTCGCATTTTGGTTGGAACCTGGAAAAGGAATGGCGCCGGCTGTGGCGTATAATGTACTGAAGCAGGAGACCCATCTGTTAGTTAAAGTTGTGTGTAGGTGAGCTTTTCGATAATGCTGCTTCTAGGAAACCGCGTTCCATATGTGGAACATTTATGCCTTAACGCTTGTATTCCTGCCTGTAACAGCTTGAGGTGAGGGCACGCATTCTTGGCAGTGTGATTTCACTTTGGTTAAGTGATTATCACCTTCTGGAAACCAGTCTATCAATATAACTTTCAATGACGTATTCCTTTACGTCCTCATTTCTTATCATTCGACAAGCCGATCCTAAGCGATGATGGCCAAGCTTGTGACAAGGCGTGGAAATAAAATCTGCAAAGTGCGACCCCTGGGATATAGCCGGTTCGGTCTCGATTTCGGGGTGCAGCGTATCATACCAATTCTTTTTTGCGCTTTGATTTGTACTTCGCTAGTGGTTTGAGAGCACTTTGGTTGCTTTGGAGCACAAATCAGCTGGCCATGATTGGTAGTCGATCAAAGGGCCTAGAAGTGAGAAGAGTGTATACGTCACAGTCACAGCTAGAATGTCCTTTCATTAACGATATACGTGTTTACTTATATTTGAAATATTTAGACTGCATGACATTGTCGAAATTTTGCTTTCGTTGAAAAGAACGCTAAATTTGTTCGAAAAAGTACTTCAAAACTTACTCTTTCTCATTCAAACTCCAGGCTGGTGTATAATGAAGTAAACACGCGGTCCTTTCATTATATACACTATATAGTCTTCCATCGCGTGTAGTACCTTATCCGGTTATTCAATAGATTTTTACAGTTGACGCTGTTCATAGCCATGATCCGCCAATAGTGTGCGTGTTGACAGAATGTGGGCCAAGATAGTGCAGTCAGACAGTCTCTCTCTACTCAAATGCACACGGTTCGCCTGTGCGGCGTTCGTCATGTGCGCTTCCCTGTAAATATTATGGTCACAGGGGTACATATAGTATATTCGCTACTATTATAAGGGCGTGGCAGCTATAGAGTTATGAATGTGTTATGTACATCCATAGATGTGCATTTGCAAAAACAGTGGCACCCAGCGACATATGGTGAAAACATTCTGGTTGTGGAACCAAACAAACAGCTAAGTGCATAAAATTTTCCGTTTTTTTTTTAAATCAGAGCAATGCATTTCAACTGTTTGCCGTGCCTTGGAAGAGAATCCGAAAAGTGAAATCTGAAACCAAGCACGTGAACTGGACATCCAGCGGCAGCACGCACAACCTCGGAGTGTCGCGGCGGTAATTTGTCGACATTTGAGACTAACTGTGAAAACGATGAGCAAATGGTTTACCTTTCGAACACGCACTTGCTTGAATATGGTGTTTACCACTTCTACACAGATGCCACAAAGCCTCTAGATTCAGTCGCATCTGTAGAATTTCGCATCAATTTCACATCTATATAGAGTCACATCTATAAGGATGGAGTGCGTTGGTAGGGTTATTTGTAGCTTTACAACTCCCACCAGCCGCTGAATAAGAGAAGTACGCCGCTGAGCTTACAACTCATTCTGTATCCCGGTTTTGCCGTTCGAGTGATTTACAACGACTTCGGAAAGTTATACTCAATGACTACCACGTCATCTAGACGCCCCCTCGATGCGAGCTCTCCGCAGAAAGAGCTCTCTCGCTACGGTGTCTGGCAGCAAGCTGCTCCAACGTGGCGATAAACGCCGCAGTTCTTCCCCGAGAACGCTGACGGGGATGCCGCCATTGAGGTTGTTTGGCGGTCATATCGTTCGCGCTTAACATGTCGTAAACGGCTGCATAAACTGCGCTCGACCTATACGGCGCCTCCCTTTCGACCCTGTTCACGGCGCAGCGCCTCAAAAGCGTTACGCACTTCGTCTATACGTATATATACACACATATATACAAACACACACCGCATCACGCGGTTCCTCACAGAAGCTCTCTTCCGCGGAGCGGTTGCATGCGCCCAAAGAAAGGCGAGAGACCCGTGCAGACGTGTGTATACTATATATACGCGTAACATTCCACAGTTCCGGGGTGGGGTATTGCGTCCCGTTCGAGCGTAAAACTCTCAACAACCGGCAACTGCGAGCGGCCTGCAGCGTTGTTCCCGTGCTTTCTTTTTTACGACCTTACAGATGCTTCTGGTCTCGGGCCGCGGGCTGACGACAGCTTAACTTCGCGAGGTGCGCACTCGGGCACCCTTGCCGTTCACGAGCACATGCACAGGCTCGCGGAAACGCGGGTGAACAAATAGAGACGACACGATGGCACGCAAGCACCTTGCGCGTGCAGCCGGGTGACAGTACAAGCACAGTGAGGTGAAATGTCGAAACGCTCAACTCCGATGTGGAAATAAGCAAGAAGTTAACGAGGGATGCCTGCGCTCACCGTGGCTTATTCGTGCAAAAGGCTATGCGCGGGAAAGATGGTTTCAAAGTCGGGTTGCTCGAGAGATGTAAATAGGAAGGCTTCCTTTCACAGGTTTGTTGAGTGGCTCGTCAGAAGTGGGAGGCGCGAGGTGGCCGTGAAGGAACGGTATCGCGACGCATATACACGTAAGCATCGGGGCTACCGCGAGTGCTGCCAACTTGGCTGCAGCGGCGGCTCGAAGAACGCGAGAAGCTCGCGCGCTCCACAGAATGTAAATCACGCCGGTTTTTACGGCTCGCCATCGAGGAGCGAAGAGAAGAAAGAGCTGTTGTGAACTGATGACTGCCTGCTCCCTGATGTGTGTGTTTGCCCCTGCGGCGTGCTGTACGAAATTTCGTTTTTCTGTTTTCGCTTGCTTCCGCCTGACACGCTCGGCGTTTGCTGGCCAGAAAAAAAAAAAAAGATAAAATAAGGGTTGGGGAGGATGAGGAGACTATTTGGTGTTCGAGCTTGCCCTGGGGGTGTTCTCTTCCGCACCACGTGACTGGACGTTCCGTTTTTGTGGTGCCGTTGAAAGAATGGCTTGTCCGTGACGTAACGACTCTTGTTCCTTGTCGTTGCGGGGGGCAAGCCGCATTTGTCACTGCATACTTGGCAAACACACGCCCCACCACGGTGGAGCAGTGGCTATGTGGCCATCGCCTGATGACCCGAAGGTTGCGGGTTTGAATCGCGGTATAGTGGCGGCCGCCTTTCGTTGGCGGCTATAAGGTACCTCCCTGTCGCCTTAGAGGCCCGTGTACGGTGCGATGTCAGTGCACTTTAAAAAAGACCAGGTGTTCGAAGTTTCCGGAGCCTTGCGATGCAGCGTCTCTTATAATCATATCGTGGTTTTGGGATGTAAAACGCCAGACATTATTATTTTTGTTATTGGAGGGCGAAGGTGTCCGGGTAAGCTCTTCTGCCCGGCGCATTCGCAGGGGGGCAACCGCTTGTTTTCGTTGGCCAGATCAGTGCAAGTAAAAACGTGAATATGTGGGCACTTTAAAAAATGTAGGTACTACTTGGCAAAGCACATTAAGTTTCTGATTTGTAACAGCTTGTTTGCATCTCATATGAAGTATTGCTGCTTGGTATGGGGTACGACGACACTTGCCACTATTAGCAACCTCCACATAATTCAGAAAAAAAGGCTATTCCTGCCCTCACTGAACGCCCCTTGATATACAGCCACACTGATCACTTTTTCAACAGTTGCACTTCGTTCGACGACCACTCTTACACAAAAGCACGCTTTTAAAAAGTTATGACGTTAGTGTAGTCAGAAAAAAAAAAAAAAACTTCTTATGCAACGTTTATCGTGTAAAATCGAGTAAAAAGCAATGCATTTATCGCCTTACAGAAAAGTGGGAACTTCCGCGCACTCAAACCAATTATGCAAGAAACACGTTGCGGCACTTATTGCCATATGCCATTTGAGCAATTCATATTAGTTTTTGTCTCTTGCTTCTTTTCTTTTCTCTTAAGATTCACAAATACGAATCTGCAAAAGTATTGCTAAAGGGAAATGGAGGTATTAGTGCAACTGCGACTTCCTGTTGTTCCAATAATTGCTTATTACACTTTTCATTTGCTAAATTGCGCATATTTTGCCAAATTTACGATGCTTTCAACAACGCTACATTTGAGTATACACATACTTTTATGTAAAACTTGCACGAGATCATCTGGTTACATCTGTCTTTTTTAAAATTATCATTGTTAAAATGTTTGCTCTATAGGTTTATGTTTCCTTGTATTTCGCTCTGTTGGCGCCAAATTCAAGGGACCGTGGGCCTTGTCAAGCCATAGTGTGGCGTTCAGTACACGGCCCTCGACATTTGAATTCTTCGGATTGTGATGTTGAAATAAAAAATTGTTCTCACTATAATGAACTTGAAAATCATGACATGCATGTCATGAGCGGCATGATTTACATGCCATGGTCTTGGTGCTCTCCTGGCCGTTTCGCTAATGGGATGTATGCGAAAATTGGTATGGCACAACACGACTGCCTGACGAACATAAATGGCAGGTCATAACATGGAAATCATGAGATGCGTGTCATGAGCGGCATGATTTACATGTCACAGTCTTGGTGCTCTACTGGTCGTCTCGTTAATGGGATGTATACAAAAATTGGTATGCCACAATATGACTGCACGGCGAACATAAATGACAGGTCATAACATGACAATCATGACATGCATGTCATGAATGATATGGTTTACATGCCACGCGTTTCGTTAACGGGATGTATACGAAAATTGGCATACCACAAGATGACTGCATCATGAACGTAAATGACAGATCATAACATGAAAATCATGACATGCATGTCATGAGCGACATTATTTACATGCCACGGTCTTTGTGCTCTCTTGGCCGTTTCGTTAGGGGGATGTGTAGGAAAATTGGTATGCAACAATATGACTGCATGACGAACATAAATGACAGGTCATAACATGAAAAGCATAACATGCATGTCATGGGCGGCATGATTTACATGCCAGGCGTTCGCTAATGGTATGTATACCAAAATTGCTATGGCACAACACGACAGCATGACGAACGTAAATGACAGGTCATAACATTAGAATCATGACACGCGTGTCATGACCGGCATGATTTACATACATGCCATGGTCCTGGCACGATACTGCCGTTTCGTTAATGGGATGGCTCCGTCTACTGACCAGAGGGCGCTACGTAGCTCTCGTCGGACGGCTCAGTCGCGCACGGTGGAAACCGAGGCGACAGCGACGCGCGCTTCGCTGCTTTCCGGCCGTGCTTCGAACCACACGAACGCTCGTGGCGTCGCCCTTTGGAACAGTTTGTCGCAGGTTTGGAGCGCGCGTCTCAAAGGAAATAAAACGAAAGAAGGTGGGACGGGCGGTCGCTGCTGCTATAGAGTTGGAGACGCGCATCGCGTTCGCGTATTTCCCTGTCACAGTCTGCCCAATTTTGCTTCTTCTCTCCGCCAGGCAGTGCATTCTGACGCTGATGTCGCACATGGAAAACTCGACTGCACGGAGCCTATACGAAAATTGGTTTGGCACGACAGGACTGCATGACGATCATAAATGACAGGTCATACCATAAAATCGTGACATGCATGTCATTAGCGGCATGATCTACATGCCACTCGTTTCTTTAAAGGGATGTATACCAATATTGCTATGGCACAACACGACTGCATGACGAACGTCAATGACAAGTCATAAGGTGAGAATCATGACATACGTGTATGAGCGGCACGGTTTACATGCCACAGTCATGCTGCTCTTGCGGCCGTTTCGTTAACTTCATATGTACTAAACTCGGTATAGCGAGACAACAATGCAAATCCATTTTACGTTCCTTATGCGTGCTTCGCATTTACTTGATTCCCACTGCACGTGGGATCTGCCAATTTTTATTTTTATTATTTGAGGCGTACGAAGGTGTCCGGGTAAGCTCTTCTGCCCAGTGCCTTCGCGGGGGGCAACCGCTTGCTTTCGTTGGCCAGATCAGCGCATGTAAAAACGTGAATATGTGGGCACTTTAAAAAATCTAGATACTATTTGGCAACACACACAAAGTCTCTGATTTATAACAGCTTGTTTGCATCTCATATGAAGTATTGCTGCTTGGTATGGGGTACGACGGCACTTGCCACTATATCAGCAGCCTCCACATAATTCAGAAAAAAGACTATTCCTGCCCTCATGAACGCCCCTTGATATACAGCCACATTGAATCGCTTTTTCAACAGTTGAACTTCGTTCGGCTACCACTCTTATACAAAAGCACGCTTGCTTTTAAAACGTTATGACCTTAGTGTAGCCAGAAAAAAACAACTTCTTACGCAACCTTTCTCATCTAAAATCGAGTAAAAAACAATGCATTTATCGCCTTACAGAAAAGTGGGAACTTCCGCGCACTCAAACCAATTATGCAAAAAACACGTTGCGGCACTTATTGCCATATACCATTTGAGCAATGCATGTTATCTTTTGTCTCTTGCTTCTTTTATTTTCTCTTAAGATTCACAAATACGAATCTGCAAATGTATTGCTAAAGGGAAATGGAGGTATTAGTGCAACTGCAGCTTCCTGTTGTTCCAATAATTGCTTATTACACTTTCCATTTGCTAAATTGCGCATATTTTGCCAAATTTTCGATGCTTTCAACAACGCTACATTTGAGTATACAACACATTTTTATGTAAAACTTGCATGAGATTATCTCGTTACATCTGTCTTTTTTAAAATCATCATTGTTAAAATGTTTGCTCTATAGGTTTATGTTTCCTTGTATTTCGCTCTGTTGGCGCCAAATTCAAGGAACCGTGGGCCTTGTCAAGCCGTAGTGTGGCGTTTAGTCCACGGCCCGAGACATTTGTATTCTTCGGATTGTGGTGTTGAAATAAAAAATTGTTCTCACTATAATGAACTTCAAGAACTGATGAATTCCGAAAACAAATCGAAAGTTGATGTTTATAACAAATAGTAAGCTTCCAGAAAAATGTGGACCATCAACCACTCCAATAAGACATAAATGGTAAGCCACTATCTATATCCTTCGGGAGTCCTCATTTACGGACACCTGCTCAGATTTTGCGTAAGGAGTATTTGTGCATTAAGGAATCGACTCGGGTTCTACATATATGCTTACCTCCGGGGTTTCGGCACGTAGAATGCGTTGAATAGAATTTATGCACAGTTTCAACTACACGAAAGTTTACCTAGACAACTTTTATTGGCTACTGCAAATCTTGCGCATAATATATTCACCAGAAGGCACAGTTTCTTGTACAGCACACAGATGGCGCTGCGTGCTGCATTTCCTCTCTCTCTCTCTCTCTCTATTTTCTATATAACTGGTACATACTCTATTGACACATGCGAATATTCCAGCCGCTGTAATACAATGTGATATATTGACAATGATAAAATACAGAACTGCAGGAATGTGGCCGTGATATCATGAGAAGATGTGCAGACGGCGCGCGTTTCACCTAAAATTCACTTAACACAGGTGATCAACCCAATGACATTAACAAGCGTAGTGCTAACAAATTTTATTTTTGAAACCGTAAATCAGACGTCAGTCATGGGGCCACGGGATGAAAAAGTACACACGGATATAGGAAATAGCAATTGATTGCATTAACATCATCCACTATGCATGGAGTACGAAGCGAAACATGCAACCATGCAAAGTTGGCCCTTTAAGCAGCCGGTATAAAATAAAGAAAAAGAGAGGTCTGTCACATTTGCAGGAATATAAATATTGGCAGTGAGTGGACCGCGTCGTGCATCACTCGGCGTATGTTAAAACTGCGTATATAGAAAAGGCCACCGGTATGTGAAATGAAATGTTCATGAAAAGAAAAACGTATGAAGCGAGGAAAAAGAAAAAGGCCGGCAGGAAAACCATACTTGCTGTTTTCGAGTTAGGGTAACTAAAATTATCACTGATGGTGAAGTGAAAAGCGGGAACTTTCGAAAAGCGTGAAAAGCGTTGAATGATATGCGATCCGCGAGGCTAACTGATTCGCGCAAGAGACCGCACTGCGCACGCCCCAAGTAAATTGGAACGTACTATCGTGAGCAACATGAAAGGGAACACAGGAACGCGTGGCAAACAGTTTTAAACCGAGGTATCGTGATATACGTGGCGGCAGCCGTCGGAAACGTAGTGGGGAGGGGACGGTTGTTCTAACAATTTTTGGCACTCCTGCCGTGCGTTTGTTTGTACAAAGTGCAGGACTTGGCATTGCACAAGCGTTTGTGTGAAGAAAAAAACACGAACGGAAAGGAAACGAATAGCTGCATGTCACTACGGCAATTACCGCGTCTTATCGAATGTCGGACGGTACCATGCTATCGGTAAAACTGCGTAAGTTGCTGCTTTCTAGAAACGCCGGCGTGGTGGGAGTGCCAACATTTAGTGGAAGAGCGCCCTCCTTCCCACTTGGTTTTTCAGAGCGCCAATCACGTATCGCTTCGAGTAGATTTCGAGGCTGTTTGCCACGCGTTCCTGTGTTCCCTTTCATATTGCTCACGATAGTACGCCCTGTCTATGGCCATTTCTCATGTTGAACGTTTTATCTTAAAAATAATCTTTCTTTCCTGTAATATTTAAGCACGATTTCCAGCTAAATGCCAAGCCCTTTTTTAGTCTCTCGTTTTCAGAAGTGACGCTAACAATTACCAATATCACATTCTTCTGTGTATGGGTAGTTATGTATATAAACGCGTGACAACTGCACTTACAGGGAACAAGCATCACATATTCAAAACTCGCCACCGGAAAGCTTCTGTATCATCTCTATAGGTGTTTACCACAATTGGCTCCACACATTTCTTTTTCTTTCCTCTCTTTGTTCCTGAATAAAACAGCGAATAAGCCACGCTTAATACTGAGGAAAGATGACAGATAGGCAGTAAGAGCGACGGAATGGATACCAAGAGAGGGAAAACGCAACAGAGGCAGGCAGACGGTTAGATGTAGCAATGAAATTAAAAAGTTTGTGGGCATAAAGTGGAACCAGCTCGCTCGGGATAGGGTGGATTGGAAATCGTTGGGAGAGGCTTTCGTCCTGCAGTGGACCTAAATAGGCTGCTGCTGCTGCTGATGATGATGATGATGATGGTTGCCGACACTCGTGGGCGTATAAAAATTGCGCTTGTTTCCTACTGCTTTTTGAAAAACCTACTTTGATTTATCCAACCCTCTGACAAAGACAGTGCAAAGCACAAAGAACTCATGAAGATTCTTCGGAAAATGAAAATGTGCAACTCATATTGCATGTGCGTGCGAAAGAACACAATTAAACCAGTCGGCGTCATAAAATACGTGACACTCCGCCACATACCTGACACCCTGACACCCCGCCCAGTCACAGGTTCCACACACAAAGCGTTTCGCTGCGTATTACGTATAAGTAGGAAGGGCCCTCCGTGACACCGCCCACAATATCCGGAGTCCTAGCTCCATTGGCTGAACGCCGGGTTTTAGCCCAGGTATGCAGCGGTAGACACGCGCGCGGGACCACTTTGAAATTCGTGGCAAACTGAGCACACACACGTGCATACGTGCCCACCCTTTGTCTTACTCCGCAAAATGGAAATACCTTTGTCGTATAATAGAAAGCAGTGTCAGTCAAGCCTTTTTATGCGCACTCCTGGGAGAGCATAAGTCACGTTTATGCGCCTTCCCAGGAAAGAAGTGCAGTAAAATAAAATAAGAACGCTGCTTTATTGTTTTTGTCGTTGCTTCATTCTTAGAGAATACGTGGGTCACGGGAGCACGGCCTCTCACATAACGATACCGTTCTTCATTTCACAGCCATGCTTCCGAAAATTGAAGTACATTTTGGCTAAATTATCCAAGTTGCAAGGCGCTCTGTTGGCAGCAAAAGCGGCTACAACGGAGCTGTTTTTTTCTTCCTTTATATGATGTTAGACTTCAGGAACGCATTCAGTGAAGAGTAATACATGCTTGTTTAGGCATTAGTCTTCACATAGCCTCACTCGTTGACTCGGTTGCTAATTTGCGTTTAGTTATTTTGAGAGCGAGGTATGTACGTATACTATAGATTTCTGTTGTCTAGCTCGTGAGGAACGAGAGAAACCAACTAACGAATGGAGATGGTATGCATAAACTTGTGCTTATGAAAACTATAGATACGTACTCACACACAAAAAAGTATTGCTCTAGACCTGTTTATAACAGGCATTTCAAACCGATACTGGTGATGTAGCCTATCCTAGGTAGGTTCAATGGAAAGCTAACCTAACGAACGTAAGAAATTCTCGTATTCAATCGCACTTTCCCTGCCGGGTATATAAATGGCAGTTGTATTCAGCATGAAGTACTCTATAAATGAAATAACTATCAACTATCGCTATTTTGTCTCATTGTGTAACGCTTAAGCGCGAAAGTTCAGACAAGAAGGGAAGGCATGCACGCTTTATTCGGTTGTAGGATTGGCTGATTCAGGTAAATATGAGTTGTCCAACATGAATTTTGGAGCTGCTAGTGCTTACAGCTTCTGTGTACTCGTGTGCGGGGTATGTGCGTGCTTGTTTCCATGGCAAAATTTGCCAAAACCAACTCCTCCCCTCCCTCATTCGGTTGTCAGTAGTATATGTCTCTCATGTCAATTAATGTTGATAATAAGTTCATATGTCGAACTCGTCGGCTGATTTAGCTCGCACCTGTGGAGACACGCCCGTGTGTTCCATACATATCATTTCACGTTACGTCGCAAAATATCATTTGCATCACCGTGTGTGGCGCACAGACATCACCATTTCTTTGTAAAATGCCGCTAGCTATGCGCCTAGACATATATAACGAATGCTAACGATTAAAAAAAAAAGGCAGTCTTTGTACTCAAGTCTTGTATATGCAGTCTTGTATATGCAATCGCAAGTGCATGTTAGAGCGCTGCGGAAAACGCACAAGAAGAACACCCAACACACAAAGCGCTGCTAGACACCAAGCCAAGGCGAGCAGAGCAATGCGCATATACTGTAACGGCAAATACATTCGAAAGATTCCGTTTGTTGCTCTTTGAAACCCGAAAATATACAGCGCCCCCGCTGATGGCGAAATAAACACTCTCTCCCGCACACGCGTCGCATCAACAAATCCGCAGCGTGCATGCGGCGCCACTTTCGCTTCCCCGCGGGCGTCTCTCTTCGCGAAGCGTCACTCGACGATGCCCATCCATGCTCCATTGCGAGCACGCCACTGAGGCTGCGCGGGGGCAAGCGCTTCTCGAAACCTCGTCTTCGAAGACATTTCGCAGGCGCTCGAGATGCTCACCGTCGTCTAAACATAGCTGCCCGCAAAGAGCGTGTGAGATAGATAGATAGCGGGAAAGGAAGCCGAACGAAACGAAAAAAGCAAATCTAAATGAGCAAAGATGGGAGGGGGTTGATGCAAAAGCGATGGAGACGAACGAAGGGCGAGCCTCCATAGTAATAATAATAGCAAACGAACTAATAAAACAGGAAAAAAAAAAATAAGCCCATGCTCGCAAGTGCTACTTGTGCACCGCTTGGAACCACATTCTGAAGACTGCAACTGCGCAACTCGATGTTCATCTTGCCCTCTTCCACCTCGTCTCAAGCTCTCGTGAAGCACGCAGGAAAGCTGGAAAGTGTCTCCTGTACAACACGGGAAATCGCCGGCGACATGCGCGACCGCGTCGGCGCGCCGCCTTCCTAAATATACACGAGAGCCGATCCCTCTGGAATTCCTTAGGGTTCTGCGCCGCCGTCATAGGTTGCGGACGATGCACCGCCCTGCACGCGCCGGGCGCACGGCTCAACCGCATGACCCGAACCATGCACGCACGAGAGATCGACGAGGGCATGCTTTTGCCGAAACGTCGCGCTGGCGACGACGATTCCTCGTCGCATACTCTGCGAGGTGAGGATGAAAGAGGGGGAGGGATGGGACAGAAGCATTTTGAGAGAGACAGAGAGAGAGAAGTAACGGCACACTTTATCGGAGAGACACCTGCGGTGGCGCCCAGGGAAGAAGACGCGTCCCGGTCTCGATGGCCCCCACAGCCGCGTATGTTACGCGCTAGAGAGCGCTATCCCGGCGCTTTGAACGACGGAGATAACTTCTCCGTAAAGACCGTCGTCCACGGCGAGCTCTATACATTATCGAACGCGCGGAGTCAGCGCTCCCTGGCTTTTCACAGAGCCGCTAGATGCTATGGCATGCTATGTAATGAACGCATCAGTTATTTTATACAGTCCGCTATCGTTTCCTGACTGTCTACATTCATGAGTTAAAAGGAATGACAACTAAGATCTGCGTGTTTCCTTGAGTGAACATAAGGAAACAGAAAAAGTTCATCGGACATTTCTGACGCTAAGAAGTTATTCAGTGAGTTCCCTTACAAATCTTTTTTTTTTTTTTGGGCGGGGGGGGGGGCGGGGGGGAGAACCATTAAGACACTGTTGGTCAATGTTGAGAATTTTGGGGAAGAGTCATTGTTTGTGCGTTGAAATATAATTAATTTCAGTGTTGACGCTTCTTGCATGTTGCCCAACGAAATATTATTGAAAATCTGTTGAGCAAGTACTGGTATAATTGTCGTTGGCTTATAATCGAAAATACATTGTGCATTAAAATTTTATTGTGGTGCTTTTTCTGGATCTTTATCGAATCAAAACTGAAGTAGCAAACTTATACATACACTTTTCTTACACTGAATAAAAACTGGCGATGCTCTCTCGCGCTTGTATTGTGCGCTCCGCATGTCTGAACACCATTTTTCGAGGCGCCCCTTCATCTTCCGGCGGCGAACAAAGGCTACTCTTTGCAAGTACACACGCATTGGAACATACATTTCACGTGTTACGCACGTTGATCTATAATTACACGTTCAACAACATCAACAAACCCGACTACAGCCGCGCATGCACGCTGCCTGTATAGACCAACTTAGCTCGAAGAACACCGAACATACGGGCGCTGAATTCCGACCCCCCAAGTTTCAGTGAAGGTTTTTATGTTTCTTCAAAACTGTAATAATTACACTGAAGATACAATAATACATTCATATCATATTCATGGTGCAGTGACCTGTCAATCTAAAAGCACATAATACTGAGTGGTGTGATTATAAAACTCTTCATTAGAGCTTGCGTGACTGACGTTAAGCGCATTAATTGGCGAGAAGTAATGCAGCGAGCCCAGTTATGGTTTATCGGGGTTTCTTACATTATAGTTTCAGCAGTTACACGACCACAGGGGAGTTTGCGTGGACTTTGGGATATAACTGCACACAAATGCGGGTGTAGGCCGCCCCACAAACTGACTTTACCGAATTGGAGCACATGCCCACAAATGTACAGTGGAGAGTCAATGAAAGAACAATGGCTTTTGAATTGAAAATCTGTGCTATTCGGAACATCGGAAATTTGTTTGAGGTCCACAGTACACGCTCAATGGACATTGAAAATTGAACGCGTACGAGCCGAGTCAATGAGAGTTCAATAATTTCGCAATGGAAATTCACGCCCAGTTTCATAAGGGACGAGAGTATACAAAGAAGCCGCACCATCCGTGACAAGCTCTCGGGCGGGACCATCCGAGCCCACGTGTCCGAGCAATCGCGACTCTAGCGTGAATGTAGTACATATGTACTATACATACGAAGTGTGCGTGATGCCTGAAGTGCTGCGTCGTTGATTGTTGCACGTGAGTATTTGCTGCTTGCTGGAAGCTGTCATATGCATGCCAGGTGCTACAAAAGCCAAATGAAGCTACGTGGAGGCGTGTCTGTGTTCCTAAGTCGGTAGCAATGCACGTCATATTCGCGCTGTGGAAAATTTTCCGCTCACATTCACATATCTGATGGATTAAATACGCTAAGCTCAACCGTTACAGCAGAATAAATCAACTACTCAGTACTATATACAATACGTTCTTTTCATTGAAATAAATCAACGGTATTTCCAATGACCTTTGAAATATCATTGAAAATCTATCGACTGAATCTCCAATGATTTCTCAACAGTAGATTAATAGCCATTTTAGTTGATTCGAGATGAAGGAATAGTCTCTGTGCATTCGTTGACGATGTGATGCACGGTGGTGTGTCCCTCAGTATTGACCTTTAATACCGCACTCCATTTGTACTCTCCCGCTGTCGCTGATGAGTGACACATTTCTTTCCATCTGCTTTCCGGAGAATGAGAAGGACAGTCTGTGAAACGAAAGCTACCTTGTTCAGATGAATATGCTTAGAAATATAAAAACGTCAAAAGTATACATCCGAACACTGTTAAAAAAAAGGTAGTAGAAAAGCTAGTAACGGGACCAGTTACTACCGTTTTGGCACCATTACTACATTTTTTTGTCCCTTACTAGCTTAGATGTATGCTAGAGGCAGTAAATATCAGGGGTAGTAACTGTCACTACATGCGTACGCAACAGGTTCGTAAATGTACTACCTCCACTGGCAGTAGCATATTATGCTGTAATTGTGATAGGCGCACGCGGAATTTAGACAAGCTATAATTTATTTGATTATGTTGGAATAAGAGTCCCATGCAGCGTAGTTGCATATATATACGGAAACAGAAAAAATACAAGAATCTCAATCCAAAACGTTGATTACTTATCCTAATCCACTTCTGCTTACCGGAACAACGTGGCATACAGCGTTAACGTTGCCGTTATATATATCGCGTAGAAGCTTTGATCTTCGTTTATGCAGCTGTCATCTAAATATTTCTACGTGCAGCGTACTCACAGAGCTAATCACATGAAGTAATTAGCGATCGTTAATTGGTGCAACACGATGTAATTAGTCAACACCAATCAGCGTGACCGGACAATGCCTTACCGCGCTCATTTTAGGGGCGAAGCTCCTTAAAGCGGCACCCGTTCGTCCCTCGTCGTAGTCGTAGTCGTAGTGCGTAACCAGTCTTACGCTTTGACCTCCAAGGTGGTGCCGGTGGGAGATTTCTCCTGCGCGTTGTTGAACAATAAAAAAAAAATTCGCAGCGTGCGCGTTAACTAAAATCCGAATTCTTCTGTCTCTCATTCCCCATTAGCAGCCATTGGCATGTTCCAGTAGGAAACGTTAGTAGAAGTAGAAGTGTTAAAAGCCGACTTCTGCTGTCTCTCATTCCCAGTAGCAGCCATTGTTTACCTCCAAGGTAGTGCCTGGTGAGATTTCTCCTGTGCGTGATTAAACAATAAAAATTTTGTTTAAAACGCCGTTGATTGATGAAATAAACCAACGAAAGACGCCAGATGTTTTATTGAGAAATACCGACTGCTCGCGTTGGAGAAGCGTTCACCGGCAACCCATATATATATATATAGTTTAGAAACAAATTGCGCACTTGCGAAAATCGCACGTTTATTATTCAACGTTTCGGCCGTGGCACGGCCGAAACGTTGAATAATAAACGTGCGATTTTCGCAAGTGCGCAATTTGTTTCTAAACTACTTTTGAACCGGACCCACAGAACTTCTTCCCCGAATTATATATATATATATATATATATATATATATATATATATATATATATATATATATATATATATATATATATATATATATATATGATGTTATAATAGTTTGATGACATTTACTCAAGTGTTTCACTTTTAATTGTGGGGCGAATTGCACGGAAGAGTTTCACGGTTTACCGATGATTCCTTCCAGAGCTTCGCCCCACTCATCATCATTCACCCCGTGAATACGCTGTGATTTTTTTATTTGATCTTAATCTTTTGCAATACAGTCGACCTGATATGTGCAACGTAAACAGCAAATATAAACCGAATCATAATAAGCCTGATAAAAAATTACCATGGTAGTAAAGTTACTACCTTTGTTATCCATACCTATAACTAGTAACTGCAGGTAGTAAATGACATTGTAGTAAAGTTACTACCTTGCCGTTTACTACCTGCAGTTACTACTTAGGTAGTCAATGTTGTGACAAGCATTTACTACATTAAAGTTAGTAAGTAGCACTACCTTTTTTTTAAGAGTCAACAGTGCTGCCTGCGGACAATAAATGCCTAAACAGAAGCTTGCAGGTTTGCCCTGTCCATCTGTATTGGTTAGAGTGGCACTGCAGTAGTTTCGAAGGATAGCCTCTATAGCTTTAAGGGCCTGGAGGGCTAAAGCTACTGGGGCATTTCACTCCCGTTAAGTGTACATTCCGTTTCGTAGCACCATAAATTCTTATGGGCTCTATAGAAATTAAAAGCTACTTCTAAATCGTATAGCATATAGAAAATGTATGCAATATTTCATTGACATAAAAGACGACCGAGTGTAGGGTTGACTTCAATTTCGTATGGAGAGACGTCATAACATTTCTTATTTTCTGAAGTTGAAAATGCATAGAGGCTTGACTTGCAGGCTATTGGAGACTGCAAGTTGAGCTAAGCAAATGGTTACATGGTGTGGCTGTTTTCATCGTCCGTAATGAACGTGTATGCATGGGAAGCAGATGAACAGGATTTCAATGCCTTCTATGATTAAAACACCGAGACTTGCAGACCTCTTCCTTCCAACAGCCGAATGTGTTTTTAAAATAAATGACCCGAATACAAAAAAAACTATAAAGATATGCAAGAACAAATGAGGAATGTGCATTATTTAAAATGAACCAGGAAAAAAATATGGCAGTCCGTGTGTTGTATCTACCAGACTCGAAAGTTCGTTCAACCCTCCGACTTCACCCTATCTCATACCTCTATATGGCACAGTGTAGATCGCGACATCTACGTGCACCGTCACTTATTGCAACGCAAGGTCGTTTCTCGAGATGTATATATAATTACGGAAGAAGAAGAAACGAGACGCGGCACCTCGAAAGTTGTCGAGCCAGGGCACCAGTTCCGCTCGTTCACATGACTCAAAACAACTGCGCAAAGACAAACCGCAACTATACTTACGAGGACATCGTCCGAGCAGAAACAAAGCACCAAAGATAAACGGACAGGAGAGTGGGTGACGTTGTGATATATGCATACATGAACGCTGCTTTGAACAACACCCTCACCCGCGTCGGCGCGTATGAACGCACCCGCATATATCTTCCACAAAGCGACAGCTACTTCCTCAAGTGACAGGTAGGGACACCCGACTGTGTTTAAAATTCTCGGTTATGAATGTTCGACACGAACACAAAGAATGGCTCAGCTCAGCCAGACGTGCAGGAACATCTCTCTAGCATCCTCTCGGTGGTATTCTTTTAATGATATGATACTCTCTCTAGTCTGTCCGTTTTTTTTTTTAACAGTATACGTCCCCCTCTTCTGTAGGTATGCAGGCACGCTCGGTGTATGTACTATATTCATACAAACTGTCTCGAATAGGAAGAAGCAGCGGCGACCTCACGCGGTGCACGGCGGTAAAACGATCACTAGGTCTATCTCGCTATGTTTCGTTCTTCGTCACACGCCGTGCCACGTTTTTCTCGCACTGCCTAAAACAGGTTTCTCACACTCTTCAATTCACTTGCTTTAATTTTTGTTTCATTCGTACGTGTGCACGCAAGTTTGTGTGTGCGTCGCTGTCCCGAAATCTGACGCAACATGCTCGAGCTCTGCTCTCCCCATGCACGGCGGTGGCGTTTGGTTAACATCCCTGCCTTTTCTTACCTCTAACTCTCTCTCTCTCTCTCTTGGCTTGTCAATGATTTAAGCGCCGTGAAAAGCTCAGCCGTTGCAAGAAAAGTCAGAAAAAAAAAATGAACGAAAACACAGCCGTAAATTCTCTGGGAAGCGCCCCTACAACTCCGCCGCAGTGCCCTGGATGACGACCGCCCGCTGGGTCTTCCGATGTTTCGGCCAACAATGCTGCGTGCTTGCGCCGAGTTGGAACATCTGTAACGAAGATGCGACCCTGTGTGTTTCTGAGCTTGTGCTTGCACGCTTCGATGCACAGCTCTGTGTTTGATCTTCTACATATGCGGGCATGCAGGTATCTATAGATGTTAGCTGGACTTTTCCTTCTTTTATAGTCTCTCTCTTCAATACTTCCCATCTAGACACCGTTCAGGCATGCGATCGTTCCCTGTTGTGATGTGTACAGACACGTATACGTTACTCTTTGCACACACGAATAGGTCTAGTTTCTCTAATCAACAACAAAATCGTCGTTCACGGGAAGCACGCCGAGAAAACGGCGTCTCGCCGGCAGCAAGCATCTGCGGCTCTCTCGAAAGAAAAGGCTGGGCCGAGATTTATGGCGGGAACATCACATCCCAGCGTCGTGTCTCGTCCATCAAAACAGCGCACGCCTTCGCAGGCACCCCACATCGTGGTCCCGCTGCGTGCAATGATATCTCTATCTTCCTCGCTTCCTTCGTGAGACTTTTAAGAGCCGCGGCCGTCACTCCCGAGTCGAATTTTTGAAGGCGCGTAATGAAAAAACGACGACGGCAGGTTCAGGACGGCAGAGACGCGTTCCCATTGTTTCGTCGAAACCGAAACGACGGCTCGCCTTTTGTATGGGCTGAGAGCGTAGCAGGTGACATTGTTGGGCGGGGAGATATGTATACAGGCCGAACTGCGTACGTACTATTCAAAGAGATTCTCTACTCTTCGCTCGGTTCATTTCGATCGCATGTAGACAGGGACGAACCGCTGTTCGCCGCGCATCGAACAATGTGGCAACACCAATATACTTCTTCCTGCATCCGATACTCCTCTTCTCCCCTGTTGTTTGTCTGCGTCTTTTAGTATACGCGGTATTTCGTGGAATCGTCTATCTGCGAGAAATGACTGCACGATATCGCGTAGAACTCCAGCTGCGACATATGTTTATTCTGATGTGACGTGATCGGACGTAACGTGCGCCATCTTTCAGTCTCTGCTGGCGAAAAGAGAAAAAGGCAGCATTGTATGCATTATAAGACGCGGTATGGTCCATAGTTTGAGCGCGATCCAAACGAGGCGTTCAACTTGTAAAAAAACGCAGCACTTGCTTGCTTCTGCCTTCCAACCAGGCAATCATAGATGCTGTATGCGTTGATTACTTACTTTCTGTCATCAGTGCTTAATTTTCACGTACACTTACGTGGCTTTTCGTAATGCTCAGTAGCTTTTCTTGTAAAGCGCTTGTTTTTTCCGAAATTAAAGCACAGCATGTTAAACGAAAACCAGCTGAAACACGAACACAGATAAGAAGGCAACAGGATATAGGCTGGAACTAACACGTGAAATTAGTCCCGTTGCTATTTTCTTTATGCTCGTGTTTTAGCAGGCTTTCGTTTTATAATCATGCACCAAATGGCCCAACTTTCGAGTCTGTTGTTAAAGCGCATTGCTAATTTTTAAAGATTTATGTGCTGTCTTCTCATAGTTGCCTCATTTCAAATTAAGAACTGATGCTACTCCTCCTTTGCCACCGTTTTATTTTTCTCCTCCTTTGTCATCATCTCCTCTCCTCTACTTCTACTACATCTTCTTTTAGACTGTCTTCGTCATCATCGTGTTCTTACTCTTTCTTTCTCTTCTTTTATCGTCTCCTACTGCTGCTCCACTCCATCTTCCACAGCAAGGGCTTATCCGGAATTTTGATGTGTATGAGTAGGTAGGGGGGACGGGGGGGGGGGGGGGAAGTAGCCATGGTGTAACAAACACACGGGCGTGTGTGGATACCAATTGATTGGTTATCTGGAGAATTTTTTGGGGTGTAGAGGGGTGTCAGAGAAATGCTGGGGGGGGGAGGTGTAAATCCCTGTTCCATAACGCACTTCGTCTTTTTCTTTATCTTCATCCTCTCTCCGCTCCTCTTATACTATAGTATTCTACGTCCTCCTCCTTCTTCGTCATCTCCCCCTCGCTTTACATATTTCTGCTTTTGCTCCTCCGCTACCTTATGACCCCTCCCTCCTTTTTCTTATTCTCCCAGCTTTTCTCCCTTCCCCTTCCGTTCATCTTCTTCCGCCACCTCCTCTTGGACCTCCTTTTTCTTCGCGTTGTTCGATTAAACCTCTACCGGCGACTGACAAACATATAACGTTATGAAGTACCAACACTGTCTCCGGCAGCGCGGTTGAGAGGGTGGCATTGCTCCTTTTGAGCGCGGTTCAATTTCACGCAGGCGCGCTGTTCCATTTTTTTTTTTTCCTTGTTTACCTCGTTGTGAGATGTAGAGGTTACTCATACCGGCGGCGACTGCTCTTCATAAAGTCCTGGGTACAATTCTAAAATTACAGAGGTCCCGCCGGTTGGCGTTTTCGATTATCAGCTACACATTTCTGAAGGAACAATTTAAGTTCAATCTCGACTGACTGTGGCGGGTAAAGCATTATTGCTTTTTGTGTGACCATGGCGAAGATGATAAGATAATGGACAGACGACAACGTTAAGGCAATGACAAGCATTGACATGACGCCATTTAAATGACAGATTGTATTTAGACTCGTGTACCTCAGACTAATCTTGGACGTGTATTAGAGAAGAAATAAAGTGATCTTTCCCAAGTGTTTTGTGAAATTGATAGTACGTCATTGTGCTTATGACCTGTAAACGTGCGCCTTGTATCAAATTCTCCTAGATACTTGACATTATCCATGAAAACATATAGGCAACTCAGCACTCCGTCATTTGATGATACCTGAAAGCTAAAGAATATGTGGCTTCTCAACCACCCAACAAAGGCGTGAAGGTGATTCCAACTCTACTAGCAAGTGACTTCCATAGTACGGCAAACAACCTACCCCGTTATTGCTCACCTCAGCGCCCCCTACGTGGCCGGTCTCAGATACTCTCGGATCCCCGTACCCTGATTTGGCTCTGTTGTTTTTCGAAAGAGCAGAAAGAAATGTGCGCCACAGCACATGTTCTCGCGCGCCATACACGATCCAAAACAATGCCCCGACGCCGCGTCGGACAGCGTGACTTATGAGGCCCCAGCGGAACCTCAGCCTGATTTTATAGCGGGAATAAAACCATGCAGCCGGAATTGGGATCGGCCTTGTCTATCGCATCCGCTGCCGCCGTCTCCTCCACGCCGCCGTTCGGCGCAGGGAACAAAGGCTTCTCCGCGGAACACAGCAACACGGAGGGAAACACACACACATACAACACACGTGCCCTGAGAAACGAGAAACATTATCAAGAGAAGAAATAAAGGATCTCTATCCACAGTGAGCGAGATGGTCGAAGGAAGGAGAGAGGGCTACGGGAGATTCTCGCAACCCTGCGAGCCTCGCAGCCGTGTACGTACACTAACGTACAGACACCACCACCGCAGCTAGGTGCAACGAGCTGAAACACAAGCCACCAACCGCATTGCTCCTTTTCCATTGCACGGCCACCCCGTCCGGAATGGTGGCGAGGCCAGAAAAAAAAAAAAAAAAAAACCCGCTCGCTAAGTAAGGCCAACGCTGCGAGCTGCCTATCTCTCTTCAGCCGCGGTGCGCCATCGAAAGGACTCACGGAAAGCTGCGGCGAAGCTGACCCTACGGGGTTCGTCTCTCGGAAAGGCATCCCACTCCGCGCTCCATATCCTCTGGGGTGCAAGGACTCCTGGGCGGCTTCGTCTTTTTGCTCCCGTCTTCTTCGTATTCTTCTTTTCCTCTCTCCACGCGCACTTACTGTCAGAGACGGCAGAAGAAGGGTTGCCACACTACGGCGGAAAGAAGTGCCTGGGGAACCGGTGGTAGAGATAACGAAGTTTTCGCCTCTTGTCGGCCTCAGGCGCTGGCTTCGCTTTCGGGTGAACCCGATACGGGGCGTTGGCTTTCTCACTCACGACGGGTTCCAGCGGGCCTATATCTGTAATGCAGTATGTACGAAGCGGTAAGAAGCGCCTAATCCGTTTACGCCAACTAATCCACTCGAGACGTAATCGAGTTGCCGAGACCTGATGAGGGTGAGTCTCTAGGTGGCAGTTTCGATGCTGGCATGGACGTCTTCACTTGGGCGGTCATGGCATGACAAACGAACATTACTAAATAAGGAGACGCGAGCTTCACAGGACTGTCATGCGAATGCCTTACTTGGAAGCTGTCTTCCACGTCGATCCCGGCGGCAATGACGACGCAGTATGATTACAAGCACTTAAGAGATCAATTTCGTGTGTCATTCAGTGGTCAATGAACGGTTTGATTAACTGGCGTATAATTTCGCGCCTGTTTGTTTTCTTAGGCAAGAAGAAGCTACAGACGGTAGAGCTGGAATGGACAGCTATTCAGTTGTATCACGGCAACTGGACATAAAACACACCACGTGCGTTGCATGTAGCGGCCGTGGTTTTACATAGCCATCAGTGCGATGTGCAGGGCGCTTTTAAACAACCGATGAGTAGTCGATATCATTGTAATGGGAGCGTTACCACAAGTTCATACCAGGAAAAGTGTGGTCTCTAACAATTTGGTTGTTCACGTCCTCGTCTTCTCAACAACGCGACATGGAGGGCTGCGCAAACCACGCGCCAACCATCGGAGCTCCTCCATAAAGATTTAGACGTCAGTCTTCCTATACCCACCAACAAGAACAGCTCGAAGGCCTGCTCCTGCACTGCTTCTCGTCATCAAATGAAATTAATTATGCCTTTAATTGTGACGTAGGTGCTCGAGAGAGTGATACACACATGAGGCAAAGGTGTCAGATGTCGTATATGCCCGAAGTGATGTTGACGCCAGACAGACGTATGCTGAATATTTTAGGCGGAGCCAAGCGGCTTGTGAGGTACACTTAGTCCGCGGTAAAGAACGTAAACAACTGGAACTTATTAAGTTACGAAGGTTCGTTTCGAGAGGCATCGACTCGGCCGCCTTTTTTATTGCTCCATATGTAGCAGTTCCCTCCATACAAAGGCGATGTTTTAGCTCTAATACGCTGTGGTGCCAGTGGGATTGGCAATACGATGAGGACGACATGCAAAAGCGCCCGTGCACAATCTAGGTGGATGCCAGCTGGTAAGCTTTATTCTGCGCTATCACACGTATATAGGCGCGCCTCGTGATGATATCGCGGGTTCGGCATGGGGAGAGTAAAATTCAAGTTAAACAGTCAAAAATACTGTTCGACAGAGATGTTGCTGATAAAAATAAATACTGTTAAACAAGCAGATCCAGTACTGGGCTTGAACGCTGATCGCTGAAGACTTTCCGTGAAAACCCGTGCGTCAGGCTCTTTTCCAAAGCTTCTACAACACGCTCCCAGTTCAGGAGGCCGGTAAAAAAAAAAATAAAAGAAACATAGTTTGAGAGAACGGCTTCTTTCGACGCGCCAATTACCATGCCTGCCAAGAGAGGCGTGAGAGCTACCGAAAATAACGCAGAGCATGGCACAGCACCCGCAGGCGGAAAGCGCACAAGGTTACTGAACCACGAGTAAAGTGACGTCGTTGTATATAGAACGATTGGCCCGAAGCGTAAACAAGCGTCTACGTGGCATTCTCTGGAACGCGTAAATAAGAAGAAAAGAGGCGCGCTATCGTGTTCGTGTGTATCGCTGGCTTGAATTACGTATGCAGAAGTGGTCAAAGAGGCATGCAGACAACCAGGCGAAAATTAAGACAACGCAAGCGTATTATAACAGCAGGCTGTACATGCAAAACACCGCGCGAGGCGCGTACAAGGTTGAGTCAATTAGCCTAATTTGTGTACGCTGTGCTGAAACAAAGGATTGCTTACATGAGGCACACATATATACATTTTGGAGTGGAGCGGTCGTGTACGGCGGAGAATACATTTAGGCCTTTTCGCGAAACTTCCTCCACATTTGTGAATTGTACCATGCCTTCTTTTGCTTTGTTTTTTTTTTATTCGGTGTCGAGTCGGAAAAAAAATATAAAAAAGCGAGGACTTTTTCGAAAGCCCAATAAGACTAGAACAATGTGCAGTGATGTTTTCGTATATGCAAAATCAATAAATACAGCAGGTTCCTTTACCTGAAGAAAATCTGTGGTTTTTTTATTAATCGCCAAATTATCTCATGATATCGATGACGTCATCATGATATATTGACCTAAAAAGTCAAATCCATTGCCGTGACGAAGAAAATACTGCTTAACGCTGCAACACTGTTAATCTACGACAATGTCGCTACGTTTAGCAGTTCATAATGATTGGAGGGCTCTAAATAATAATTGGATACTGCTAGGCATCCGATGACGTGCCTTAATTTTCTGAAGCTTTCGCTTTCCATATGTAGGAATTGTGCACTTTCCCAGCGAAAATGCTGAAAGCAGAGCTTCGCTGTAACTTGTTTCAGAGACTAATATACGTGAAATCAATTCGTATCGACAAATATAGTCAAGAATTTGAGTCTGGCCGGCAATATAACTTCGATATGGTGCTGGAGGATCCATTCCTGTTACAACAATATCGCAGTATATAGAGCGAACCGGAGACGACATACGTTGTAAAAAAGCAGCAAAACACGGTGTTCAAGCACCCGAACAATAGATGCAGGGCACGTAGCCTCTGCATTCGATGGAAGTTTCCGTTTCTCCCCTAACATAAGAGATCACAGAGGACGACCGCTAGCTCTCTAAAGGATCAGCTCCGAGTAACTGTACCGCAGTTAAACCCTGTCTCATACATTTTCTACGAAATACACACTCGAACCTCTGTCCGAGTGACAACGGCACAGCGAGTACTTTGGGGGCTGCACTGGCGTACTAACACAAAGCTAGAGCAAACTATCATCACATTGGAGCGGCCGTAATAAGTTCTGCTTTGTACATGTCTGTTAATCCAGAAGCGAAAGGGTAATGTAGGCTGTATAGTAAGGGTTATATCAGGATTATCAGCCCGAATCAAGGACACCATTTGTGTGAGAATGCATGCATTTCCTTATTTGAATTCTATTATATAGACAGCTTCTTTATTAATCTTTTTGTTCTTAACTTCTCCAGCGGAATTAATCTCACGCAAGCCAAACCTCTCAGACTTCCCGCGTAAGCGTTGCGCGTTAAATATTCTTCAATCGTGCAGGTGCCAAAATCGGGCAGATGCCAAATAAATAAATGTCAGCATTTTCACTCTATGCGAAGGAACAAAAGCGAAGCTGTAGTGCGTTTTACCCTAGTGGATGTATTATTATTATTATTATTATTATTATTATTATTATTATTATTATTGTTATTGTTATTGTTATTGTTGTTGTTGTTGTTGTTGTCGTCGCTGTCGTTGTTGTTGTTGTTGTTGTTGTTGTTGTTGTTGTTGTTGTTGTTGTTGTTGTTGTTGTTGTTGTTGTTGTTGTTGTTAAGAATGCTGGCGACGATTACCCTCGCGTCGCTGTTATCGAACCCCTCTCGCATCACAATTTTCTTTATAATTGGGCTTCACTGTGAAACCTACAACGTGGGAAAGCCAGCCTCACCAAGCTTACACTGATCATCCTCAAATTCGCTTCCATTCTTAATACGATTGCATTGCTGAGAAAACTTTTTAGGGAGAATATAAGCCGTTTTTATCAGAATATGTGCTCCCTAAAAAATTTGTAATATTTTATTTTTTATCGTTGGTTCTTGGAAAGGCCGATTAATTTTTTCGTGTCCATGCGACAGCTCACCACATGTAACATGTCGGAGCACTGCGTACACGAAGAGCTTCGCAAAAGGGCAGCTGATACAGCCTAGCCGTAAAAGCTTGCTAAAAGAAGCACTCAGTTAGCTGCAGAATACAAAGCGTTTGCTGCTGACATTCTTTCCTCATCCCCACTTTTGCGAACAGCTGCACTACAGGAGGCGAAAGCCTTCTTGGAAACCCTCGTTTATGTCCTATAGACCTTTGTTATTGTAAAGGTTAGTTCAGAAAAGAACAAACACACGCGTGTGAGAATGGGAGTTTCCTTAATTCGACCTCGTCTCGCTCGTATCTCTTCCAGAGAAACAAAACTGGAGAGATTACTTGTTAGAAGGAGAGGCAGTGGGGTACCATCTACGCCACCTGCAGCACTTCAGCCTTCTGTCAAACGATGCCACACGTAGACCTAACGATCTAAACTGCAATCGGTTAAGCTGAGCAGAGCTTACTTTCTGAAGTTACGCTTGTGGACCTTAGTCTGCATATATGGAACTGAAAGTGACCATAGACGTCTTGCAGGGCACGTCGCCATAAATAGTCGACTCAACTTACTGGCCAAGTTAGTACTTCTTGTTTGTGCCCCTAGTGCGTCAACGAGTGCTCCTGCGATCGCTAACTGCACTATAGCAGTCAGCATGGTCAAATTCACGAAGCACGCAAATGACAGTGCCGCAACGCATGCAGCGTGCAGACGCGCTGATGGACCGTGACTCACAGAGATAGAAGAACCTTTAAAAACAAAGAAAAAAAAAAGAAGAACACCAGCCCAGCCGAGAGTTAATGTGCAGAGGTATTCAGACGCTCGTTGGAAGCCAGCTCGATTTTATCTCACCGCTGCTGGCCAGGCGAAAATGCGCGGTCGTTCTCCACGACGAAGTTGCGCCATTGGACCAAAACGTCCGGCAGTTACTCAGTGCGGACGGCGGCGGAAGCACGGATTGGACAGTGCAGTCCTCTATCTCAGCCTATACCCATCCGCTTCTACGACCAACCGTTGGCGGCAACTTCGCTTACCTTCCTTCGCAGTTATTTTTTTTTTCTTCTTCCCTCTCTAACGTCTGTCCAGGTATGGCTTCCTTGCCGTTTGAAACAGCGTGGTATCTACCTTAGCCGACCCCCGCTTTTATTACTGTTATTGCATTTTCGGGGCAGTTACGTTTCACCTTTTGCCTCTCCCTTACCCATCGTTTTCGTGTCTTATCGCAGGAGCCTGCAGCAGAGAGAAACGGAGCCGTGCTGACGCAGGGGAGCGGGGACCGTTTCCTATACCGACTCGCCGCTGTATATCCCGTCGGCGCAGCGGTAGCCCGCAGCAAGGCTGCGGAGTCGGCGGAAGCGGCCGGCTCCGGAAACACCCCATTGGATGGTTCCAGCCAACCGCAGAGACGAACTGCGACCCGGCCTCGCGACCATTGTCGCCGCCATATGTCTGCCGAAGCAGCACCCTGCCTCCCTCAAGCACATTTCCTCCCTTCGTTCGAATTACGTTTTTTTTTTTATTATTTCGGATACCTGCAGTACAGGCTAAGCCAGGACCCCACTCAAATAAGGGGGCCGGCTGCCTGTATGAATAACTTTTGTTTAGTGAAAGTTATTTAGTTTAGTCAGCCTTGACGCCTCTAACTGCAATGGAGTCTCGATACTTGTATAAAATTTGACATAATGTAATTACTCGAACTAGGGGCCGTTTAGAGTTGTATCAAATTGAGGGTTCTTGCTTTTATGGCAAGGATGTATGAGCATTATAAATGTCCAGCGTAATTCGGCGAAAGAAAAAAAAAGAAAACGTTGTATTGGTGTTCAGCTTAACAGGACCTCAATATTCGCGATTGCTTTTTTCTGTTGACACTGGACAGAGTTTTTAGGAAAAAAATAATACGGAAGAACCTTCATGGCATGACTGAATAGACTTTTACGATAGATTAAAAGATTGTTTCACGAATCCAAAAAGATTTTGACGCATAATAGCAAATACGCAATATAACCGCACTTAATCGTAACGCTAACCGTAGTTAATTCCAGGTGCAAGACATGAGAAATAACAGAGGAGAAAACAAAGTACGTACAAGGGAAAGAACAGGAAGAAAGGAAAACAAACAAGCTTATCGGCTGTGTTGTGCGGTCCATGCTTCCAAAAAGCGCGATAGCACTACTCAATATGGCATGAGCTGATGTTAAAATCAATATTTCACGGGACTTTGAAGCGAGAAAAGGCAAACCTAACCTAACCTTACGTAACCGAACAATATAACAAATTGCCGACGTTCTGGGGGAAACGTTCGCTCTAAGGAATACATGTCATCTTTTCTGACAAAAAGTTCTCCCTCTGGATGAAGGCTAAGAAATTTATTGCTCTTCTCGGAACAATGGACGAGAAAGTGACAAAATTCAGACGGCTAAGTGTTGAGACAAAGAGAGCAAAAAAGTAATTCTGGTTAAGGCTGAGTTGCGTTGCTACGCACTGCATAGTATTAATAATGTGCACCTGTATTCGTTAGCATTAGGTCGTGTTATGAAATGTAGCTTCGTTTCAAAATATTCCAGAAGTACATGTTGCGACAAAACTTTACCTTTGATGCATTAATGAAAATTTTGCCGCAACGGTTGTATTTATCGCGCATTTGTTTTCAGGAAAAGCCGTGCTCTCGCGTTAGTTATGGTTACCATGCCAGACGTTAGGTGTCATTGTTTAAGCTTAGCATGCTTTCGATTTCAAGGGGACATTCACATTTGTGAGGGATAACGTAAGTTGTTAGACTAATGCACACGTAACGCACTAGATTTTCAACTGTAAGCCTACTTGAGTATGCTCAATAAATTTTGTCGCCATTTCCAGGTGCATTTTATTTCACAGGGAGCCTGACTACACGACATTTCTCGGAGCCAAGGCCAACTGCTATTCGCTCAATGCAAGCATCTTGTGGGAGGTCCACAGGTTGCAAGATCACGTTCTTAAACGTCTCAGGTAAATCAAACAGACCACATCTCATGTACTTATTTCTGCCTATTTTGCCGTACGTTGTGAACGTATCAGCAAATGTACACGTGGTTCTTTTCTATCACCTTAATTTTCATTTGTTTTAAATGATGACGTTGTAGACATATGGCGAGGGAAAGCTAGACGAGATACGGCTGTCCTAACACAAGTCGAGTAAGGATGTCTGAATCGCCTACGTAGTCATCAATATGTAAGTTGCAACAACAGGGAATACGCTGGGTCTTCAAGAAATGTAAACAAAATAGGAACAACAACAAAGAAGTGATCAACAACATAGCACGTTGAAACAGCAGTAAATGTTGAATAAAGCACATGTAGTTTCGTGTGATATATTCATCAAAGAAACAATACATAGAGGCACGGTACAATGTTCTCATCAAATCACACGGATTAAATTATCGTGTACAAAAACTCTAGTAGGGCTGTCAGGGCACGTCTTTGTTTAGGCGTACATGACCACAATACACGTGTTTTCGCAATAAGTAAAGTTTGTCAGACTGAGTTGTTACGCCCCAAAGCAATGATAATATTATGAGATACGGTGTAGTGTAAGGCTCCGGAAATTTCGGCCACCTGGGGTTCATTAGCGTGCACTGACATCTCACAGTACACAGCCTCCAGCATTTTGCCACCATCGACTGTACAAATTATTTATCACGATTTTTTTTTCTCTGTTGGTCGTTATATTGCAACCAATGTTTCGCTCCCTTAGTCCATTCTTCCGTTAGATAGTTGGTTATCAAAGCGCCCATTATACGCCTTTCTGAATGATAATCTAGTGTTTATCGCCGAAGATAACAGTTGAGCAAATGGGTATATATGTATAGTGAAAGAGTTAAATCGGTCATGTATCACCAAATCGATTGCTTCAAACCTTTGGCAATCTTGCTGAAAAGTTGCTTTGAGCTTTTACTGTAAATGTGCGTTCATGAAGACTTCATGGTTTGAAGCTTCCTTTTATCAGTGAGTGAACATTGGAGCTGTTCGACAGAGCGCTGTTTTTATGCTATAGGTTTCAAAAAAAAAATGTTGCTATGACAGTAAGGCACCTGTCGTGAAATACGACGCGAAATACACTACGTGCGACGAGGAGGACATCGTTTGCCACTGCTGTAAAGTTGCATGACGAGAAAATGGGCAAAATATTGTTAACCTTTTTAATCTCACTTCAGGACAGTTGTTTATACTGGAAAAGTTGTATGGAATCGCAAAGCATCCAAAATTATTATGGCGTAATTTCTGCCTTAAAATGCAAAGTAGTCACACGTAAATTGCAATAATAATCGTTCAATCAAGGATACAACGTCGAAACCGACCCTGCCTGGAAGCTCAACGTATACGGCGGCTTTGCTACAACAGACCGGAGCTTCCCTCGACTGAAAAATCGACGAGATTATTGAAGCAAGTTCTGCGCACTGGCCAGTTGGTATTCCATTTCGATCATGATAACGGTGCAAACTGTCTTGCACAACAGACTTCGTTTTCGTCTGTGTTTCTGTCTGTTGTGCGAGAACCGCTGTGCTTAGATGTTCCGAAATCTTGTAGCGATAAGGCGTGTCTCCCTTCAAACGTTTTTACGCACATCTGGAAGCCCACAAACAGAAGGAGGTCTCTCGCAAGATATTGATTTGCGTTCAGAAGTGTAGCTCGTCGTTGTTATTATTCGCCGATAGTGACTTCTGGCATTTGGACTCGAAGGAATGCCACTTCATAGAGAGTTCCACGATGCTTCTACTTGCAGTTTCTCACTATTTTTCGACCTTATCGTGTTTTCTTCCCCGAAACATTGAATAATTTCCTTATGGAAGCCAGGCTGTTGGAAACAATCATAAAAAACGTTGGCATCCGACATTACACAAAACTACATTCTCTGGAAGATTGCAACGTGGAGAGTCATAATTGCGACCGTAAACACTGGACGATAACTCACATGATGTTCACAAATAAAACAACACCCTCGAAAGAAAAAAAAAAAAACAAGAAAGTGGTCACGGGATGTGAAGGTCTTCTCAACCTATAGGCTGGAGTGAAACACCCAACGCGTTTCCTGACACATGCTCTCACTATACGATAAATGAAGAAATGGACAGATGCTTCCTTTTTCCACTTGTTCTTTACCAGGGGTAACATAATAAAAATTAAAAAGAAACAGAACCATCACGACAAAATTGCTTCTCAGAGTTAACAGGAAAGCTCTCAAACCAGCAAGACCCGACCGGCCACATCCGCACAGCCAGAGAATTGAGCTACCCTGCGGCAATGGCAATACGAGACGCCATTGTACACAATGGCCGATATCGCTTCCCATGTATACGAGGTGAAGCCTAGCACGCATCTACGTCGCATACAAATGTTCCACTTGGCCTCCCTCTGAACACGTTTTCTTGTATTCCCAAGGCGCCAAACATGGACACCTAAATGCGTTTCAGTCGAAGCCACTCGGCAACTGCCATTGCCGCTCTCAAAGCCACGGCTTCATCGAGCCACGCGAAAGCGTCACGCCATGATGCAGTTTCACGTAACGGCCACGGGGAGGGTTGCCGTAACGCGGGAGCGCTGGCGGCCAAATGTTCCATCGCTATCTAAATGAGCCACCTCGACCGAGAGCTATTAAGATAGCCGACTTCGCTCATTAGTGCAGCTCAGATGACACTTAGCCGTATATTTTTTTTTCTTTCCACCTTCGCTCAAGTGGTCTCCTTGCGCGTAAGTACAGAGGCAAGGCTCTTAATGGGGAAAGGAGCACGTTGAGATCGAATTCAGCGTGGGAATACGCCCGAGTGACTCACGGAAGGCGACGAATATGAATGGCCATCTGTGTGCGACAAGAGCTTTAAGAACACACGGTGTACGAAGCATGGGTATAGGGCAACATGGGGCGGGCATCGCCTTGTCAATGGCAGGTTTCATTTGCTGGTCCTCTATAGTGCAGAACATTTTATGGTTTAAAAAGTCATATACGTCCCTCTCATAACTATGGAACTTAATAGGCTGCTTGCCTCATAGTGGATGTATGCCGGTGTAGCTCCTAACAATAGCTATTTGCTCTAACGTTTCAAAAGTGCGCGCCCATTTCGCACATAAACTTGCACTGACATTTAAGAAACTATTTTATTTTACGGCGTATCTGTCCGTGGGACCGGAACTGACAGCCATGACGAAATTAGTCAAGAAGCACTGGTTATACCGACGGCTTCGCAGTGGCCTATTGTTGTAGAGTACACTTAGCAATTTATTATTTTGTTTTCGCGTCATGTGCACTGTTTTCATTGGCGGTTAGCTCAGTGCGGAAGAAAATACCTCAATGCAGAATATACTGTTCCATGGATGATTCGCAATCAACGCACTCCTTATGCATTCCTGTCATTGCTTCGTTGAAGGCCATAATTAAACATTAGCACACATGGCGATATCCCGTCTATAGGACATCACAGATCACCCCAAGACATATTCGCAACACATTATTCACGGCACAGGTATAATAAATCATAATAAATGTCATAATAAATGAATGGCTAAGGACATCACCTCTGCTGCATAATAGACAAGCTCATTGAAAATATTGCAGCACCGTTACAAATGGAAAATTCATTTCGAGCTGTAGAAGCAGCAATATTTAAAAACAATAAGAAGACTGATTGATAGAATGATTGGTTGATTCCTGTGGTTTCCAAAACCACAATATGCTTATGAGAGACGCTGTAGTGGAGGGTTCTGGAAATTTTGACCACCTGGGGTTCTTTAACGCGCACTGATATCGCAAAGTACACGGGCCTCAACATTTCGCTTCCATAGTAACGCAGACAAGGCCAAGATTGTGACCCCGCGACCCTCGGATCTGCAGCCGAGTGCCATAACAACTAATCCACATGGCGGGGCAAAAAATAAAAAGTAAAAAGAAGCTCGGTCACGGCAGCAACGCAGCCGTGTGGTTTTTAGGAGACAGAAGAAAATTAGGTGCCCCAACCAAAAGACCAGAACTGATGGACAAATTAACGAGTACGTGGGTACGAAGAAAATATCATATCTGCCTGACAGCACGACTCGATTTGAGTTGCATATGATAGCATTAGTTCTCACATATATTGCTTCTTACGAAACACCTCTCGCAAAAATTGATGACCAGCAAAGGCAAAGCCAACTAATCATTCATGTATACGGAACACGATGCACCGCTGTCCTTTTGCGCGAGTGTGAATATTGAACCAGAGATACAAAACTACTTGTAAAGAGCAATTAAGCTACATTACTAATTACCCTTCTAGATTTTTCATAAATGTAACTAACTTACGTTATAAGCCACAGCTGGCCGATAGTAATGACACTGTATCACCATTAGTTCTGACAAATAATGAAATTACCTCCAGAGTGCTTTTATTACTGATGATTGATGAAGAAAAATTGGGTGACCCTTAAGCTTCGCCTTTAAGAGTTGAACGCGATAGCGAAATCCGGTCCCTAGTGTGCACTTCAACCACTCAGTGCATACCTATTATTGTGTGTTGTTACACACACACACACACGCACCGACACAGACACACACGCGCGCGCGCGCGCGACATATCTATAGTAATGGTAGAGGTTTCCGATCTATTTAATAGCACTTTCATTCGTAAATGGTCACATTCTGTCGTCCTTCTTGCGTTAACTATCTGACAGCTGTTCGATTTGTTCTTCTGGAGACCTCTTCCGGCCAACCGCAACAAGCATCGCCTTATGGTCGGTGAAACGGCGAACAGCACATTATCTAATGTTTGCCGTTTTCTTGATATGATATTGTCACGTTGACGTGACGGTCTTTCTTGAACACACCAGACGAAGGGACTATGAAAAGAATCAAATTTTATCCGGGCTAACCTGTGCCCAAAAGCAAGCTCTGGCTAGACTACGTCGGATGATGATGATGATGATAATGATGATGATGATTGTGGATTAGTTAAGGGATTGATTGATTGATTGTGGTTCGGTTACGAAAGGACGCTAAGTTCGGCAGCCCATGTAGGGAGCACGGCTAAGCGTCCGGGGGGGGGGAAGGGGAAAGGGAGTGAAAGAGATACAATATGAACGCCGTAGTGGAGGTCTCCGGAAATTTAGACAACCTGGGGTTCTTTAACGTGCGCGCAACACATGAGCCTCTGGCATTTTCGCCTCCATCGAAAATGCGACCGCCGCGGCCAGGATCGAACCCGCGTTTTCTTGGGTGGCATCCGAGTACCTTAACCACTACACCACCGCGGCGGACAACGGCGACGGCGAAAACAGCATGCGCAGTCGAGCGTCGGCGGTAAGAACGGCCGCACGCTCTCACCAGTCCGGCACTTATATTCGCGACAAGGAACGCTTTCGAGTGCGAGCGTCTCGTGACATGGTGAAACAGAACACGAGCCACAGTTTTAACAAACGCGGCTCCAACGCTACAGCGGCGCGTCGGTGCAAACCATGCAGCCGAAAGAAACTGCCACTGGAACACCAACGCTAGCACAGATAAATGCACGTGGCAATATGTTCCCTGTCCTAGAACGGCGGAACCCTATAGGCTATGCTGTGGTCGCATGGCCTCCGAGATGGCGGGCGCGCTCGCCGTCTCGGAGGCCATGGTAGTCGAGACATGGGTGTAGACTGCACCCAGCTCGTTGTTTCCCGCTCGCTACATGAGTCATGAAAGAAAATTTTAAGAATTGTAAAACAATGTTACGAGAATTAGTTAACTATATACAGCTGAAATAATTTCGGCCTCAGCTTATGCTTCCCAGTGAATTGTCCTCTATATAGCTTTTTGCATGGCTGGTGGATTCAGTGTTCGAAAAACTGTGCTCCGATATTTTACATCCACGCACAGCATCTGTCCAAAGGGCGTTGAAGGACCTTCCACCAAATAAACATCGCGTAACAAAGTTCTTTTTCCTCTAAAAAAAGAGCGTGGTGCGTTTAAAGCGAAACAACTCGTAAACAGTTGAGTTATGCCAATCTTTGGCAAGTTTATGAAGAAACATTATGCTACAGCTGAAACATCAAGAGCACGTAGCGATGCTGCGCATCACTAAATTTAAAAAAATAAGTCCTACAACACAGGCTTTCCCGCTTCCTTGACAAAACAGTGAGCCTTCGTCTGCCCCTTCATGCGTGGACTGAAAGCGTATAAGGCGCGGATGCACAGTGATTTGTGTACGGCTGCATACTGTGGAATATATAAATACATAGCTGCAATGGACAGCCGGAAAAAAATGAAAATATAGCAACCTCCGAGCCTATACAGAGCTTCTAATTCTTCGCTCCATTTACTGCCCCAGTGGAGAAAGCGCGTACGTGCATCGAAAAAAAAAATGACGAAAAATGAGAGTTGAATGTGGCATAACAGGCATTGCCAGTCAAGATAAATTCGAGCATCGATAACTCACAAACACGACGCCAAACCTTGTGCTCGACTTCACGCCATTGGCCGTAGACTATAAAGTCGTATAGTCTCACAAGCACATACGTGCACAGGCAAAGACCTCCCGCGAGAGAACGCGCGCCCCTGACTTACGCATACGCTTTCACCGATATGTCGTCAGAAAAAGCGGTCCGAGAGAGTCGTATAAACGGAAGAGCAAGCGCTGCGTACCGGCAGATATGACCGCTATATGCTCACTGGAAGCAGTGTCAGCGAGCCATCGCGAGTAAATACGAAAACAAAGAAATGGTATAGAGGATACGATTGAACGCACTGCGCAAGCGAAGCGTATATGTGTACTTAGAGGAGGATAGGAGTTGGGTGTGGAAGGGTACGTTAAGCAACACATGCTCCTTGGTTCTCGAGGCGAAGGGCATACAGAGAGAGCCAACGATGTCTTAGTGATCGCAGCTCCACGCGCATGCTGGGACAAATAACAGAGGAATCGTATATACACACAGCGTTTCCCCGAGAGGCCTCTCTCATATTAAACGCGCCAGAGCAATGGTGCTTGCCTTAGCTATAATAGCAGAGCACACTATGGCAAGAGCAGCAGCAACGGCGGGAAAAGAAGCAAGCGGAAGGCGCAGGTTTGCGCGTATATAGGCATCGAAGAAAGTCGTTGTGAGTTACACCCGTTCGGCGGTGGCGGCAGTCTCGGGACCTCCCGAACGCGCGGCAATGTGCCGCGTATATCACACGTTCCGTCAGCTGCCGCTGCCGCGCTGCCTGGCGAAAAGTGTGAGCGGAGCGCGCGAGCACGGCGCTGCAGGCTTATTTACGACGCAGCAGGAAAGAAACTGGCAGCGCTGGCGGGGCCTGCCTGCTTGACTGGCAGCGACAGCGCTGCGCAGGCCGCCGCATATACGGGAATCGCACCCTCCCCCCTTTCGTGCCTGCGGAGTGAACGCCTGAGTGCGGTTGAATTTGTTGGCGCTAGCTCGACATCGTTTCTCGGCGCCCGATGTTGTGGAGGGAGGACGATAATTCTCTTTTGTTCGTGCCCGATCGTATAGCACCGACGAACGGCCCCCTGAGAAGGACAGGACTGCTAAGCTTTAAAAAAAAAAAGAGAGAGAGAGAGATAGAGAGAGAGAGAGAGAGAGAGAGAGAGAGAGAGAGAGAGCGCGTAAAAGGGGGGGGGTGCAGTGAAAGATAAGAAAGTAGAATGAAAAGGGGGGAGATGATATATGAAACGTAGTAACGATTCCATCATCATCATCGTCGGGCTGTACGAAGGGTGGGAGGTGGCTTGGGTGGGCTTTGGCGTGGAAACGAACACCCCTGGTGAAATATACCGACCACCACGGGCGTACTAAACGGTGGAATGATGAAGTGCTCGGTGCATATTATGAGGGCATGAGGTGATCAAGCGTGGTGTAAGCAATCGACCGTATTAGTGCAGCTGTAGGTGTGCGGACTTGCAGGAATTTGATGGCGCATGGCTATTATACGCTGGGAGTGATACAGGTGAATACTTTGCAAGGGAGAAAGTTTTGCAGGACAACTAAATGTGCGTGCAGTGCGTTACAAAGCGTAAAATTACTTTTGATTTGATTGATTGGTGGGGTTTAACGTCCCAAAACAACGATATCGTTATAAGAGACGCCGTAGCAGAGGGCTTCGCAAATTTCGACCACCTGGGGTTCTTTAACGTGCACTGACATCGCACAGCACACGGGTCTCAACACTTTGCCTCCATCTTTTCCCATGGTGAAATTTCACTGCTAGGTTTAGCGACGACACTAACGAAACTATATAGGAAGATTTATTGTTGTTTTTAGGGAACAGGTTTCCGTCATTTTTGTTATACGGTGTCTATATAGTATGCATTGATCTTTGGCAGTATGGTGGAAATACAAATGACTGAAGGAAGAACGACTAACTTAGAGGGCTGATTACGGTGAGTTTTCACCATAATTAGCCCTATAATTTCACCATAGCAGGGATTTCAGCCCATGCTATATTTTTGATTGTATGAGTTCTACAATTTTTCCTGTCATATTACGCGAATTCGTTTTGATTTCGTTTTGGTTCACAAACGTTCTAGGAAAGGCGGTGATCAGAATAGATGTACATATCGGTGGACAGAGTATATTACTTCAAAACCTGTTTTGCCCGTGCGGAGCGCACAATCAACGATTTCTATTTGTACCACAGAGGAAATACACCTAATTTTTCACTTTACAGAAATATAAACAATTTGTTATGATTCATATTTTCAATTTCAGACATTTCCTTGCTATACGCATATAAAAAAGAAGTAAATAAAAAGAACACGTGTAAGTTATATCTGACCGGCCATTAACGCAAAATCAGAAAACCAGGACTTCCTCGTCTACAAAAGCAAAATGCCCTCTCCAATAACAAATCGAATGTACAAATTTATAAGTGACATCCAATTTGCGTAAGATCTGACCTTTGTTGGCCATCTTATCCACCTTTTATGCGAATATTACATTGTAGTCATTTCTTCTTCTATTTTACAGTAACCTTTTTCGAATGCTCTTCTATCATAAATGTCAGCATTATATCTGTTGTTCTTGTTTGTGCTGCCTCTGTCAGTCTTATGTTGTCCCTCCTACAATAATTCCCATCTTTTGGTACTGCAGATAAATAAATAAATAAATAAATAAATAAATAAATAAATAAATAAATAAATAAATAAATAAATAAATAAATAAATAAGTAAATAAATAAATAAATGAATAAATAGAGCTCCCCATGTCTGCCGATGATATCACTGACGCTTATAACTTCGCGTGGCTGTTGGATCTGCTTCCGTGTGAATTTCAGCAAACGCCAAGACGCCCACAAATCTGCCGAACTTTTTTATTTTGGTTAGGGCTTGCAATATCCCCTGCTTTTCCGCGTTAAAAAAAAAGTACCTATCGTATACCAAGATATACTGCGATGACGGAAATATGAGAGCACAAGTCTATTCAGTACAAATGATCGACAGGTAACCTGAAGCCTCTCATTACGAATTAGCTACTTCAATACGATATCACTTTTATATTAGCGTGATGTCGTCGGTTTCGAAGATCTGGGGGTAGTTTCAAACCTATTGCTACAGTGCGGTAATTTGCACTTCTGTGAAAGGCTATGGCGTACCTCAACTTCAGCAGCACAATAAATGACGCACCTGAAGGGACGGAGTCAACACGAGAGTGGGCAGAACAATGCTGCTACTTTTTATTTTAATATACTTCGAATTGAAATTGAGATTTGAACAGATTCGTAGTTTATTTTATGTGGTGGCTCATTTTTCTGCACATCTAGAACCATCACGAGTAATTATAGACGCATTTCGATTAACGGTACCAGAAATCTTATACTCAATATCTGCATTCCATGTTCAGATTAAAATGTGTTAATAAGACTCATTACAAAATTATACTTCCGAGCAGCTTAGTTTGTTTTTACTTCAAAACAGGCCATTAAGAGTAAATTTCTGGCATGCACGCATGCCATTCAGGCGCTTGTTGCGTGGAGTATTCTAAATGAGTTGCTGTTCACACAGTTTTCAAATTACAGCACGAACTGTTCTTTCTTGTGCTTCATAGTACAGGCATGCAAGTCCAGTTGTTTTTCACTGGCGGACCCGATTCTCAGTATGTCGGTGACATTTATGATATTCTTTTAATTTCTGATTTTCAAACATGCGCAATCATTTTGCCCCGTGTCCCGTTGAGAGCTTTACCAGTGGCTGCAATGACAAGGCGATATATTCTGATCTCTCTCTTTTCGTTTGAAGAAGAATATTTTACCACGCATTCAATTACACATCCTCATAAGCGCTTTATGGTTCGGAATTATTCATTCCTAATAAAAAAGTAGTACAGAGGCTGTGCATTATAGGCCTCACATAAGAGAAAGAAAAAGACAAACTCGTTGAAGATTTTATGGACGCTCAGGACACTGCGAATGCTTTGTTGTACTTAAAGCTTCCTGCGTTGTTCGAAGTTATTCAGCGATTCAGCCGATAAAAATATCATATCCACCAGAGAATCATCTAAGTGCACTTTTAAGGGACATTAAACTGATACACTATAGAGGTTCAGGCCGATGGATTATTGTTTGGGAGCGCTACCATAATTAATCTCATCACTTTATGTCTAATATAAGTACAGGAAATCAATGTCGAAGTTCAACTTTGGAATGTCGCGCGCTCCCGAATTTGAAGCAGATGAGGTCACAAACTGTAACCTTTTGTTTCGTATAATAGCCGCTTTGGCTCAACATTATTTGATAAAACCCATTACATTACGTCTCCGAGTCTTCTTTAGAACACGACGTGCATATTCTTTAACCGGCAGATAGTTATGCTGGCCTTGGTAGACGGCGTCAATGATTTATACCTGTGTGAGGTTGCGCATGTTGGTGCAGGAACCTCAGAGCAGTGTCGCCACCTGTACTTCTATTTTGTGCGTCTTCTAGTTTACCAAGCATCTCTTACTCTCCAGACTTGAGCTTTTGGCATTGTGTAAAAAGATATATCTAAAAAAAAATCCACAGCATATCCACGGAGTGAATGATGATGAGTGGGCGAAGCTCCGGAAGTTCATCGTAGACCGTGCCGAGTTCCGGATTAATTTAGTTAACGCGCACGCTACGAGTCCTTATGGTTCAATTACGCACAAGCGAAATCTCCCACCGGCACCTCACTGCAAGATCCAGTGAGGTGCTGCAAGGCCGGTGAACGGTTCTCCAGCGCGAGCAGTCGGTATTTTAGGGGCGAAGCTCCTTAAGCTGTGGGGCGGTTGTCACGTATCGTCGTATCGTGTAACCTACACCACTCACAATACCATGCAACGCCATGCAACGCCGGGAGGCTCGCGCTCGCCATCGGCGCGTGCCTCTCGGCGCGCGAGCTCCCGGCGTCGTGTTCTAAGGAAGACAGAGACGTAATGTAATGAGTTTTATCAAATAATGTTGAGCCACTCTTCCATCTGCTGTCTTGTGAGAGAGATAGACAGAGAGAGAGAGAGAGAGAGAGCGAAAGGCGCGCGTTGACTATGGAAACGCTCTTTCTTCGATAAACGCTGTACCAGCTCGCAAAGGAGAACGCGCCCTCACCGGCGAGAGACAAGCTTGACGCAGGCAGCGTCTTCTAGCGAGTTTCTTGATTGAAAAATACCGACTGCTCGCGCTGGAGAACCGTTCACCGGCCACCCATATATATATATATATATATATATATATATATATACATAGGCACTCGATTTTGACTTGCAATGAAGTGCCGGTGGGAGATTTCACTTGTGCGTAGTTGAAACATAAGGATTCGTAGCGTGCGCGTTAAATAAATTAATCCGGAACTCGGCACGATCTACGAAGAACCTCCGGAGCTTCGCCCACTCATCATCATTCACTCCCTGGATATGCTGTGAATTTTTTTTTTCAATCAAGAAACTCGCTAGAAGACGCTGCCTGCGTCAACGTTGTCTCTCGCGGCTGAGGGCGCGTTCTCCTTCTTTGCGAGCTGGTAGAGCGTTCATCGAAGAAAGAGCGTTCCCATAGTCAATGCGCGCCTTTCGCTCTCTCTCAGTCTCTCTCTATCTCACAAGACAGCAGATGGAAGAGTGAGAGAGCTCGTGCGCCGGGAGGCACGCGCCGAGGGTGAGCGCGAGCCTTCCGGCGGCGCGAGGTGGCTACGAGGGACAACAGAGGGTGGAACAACCCACGGCGTAAGGAGCTACGCCCCTAAAAATTGCTTCATCTCCCGCTAAAGGGGACTATGAAGCGATGCGAAGCAGCAGGGGGGTGCACACTGCGTTTGCATCGGTTTGACAGGCGCTGGTTTGACGCTAGCAGACGCTTCCTAAGCGTAGTGGTGTAGTGGTTACGGTACTCGGCTGCCACCCAAAATACGCGGGTTCGATCCCGGCCGCGGCGGTCGCATTTTCGACGGAGGCGAAAATGCCAGAGGCCTGTGTACTGTGCGTTGTCAGTGCACGTTAAAGAACCCCAGGTGGTCTAAATTTCCGGAGCCCTCCACTACGGACTTTCTCTCCTCTCTATCTTTCACTCCCTTTCGCCCACCCCCACGGACGCTTAGCCGTGCTCCCTACATGGGCTGCAGAAATTAGCGTCCTTTCCTAAAAACCGAACCACAATCATCATCATCAATCGAAGAAAGAGCGTTTCCATCGGCAATTACAGGCCCATATCCGTCCTTCCCTTCCTAGATAAAGTTTTGGAAAAACTTGTTGAAATAAGGCTTTCCAAATATTTAAGCAAATTTAACATACTTTCTCCTAGTCAGTTTGGCTTTAGGGCTGGTCTATCCACTGATAATGCAATTGCATGTTTCACTGACAAAATTAGGTCATTCATTGACAATGGTAACATCGCATGTTCCATCTTTGTCGACTTCTCTAAAGCGTTTGATAGTATTGACCATTTCATACTTTTTCGTAAATTAGAGTACTACGGTATATCTGGTCCCGCACTAACGCTATTGCAGAGCTTTCTCCTTCATAGGTTTCAGGTGGTGTCGGTCCAAAACTTTACATCCAGTCCTACCCCCATTAATAGAGGTGTTCCTCAATGTTCGATTTTGGGCCCTTTATTATTTTTATTGTATATAAATGATTTACCACGTTGCCTTAACTATTCTTCTTGTTTACGCTGATGACACGACTCTTTTTTCTGAGCACTCGGATTTTGCGACACTCGTGTCCAGACTTCAAGCTGACCTTAATTCACTTGTTGAGTGGTGCAACAGTAACAGATTATTGATTAATCCTTCCAAAACTGGTTTCATGCTTTTTCATTCACAGAACAAAAAATTACCATTCATTCCCCACCTCTTTGTCAACTCAGAAGTCATTCCTTTGAGTGATCATACATCATTTTTAGGAGTTATAGTTGACACACATTTGAAATTTCACCAACATATTAATTCTGCTTGTAAAAAGATTTCATATGGTATCAGGGCATTGATCAAGTCACGAATGTATTTTATCATCGAAACACTGAAGGCACTGTATTATTAATTCATACACAGCCATCTCAGTTATTGCATTACATCATGGGGTAATCCATATTCAGTGCACATCTGGCCCTTAAAGGTACTGCAAAAGCAAGCAGTGCGACTCATAACTTTCGCCTCACGTCAGACGCCATCACATTCTATTTTTTTTTCAACTTGATATACTACCCATCTCCGAACTGTATGTTTATAATCTGTGTGTCTTGTTTTTTAAGGTTTTTCACCACACCCTCGTTATCGACATATTTCCTTCTATCTTGTTGTGTAATCCCAATAGAACTAGATTTGCGGTCTCTAATAACCTCTTGTTACCCAAAGTTCGCACTAATTATGGAAAAATGAGCATTGTTTTTTTCATCAATTTCATTATGGAATTCGCTATCACGCGATTTGAAAGATATAATGCCCATTCATGTTTTTAAAGGAAAATTAAAAAAGTGTTTATTCATTGTATAACAGCTGCATTTCATTGATTTCGTGAAATTGCTTTCTATCTAACTGAACATTCAGTGATGTTCTTGATGTTATTCAGTGATGTTATTCCTTGTTCTTAATTGAGTTTTTCTTTTGTATTAGCATAGGAGGTCCCGCCTGCGGTTTGTAACCTTGGGACCTCCTCCTGCATATTTACCTGCATTGCATTACATTTTGTGACACGACTAATAAATATTGATTGATTGATTGATTGATTGATTGATTGATTGATTGATTGATTGAACGCCTTGGTCAACGCGCGCCGTTCGGAGAGGAGAGGAGATGAGAGAAGGAGAGGAGGGGGAGGAGAATGCGCATGCGCAGTGCGGGTGTGGACACCACACGGCGGAGGGTGGTACGGATATGCCCCCGCCATAAGCTGCTTCGCGTCTAAAACGCGAGAAAGATCGTTTTCCACTTTAGTGCCGCCAATTATCACCGTGATATAGGGGAAAGCAGCGCCAATAAAAATGAACCAAGAAAATATCGTAGCCTCCTCACTTTCTTCTTCTACGTTTATCTTTCATTGCTTTCAGAAGAAGACAAGTAAGAATTACTTGATTACTCGTATTTGGCTTCACACAGATTGAAACATGTATTAAATCAAACAAACAGTCACAATGATATGAAAGAGGTTCACTGCGTCCCATGCTGTTTCTCACAAAGATTTTCTCTGGTATTGTGTCCTACTTACAACCGCTTCTTTTTATGATTCAATATATAGTCCGAAAGAAACTCACGAGTAATAAGCGGGACATGTTCCCCTTAAGTATGGTTAATTGATTTATTAATACGGGGCTTAAATGTCCCAAAGCCACGTAGACCTTCGCGAGAAGAGCTTCCACTTGATTGGACGACTTCCCAGTTAGTTTTCATCGAAGCCGGTTTTTCAAAGAGAATCAAAGTGCTATCTCCTGTGGTCGAAGGCCATCAAATTGCAGTGACCAGGGGAGAAAATCAAACTCTCGTGGTTCTGCTATATATTATAATGTCATAATAAATAAAAATATACATATTGGTGGAATCAGAGTCAAGTGCACTAATAACAAAACAAAAAATATTGAGAGAGAGAGAGACAGAGAGAAGATCCCAAGTCTACGAATAAAATAAGGTGTCGCTGATTGAAGAAATTCAACCAAGCGGTCGCAGAAAAGAGTCTCTCTCATTTTTTTTGTATAAAATAACATCAGTGACGTCACAGCGGATATAAGGAAAGAACTGAGTCTGAGAACTATGGGAACGTATCAGCTATATACAGGTCTCTTGTGTTTACATTATATACCGCCCCGCCACGGTGGTCTAGTGGAAAATATGGCACTCGGCTGCTGATCCGAAGGTCGCGGGATCGAATCCCGGCCGCGGCAGCTGCATTTCGATGGAGGCGAAATGTGAAGGCCCATGTTCTGTGCGATGTCAGTGCACGTTGAAGAACCCCAGGTGGTCGAAATTCCCGGAGACCTCCACTACGGCGTCTCTCATAATCACAGCTGGTTTTGGGACGTTAAACTCCACAAATCAATCAATCATTATATACTTTTAAGGCGACGGTATACTTTCTAGAAATGGCTATATAGACTGACCCTTTTCAAAGCGATAGAGATTTATTACCGTGCTTCATAATGCAAAGAAAACGCGTGAAAGACAGCGACACGTAGGTTAGAGGAGTGGAAAATACGAATGCCAACTATCAACTGCATGAAGAGCACCGAGGCGAAAAAGAGAGAAGGCACTCAACTCATCTGCGCATGCTCAGGAATGGTAGCGCCACCTGTCAAACGGTTCCACGTGCCGGTGTACGTGAGAAACAACTGTTAAAAAACATTCTATCTCTTCTCCCCGCAAGCTTATCGACGGCTGAGTTGCCGCACACGCTTCGACTCTTATTGATGTGCCTGGCCTCGACCATTAAACACGTTTCTTCATTCTTATGTCAGTATAGGATGGCGCATTTATCTAGATGGGGCGTGCAATTACGATCCCGGCAGTCCAAGAAGAGATTTGACAGCATTCCACGGGATAAAGGCTTTCTATTTTCAATTAATCTCTGTGATTAATTGAACATAGAAGTCCAGTCCTCTTGCTTTGCGTTCGTGTCCTGCACGCATTTTTCTGTGCATTATGAACCATTACACATGCTCGCTCACCTTTCTGTCCTCATTAGAATTCTGTTGCCGCCGAATTAATAAAGACTATGTAATTTGGCGAGGATGTACATTGTATACGTATTTCGGTAAAATGGCTCTAACATTATTTTTCCACCTGCCACTCACTTCTGTTGACTGGACTGACATATTGTGTTTCTTTAATGGCGAGCAGTGATCGACAGGTTGCAATGTATACGCATGCGCTGCATGGTTCAAATGCCGATAGTATGATTTGTACATAAATAAATGCACACTCATTTAATAAAGTACAGTGAAATGTATTTTTGAGCATCTGTAAGCACTGACATAACATATTACGAGCGTGTCTGTCGGTTTTCAATTGTTTCCCAATCTTCACTTTCTGGAAAGCAGTCGAGAAATTTACTAAACGATGCCATGAATCAAATTCTAACAGAAAGGGCAGCTAACATCGCAGTGCAAACAAAAATATGTACGTTGTAAGTTAAAGTGCATCAGAAAGAGTGCATTTATACTCCATTCTTTTTGTAAGTGTTTTGAAAATTGCGTGCTCGTGTAAATGTACCTTCTTGTATTTTCCTTTATAAAAATGATGTTCCAGTCTGATGGTCCAGCCCAGCGTGTGATTTTGAAAATTTCTCTATTATTACTGAGGCTTAAGTAATACAATGACATTTTCCGGATTCCCTTTATTTATTTTTTTTTTGAACTTAAATGCTTTGACTGATACCATATACGAATGATGAGTTTACAAAAAAAAAAATATTGCTTCCTCTCTTTCAGGATTCCTCGCGGTGTCCAATCCTGAAGACTTCCACGAAAGATGTTTACTATTGAAACGATCAGGTAAGACAAGAATTACTAATGCGTCTATGGCAACTTCAATGGCAAAAAAAAAAAAAAAAAAAACATAGCTAATGAACGGAAACACTACGGCCTCAATAACTTCTACTTTTTGTATGATTCTTTTCGAAAGCTTAACTGATAACGTGACATACACGTTGAAATCCTCACCATATAAAGATCATAGCGATGCCGTACGGCAAATGCTTAACGAAGCCCGCTGAAATACATTTGACAGGCGATATCCATGAACTCGAAGTGTACTGACGTCGAAAGCAGCGCAAAATGCGCTCCACAGACTCTTAGGCGCTTTCCAGAGTGCCTATACATATCACTCGAATGCTCTTCGTTATGTTAGAGGCTACGCCAGTAACCCATAGACTGGCATTTTTGGTCGCAAGCTATACACAGCCTCCAACTGAAAAGAGAAAGAAATGCCGCCGAACCCGAAAGCGCCACAAAAGCATTGGCGTTCTCCATTTCCCCGGCTCGCAGCCCACCTTCGCCTGCATGGGCCGTTCATCTTATCGGCAACTCGCAGGCGAACCATTCGGTGCGTCGTTTTGTATAGAACGCTGAAAGCTTTTTTTCGTTCGATGCGCATTCGGACACAAGAACAGAAAAAAGCAAAGAAGCAGAGAGAGAGAGAGAGAGAGAGAGAGAGAGAGAGAGCATGTATGTGTGAGAGAGTCCCGTCACTGTCTCGAAGACGACACAGCAAACGAAAACGCACAACAAATGTGAGCGGTGGCCCTTTGTCGCAGTTATTGGAGCCCGGCGAAGAGAGAGCGAGCCAGTGAGCATCCGCGGAGGAATCAGCATTGGCCGAGATTTAGAAGCGCGCTTCGGAGGCGCCTCACTGATTCAAGGAAGGACGGTGAGACGGTTACTGTACAGAAGGGAGAGGATGGCCAGCTTCGATGCGGTGCACGGACACAGGGTGAAGCAGGGCGGGAGATGTGCCGTGGCTGCAATGGCAAGGGGGGGGGGGGGTTCCTATAGCCTAGAGTGGCGCGCAGAGTTGAGAAACACTGCCCCCCTGAGGAATGAGCCCGGCGGTGGCGGGGGTCTCCTCCAGAGGAGATGAGATTGAAGAGGGATTCGATAAGTTGTGGGGGCTTCCTCCCACGAGGCAAGAAGGAAGGGAAGGCCGGCGCCTCTCTCTGTATAGTTCTACTCTCCAGGCAGTGGAGTGCTCTGTGCTGATTGGAGAGCACCGCGATGCTGCATCCATTGCTCAGGTGCGACGAGAGCGGCACGGTACATACATACAGTGCGGAAAGCACACAGAAAAAAAGCGCCCACGAACGTACGAACATACTCACTGACGTGTGTGCAACACTATATAGCGAAGGTATGGTATATACAGCTCCGCAACAGCGCGCAGTGTGGGATGCGTGTTCGTGCGTGCTTATAGAAGATGTAGGCCGCCCCGCTGAGTCCCCAGTGGATCGTCTCGCCAGCACGCAGCGCTGGGCGGGAGCCGGTGAATGTTTCAGCAGGTCAGGCCGTGTCTCGCTGCGTTTTAGCCTATAGTGAACAAGGCCGGGAGAAAGAGGGCTCAGTGAAGCCTGAAGCATTTTGGGCGAGTAGTTTTCCGGGCGCAAATACGTGCTTCAACGTCCGAGCGCGCAGTAAGCACGCGAACATTTTCGCGGGAAAAATGAGCGCCGTGTCTGGTTTGTATTACGGAAATGGACAGTTCACGTGCGGAGGCCTGTAGCCCCGACGAGCGGTGTACGAGAGTGTTATTTGTGCGCAAGAAAACCAATGCGGTGGAATCCATGAGTATAACGTGGTGGCCGCTTTAGTTGTGAAAGATGAGCGCCCGTTGTGGTTATACCTGCATTTTACTTACAGAACACGTAAACGTAGAGAGAAGTACGTGAATGATAAACCTACAGGAATGTAAACAGGAAGAAATATGCCCCCTTTTTCATAAAGAAAGAACAAGAGTGGGGGAAGGGAGGAAATTCGAAACCAGGTAATTGTAAAAAACAAGCAATAGCAAATGGTCCATATAGTAGATGAAAATGGCGAAAGAATAAAGGAATTAAAGTTACGTGAAGAAAGAGTGTATTTAAATTATATTAACAATCCGCATTAGCGCGAATATTATCAACTTGCTGTTCTAATTTATTGCAAGAAAGGACAGTGCGCTTCGAGCTAAAGACATTGATAATGTTTCATAGTTTGCGGTTAATAAAGACATCAGTAAGGGGGTGTGCGAAATAAAAGTTATTTTTACGAACTGACTTTAAAAAGTATTCTAACTGGAGGCAGCCAAAATTATGTATTGGTTCTGCAGGCAGGCTAGATTACTCCCTTCCTTGGCATGTTCCACTGCGGCTAATTGATTTGATTTGGTTTTCGGGGTTTACCGAAAACCACGATCTGATTATGAGAGACGACGTAGTGGATGGCTCCGGAAATTTCGACCACATGGGGTTATTCCACTGCGGCTCAAATACACCTGTATACGCAACGGCGGGTGGATATATACACAACGAAATAAATAGAACTAGTAGTGTGTTTTATTATGTACGTGACAAAACAAAACATCTGATGCTGCATTAATTTGAGAGTTTGTACGAACTATAGTGAACTGGCAGTGACAGCTAGCGCACAGATGTATGGCAATGTGGTCGCGGTTGTTTTCACAGCAGTAACCGAAGCAAGATTCTTTCGATAAACTATTAAATATTTCCTCAAGTTGTGCAAGTCAGTTATACCGAAACTCACGGTGGAGTGAACCTCATGAAAAGAAAGGTTTGCTGTCTACTCGTTTGTAGTAATGACTAACCTATCAAAGAAAATGCCTACAAATTTTACAGAACAAATTACAAAAGCGCCCTTGCTTACGAAAAGTTTTTCGCTAACGGTGTCCGAACACGAGACAAGGATTCTCTCGAATGGTTGCTGCACCGTCCATGGCCTTATCTTTACTAGCCAGTACACATTTTGGGTCCAAACATTCTTTGTTGATTATTTGGTGTAGTTATCTCTGTGTCAAAATTGTATAAGTCGCAGTACTGCCTCATTGCTCAACATTAGCTTTGTACCTTCGTAAATCTGCCCTGGGACAGCTTCTATTCTACAACCGCTCCATCTGCATTGAAAGATACAAAAAGAAAAAATGAGGAAGGCTGTATTGATTAATATTCGTCTAACCAGGAGGCTATCATATCACATTGCGAGGGTAAATTTATCGAAAAGATAAAGCTGTTGCTCTCAAAGCTTTACTTTTTGTTATACCGCTCGCCCAACCGAATCAATAAGTGAAACCCGAAGCACAAGTCCTAAGTTGGGCACAAGCTACCTATCAAGTATATCGCACCCGCTATAGACCAAAAGCCACTAGAAATTACCATGAGTTGAATTTTTCTACCTTTTTTCATCGTATACAGTGGTGTTTAAATATAGTTTTTTGTTAATTCTATAGAATTGTGGAATGCTCTGCCTGGTTATGTTAGATGTTTACCACTGAACGAGTTTTTATTGTATGTTACGAATAATCGATGTTTAATGCACTTTGTTATGCTTTACTATGTATTGTATTTGCCCACTCCTGCAACAGCCCTTCGGGGCTGCAGTATGTTGAAATAAATAAATAAATAAATAAATAAATAAATAAATAAATAAATAAATAAATAAATAAATAAATAAATAAAGTGCAGTATCAGCGCACCTTGAGAACGATAGAGAGAGAGAGAGAAGAGAGACCATTTTCGCTGCGGCGAATTTTAATGAAAAACTTCATAAAAGGAGAAATGTATCCTTGTTTATTTGACGTGCAATATAGCCGCGATAGCTGCGGTGCCAAAAAAAAAAAAAACTAATTTGGAACAGCTGCTCAGGACGTTGGCACTATGACAATGGAACGATTTCATTATCGAACAATCATCACCATCATCGTTGTCTTCATCGTCATCGCCGACCTATTATGTATTCTGCATGACAACGACATCTCGCAATGATCCCCATATTAATCTGTCCTGCGCGAGCTGGCTTCACGTTATGACTGCAGATTCCTTAATCTGATTACCACACTCTACTCTCTACCATCCTCGGCCGCGTTTCCTATCCCTTGATATTATTTAAGATGTCGTTAATAACACTGGCATTCTGCTCGACGAAACTTTTCGTTCAAAACTTTTCGCATCTCCCTTCATGGCAGACATAGACGTACCGTTATTTGAAAATCTCATAACCGCCTGAATTAGCATTTTATTGAAGCTTTACATGAATTTAACGCGTATGGTTATTGACAGCTTTTGCTGGTTCGCGATATTTCAAAAAACTTTTTTACAGGTAGTCTATTACGTGTTAGGGCAACGTTCGTGTACATTTATATGTAAGCAGGAGTAAGGGCATTTTGACCATGCATTGGTATAGGTGGCTATAATGTAGCTAACACTTCCCACGTAAGTGCGACTAATTAATAGACAACAAAAGCAAGAAAATCTAACATTTTTAACTCCTAATGCAGTACTCTCAGAAAAAAGTAGTAAGTCAGTTGAGAAGGTGACGACGCAACCATGGTGGCAATGAATGAAGCCATTACATTCGCTTCAATGTAATCGCTTTACGAATATGTACATGCATATACGCTCAACACTATGCGATATTAAATGTGTTTTCTTGTCTAAGCGTATCATTTGTTCCAATACTTCAATATAATAAGTGTATACACGCACCAGCTATGATGTTTTCGTAATATGCAGCACACTTAATCCTAATCTGATCTTAATGACAATGTCTCACCCCTGGCTCAAATGAACAACCATTACATTGTAGTTTATAGCTAGCTATCCTTTCAGGCCATTCCGTTATTTCCGACACAGGACTTCTGTGCGATTTTAGTTTATCTGTGGGAACAAACACGCTTAGCATACTTGACATCAGTGACTATTTGATATACCATGTTGTATTAAATATCTACTTAAGTATACAGTTGTCATTTTACAAATAACTTTCCCGAAATATTTTCATTTCACACACCAGACACTTATTTACTTTTCATGCTGCTGAAATAGTTCGAGACCCCTTTCAAAACTACATTTAGCCCCGAAAAGTGTGCAAAATGCATTGAATGTTCGTAAAGTGTAAGGAGCTTCGAACCATAAACTCATTGCATGTGGAAGCATTAATTCAAGCGTACTTATTCGAACTGGCGTGTTTGCGCCAATGAAAAAACAAATGAGGGGGTGTGGGGCGGGAGGAATTTTCACGGTTCTTTATCTTAACGGATATCTTTTCTACACTGTAAGCAAAAATTAGCCGAGATGGGAGCTTCTACCAGCGTGTCAACCGAAAAAAACTCTCATGCCCCAACCATTTACTCCGTCACAGCGGAGTGAATACGGCACATGACATCATTTTACCACCATTGCTAAGTGACGGAGTATAAAAACGACATGACCTTATTATACTACCCACACGGAGTTTCAGTTCACGTGCTCCCAACCAACCTCCACATGGGAGTTTTTAACAGCCATCTTCGGTTGCGACGCTCTTGCGGCGGTGTGATGTGTGTGTGTATGCGCGCTCGCGCTCGCGCGTCTGTTTAGTGCTTCCGTGTGATGCTCCAGTGCATTGGTTGGTTCGACGAATCGTCGGTGGGAGTTGTATCTGTGCGTGCTCGCACGTGTGTTTAGTGCGTCCAAGTGAAGCACCACTTCGTTCTTTTAAACGAGTCATGAGTGCGCAGTGAGTTTGCAACGGCCGATCAGTGTTCTGTGTAAACGTGTCAAGGCTCTTTCCACTGGTGACCGCTCTGCTCCTCCAGCCAGAAGCCGAATGCCGCACATCGACCAGACGACCACAGTGATGCGCGAATCGGAAATATTTTGTTATGAAGTGGCTGGGGCACCACCACCCAGCGAGTGTTGACGTGGTTTTAGGCTTCCGAGGTTATCGAGATTGTATGCGGACAAACCAGGATTATCGGAAAGCAAACGTCAAGACTATCGACCGGAAGGAGAAAGGACCACAAGAATGCCAAATTTACCCAGGTAGATCGAATATTAATAAAATTATGCAAGAAATTGTCCCGGACCACGCCTAGGCTTAGCTGGCTTTAGCAAAAGCTCCTACATGGATGAAAACATAAACTCCCATATAGGTACCCGCAAAAGCTCCGCGATGGATGTAAACACATACTCCCATAGCTACCCGCAAAAGCTCCTCGATGGGTGTAAATATTACTCCCAACAATCCATGCATAAGCTCCTGTCAAGCGGAGTAAAACTTTTACTCCGCATGACCGGATTATATTAAACTCTTATCGGGGAATGCGCTAGAGGACAGATCCATTTACTCCCATCTCGGCTAATTTTTGTTTACAGTGATATATATGTACATAAGCAGTCGCCAAAAAAATTGATCTTGTACCGCATAAAACCCCACTTATGTTGCGTAATGGAAATATTCTTTAGCATATATGTGCTATATACGTTGCACTGTCATTTATAGAGCGCGCGCGTGTGTGTGTGTGCGCGCGCGCGTGTTTACAACATGTGTGATGCCCATTGCTGCTCCTTACTAAGGCGAAAAAAAACGGTTAGGCTGGTTTTAAGTGAAAGAAGAAACATGACACGCACATTATACAAAGGAAACATTCACCTGCTCTAGCAAGCACATAAACAGACAAGTTAAAAAAAAGGCATGTCGGAACACACAAGCACCTAGTCAAAAACAATTTAGAGACTTGATCTTGACAACACACAAAGTTTGCTGGTATTGCTCACTGAGTTCAGTGCGCACATTAAATGCCAATGCATACCGGATATAAATACAAATAGGATATGTGCCATGTAGAAATTGCGAATATTTGGTAGAATTTTGTGAAACACTAATCTATGTGAAGGTAATTAGCCTGCAGAAGGTATATCGGTATATCGCGACGTTGGTGCTATAGCAGATTTCAAAAGCGTAGATATTCGAACCAGGCATGTCCGCTGTCCATGGTATAAAAACGCTTGAAGCGTTTTTTTTTCTTCAGTTATTAGCGATATATTTCTGCAATGCTTATCACGTAATTTCTTACCAGTCTGACGTATGCAGCTAGGCTAGTCCTAAATCTAAGTGTGAACCAACATCACACATTGAGGTTATACACTAATCTTCAAATATCAAACGTTGAAAGTACCTTGGCTATTTTAGAACCACTACTAAGGTTCTGCTGCTAGAAATGTACATTCTCATCCCTATCTATTATTACTTTACCAAAAGAAAGTCGTAGGCACACTGTACAAGGACGAACACTCGAGTGTTCTCGGTTTAAATAAATTTTACACACAAGTGCAAACAGAAAGACCATGAAGCAAAAAGAAAAAGAGAAAAAAAAAAGAAGAGGAAAGAAAATGCCGCACGTGAGTTTTCAATGCAACCTACAGTCCCTCGTGCCTAGACACACTGATTCTTAGATCATGCCTCGTTCGTCTCCCTCAGTCACGCCTGGTGATATGAAACCGCAATGAATGGAATAAATAAAAAAAAAAGGAGACAAGGAGGCCGAGAATGCGGCGTACTCACAATGACGCAGTACAAGGCAGCGTGGTATCCCGTGACAATGGCCGGGCCCAACCGCAGGTCGGCGGAAGTTCACAGAGGCCGCGCACACGAAACTATGGACACCAACACGCACACGGGAAGAGCGTCCCGGAACACCGAAGGCCACGGAAAGGAAGAGTCACGAATAGAAGAATAATGAAGGAGAGGTGACGCAAAACCAGGACAGCTCGCGGTGTTTTCCCACAAGCATTGTTGCATCGGCTTGCACCCTTCCCGTCTCCGTGCTTGGGGTGAAGACGCCTTGGGTGCTGCCGCATCTGCGCACACGTTTCCGCACACAAGGGCCCCGCATACAGCGAAGAGGCTCACGGTTCCACACACACCACCCGGGCCTGGTTCGGGAACCACCGTGGGTGGATCTGGGTCGCTGTCACACCACCGGTGTTTGCCAGGCGACGCCGGGTCGACCCCGAATTGGGACCCCATTGGCTGTGCACGGGACACAAAAGCAGCCGCCGCAGCTCCTGGTAGCACAGTAGCATCCAGAAGTATACGGGGCAGAAAAAAAAAATGATGTAAAAACGTTCCGCCACCTATTATGTCCTCGCTTCGCTTGGTTGGCTGGTGCCGGTACCGTAGAGTGTACAGGGTGTCCCCTGAGCGCTTCGCGCACAAAGATGACCAGTGAAAGAGAAACGACCGTACACGACAAAAACGGGTGGGGGTGCAAGGGGGGCCAGGAGGGTTAGCTCTGCTGTATGGCATGGTGACTTTCCATCTCTCCTGTCGGGCCCGTGGTTCGTGATCACAGCGGGAAGGTATTGCAGCGAAGTTAAAAGACGCCTAACAAAGAAAAAAAAAGATAAATAAATGCGTAAGTTGGAAATACGAGGAAACAAAGATTGATTCAGCGTAACCTGCGGTTCCTGGAAAAGTGTGACGCCTACTTTTTTTTTTTTAGCCTACAGATTCTTTTCCCATGATGCATCTGCGATTGGAACGCGAGATTTATGGCGTGGCCTACAGAACCTTGATCCGTGGCTAATCGGTTTATCCAAAATCTGCAAGCATCCATCCGGATGTTTTGGTCTCCGTCATGTCTCAAACGCGACCTCGTTATACCTGCCCTTTGCGCAACGTCGAGAAGCCGGGGAAAACGTGCTTCTAAGAAGACATGTAGAATCAGTTCGTAAGCAGCGTGCATGTTGTGGGAAAATATATGGTGGCGTCGGCTGGTTAAGAAAAGAAACCGAAAAAAAAAAAACCATGTCCAACGGTGTCCTTTCAACATATCTAGCTTTGTGTCTGTGACTACTGACAAAGTCGGGCGTGTGTTGGGTTCGTATACACGTACTAGTCCTTTTCTGAACATTCTCAGCTTATAGGATAAGCGGACGCGGGAAGTTCGCTATGGTTGTGGATTCACCAAGCCAATGGGCATTGTATAAATTTTGTCGCGAACTTCGCGACGACCGGGTACTGCGAGAGATTCTTATTAACCTTGGCTGCGAGTGAATTTGCAAGTACAGTCATGACGAGACCATATATTTGTATGTGCAATATAGGACATGTGTATCTCTAGACGACATAAATCCAATATTTGATGAACGCAGAGCAGCAACATGGCCCTGAACTGAAAGAGCATAAAACGTTTTGCACATTATGCAATACTATGACAAGGACGAGCAGATAACGTCGATTAACTGCGTTTATATATGCAAAGTATAAATGAGGAGTACAAGTGAGATATGTCGACGGTAAACTATTTCAACGCTACTGTTCTTTAGTGCAGCGCTTAGGTTCTACTGTATGTATACATACTTTTGCATAGTTCAAGTAAATCCGGCATGCATAACATCGGCTTCTAGGCGAAACCGGTCGTCCGATTATTCAATTGACCATTTGTTCGAATGATAAAACTGGATTGAGGTGTTATTCAGTTGTTCGGTTTATGTTATCCCAATATTTGGATATTCTAATGACCGAATTTTATATTTTGCTTTTGGCGCTAAAACTATCACTTTCTCTCCCTCTTGGATTCGTATATTTGTAGTCATCTTTGCAAGCGCTCGTCCTAACCTATGTGTCCTGCCTTATACTTCGCATATATAAGCGCACTGATCCGACATTATCTGCTCGACCTTGTCATAACATTATATAATGAACGAAACGTTTTATGCTCTTTCAGGATTAAAGGTGAGTGCGGTGTTACTGTCCTTATTTTTCCATTTTCTCATTTGTCCTTCTGAATGGCTGTAATTCACAAAATCTTGCTCGTAGATTCACGCTGTGCCATACCTACACTGTATGGCAGGAGATGACTTGCAACTCGGGAAGAATGCCATCACAAATTACAGCCTCGTAAATGTTTTGCGGAACTATACGTGGAGTGTCATACATTATTTCTATTATTCGCGTAAGAAACCTTAACATTGAACGAATACAGTAAATGGAAGCTAACAGGGAAATGTCAATAGGCCTCTGCTCGAAGAAAGAAAAAAAAAACTGGGAAAAGATAAAAATAAGAAACGACAGAGTGATCAAAGTAAGAACCAACTACGAATAGACCGAGACTTGATATAAACCGTGATTTGAGCGCACTTGCAAATATCCGTCAAAGCGGCTATCCTGTTTAACCGTAGGGAAGTGAATGTGGTCTCGCAAAACCGGTTATTCGGTCACTCGGCTTTCAAGAAGAGGGTATCTATACCCCGTTTAAAAACCAGTCAGCCGGATATTCGAATTTGCGGCATCAATATTTGTTGTAGCTAATTATTTATTCAACGAGGACGCCATCCCTTACAAAAAATGACTAGTGAGTTATCGTTGAGAAACGATTGAACAATCGTTGAGTCAATAAATTTGCAACTACATTTTAAGAATCATTGAGTTCTCTCAACGAATACACAACAAAAATACCGTTGATGTTTTGCAGTGATAAGTGCATGTTGAATAACGTATTGATTAGCTGTTGATTTATTGTTGTGCAGTGGTTGACCTCAGCATACCTAATTGAGCGCATATCTGACTAGGAGATGGAAAATTTTCGCAGCACAGGCACTCCTACCGACTTATTGAGGCACGAAGACACACCTCAACATATGTTAGCTTTATTGAGATTTTGTAGTGGGCGGGAAACACTAAAGCAAGAAATACTCCTGCGCACCAGACAACACGATGCAGCACTACCTGCATCATGCACGCTGCGTATATAATACATAGGCTTGACCCGCAATGGTTTTGATGACGGCTCTGTGAGTGCGGCGTGAAATCTTATCGCGTATGATGCGGCCTCTTTGGACTATATCGTCCCTTATAGAAGCTTGATGCTGAATTTCCATTGCGAAGTTGTCGAGCCCTAATCGACTCAACTCGTATGCATTCGATTTTGAAAATCCACTGAACTTATACAGCAATGTCTCAATAATTTTCGCTTTTCTGGCTTCCATAAATTTCCGTTGAAAGAGCATTGGTTATTTATTGATATTTCTTTTTTTTTTTGTACTGTCGTGGCCATGTGCTCCAATCATCAATGGGTCCGCTATGGTTCGGACGAAGGCTCTGAGTCCGGCTTGAAATCTTACCGCGGACGATGCGGCTTTGGACGCGCGTCCCTTATGAAACCGGGCGTTGAATCATCATCAGCCTGTGTACATCCACTGTAGGGCAAAGGCCTCTCCCATGGATCTCCAATTCTCCAGTTATCCTGGTGCTGTGCAAACTGCGCACAATTTATCTCCACAAACTTCTTGATCTCATCTGCCCACCTACGCAACCTGCCGCGCTTAACTTCTCTATAGGGGATTCCACTTAATGACCAACGCTTGTCTTGTCTTCACATTGCATGGCCCGACGAAGTCCATTTCTTCTTCTTAATTTCTATTAGTATGTCCCTAACACGCGTTTGTTCCCTAACCCACACCGCTCTCTTCTTGTCCCTTAAGGTTACACCTAGCATTTTCCGTTCCATAGCTCGCTGCGTCGTCCTCAGTTTAAGCTGAACCCTTTTAGCGAGCCTCCAAGTTTCTGCCCCGTATAGGTGAGCACCGGTAAGACGTAGCTGTTATACACTTTCCTCTTGTTGGATGTCCCCTGCGAATACGTTGAGCTCTAATTGACACAGCTCGTGTGCATTTGCGTTTTACTTGCCAAAAATTGGCCAAGGTATGAACTTTTTGTACATCGTATGCAAATGATTATTGATATACACTGACGTTGAAGGACATGACCTGAAACAAATTTTCGTTGTTCCGAATACTACGACATTTCCATTGAAAAGCCATTGATTTTTCATTTATTCTTCAATGTGCTTTCGTGGTCGGGCGCTTTAATTCGGCAAAGTGAATATTGGGGGTGACCCACACCAACATTTGTGTGCGGTTGCATCCGAAAAATTCTGCTCAAGCTGCCCTTGGACCGTCTAACTTTGCAAACTATTGTGACACACCTCAACCGAGTCTATACAGTGTTTCTCGCCAAGTAACGCGGTCCACCGTGATCAAGCGAGCCATAACAAAGGTGTTTTGTAATTACATCACGCATTACTATCTGCTTTTAGATTAACAGGTCCGTGTGCCCTAGCAATAAACATAAAATGAATGCATATTGTCGCCAATGTAATTATTAGATGCACAGTTTTGAAGTAACGTCAAGCTTCACTGAAACTTTGAGGGTTGGAATTCAGGGTCTATATAAGCTCCTCGAAGAGCTTCGTGCTAAGGCGATATATATATATACAGTGTGCATCCGCGCCTATGCTCAGGTTTGTTGATGTTGTTAGCTGCATACTGATGTATCAATGTGCGTAACTTGTGAAATGTGTGAAATCTGTGTTTATAATATGCGTATTCTTGCAAATAATGCTCTTCGCTAGCTGGCAAGGAAGGGGCGCCTTGTCGAGAAAGGTTATGGGCGTTCAGATATGCCGAGTGCACAAAGCGCCCACGATAGGGTGCCGCCATTTTTATTTTTTTCGACGGGAAATATTGTGTACGTTTAAATTTTAGTGCTGCTTCAATTGTAGTTTGCTAAATATCCGACAAAGGCATCACGATAAATTTTAGTGCTCAACGTACTTTCAATAATAACTCAACAACGATTCAACCAATATTTGCTCAACAGATTTTCAATTAAATGTCGGTGGCCAATATTCAAGAAACGTCAACATTGAACTCAGCGATATTTCAACGAACAGACAATGAATCCCCAATAAAATTCTCAACATCGACCAATAGTTTTTCAATAGTTTCCCAATAAAATCCTACCGCCGAAATTCTTTAGTTCTTATGTGCGTATATACATGCACATACGAAAAGTGGTGTTCGTGCGCCTCACCCAGAAATAAAATGCTCGCTACGCCCTACGACCCAACTTGTAAAGACACAGCACCGCGAAAAATATTGTCTACGGCACCCTTGTGATAGACGAGCGCCCAAGGACGTGACTGGGTATAGGGGAGACAGACAGACAGACAGACAGACAGACAGACAGACAGACAGACAGACAGACAGACAGACAGGTTAACGGCTGAGTACTGCGGTAGAAAACATTTTTTAGTCAGTATATAACAGAATTATTTACTATTTTCTGCTATAGGTTACGCTATATGATGACCAGATCACCACTGGAAATATTTCAAAATGCGCACGATGTTTCTGACTGCAGTATACGACAGCCACAGAAAACCAGCAAAATATACGTTTTAGGTACGTGAACTTTCTTGTGAAAGATACACAATTTCTGCATAAACAGTGCATATAACTCCAACACTGAAACTGAAAGTTAATAAAGGCACACTTGGTTCCACTAATCTGTGGCAGCTGTCGATGCGTATACACGTGTTTTGACGGCCCGTAAGTCACCTGAAACATTTTAGGGGACAGGGACGACATAGTATTAGGAAAGTTCTACGAGCGATTTCTCATGAAATATGGTCGTTTCGTATGTGCGGAGTTTATGACAACGTGGACAGTATGACCATGCGAATATCACCCCACGTCAAAAACATACAGAAATCACACTATGTGCCGACAGCTGTGTGGACATTCACCTCTCGTGCGATGCATCATAAGTGAGTCACTTACTAGAAAAATATCGTATATACACTTCGAATGGACGGAAGACATATTTACGATAAAGCACTTATGATGCTAAAGAGGAGGTGTGGAAGAACTGCCATGCCAACCTGTGAAACGGGCGCTATGGTAATTCAAGACGATGGCGTCATTTAATGATGTCCTCTTAGAAACGGAGCGGCGATTAGTACCCTCTCAGTCATTTGTCACAAATATGTATTCAATATATTGCAGTCCAGAAACCAGGTTATTACTTGTTCTCGATTTCTTGTTGCAAACTTACGTTTTCATTATTTACTGCTCGTTAGCAACGGCCGTAGGAGCTCAGGTTCTCTCTGCGTTCTCTGCTTTGCCCCGACCGAATGATGCAAACGTGTTTTGGTTATAGCAACCCTTGACCACTAATACATCGATTCGTTTCGAAGTCAATAGCCTCTGAAAAATGGGCACCTTTCACGGCTCTGACTCGATGATTACCCATAGAATTCTGTCACAATAGGTTGACTAGTTACCGAACATTTGCGGCCGAAGGCACGGGCATAATCTTGGCGCGAATATTTTCCTCCAGTATGTTTTCATCTATGGGTGGGCCCGCCCGTGCTTCAAGCAACGAAGGGCTGCCCCCTTGCTCAAACCCGACACACGCAGCGCCATCTCGAGCCGCTTCTCGGAAACGCACTGAAGCGCTGGCGCCATCTCTGGGGAGCATGCCGCAACAAGCGCGAACCCCGCCTTGTGGCTCCGCCTATTTGGTGCGTGGCCAATCGCTTTGCTTGTTGCCGCCCCTTTAATATCGAGTCACCTCCTCTCTTAACGCCCCCTTCTCTCCCTTCCGTCGTTGTGAGCGACATTGTGGAACGATTTCATTTCACTTTATTTCATGTCACGGCGCCCGACGGATCCGTCACGAGTTTCAAAGATCCGTCGAGCGCTGGCGTAGGGTGCAGCGCTGTTTTCTTGTGATATATCGCCGCGGAAAAGAAAACAGCTAAGTGACTAATGGCTTAATCGACTATCATAATTTATGAACAAAGGCGGATTATGTGTGGCATATGTTATTCAGCGCACTCTTCACAAAGGCGTACAAATGTTCTTTGATTTACTGCTGGGCTGTAAATTTCGACAGCTTATGATGTTGACAGAAATGTTTTTCATTTTTTTAGTGTTTTCGCAATGTGCGAGACGAACCTGTGCGAGAAAAAAACTGGCGCCTTATTTATTTCTCAAAGAAACAAAATCCTGCAGCTGTTGATACTATTTGCTATAAAATTATGGTACGGTGTGATAATATAAACTTTTTTTCGCTGTGATTCTTCTACTTGCTTATTATACGCGCAACACGACCAACCAGTTCAGGCCGTAATATAAACGTGCTGCGTCTGATCAATGACGAAGCGAAATATCAAGAACTGAATAGTGCGCCTTCCAGGTTGTTGTTCAGCGGCATTGATTATAAACTGAAAATCTCATTTTGATTATAACTGAAAAAATAAAAATCTATAAGGTGATAACGCAAGAGGCACTTATAAATGCGAGCAGAGAAGTGTGGAATGAACTGTAATTGCAATACATGGCAACGCAAACAAAAGCTGTTTATCTCAGTGATTAGGTCGGGTTAGTCGCTCATAGGAATCGATGCGGTGATGTACGTATGAATTACTCGAGTCTTTGCAGCCTCGCGTAACTTGAGCAACTGATCCGAATGAATGAATTCGCTGCGTTACTGCCATTAAATCACGATCGTGAAGCAGCTGACAATTCTTATTTGTTCTGTAACACTGCGTGATACAGAATGACGATGAAAATGCTTACCGCAAATCCCGCAGCATTCTCGTAAGCAATCCCTACCTGTCTCCTGACACGCCTTTTAACCGAGCACATTGGAATTTTCGAGAGCCCCGCAACGAACCGCTCCCGTGCTTTTCCAGATTACGTGAAAATTTCCTATGAGCATTTTGCTGGAATTTCAAAATGTGCAGGGAACAATACAAAAATTCGAATAATTATTTGCGCGAAAGGCAACATCTACTGAATGCTATACTAGGTATAAAGAAAAAGAGGTGGCGCAAACCTTCTCCGGATTCACTATTGTAGCGTAAGTTTTTGTTTTCTGAATACTGACGCGCCCATGTCGTAATCGAATAATACTTTGAGAGCAACATCCGAAGCTGTGACGTCCTAAACAATGCAATTTAGTTAATGCAGTAGCACGCTTCATCTGTATCCTATTGCCCCATTTCGGCATTTATCGCCCTTTCACAATACGAGGCTCTTTGTTTCCCGTAATAGTTTGATTAATACTGCACTTCTTCTGGTAACACCATTCATGTGAGAAGAAAAGAATGCTGGAGTGGAAATGGTTCCCTTGAAATGGATGCCGGACCACCGCTATCTTAGCACCATAAAGCAGAAACTGCTAGCGCACCCATTCATCGCACGCTGTATACGATAATATACATTAATTTTTTCGCGAGAGGCACCGCTCGACATGTGTCTTCTGCTATACTAGCCACTATGGGTCAAAGTAAATTTCAAGGGTCATGCATGCAGTCGGCACATGGCAGGAGATATTACTCATGTTGGGAAGGAGGAACTCCTATTTCATTATGGGGAAAGCCTTGTGTGTGTGACGCATTCGAAGGTTCCCTTGAAAAAAGTGTTGTGACTGCGAAACACACACACACACCGAAAGCCTTGTCTATGTGACGCATCGGGATGTGCCCTAGAAAAAGGTGTTGTGACTGGTAAACACACACACACACACACACACACACACACACACACACACACACACACACACACACACACACACACACACACACACACACACACACACACGGTTTTGCGTCTCCGTAAGCAAACACATCACTGTCATTTCGAATTTTATAGGGAGCGAGAACTTACATTAACAGAAAGAAAAGCATTTTATTTGTAAGCTGTCACCACCAGACAAGGCTGTATTTCTTAGATGATTAGGAGCATTTGCTGCTTCACCTCTGCTTGGAAGAACGTGCATGGAGGTTCCATTCCAATGATGAAACAAAAAAAGAAAAAAAAAGAAAAGAAAGAAAAGAAGATGGGAAAGAAAATCTCCCCTCGAGTAGTCATGCATCAGCAGAACCCCACGTCGTGCCCTTTGCGGGACGACGCTTGGGCTTTTCAGCTGATCTCCAAATTACCTTTTCCTGCAAGAGCTATTTCTATTTTATACTTACGAACTTCATAATTTTATGGAATCATAACAACTGGCGCTCATAAACGGGCCTGAACGTTTTTCAGCCGCACATTTGACGAAGTAACATTATCCCAGTATTATACAAACTAGAAGAGAAGCTCAGGGGAAGATGGAGGCTTGAATCAATGAACAGATTGCTGAAAATTATGTCGAACAAGGAATGTCGCTGGAGCCAACGCTTCGACAAGCGGACTTGTCTTCAGTCAGACAAGTTCACTTGTCGAAACGTTGGCTAGCCACATTACATGTTCTACATCGCTTTTAGCAATCTATCCCACTATTATAGAAGATGTAATGAAAATTAGACAGTGCTCATAACATTACTTCTCACTGAAATGCTAAACTGACAAAAGTGCGGAGTATATGTTATCAGCCATACCCCGACCTTCTGCAGACGAGTTGCCAAAACACGCAAACTTTAGCGGATTTACTTAGAACTTCCAAATCGTGATGTAACGTACTAGTCGGAATGTAAACAGCAGCACGCCAGGGTATGAATCCACCTCCACATGAGGTACACGTTCACAAAATAAAAGAGCTTCAGAAGAATTGTCAGCTGTGGATAATACTGCCGGAACGTTGGGGAGTATATAGATATAGCCTGCACTGCAATACAGACAAAATACTTATTCCCGGGTAAGCAAGCCACGCCTTCACCTCATTCGCTTGCGGCGTCCAGGAACCAGAGACATATATTTATGCAAAGGCAGTGTGGTTGTTGGCAAATGAATATTCGAATGTAATTCTGCTGAGTAACAAGTATAGGAAGCTGGTGGCACCAAATTAATAAATGTCTGCTTGCCGGTACCCCTGCACAGGCCTCACTCATATACAGCCTCACTCGTATACTGTCTGCAGTATACGAGTGAGGCTATCAAAGGAAATGCCTATAAATATTTCACATAACAAAAGAAGGATGTTTTTCAAATAAATAAGTAAATAAATAAATAAATAAATAAATAAATAGGTTTTGTATAAGTGAGTTTTGTGCCAAGTACACGTGCCTGGTAGAAGACCAGTATGCATCGGGTGCATTTTCTCCAGAGAACGTTGAAGCAGATTTGTTGAATTTAAAAGCATACTCTCATAATGAACTGCGTATTCATTCAGATTCTATCAGAATAATTAATATTCCTTCGGTGCTGCCCTATGGAAGCAAACAAGCGAGCAAACAAGTGCTTATGAGCACAGCGTAACATTCACACTTAAGTTTCAGAACAGACGACTTTTTTATTATTTTTTTTTACATAGACGAGTAGTTCTAGTGATTGATTGGTCACCTTGACTAATCACGTATACTGCGTCAGGTGCGATAAAAGTTTGACAAAAGTACGAGTGATCCTACCTTATATAAAACGTTTTTGGGATTTCTGTTTCAATCTACACCTGCGAGCTTCGTATCTCAGGCAATCGTCTCAGGCATGAAGCTCTCATGTAAGGACGAAATTCACTGAGTACTCAGTGAGTACTCCGGAGAGACACCTGAGGCACGATGCTGTAAGCAAGTTGCTGTTTTGCCCAATAACTGGCGAAACCGTTTGGTAAGCACACAATAGAGAATTTTAGTTCGCCCATAGAGTTCTTTATACGATTACGGATACCGGTCTACCGGAGGAGTTTACGGCAGAAACAGAACTGCTAGCGACATCTAGCGGTGACTACAATGCCTTCCATTATCTTTTCAGTCGCGTGAGCGTTCTCGTTAAAGAAAAAAAAAAACAGTGAGAGTACTGTGAGCTAATTATTATCTCACGACCAATGCTTTAGACTAGAAGCCCAGCAAAACGCACCAGCCTAGGTAATAACATTTTTCTGTCTCTCTGGTTACGCTCCGCATCGCCAGGTGTCGTCACTAGCGCTGCTGGTCACGTACACCTTTACGGTAGACCGGTATCCGTAAACGGATGTTTACGGCCAAACTAAAATTTTCTAATATACGCATATAACGTTACGGAATTGCTTTCTCTCAAGCTACTCAAACAAGGATGCAATCAACTGTGCAAGCATCTTTGCTTGCATTCTATTTTGTATATCACAGCTGTATGTACAAGCGAGTGCGGCAAACATTTAATCTTGTTTACAGCTGTGGTTCAAAATAGGACGTAACACCATGAAAAAGAAAGATAAAAAAGGATATTCTTTTTCCGACCTGCTCTTCTTGCCCATTCTTTCTCTAACGAAGCCGCATGAGTTTTCAACTGTTGGGCTTGCACAGCTAAGCCAAGGAATTCCGGCTGAAAATGTGTCATTGATTGTCAACTGATGCTCGAATAAAATAAGAAAATAACGGTTTCCCGAACGTGATTGTTGCGCATCAATTAAGCATCATCTCAGCGTCCACCAATCACGGGCCAGTTCCAAAGAACATTCGAACGAAAATCCTTCATGTCATTCACAAAGTCCCCGCGGCCAGACCTTTGTCAGGTATGCACTTCGAAGTATACGGAGCCGTAAATGCCACTCTTACGCGTATAACAGTCCGTACGATACACACGTGTTCTCTTCATAAGAAACAGATAAAGAAATTAAACGCGCACTAACCACACACAAATGCAAACGACATAGAAAAAAGAACACAGCCAAGCACGAAACAGACAATTCAAAAAGTAGCACGCAGAAACTCCATATCGCGAACTCGCTTCCTGCAGCGAACCGTGCATGCCAAGTATAACGCCGTTGAAACAAGCAGATAGCGCGCGCGAACGCGAGAAAACCGTCGTATAAATAGGCGGTTCACATTATACGCACATCGGAACTGCGATAAGAGCCGAACTAACGCACGCGTTACGCACGTACAGACACACGCATAACGAAACCAGATACATACACCCTCACACACACACACGGAAACGTACAGCATGTGCGCGTGTGTCTAGGTGCGTACAAGCGTATTCAGGAAGGATACGTGTACAACGCGCACCTGTCTGCGCTGCGTGCGGAAAGAGAGAGAGAGAGAGGGAGTGCGTTGTACGCGGTGTCTCGCGCCAGGATTTTACGGCGTTTTAATGTGCGCCCGTAAAAACCGCGCGGCTCGCGGCAGACAGGGCTATAGACGGTTCGTGCATGTGCCAGGGAGCTTCCTGTGCCCGGTCCACGCGGCTCTGATCGTGGCGTCCGGTCACCGCGCTGCAAGCGATGCAGCCAGACTTGTCTACCCACCGGCCGTCACCCGCGAGCGAGATTTCGTTCTAGAGAAAGTTCGTACATCGAGACACGTGTACGCTTCGCTTCGAACGATATCGCCGAGATAACTGGAGGGCCAAAGAATTGGGGAAGATGGGAAGATTGAAATTCTCGAGTTAGAAAATAACAGACAGTAAAGATGTGTATAGATGCAGTTCCTTAAACTCTGTTTCCCGAAGCTTGACAAAAACTGTAGAAATGACTCTTACAAATATACGTACACTATATAGATATTTGTCGTAACTTTGTTTTCATTCGCTTGATGTAAAGTGGTTCGCCGATGTATCGAATTCGTGGGATAAGAGAGATCCGATGTGCATTCCGCATCACTAATGAAGGGACAGTATGTTCAATGAAATTTATATACACAGCGTTATGAACGGAATAAGAATGGACATACAGCGTTTTAAGCTGAGCTCGGTTACCAGAACTGTCGGTTAAAGGAACAAGTACGAACGTTTGGTTTCTCTCCTTCAGACTGCCTGGATTCCCCATAAAACCGGAGGATTCCCCATAAAACCGAGCACTTCCGTCGTCTTGTGAGTCGTATTATTATAAAGATTTCCCGATTTGTATAATATATTGCACTCCGGTAACCCATGCGGTGACGTAGAGGCGGGGAGACCTTTTATATTCAACGGGAATGTCAAGAAGACCGCAGTTCACTCTGATGCTTTTGTATATATGTGGCTTGTGGGAACCACAGGGACAAGCCGGTGTACCGCATGTGTCAAAGCCGATTTCGTTCTTCAAGACAGTTCCCGCTTTTCAGCTCTTAATCACAAGAGTAATCTTCGGGCGGTTTGCCCTGCCGCGGTATGCTATACACTCGGCAGCTGATCCGAAGGTCGCGGGATCAAATCGCGGCCGCGGCGGCTGCCCTTCGACGAAGGCGACATGTTGACGCCCGCGTACTGTGCGATGTCAGTGCGCGTTAAAGGACTCTAATTCGTCGAAATTTTTGGAGCCCTCCACTACGGAGTCTTTCATAATCACATAGCTGGTTTTGGGACGTAAAACACCATAAATCAATCTTCGGCGCTTTGTGATGCTACTTTAAGTGCTCTATTTTTGCGTGAGGTACGCCCCCTTATGTAAAATAGCACAGAGCAACTCACATGATCATATCTGTCTGAGCTGCCCGATTCACGTTTGCAAAGAAATTATACGCGCCTTGCGTGTAGAAGCGTGCTATGAACGTACCTGTATCTATGTTACACAGTTACTGGCATGCATATATATATTTTGTTCACAACGTTTGTGTAAATAATAAAAGCCGATCCGAACATTCAAATGCATGTCGAGATAAAGAATATCGCGGATCTTGATGATTTCTTGGGGTGGGCTGACGAAATGATTAGTTTTAAAGTGCATCTTGTTGAATAAAAGGTGAACGAAGAAATGATTAATTTTACACTGCATCCTGTTGAATAAAAACTGAAATCAGAGCAGTACCTAATACATTCTTTAAACCTGATAAAGTCCTTCTAATGAATTAAATTCATTCCTTATAATGAACCGTTTAAGGTGTCACCGACCTGGCGGAAAACGTAGGCCGAGCTGCCTTCACCATTGAAGGAATGGTACTGGACTATAGTTTAGCTTTGCGTATTGTTGAGAAAGGCTGTGGTTAAGTTTTAGTTAAAGGAGACGATATAAAGGTAATTAATAGGAATATTAAAGTAAAAAAATACACCACGAAGTGTCTGCTTGTCACGATGTCTATCAGCAAAAACGTCACTGCACAGTCTAAAACCTGTGACGTTGACGTGTGTGCTTAAAAATGATGGCGTGTGGTTAATCCCGCACCCCGAGAATGCGCGCTGTTTGATTCTTTGGACGCCCATGGCAGGTCGACATGGCGTCGAGTGTGCCGAAAAAAGTTGAGGCACGTTCACAATGGAGCAGCTGGCGCACAGGGTCACTGTCGTCACCGCAGTTTGTGGTCCACTCGTGTCGCCGTCACGTGGTACCACTTACGTTCATCAAAACCTCTTTAGGCGGGATTTTCTAAATCGTGAATGCGCCATGCAAGTCGCGCAATGATTACATTAGCTGAGACGCAAACGTGCATATAGTGGTCGTCATAACGGTCCTCAGTAAACGGCCTTCTACAAAAGGCAGTGATACAACCATAGCTTATCTCCTTGTGGATTCTGTCGTATTCATTAAAGGGGTCGTGAAACGTTCTCTGAAGATTTTGTACGAAGTGTGTGTACAAGTTCACCACATCAGATCACCTTCTACCTTCTTTCCGAAATTTACTCTGACCCTCCAACCAACAATATGCATTATTCCGTTGCACCGTCTGAGTTGATTTAAAGCCCTAAAGAATGCAGTTTCGATTTCACCTGCGCGCGTTCCCCTCAACTGCAGTTGGCGTCAGTCGTCACCAGTCCTCCGAGATTGGCGCGCCCTCGGAGGCCACGGGAAAACAAGCCGTGCTGCGGCCTTGCTTCCGAACGGCGGCACCACAGGGCTTCCAAGCATTTCCTTACTTTCTAGCAAACCTATTATTTTAGAGTAAACGCGAGTTCAATTTTAAGTTGACTTCACCGAAACGTCACCTGATGGTATCCTACGCCTACCTGTGGTGCCTTATAGTCGTTTCGGGAGCGCAAGAATAGGATTTCGAATTTGCGGTATTAAATACACACTGACTATAGGCCCGACATATTTCGGGATCGGCTTGTCTAATGCATATTGAAGCATTATAAATTATAACCGGGCATCTTCATTTTTGTGTCAGTGCGCGTGCGTCAGCGCGTGCGTGTGAGTGCATCGCGGTGCGGGTGAAAGTGCGCGTGTGTAACTGGATCGACGTCATCGCTATCGCGATTACTGCCCGTATAAAAGCAGCCAACTTATGTTCACAGTGACTCTTCCTTTCGACCTTTTCTGTTAATAAACCCTTGTTACTGTGCAAGCCTGAGTGTTGCGCCATGTTTGCTGAGGACACAACATTCATAGTCTTTTCACGGCCCCTTTGGCAGAGTAAGTAGAACTGCTGAATGCGACTTACTTTAGCCTCCAAGAAATGTCGTATGGCACTGACCTCCAGGCGTCCGCAAGGGAAGAGGCCTATCTCCATACCGTGCTTCAGAACTTGTAATACTTATCTCGTCCCGTGTAGGTCACCTCCGTCGAGAGTCACAAAAGCGCAGTCTTGAAGCTATTCGAAGCACACGCACTCACACACCACACACATACACAACGTGTCACTGTGGACAAAATATCGCCCATCACAGTTCTTTTTCTTTTCTTTCCTTTTTTTTTTTGCTTGGTCATTGTAAGATGCATGGTTGATTTGGGGCGGGTGTTGGGAAAGGGGAGAAAGCTCGAGCACGTAACCTTCCTTGTGGTCCGACGCCGCCCTGTGAACATCCTGCAGCCCCGTATGCTGAAAGTGGCAAATCCGCTCCTCGCTGTGAAGCTGTTTCCAGGAGCCAGCCGCAAAATCTTCATCGTACAGAGACGCAGCACAGGGCGGGGGAATGCGACCTGCATTAAAAGCGCACCGTAGTTCTGTGTCAGTTGAGGTATTGTTCGGTTTACCCGGTTTCTCGAATAGCGAAACACTCGTGTTGTGATAGGCTTAATTTGTTCTTTTTTGTGCCATATTAGGAATAAATCAGCAAATGCATATATAGGAGACGTTCCTGATGTGAGCACCAGTAAAGTAAATCATTCTTGACTTAGGTTGCCCTTTCCTCATATATATATATATACAGGGTGTCCCAGCTATCTTTAGCCAGGGTTTAAAAATACGCCGATACACCCTAAGACAGCGCGACCAAATGCATTTTTCTTACTATCGTATGGAGTGAGTCAGACTATTTTTGTGTTCCACTTAATTGGTTAATTAGGCGAGAATAATTAATTAACTTCGGAAGCAACAGAGTTAGGTGAATAATTCCTATGGACAACTTGTAGAGTGGTCTGTCAAATGCCCAGTTAAAAAGTTTCCAAATTTCTATCCATTCATAATTAGTGTTTTCCAGCTTGCTGCAGATGCCCGCGAAATACAAAAAAGTACCACGTGATATAGCGGCTTGCGCGCTGCGATTGCAGTGCTCTCAAACTTTACGCGTAAGAACTAACACCGCATTTAGCCGGGCGTACCGCCGATTAAAATCGACAGGGCTGTGAAAAAGGAGGTGGTCCTCCGATCTAAATCAGCAACCGTCATCGCTAGCGCTGCACGCGTATCGTCAATCGCTTTACGCAGCGCTAGCGACGACGGTTGCAGATTTAGATCGGACGACCACCTCCTTTTTCACAGCCCTGTCGATTTTAATCGGCGGTACGCCCGGCTAAATGCGGTGTTAGTTCTTACGCGTAAAGTTTGAGAGCACTGCAATCGCAGCGCGCAAGCCGCTATATCACGTGGTATTTTTTTGTATTTCGCGGGCATCTGCAGCAAGCTGGAAAACACTAATTATGAATGGATAGAAATTTGGAAACTTTTTAACTGGGCATTTGACAGACCACTCTACAAGTTGTCCATAGGAATTATTCACCTAACTCTGTTGCTTCCGAAGTTAATTAATTAATCTCGCCTAATTAATCAATTAAGTGGAACACAAAAAATAGTCTGACTCACTCCATACGATAGTAAGAAAAATGCATTTGGTCGCGCTGTCTTAGGGCGCATCGGCGTATTTTTAAACCCTGGCTAAAGATAGCTGGGACACCCTGTATATTGTACTGAAGATGTATGACATGCGCCCGAACGCCTGGATGCAGAAGACGACGACGATCGGTGGTTGTTACCCACGCTCTTGCGCGCGCTCGCCTGGACCCAGATCTACCTTCCTGCTAGCAGTCTGTAAAACAACGTCGCGGCCTGCTTGAAGACCAACATCCACATTTTAAGTGGTGGAGGTGCTGGGTATTGCTCATCGTACATCCTGGAACTTCGCAGCCGGACGCTACCATCGCCTTTGATCATGGCTGACCCAGCTCCATCGCAAGCGGCTCCCGTACCAACGACGATCTCATGTGCTGGCTCTACCCGACAACGCGATCCGCCTGTATTCAGCGGCGCCGACGACCAGGACGTCGAGGATTGGATCGCCGAATACGAACGGGTGAGCTCCTGTAACAAGTGGGACGGCCGCGCCAAGCTCACAAACGTCCACTTTTATATCACTGATGTAGCTGCTCTCTGGTATAAAAACCATGAGAACGAAATAATGGACTGGTCGACCTTCACGACAGCCATCACAGAGGTATTCGGTCGTCCCTCAGTGCGTCGACTTCGCGCGGAACAGCGCTTGCGTAGTCGAGTCCAGCGCAGAGAGGAGACGTTCACAAGCTACATCGAAGATGTTCTCTCCCTTTGTAAGCGCGTCGACCCATCTTTTGCCGAAGCAGAAAAAATAAAGCACATAATGAAAGGAGTCGATGACGATGCATTTCAAATGCTCGTCGCAAGAAACCCACAGACCGTAGCCGACGTGATACAGCTCTGTCAGTCATACGACGAGCTGCGAAAGCAGCGTGCCTCAACGCGCCGAGCTGTACAAGATCAAGCAGAAATATCCACCCTTGCCAGTGACGTCGCTGCTGATCACACCGCTCTACTGCCCCACATCAAGCAGTTCATTCGCGAAGAAGTCGCACGCCAGCTGTCGCTTGTCATCCACACACCTGAGCCGATGACTTCCTCTTTGGACCCGCCTCTTCGCCATGTCATTGAGACGCAGGTCGCTCAGGCACTACCACCTGCCCCTGCGCCTCCGCCTGTTGCTACACCGCTGACTTACGCCTCGGTTGTTGCCAGACAAGCCCCACCGCTCCCTGGCGCCTACCGGACCACGGGTCCCTCGTACACGTCACCGCCACCTTCACGCACCGTGCCATATTCCTCTCCGCCCCCCGGACCAACCCGGGCTAGCCCATGGCGCACCAGCGATAACCTCCCCATATGCTTCACGTGTGGCTTCGCAGGACATGTAGCCCGATACTGTAATCGCCGCCGCTTCCGTTACCAAGACAGTGTGGCTCCTCCAACCTATCCCACTCATCATTCGCAACGAGCTCCTTCTCCAGTCGCCGACTCTCCTTCTACACGCCGCCCCCTTGAGTCATACCGCTCGTCTTCTTCACGTCGTCGATCCATCTCACCGATGCTTCGTCGCCCTAGCCCCGCTCGAGAGGAAAACTGACAGCCGCAGTTCCAGAGGCAAGAACTGCGTCTTCGTCGAACTGTCCAAGACCTCATTTTACCCGCCCAACGAAATTGATGTGTCAGTAGAAGGTGTTGCCGTGCGCGCGCTTGTCGATACAGGAGCCGTTGTTTCAGTAATGAGCGAAAAACTTTGCCGCGATTTGAGAAAAGTTACCACGCCGATTTCCGACCTTTCCCTGCGAACAGCGACCTCGCATCACATCAAGCCTACCGCCCAGTGCACAGCCCGTGTAATCATTCAAAATGCCATGTATGCCGTTAAATTTATCGTCCTTCCCCGCTCCTCCTATGATGTCATCCTGGGATGGGATTTTCTTTCCGCGCATCAAGCCCTCGTAGACTGCTCTCGTGCCGAACTTATATTGTCGACGCCGTGCCCTGAGCTGGACGACCACAGTGCCCCTAAAGTGTTTGCCGCAGCCGACGTCCACATTGCGCCCTTGTCTGCCGTTCTCGTGCCGGTATTTTCGCCTGCCGTCACTGACTCATCTGTTCTGTTTTCACCATCTGCAGCTTCTGCAAGTCGCCGAAACTTTCTCCTCCCGTTTGCTGTCATTACCTTCTGCAGTGGTTGTTCGGCAATCTATGCGTGCAATGTCTCTGCATGTCCATTACTTCTGCTGCACGGCGAGTGTCTGGGGAGCTTCGAGACATTTGACTGCGTCTTCGAGGATGCAGTGCTTGACGACAGGACACCACTGCCCATTTGTGCTGTCGCACCTAGCCCTGACGCAGAAGCTGGTGACATATTCTTCAGCGCTATCGATCCCGAACTCACACCCCTGCAGCACAAAGAGATCGCCCGTCTTCTACAACGTTTCCGATCCTCATTCGACTACAACCAATCATCTCTGGGTCGAACGTCAACAGTTGTTCACCGCATCGATACAGGGGAACAAGCACCACTGCGCCAACGCCCATACCGTGTGTCGACCGCAGAACGCCGTGTCATTGATCAACAGGTAGATGATATGCTGAACCGCGGAATAATCCAGCCATCCAGCAGTCCTTGGGCCTCTCCAGTTGTGCTGGTGAAGAAGAAGGACGGGTCAATCAGGTTCTGCGTGGATTACCGACGTCTGAACCGAGTAACGCGCAAGGATGTCTACCCATTGCCGCGCATCGACGATGCCCTCGACTGCTTACAGGGAGCAGAATTCTTTTCCTCCTTAGATTTGCGCTCCGGATACTGGCAGGTACCAATGGCGGAGGCCGATCGCGAAAAAACTGCTTTTGTCACGCCCGACGGCCTTTATGAGTTTAAAGTCATGCCTTTCGGCCTCTGCAACGCGCCTGCTACTTTCGAGCGCATGATGGACACTATCCTTCGAGGCCTCAAGTGGAATATTTGTCTCTGTTATTTAGACGACATTGTGGTCTTTTCCATCGATTTCGCGTCCCATCTCATACGACTTGACCAAGTTCTCACGTGTCTCACTGCCGCGGGGCTTCAATTGAACTTGAAGAAGTGCCACTTCGCAGCTAGAAAGCTTGTCATTCTAGGGCATGTTGTTTCGAAGGACGGTATTCTCCCCGACCCTGCCAAACTTTCAGCCGTTTCAGCGTTCCCCAAACCAAGTACCATGACAGAGCTCCGCAGCTTCATCGGTCTATGCTCTTATTTCCGACGCTTTGTGCGCAATTTCGCTGCAATTATCGCCCCTTTGACCAAGCTCCTCGCTGGAAGTCATGACCTTTCAGCATGGTCTCCTGCTTGTGACGACGCTTTCGACGAACTGCGCCGTCTGCTAACATCGCCTCCTATTCTGCGACACTTCGACCCCTCTGCACCCACTGAGATTCACACCGACGCCAGTGGTGTTGGGCTAGGCGCTGTCCTTGCTCAACGTAAAGATGGCTTTGAAGAGTACGTCGTTGCCTATGCAAGCCGAACTCTTAGCAAAGCAGAAGGCAACTATTCGGTCACGGAAAAGGAATGTCTCGCCATCATTTGGGCTATCGACAAATTTCGGCCATACGTATACGGGCGCCCATTTTACGTAGTGACGGACCACCATGCCCTGTGCTGGTTGTCGTCGCTCAAAGATCCTACTGGCCGTCTCGCCCGATGGGCCATGCGCCTTCAAGAATACGACATACGCGTCGTGTATCGCTCCGGTCGGAAACATTCGGACGCAGACGCCCTCTCCAGCTCACCCCTACCTCCAGTCACAGCATGCTCCACCGACGCGAGTGGGGGGTGGCCCCCCACTATGCATGTTCGTGAAGTGTATAAGACCATGCACCCATGAGAAACCTTCATCTTTGAAAAAGGCTGGCCTCCAGCCGAAACGTCAGAATAAATCCTATGTCTGTCACTGTGTCCTTTTGATAGTATATATATATATATATATATATATATATATATATATATATATATGCATGCACCTTTGATATTACCCTTCTCACAAGCTGCATGTCCCATGCATACGGTTAAGAAAGCATTACTGCATGTCTCGCGAACAATAAACCTGCGTGAAAGTCTCCAGTACACAAACATGTGTTATGCTGTGCCAGACACCTATAGTACCCAGTTTCCTACGAGAGAAAGGAGAAAGGAAGTAGCAGAAGTAGTTATGCATTGATGGAGGGCCATAATACAGCATAAATTCTTGCCAACAAAGCTCGGAAGCCTATATATGCAATGCTCATTGAAGCAGCCTTTTCAATGCTTATACGAAAAAAAAAATGCAGTGAGCAGTTGAGGCTGCCATATAGGGAGTGATTCGGTGATGTGACTAAGTTACGAATTATCAACGATTTCAGTTCTACTTGTTAAGCTCGTATTTTGAGGAGGAAGCCGAGTTTTCGTAATGCATATCAATTCAATTATGGTGTTAAAGGGTTGTTTCCCATTCCCATTCTTCCTCTGTGGGGAAGCGAACGGGATGCGTTTCTGGTAAAATTTCGTGCCTTTCTCTTTCTTTGTTCCCCTCCCCCTCCCTTTCTTTCCGAAGTTGCACGCGAAGCAGTGTGTAGAAGTAAGAGCATCAAGACCTAACTTAGAGCGTCAAATATGCATCCAGTCATTCTTATTTCTGTCCTTAATGACCCTCGAGGGGGCATTACATGTAGGGTGTGGCGTTTCATACAATGCAGTAGTAACAATAGTTCGATGTAGGTGTCGTGATTTCACTGGGTGAATCAACGAAATCTATATCATGTAATAAAATACGTTTCTCTAACCATTTTTTTTATCAGCGGTGACCACCGACGTCAAGCTAAATTTTGCAATCATGTGTTATAATCTCCACGACTTTTGTTATTTTTTCACACACCCTATTTTGTTGTTGTCGTTGTCGGTGCTGTTCTTCCTGCTACTGCGTCTATAGGAAACATATCTTTGCAATATCTTTACGCATATTTTAATGAATATAATTCCCGGTGCTACAGTTTTGAATTAGGTCATATTTAGAGCGCGTGTTATTGCACTGCTTCCTTTGCAGAAAATTCTGCCGTGAGTGAGATCGCTTGTGCTAGCTGGAAAATATGCATGATCAGGCAGAAACGATGACCACTTGAATTGCAGTAATGCATGACGACTCAGATACCACCGAATGAAGTATCGTTGAGTAGCTTTGCTGAAACAAGTCCAAGTGGCAGGCAGTCTTTCAGCTCTTTTCCCTTAATTTTAGATGCAAAGCAGCTTATGGTCGAGCCTGTTCCGTCCCTGCACCACCCACACCCCCACTGCGCATGCACAACAGCTGGCCCAAGCTGTCAATGAACGAGAACGCGCCCTCGCCCGCGAGAGACAACGCTGACGCAGGCAGCGTCTGCTAGCGAGTTTCTTGTTTGAAAAAAAAAAAAAAACCGCCTGCTCGCGCTCACCGGCCACCCTATATAAATAGGCACTGGATCTTGACCTGCAATGTAGTGCCGGTGGGAGATTTCTCTTGTGCGTAGTTGAACCATAAGGATTCGCAGCGCGCGCTTTAAGTAGAAGAAATACGGAACTCGACGCGATCTACGACGTGGGAGCGCAGGAACCTCACAAAGACCAGAAGCATACATGTCAACAAGTGCTTAAATATGCACACACGTTGTCACTCATTTACATGCCTGAGTGGGCAACGTCACAGGTGATTTACAGTAGCACCGAACATTCCCCAGTGCTTCGCCACTCTTCATGGTTCACTTCGTGGAGATGCGCGAATTTTTTTCTTGAAGCTGTGCTGGAGCATCTTAATTTTCGTCAGCGAGTGGTCATCTATGCGCGACACTCGGACCAATTAGAGGAGGAGGAGGAGAAGCGAAAGACAGGCAGGTTAGCCAGTGCTGAGACCAGCTGGCTACCCTGTGCAGGGGAAAAGGGGTGAGGGGAACGAAAGATAGCAGAAAGGAGACACGACAAGACGAATTAGAAGAACTCAGAATGCATATGATATCGAGCTATCTCGCAATTAGGAAAGGCCACCTTCCGAAATTATCGGGAAGGAAAGCGAGAAAATCAGGCTTATAAGCACCTTGCTTCAATATGCATGTTGCCTTCATCGTAATGTACAACTTGATGCATCATGAAATGAGCTGCAGGCTTTATCCGTCAAGTGCAAGTTTTAGCCGTCAAGGCATAACACATGCTCAGCTTTTCGTTCGCTTAACGTCCGCATTAAGTAAGTGAACTGATTATCAGCTCCACGAGAATGATAAATTTTCTGTCATGAAAACATGCGACGCATTCGTCTGCTAAACACGCCTGCACGAACGTGCAACTCCTTATGAAATTCCCCTCGAATCAAGCTGTACGAGCTGCACTCTCTGTGCAGTCAATCAGAAGGAAATCGCCCAGACTTGACATTTTAGGGGCGAAGCTCCTCTTAGTCTAACCTTGTCACGCGTCAGGCGTCAGGCGTAACCCGCGTGCTGCGAGGCACGCGCTCGCCCTCGGCGTTCGCCTCGGCGCATGCCTGCCGGCGCGTGCCTCTGCTGTCTTGTGTGAGAGAGAGAGACACAGCGAGAGAGCGAAAGGCGCGCGTTGGCTATGGAATCGCTCTTTCTTAGAGGAACGCTGTACCAGCTCGGAAAGAAGGAGAACGCGCTCTCACCCGCGAGAGACAACGTTGCCGCAGGCAGCGTCTCCTAGCGAGTTTCTTGATTGAGAAATACCGACTGCTCGCGTTGGAGAAGCGTTCACCGGCAACCCATATATATATATATATATATATATATATATATATATATATATATATATATATATATATATATATATATATATATATATATATATAGGCACTGGATCTTGACTTGCGATGAAGTGCCGGTGGGAGATTTCACTTGTGCATAGTTGAACCATGAGGATTCGTAGCGTGCGCGTTAACTAAATTAATCCGGAACTCGGCACGATCTACGATGAACATCCCGAGCTTCGCCCACTCATCATCATTCACTCCGTGGATATGCTGTAATTTATTTCTTGACTGCCGATATTAATGAACGATGAGAAGGTGATGCACAAAATTTATCAGTAGATATGACACATAATCGAGCCGGTAATTTATTACAGAACATGCAATTGTCCCCTTATATGAGCGACAACCGCGCAATATTTCAGAAATCATAGCAGTTGTTGCGATTTCTCCAACTGTTGTCACTCCATGGAACTTGATCGCGCCACAAGGTTCCTTTTTGCACATGCTTTCATTAGTGCCTTGTCAGTGGGTATACAACTAATAAACACCGGCGTTTAGGGCCTGTATCGGGTTCGTTATGCATTTGGTAAGTTTGGAACATAATTCCTATAGGGGAGCACGCTGCCCAGAATGTGCGGGCCTAACAATAAAATTACGTCATATTGTCAGAGAGGCTTCGTGTGTGTTTTCTTGGGTCGCGCGCATTTTGATCAGTATGATAGCAATTTGGGCGAGTTGGTACTGGTTCAACATGTTGGTAAAGTCGCCTTTCATTGCTCGCTCACAAATGTCAGTACAGACAAGTGTTTGTTGAGAGAGCATTTATTATTTCGACTTGTTGACGCTAAAATTGTGTAATGTTGATGCTTACAAGTGGTTGATATTTGAGTATATATAGCACGATAAAAATATCGTTAAGAGAGTCAGGTATTATTGTATACTGTGAAATGGCAGTTGTACCTCTCCTGATACTTTAGTAATGCAATGTAGCTCGCACAATTTCGTTTCATATTTTTAAAAATTTTTGTGTTGTTCTTTCAGTAACAGTACTGACGTTCTAGAAAAATATTCGAATCAGAAAATTTCATAGTTACAAGCTCGCTTTTATTTTCGTGTTTGATGCTCTTGCCATGGTACTTGTCTTATAATATTCGAGGCTCTCTTCATATTAGACATGTAACAAAATCTATAGATTTTTGCAAAGCAGCTCTATCATGACACAGTGAACAAACAGGATACATCGCTATCACAAAATTTCACTAATCCGTCGTTCACCCTGATCTGTGATAATGTGCGATAAAAAAACTAGTCAACGTATAAAAACCCACCTATATATATATATATATATAATCGCGTAGTATTTTTCTATTTATAGATTATGCTTTTGCTTTTGTGGAACAACTACGATGATGTAACTTTTATTTTCTAATGTTTTACGTCACAATACCGTAACACGATTACGAGACATGCACTCCGTATCTGAGGGCTGCATAATAATCTTTACCATTAATCGTTGTTTAATGTGCACTGAAATCTAAGTAGGTTGGAGCTTTTATAGTTAAATGAGCACATCTCAGCAGCCATGGGGAAAGAGTTCTCTCGTACCGAACTGCGGCCGCCACATCTGAGAATCGAACCCGCGTCATTTGTCGATCTTCAGCAGCATAGCACCTTAGCTGCTAAGCTACCAAGATGATCGAGTCACTGTTCAAACGTAATGAACAGATTGCTGAAAACGACGATGAGCAGTTAACGAAGCTATAAAGAGCCATCGCTTATACAAATCGACTTGCATGTGTCCGTTGTCTAAACTTTGGTTACATAGCGACTTTTCCTGTTTTTCATCATTTTCGACCATCTATGTCTCACTTGAAGCGCCCATTTCGCCTTGAAACAGTGTCTTTATTTAGATATGTGAATATGAGTAGCGTAACATGTCAGCATGTCAGCTGGGTCTCCCACGCTTTTGCTCCATCTTTTCCAGCACGACGCCATATTATATCCAGGCACGCACGCTTAAACATACAGCATCATCGTGTCGAAGCGACGCCTAGGCCACACCGAAAAACTCATTCGAACTGGAATTTTGGACGGCACCTAACCCGATCCTGAACCGCGAATATCGGTCCAGGTTTGGGTTTGCCTGAACATGAACAAAAGGAAAATGTATTTCTGCCGTTTCAGAACAAATATTCTCGAAGTATGGGTGACAACAGTTACTGCAGTGTGGTGCAAATGGAGGGCGAGTCATATGGAGCGTCATTTAAGTGATCATGTTACACTATTTTGTTTGTGCAGGCGACCGTGTTCCTGATCGCCGGCAGATCAGCTAAGGGAAGTAGGTGCCCTCCGTGGGATTAGTGCGGCTTGTCCTTATGGAAAATTGTCATGACTTTCGGGGTGAGTTCAAGCCATGAAGTGCGGTGTTCGCCACAAATACAAGCAATCTGTCAAGCCTACAAAGCTTTTATCCCTTTTATCCCTTTCCCCAGCGCAGGGTAGCAAACCGGACGCGCGTTTGGTTAACCACCCTGCCTTTCCTTATCTTCTCTCTCTCTCTCTCTCTCTCTCACACACACACACACATACACACACAAACGTACGCGCGCGTTTATATGTATCTGCATGTTTGAAGTGCTACTCAGTGACGCAATGTTTATAGCATTGCTGATATCCCTACTGGGTCGCCTGGACTAGATCGATGTTGCTGCACTCTTGCGAGGCATCGCATGAGCTTTGGCGAGAGCGACAGCCGCGCCACCAGCATCACGATTACAAGCAAGGACAGCCTCTGTTCCGGTCATTGGAGCATCATACATCCTCCGCAGCCTCGTTCAGGTATCCTCTGCCGGGACGGCGCAAACAGTACCAAGCCGCGCTTCTTGAACTTCGATTACAGCTCGGCTCTCGCGCAGAGTGTGAGTGCAGAGCGTCCTTGTGGCATGCACACACTGCAGGGTATTGACCAAGAGCCAGGTAGGTTTATGGAAAGCATCAAAATATACAAGCAACCATCGCTCAGTGTAAGAGATGGATGCTCTAAAGACAAAGGAGAATGTGAAAATATTTAGAGGATAAGAAAGCTGAGGCATGGAACGAAAAAAAGAAATTGAGGTAGAGAAAAAGAAAGCTGGTGGAAAAGAAATTCAACAGTAAAGACTGGTTCCGTAGCCACTGTATGGTTTTTATAATTTTATAAACTCTTCTAAGGTACCGCCAACCTTCATTTCACTGCGCCCGCGGGTCGAGGCCCCCAGGGAAAGCAAATGTGCAAATACTAACCCTAACCTAAGCAGGCGGCACATAGTAATATCTGAAGCCATTTTGCTCAAATTTAATAGCGTTACGAAATGTCAGAAGTTTAGAAGATGTCAGAAAATTCTATACTGTTCCGTGGACTCCACCAAAGAAACAGTGCGGTCGATGGCAGCCCAGCTCCGTCTAACCAAAAATTTCGATATTAAATTCGACACCGCCGCCTACTGATTTCAGTTTATTCGGTTTGACATATCTGGGTAGTCCAGTCATGATTCCAGCGTTGAAATTCATGAAGGAACACTAGAGACTAAAACGATTTCTTGTGCATTACTACATTACCCTTTCACAATACCAACAGCACCACTATTGCCGCAAGAGAACGCTTAGTGAGCGAGAAAACGCACGAAAAGCAAATACAGGTGGCGGCGCCGCCTTCACGTTTCGGTACCAACTTGCCGTGACGTCAAATATTTCGATGTCGCTTTTTATGGAGCAAAGATTTATCATCCGCTAAAAATCAATCAGGTTGTGTTGTATGGTGGCCGGAGACCTAACGTAGCAAGTTTCATCAAATTTCATTGAATTAATCCGGCCCAAATACGAGGAAAATACTTCGAAAGCCATGACGTCACCCCTACGTTCGGGCGCCTATGTTTGGGCGCAAAATTAAAAATGAAGCTTTAACGTTCGCTTTCTCTTCTAACACTGAACCTATGGTGACGAAATCAACGACAATAGAATTCACAAATAATAGTCTGTCAGTCTAAAAGGATTCGTCGTTTCTCCTTAGTGTCCCTCTAACAGTTCGTAAGCGACTCGGCACACCGTTCACGTTGCATCATTTTCTTCCTAAATCTAAAACGGCTATAGTTATTTTTAATTCCATCAAAGTTTGAATAACGGGATAATTCATTGATGCTTTTGGTGAAGACTGCCACTTTGTTAAAAAAAAAAACAGCCTTTATGCCCTAGAAGTTCGAACTTACACTAATTTAACAAATGTTATATGGGGTGAAACTAATGATTCGAGTGTGCTCAAATCTTGGGAGTCATCATTTGCATTTAGGGAAGAACACGTAGCGAGCCAGTCGGTTACTGTCATTGCAGAATGTTTAACGTTTTTAATTTGCGGAGAGCGGGAACTACAGCTAGAAATTCTGTTAAAATAGGTGCGACTCCTAGCAAGTGAAGAGCAAACGACCAATCTAGAATAGGGGAGATTATGATATTTCCATACTTCACTCCACGTGGCGCATGTCGTCATAATTGCTTTGAATGACACATGCGACAAGTAATCAACTAACATAAAGCTCAAAGTGTGGTATGAATACACATTGGCGTCTCTTTTTTTTTTTTTTTTTTTGGAAAAGTATTGCCAAACAATTTCAATGGGATTGGTTGTACAACTTTACGATTTACTGTCAGGAATTCGAACATTCAGTTTGTAAAATTGCCTTGTATATAAAGAATTTGAAATATATGAAATCTCGGTCGCTTAGGATTCTTTAGCGTGCACTTACAACGCAGATATATACATGGGCATCTGTCATTTTCGCTCCTATCGAAAATGCCACACCTGCGGGCGGAATCGGTCGTACTCGTGTCTTTAGTGTCCGCAGCCGAGCATCACAACCACAAGACCATCACCGTGGACTTTACGAAACCTGACCTGTACAAATGAAAATTTATGGCGAAACTCTGCAAACTAATTTTGCGACAGTCCCCTCCTTCATACTTGTTTTGCATAAGTTGCCACGCCAGGGGAATACAAGGTGATCATAATTGGGAGAAGCAGACACTGGGTCTTACAATTCTTATGTGAATGAAAACATGCGTAACACCGTTGCTGCGAAGTGTTCTATTTGTGGCATATAACACGAATTTGTGGCGCGCAAAGCAGTGCCCGTGCAAGTGGATCGACAGTTTCGTTGAGAAACGAACTTTTATGACCGGCAATAGGCAGATTAAATTGCTACATTTGAGATGCGTAGCGGCTATTAATATTGTTCAGGGGATCCGCCGGGTGCGGAAACGGACGAACGCAGAGAAAATGTGTAGCGAATGTATAACGACTGGAATTGAAGTGTTTAATCTGTTTAAAGCTAACGTTATTTCCATAAAGTACGGCGCGAAAGATAGGAGTGAAATTATGCACTCCTTGTGAGAACGAAATACCAGTGAAGTCCAAGGCAAAATAGCTCCAATATCAGACTGTTCTTTCGTTGCAATGCGTGTGTTGTAAGTATCACACCCTTTGCTATGAGTATATATGCTCTCGCAACAATCCATTCAAAATACCACGTTGTGTAGGGATTTAGCTTGATTTGGAAAAACAATATGTTAAAGAATTTCCGGAGAAATATGATGTGAAATGACGGTCAGTACATTTCAAGTTTCCGCAAGGAATCGACGAAGTAATTTTTCAACAAATACAATCCGCGGTGTGTGGAACGTGGACCAGTGTTCAGAAAAAGATGAATTTGGATCAGGGATGTGAATTATCTGATCTCGTTTATAAGGGAGATTGATTAAGCTTTAGGACGTCTGTATCGTCAGAATGTTAAATCGGCATAAAAGAGGAAGTTTGAATGGAGGCATTCGTGCATTCGGGTGCAATGCTGCAATTGCAACATACATATTGGAAGGCCTCAACGCGAACGTATAAAAACTCTTGCCATGATGGAACTAGATGACGAAGCTAGGTCGCTGGAGCATTGGGAAGAAGGGCACGGTGAATGTCTATGACAGGATTACCGTACATATTTATAGCATCAGAGGTAATTTTATTCTCATGTCAGATCTGACTGCACACTCCCTCACTCAAGCCCCTTCAGATGTTCTGTCGCGTTTCGTCCTCCTCTTCCACCTCCACCACTTCGCCTGGCCAATCGTTATTACAATTTAGCCAAAATGATTTATTATTTCACCAATCTCAGCTTGTTTGTATTTCGTAAAAAAAATACGATGCCGTATGCCCTTACACAACGAGCACAACACTCAGGACTATAGCAGCGTCTTATATAGAAAGCACTGCTCTTTCTTTTATGAGCAAACTAAAAGTGATCGTGTTAGAGCATGTTGTGTAAGTACATCAAATCATGTAAGCAGTTTTGGTGTCGAAACCACTCTATACACAATTGTGGATTTGGTTCCTCTCATGTAAAATTTCACACTCGTTTTTCATTTTAAAGCATACATATTTTATCCGGCTCGAAAACTTCGCTCTTCGGACATCTGTGTAAATTTCTGCTATTAATTACGCATTCTCAGTACCATTAGCAACAGAAAAAAAAAAGTCAAAATGAGGGAGCTACAGAATGGACTGCTAGAAGGACCGCCCGCGTTTTTCATGCAACTCGGTGCCCATAACTTGCCCCTGCTTGAGAACACGTGCTGGAGCTTTGTCCACCAAGTTTCATTGATATTTGTGCAAAAATATACCGACCACTTCATCCATTCCTAACGGATCGGTTTCTTCCATCTTCGGGCAAAACTTGCGGATATATCATGCACTCAGCACAAACATGTAAAAAAAAATGAATATAACGAAAAATTATGAAATAGGCTCCAAGGTGAACTTGCGAGTACAGCAACCTGAGCATGCACCGCCTGGATTGTGCGAGCTTAGTAGATTTAAGTCGGTTGTGCCAGGGATCGTGTTGAACATATCGTTTGCTGCGACAAAACCGTTGTGACGAACCGGTTCGTGAGCCAAGTAGGTGTTACCAACGTCTGTGCAGCCTTCTAGATTTCTATTTCTTTGAACCGGAACTGACGCGTAGTTAAATGGCGCGCCGTACCCAAAACACACAAGCATTTTTTTGTCCGGTTCGGCACCCTGCTGCGTATACTCTCTTGCGTTGCGTGCTAAGTTACTTTGAATACTTGAAGAAAAAAATACATTTAATAGCTTGTCCTGAAGTTCCTCTAGGAACGCTGAAGGCGTTATCGCACAGTTTTCTTTTTCAGATGAATTCATCCCATACTTTTCGGAAATTGTTGAAATGGCAGCCTGCTTATAGACGAAGCATTTCCTTCATTATATTGAACGGGAAGCTACAGTAACTAACATTATTCTAGTTTAATCTTAGTGGAACATATACCTTCGCTTTGACGTAGTTCTGATAGTTACAGTATATGCGAGCCGAGAAATGTTTTTGCAGATCTATATTGACGAGCCATATACAAAATACCGAAGGATAACGTCAAATGGCGGCACTGCGCCTTACCTTTGTTTCGAGTGGTAAACTCGGACTTCAACACCGTAGCCATAAAACTTATGGTGATAGCATACGCCTCGACAAGTGGACAATGGACGTATCGCCTTGTTGGAAACTGGGAGTATATCGCCACCGCTTACACTATGTTTAGTAGCTCATTGCTCTTTCATTGTTCTATATAACAATGGGCGAAATATCCCTTCACCAAATATATTCTGAAATAATCCTTCAGATGTTTCTTCCAATACCATTTCCTCGCCGCATCGCGAGTTGCCATACACAGGACTCACTACCCAACATCTTCTAATAGTGCACATAGTAATTCTCCGATGGTAATCCTCTAAGATCCCGCTTTTCAAGAGCATAATTCCTGTTTTTCTGCGTTATATTAAATACAAACTTTCAAATAACATCTGACCGCTTTGATTTATACAGTTCCAATGCGCACAATAAAGCTACTTCGAACTTTTAAGTATTCTTGCGACACCTGTTAGCCATAAAGGGACTAGCTGAAAGAACACCATGACTGCTATTGAAAGCAAGGAGGACCAAGGTATACAGAAAGCGCATCACACCCGTCTTATATAGTCCAAGCCCATAGGCATATACACGTAATGTAGCTTTCATTCCATCTTATGAATGTCTGGAAACGCTGCTCCTGTAATACTGTCGCGGCGTTCATTGTCACACGCCATGAAAACTTCAACGCACTCAGTGCGACGGACGGCGTGAAACAGTCGGCATTTCCACAAAGGGGCTGCAGCCAGACTCGCGGCTGTGATGTGTCGCCGTCTCCTATATCTCGAAAGGCCAAGGCGAGCTGAAGCTTTCATTTTTACGGTCGTCTGACGTGTTCTCAAGACGTGATTTATGTTTGACGGGCGCAGACACTAATTTTCTCGAATGTATACGCGCGTAGTGGCAAAGAAAGACGGCCCCCTCCTTTCCACTCAAAAACAGCCGACGCCAGCTAGCCGGGCATTTCTTTTGGCTCTGAGCCGGCATGGCTTGTATGAGGCCGTGTTTGCGCCGTCGGTTCTTTATGACTCGGTGGGCGCTACATTTCAGACAACCGGCGTCTGTGTCAACGCGGCTCACTTAAGCGGGTTTGTGGAGCAGCGCGGATGAACGATCTTTTGTGCCACCCAAGTTGAAGAAACAAAAAGAGCAGTACCAGAAAGTCGTGAGATATTGCTTGGTTCACTGTGGAGCGGCTCTTCCGCGCGGGCAAGTGTACGAAGATGCGAAGCCTATACAGGAAATGGGAAAGGCGACAATGTGCAATACAAGGGAAACGCGTTTCGCACGAAGTGGTTCCCATGTCTATGCTGTTAAAGAAAAAATGGCGTCTAGCAAAGTTATGCCCTGTACCCACAGTTGGCTGCCACAATGTGAACTACGCAAGCTACTATCACACACGTTACCCTTGGCCCACTATACATTGTTTATGGATAAATAACACGTTCCCATGGCGGCCACGCAAGCACTATTGGAAGAGCTCTTGTATTTACACCGGTCACTATTATGTGTATTTATATTAACATGTACGTGGGCCATAGCGATAAAATTAAAATTAATGTGTCGTATTTTCAGTGTAATTATAACATATGCGTAAGTATGAAGAAACATTAGACCTTCACTGAAACTTAGATGTTCAGAACTTGATGCAAGCTTCTAGTGCGCTTCATGCTTATAAGGCAGTCTATATGCAGCATCCATGAGCGGCTGTGTTCGGGTGTTGTTGATATTGTTGGTTGTACAGATGAATATGCTATATGACATGTGTGATTAACAAGCGCATTCTTGGAAACAATAGCAGTCGCTGGCCACGGGAAGTAGAAGGGGTGTATTCTCGAATAAGGGTGCTGAAGTTCCGACGTGCCGAATGGTAAAACACCCGCGAGGGGGCATCGTCACGTTTCGTACGTAAGAAAAACATATATACAAGTTCCAATGCTGTTTCCATTTGAACTCAAGAAATATGCTGAAGTATCGCAACGAACTTTTAGTGCACAACGTATTTTTGATAACTACCCCACAGCAATTCAACCACCGCTTGCTCAACAAAAAATATTTCGTTGGCCAATATGAAGAAGTGTCAACATTGAATTTAATTGTATTTCAATGAAGAGACAATCGCTCTTCGGTACACAATTCTCAAGACTGATCAATAGTGCTTCAATAGTCGCTCAGTAAGTTTATCTGCAAGGGTCATAGCGCAACATTCTGTGAAAGAAAACGACACTTTTTGTTATTTGCATAAAACTGAATAATGTTGCTGCATGCGAATTTGCAGGAATAAAAGAAAAAGAGCAACTTTTCGCTGGTAATGCGAGATTATGGTTACCATTTGTTCAGATAAACTTGGCGTATACGACTAGTACAGAGCAAGGTCTTGTTCTTAGTTGAAATTGTGTTGTTAGATTTTTATATTATTATTCCCGGGGTTTTACGTCCGAAAACCACGATGTGATTATGAGAGACGCCGTAGTGGAGGGCTCCGAAAATTTCGAGCTCCCGGGGTTTTTTAACGTGCACTGACATCGCACAGTACACGGACCTCGACATTTCAGTTCCATCGAAATGCAGCAGCCGCGCCTTGGGGTCGATCCCGCGACCTTCGGATGAGCAGCGAGTGCCATCGACACTATACCACCATGGCGGTGCATGCTGTCAGATGTGCCAAGGAGAACGTTCTCCCTTGATGCCCACACATCTATATCAATTACAGTTGTCAAATGGCCTCGATATAATTGAATTCAATTGTAGTCTACGACGACGAAGCTACTGCTGCTGCTGTCTGTTCAAGTCTTCTGTCCATTTTTATTGTGTTTTTTTTTCTGGCATTAGTGCTGCTCTGAACTGTTCAAAACGTCGGACGAGTAGAGGAGGTACGTTCTGTGCCGCAGTGTACGACGGACGGCACACCATCCGCCGCTTCGAAAGGTGTCAGAAGGGCTCAAGCTGGCATCGACGACAGCTCCGCCATTACCTCCCAAAGGGTGACACCGGGTCAGAAACATCACATAATTTGGTTTGCACAAGCATTCCTGACGGCAAACGACAAGATGTCGGAGATTCCGAAGACGAGTCAACTGTCATCGGGTACCAGAGCGTCGCGAATCTTACCGACTTAGATATGGGCGAAGGTGGCTTTAGATTTGTGCGCCATCGCGAAGAGCGGGCATCGGGCATTCCGATACTAATTGCTCCAGCAGGTGAAGGAGTTGATTTAAGGCAAGTGAACCCTATTGTCCTTTACTCTGAGATTTAATTTATTCTCGGTGGAGCCCCAGTCAAGAGCCATTTTACAGCACAGGGACAGTTGCTACTATATGTAGAGACAGGAGGACAAGCTAACCTGCTTCTCGAGACCAAGGACACTGGCGGTATAGCCGTAGCTGCCCGTGTACCGCATAACTACCTCAAAAACATGCGGCATCATCAAAGGAGTCCCGAAATAGTACTCGGATGAAGAGCTCCTAACTTACCTGAGACCTCAAGGTGTTTTCCAGGCACAAAGAATCGTCCTTCGGGTCCAAATCTCCTTATTGACATGGATGTCAAGGAGCACTGACTAAGTGGTCCTCACGTTTGCTACAAATTGAGAGCGTCCTGAGAATAACCTAGGCTTCACGAGACGTGATCCCGTCGACTGCGTGGAAGTGCCACCACGCTGTTTTAAGGGCCAGCGATTCGGACATGTGGCCAAGTCTTGTCGTGGGGAGCAGAAACGTAAACGCTGTGGTAGACCTCATGACTTGAAGACATGCGAAGGGAAAGTTAATTTTGTGTGTGCTGACTGCGATAGTGACCGTCCAGCTAGCTATGGCGATGTCCTGCAAGCGCAGCTGCTCAGCAAAGGCACAAGGAGTTTGTCTTGGGTCCGAAAGCTGTAAATGCACCATCGAACACGGCGTATATACTTCTAGTTCGCCACAACCAGGTAAACCGGAGACAGAGTAGGCATCTAACTTCCTGAGCCTCAAGCCGGCAAACGAAGTTGTCAAGTCGCCCCAAGTGTTCAATGTAGCTGAAGAACGCGTTCTAAAGGATTCTGACAAGTGGAAATATGCGGCCACATTGACTCGACCTCAAGCGCCACTGGCATACAGCCAGGAAGACAACTGCCAACATTTATGATACGCGCACTGTTCACGGCACTACGTGCACACGTTGCAAAAATGCCTGCGAGCTCAGCAGAAGAGCTGTGCTGGCTCTTGAGTCAGTTATACTCTGCTCTACTTCCCTTCATGCTCAGTAGCATAATGACAATTTCTCGCCCGCCTGGAAAATTTCGTAGTTCAAAGGTGCCCTTGATAATGCAGTGGAACTGTGCCGACCTTCGGAGTCGTTAATGTGAACTAAACCTCTTCCTTCGAGACATCCCTGTAGCAATTCTAGCCCTTTCAGAAGGTGGTCGTCCATACGGAAGGACGATCACGGGACACGTCGGCCACAGCAACCCCAGTATATCGTCTTTTTCAAACGCAAGTGCCATGGTATACTTCAGGCGAGAAATACTCCACGTTGCCTTACCAGTGCAAGACCTTTGTTCGGACTCTCTGGAGGTCGCGGCTGTGGAAGTGTGCCATGGATACCAAAAGCTCATTGTTGTTTCAGTGTGCGTAGTCCATGAAAGAACATCTCCATGGATGCCTCTGCAATCGTTGCCCTTGTCCTAGAATAATCTCTGGCGATTTTGATGCGCATCATACTTCTGGGGAGATAAGGATGTTGATACTCGAGGCAAGAACTTGTAGCAGCCACTGATACTGCTGACTTATGCTTGGCGAATGACGACAAAGCGACTTTCTTCAGGCAACCGGACTCATGGAGTACCACTGACCTCTTTCGACATTAGTCGGGCCTTTTGGTGTGACCGACGACGGCCCCAGACAGGATGGGCAGTGACCACTAAAGATATTCTTAAATATCACCAGATTTCAGAGTGCTGGTCGGCATTTCTGTACTACAAGCTGGGACTTGCATGGAAGCATTGGACGAGTACTTCGCAAATACGCTGCAGAGCAAAAGGGTTGCCACTTCAATCTTGAAGCTACCAGATCCCTTCCTCACTCCTGACCTGAAGCTAAAGAACTCTGTGCAGCCCGTAGAAGAGCAGAGCGGGAACTAATGAGAAAAAAAGGGTAATACGTCTGCGAAAACTGAGTACAACGGGATAAACGCTGTCGTCCGTCGCCACACAGGGAGATTGAGAAGGGCTCAACGGGTCGCTTTCTGCGAAAGCTTAGCGGCGTCAGTACCAAGAGTCAACGCGTTTCGTCGCATGGCAGGTGTACGTTCGTAAAACAGCCCTGAGTTCATGCCTAAACTTAAGGCTGCCATGATTAGAAGCTGTATTATCTACGAACTGACACTCACGTCACCATCACCGAGACAATTGAACGGCTGGAGGTAGTACAAAGAAGGGGATTCCGCTTGGCTTTCGAAGTCCCCGAGGCGGCATCTAACAAGAAAGGGACCAATTACGCAGAGTCCCTTCCACTCCTCCTTTTGGCATCTCAGTCTCTGTTGATGCAGCTTTTAAGGCTGGGCGAGTCCATCGCAGGCGTGGCGCTATATACTGTGGCGGCTAAGAACCAGAACAGTCTCCCATTTTCATGCGGCGCTGAACACCTTCCGCCATTTGGGTTTGAAATGGCCAAAACGGAGTTGTCTCGATCCGCCATGGTCTTTTGTGGAAGTAACCTGCGATGGCAGTGTCCCTGAATGGGCGGTAAAATACAGCATTGCGGTCTCGATGCAAAGTTTCTGGTACTCGACCACTTGAGCACAGCCTGTCAGAACCACCTACAAGTTTACACAAACGGATCGGTGTGCGCACATATAGGTAGGTGCGCAGCGGCATATTGCATACCATCACTGGATGTGTCGTCGTCTGGCCGTATGGATCGCGTAATTTTGTGCACTATACAATAGAAAGCGCCACAATTACCGCCGCCATGCGAAAACTATGGGTCTGTTCTGCACAAAACGTCCTGGTGTTGACGGACACAAAGTCTGCGTTACAACTATAGTACGTCGTGGCCTACGTCGAGAGACATTCAGGAGGCAGTGCCTGGCACGTCTCAGGGATTTAGTGGGCAATGGGTTCAATGTAAAATTTCATTGGATCCCATTCCATGTCGAAATTAAAGGCAATGAGAAAGCCGACGCTCTTGGGCGTCGTGCGCTGACTTCCGTCCCAAAAGTAAGAGCTCCACAATTTCATCAAAGCCTTAAGGATGTCATCCGGAAGCACGTTAGGGAAGTCTAGAAAACTCCATATCAAACCTGTGCTATCCATGGATTTGTTTGTGCAAAAGCGACATTGTTTATATCGGATTAGAACCGGCGCCGCGTATATAACAAGGTGTGGCTATTCAAGGCTGAACGGTGCCTTTCCTCCTTTTGTGCATTCTACGGGGATATGGGCGACATTGAACATTTCTTCGGGTTATGTCCGCAGTTCGACAACGAAAGAGTGGCAATGATCCGCAACCTTGAAAAAAGCGGCATTCCGTACAGGATATTTGAGGACATTGTTTTCCCCGTAGGGCTGGCGACAGTAAGGAAGGGGGTGGATGCCACGATTTCTGATAGACTTCCTTAGAGAGGCGAGTTGATCGATGCCTAGTGCGCATCCCTGATCAACCCCTTAGGTCAACCCTTAGTTATGTGGTCATTCCACGATAAGTATGTCTGAAAAAGGAAATGTACTTCTAGGGACTTAATACTTGCTTTCGACACTGCGTGTCAGAAACGCAAGTTGAAACTATTATTTATATGCGTGATTCGAACTATAAATACAACATATTTTGTTTTATTTGTAGTTATCCGTAACTCATCCAACCACGTGGGAACTACGGTGTAGGCGATAGGAATAGTAGAGGGGAGATGCTATAGCGGAACTCGCAGAAAGAAATCAACTCCGTGTAGTGAACACTTTCTTTAAGAAACGTAAGGGCAGGAAATGAACGTGGAAAAGCCCTAACAGGGAAATAAACAACGAAATAGATTTCATACTTAGCAGTGATCCAGGTATAGTACAAGACATAGAAGTGGTTGGCAAGATCAAAATTAGTGATCACAGACTAGTAAGGGCAAAGATAACTCTCAATCTCAAGAGAACAACGAAGTTACTCGTACGGAAACAGGCCAACCTCGATGTTGTCAGGGCAAAAACAGAAGAATTTGGAATTGCACTTACAAACAAGTATGAGGATCTAGGACAGGAAGAAAATGCGGACATTGAGAAGATAAGCGAAAACATTACTAGGCTGTTCACCAAAGCAGCAAACGAAGCAGGAGGCAGAGCAGCGACACAAGACGTGAATAAGCCCTCGTAAACTACTAAAAACTTAATCAAACAACGCCAACAGATGAGAATAACTAACTCAAGAGATAAGATAGAATTCGCCGAGCTGTCTGAGCTCATCAACAAAAGTATAGTCAGTGACATACGCAACCATAACCCAAAAGAAATTGAAGCAGCCGTAACAAAAGGAGTCAGGATTAAAACAACTAAAAGGAAGGCAATAGCATGGAAAGTTGGGCTAGTTGGAACTTATGCATAGTAGCAGAGCAAAAGACTGGGACGCTCGTCCTGTGTGTTACGTGTTTCCATTGGTCCCAGTCTTTTGCGCTGCTACTATATGCATGTAAAAGGAAGGTTTGTGCCGTAAAGAACGTAAAGCATGCAGTGAAAGATAGGCAGAGCAACATCGTTAGTAACTTCAATGATATAGCAAACGTGGCAAGGACTTCTACTCGGAACTCTACAGCTCAAACAGAGACACCCAACCATGAGTGTAATAGCATCGATCAGGATGAGAAGGCTAGATAACCGATGAACAGCTGGAACGACGGAATGGATACCAAGAGAGGGTTAGCGTAGGCGCGGACGACAGAGAGTGAGATGGGGGGGACGGAATCAAGAAATTCGCAGGCATCAAATGGAATCAGCTCGCACAGGACAGGAAAGGATGGATAGCTCTGGGAGAGGCTTTCGTCCTGCAGTGGACATAAGTTGGGCTGTTCTCTTAGCCATATCTTTGCTCTTAATTCCACATCTTCCAACTACGAACAAAATTCAATTGTATATATAGTCTGCCATCTCCTCGGCATGAAACATGAAACAGAGATGTCCTTCGCATATGAAAAAAATAATAATAATAAATAAATAAATAAATAAATAAATAAATAAATAAATAAATAAATAAATAAATAAATATGAAAATGCACCTAAATTCACCATTGCAGAACTCCCGCTGTGCTTAAATCGCAATCTGATGAACAGCTGCTTCGCGTCGCATCCCTTCTTTACTTTCTAAATAACTCTTACCTGATGAGCCGGACGCGTTAATTGATTGATTGACTGATTGATTGGTTGATTGATATATGGGGTTTTACATCCCAAAACAGCGATATGATTATGAGAGATGCCGTAGTTGATGGGCTCCAGAAATTTAGACCAGCTGGGGTTCTTTAACGTGCACTGACATCGCGTAGCACACTGCCTCAAACTTTCGCCTCCATCGAAATGTAGCCGCCACGGCCGGGGTTCGATCCCGCGACCTTCTGATCTGCAGCTGAGTGCCATAACCACTAGACCACAGTGGCGGGGCGAGTCTAACGCGTTGAGCCGTAATATGGTAGCATATAGAGTCGGCAACGCAGTCAAGCTCTGTCTTTGTACTTTGCGCTGTACTCAGCTAATCTATTTTTGCCTATTACCGCTAGCTCAGTGGAACTTATTTCTTTATTGGGGGGGGGGGGGGTGATGCAGGAGGGAGAGAGGGAGGGAGGGGGAATGTGGGCTTCTGGAGCACTATAATTAAGTTCGTGTTTTTTTTTCAGAAAATGCAATAATTCCTTCAAATAAGGAGTTCAGTTTTAACAACGAGGCTATTCTATCTCGCTGTAAAATGTCCAGCGTACGCAAGAAACTGCTTCGGGTTACATTATAGACCGCCATGCCACAGCTGGTGCAATACATGCTCGACATCGCATAGCCGCGCATGTTTAAGACAGTAGAGAGGCTTAGCGTGGTCATCGACAGCACGTCATAACTGATCCGCTTGCTAATCGATAGTTGAATAATAATGGATGAATCTTGGAATTACTTGGCAGTGCCTTGGGTAGTCCTAGAGCATGTATATATCATGTGATATCTAAATACTAGTTAAGTGATAACCGATTCATAGTTGATCGATAGCTAAACAGCAATCGATGAGTAAATCTTGGAAACTACATGGAATGAAACTCCAGGGCCAACGTAGGCGATGCCTATGTTGGCCCTGGAGCAAGTCGATACCATGTGACAGCCGAGAGAGCGCTAATAGGTAATCGATCAATTATTGATCAATCTTGCAAAATATCGGGAGTGGCTTCGCGGTGCCTAGGTTAATGATGGAGAATGTCAACAGCATGTGATGGCTGACAGATAACCGATCAATAGCTAATCAATAATCAATCTATAATCGATATACCTAGTAAAATGCCAGGAATGACTTAGTGGTGCATACCCCTAGAGGATGTCGCTACCATGCGATAGCCGATGGATAGCTAATTTATAATCAATCGAAAATCAATAAAACTTGGGAATTGCTATGAATGACTTGGTGTTTCATCTTTTCTAAATTTTGGTTGGCTATGCCATTGCGTCGTTGCTAGACATGAAGATCGGCCAGCTTCGATGTGCCTTAGTGCAAACTTCCATGTTTTTTTTCGAGAATGTACTCAGAATAGGGATCGAACAATATTGTGAGGGACACGAGAGAGGCAGTTCTGGAGAAGGGGGGAGAGTAGGACGAAGAACGACGAGGACGCTTAGTCGGCGGTGTCGGGCTGCGGGTCAGATGCTGGCGAAGCACAGCATCTCGTATCGCGCGAGGAACGGTCCCTTGACAGCGAGTTTGTCATCTAGGAGTCGCGCTGTGTACGCGTTCTGGAAGGCGAGAACACCCGTGCGTTCTCCGTGACTGATGGCGTTGGTGGCAGTACCGAGCCATATGCTTCATGGAATCGCAGCTAGCACACAGGAAGATTACGGTTCACTGCATATTCATCGAAAGTATGGGCAGGTCGCTGCGGGCGACGTAAACGTTGGTTCTGTCTGGGGTAACTCGGCTCTGGTACGCGCAAGGATCCGTTGTGTCGGTCACTATTCAGGTCACAGTATAACAGGGTCGACGTAATTCAGATCGCGGTCTGACGTCGCAAGTGACCGGTTCTTGAGGGTGAAAGAGTGGCTGTTCTCGTCGCGGCCGGACCTCATAAACAGAGCCTTCGCCGTAATGGCAGGTATGGTGATGAGGCGCTGGTTCATAATCATCAATGCCTTTCACCTCAGGATGTGCAGATAAGGAGGAAACGGTTGGGTAAAGCAGCGGTGTTTGGCACGAGTACTAAATGTCCTGATGGGTCACCTGTGTATGTAGGCTCAGCTCTTCCCGAGCTGTTTGTCAGATCGTTGATGCAAGATCACACGCCTGATTGTAATCTATGCTTGCGACGGTTTTCACATCGGCCAGCCAGCCAAAGTTCGGTGTAATGCGTCTTGTCTTAAGTTGTTCAAACGTGCGAAAGTGTGGAATAATATCGGTGAGTGAGGCTAGGTTATCTTTCGCGACGAGGAAACTATAAACACCTTCGTAACCGTATTTTCCCATTTGATCTCATTTTTCACCTTTCTGCATAAGAGTTACCAGTGGTACTTCTAGTTCATCAGAAATGCGTTCCTCTCTCAGAGTGCACTTAAAAAGGTGTGCTAGTGGAACTGAAATGGCCGATGCTACAGCTTTGATGGTTCTGGAATTGTATTTCTTAAGAATGTATTACATGGCTGCTGTAGCGTTAAAAGAGGTGTTCTGCACACCTGACTAGCATACCAGCGCTATAGGCACACTGGAACTTAGATCAATACCTAAACAAAACTTATTATCAGCACGTTTCTATACCGACATTGTCTATTTACGCCGCTTGACTGCTGCCGTAGGTTACTGTATTCCATTTCAGCGGATACGGGCTCACTGAGGTATTTTGACCAGTGCAGAAGCAGACGAAGCAGCACGTAAAGATCTCTAATACCAAAATTATAAGCCAATGTATTTTGCCAAATGTGATGATTCCCAAATGGATAGATAAAGATATATTCCGAGGAAAAAATCGGCCCGGGAGAATTGCCGGTAATACCATCCCTCTTTCCTCTACTCAATCGACCCCCATCTCAGCTCATGACTTCAATCTAACGTTCTTCGCCATCTGGCAACTATGCATCACGGGCTTCGGCTGAAACAGCCTGCGATATCGTTTTGGTTAAGCGTCAAGTCTGCAATACAACGACTGTGGCTCAATTGGCTCAATTGGTACTGTGGAGCACGTTCTTCTTGAGTGTCAAGGTATGCCGTTGTACGTGCGCTCTGTGAACACTGCATGCAGTCGATAACACACTGCAGAGCCCTTTGTAATTTGACTGGATTCCAATGCCCTTTAGTCTGCCCCAGAGACACGATGAACACTTTCTTTTCCTGTTTAGATGGTATTGGACAACTCGACAAGCTTTAATTCTATGTTACCCTTCCTTGTCATCCGCACTCACATTTTGTGTAGTCCATTCTACAAACTTCAATCTGCATGATTATACGCCATAGTTCACAAATGAGAGAACTCAGTGCGCAATTTCTATTCTTTTTCTTTCTCTTTTTATAATTTTTGCGCCTCCCTCTTTCTGTCTTTGTCCCCCAATTCCTATGCCTTCGCAGAGTAGCATGTGAGCGATGTTTCTACACCGGTTAAAATCTCTGCATTTCATTAAGGAGCTCGCTCTCTAGATGCACAGCTAAGGGTAAGGAGTCGCAGCTAAATTGCAGTATACAGCAAATGTTGTGAAGAAACTGCCGTGCATTCTAGAGCATAACCAACACTGTATTACGCAAACATGAAATAAAGATCAGTGGGACCACCTGGGGTTTCATTCTTAATAGATTTAACTATTTCATCTATTTCGAATGAAATTGTGGGCAGTATATAAAAGGATCAAGGCAGTTTGCATTTAGCCAATTGTTCTGGCAAAAATTTGTATTGTTTTCTTTCTTGCCGCAGGAAAGTAGAAATGTTGAATAAATTTGCTTCAAGGGTCCTGACCTCTTATAGCTTTGCCGCTAAATTTTATTTCATCACGGGCTGAGCCAGCGCACCTTGAATGACAGACTTGATTGTAGGTGCTCCGTAGTTATTGCAGTGCATCAAACTATGAAATTTTTTGCCGCAGTAGTTGCTTTTGCCTCAGTAATTTCCCTGCTTAGATGATTGCAGTGCTTTTATACTAATAGAATTCATCGACATCTTTCAATCTCAACCTCGTGACACTGCTTGTTCCTAGCTTGCATATTATTTGTTTGCCTGTCGGTGGGGTGAGTCGCAATTTTACAAACTTTTTCTGCTTTTCCCATATAAATACTGCTAAGGTCTAGTCGTATAAGCCCTGTATCCTTTCGTCAAATCTTGAAAAACTGTTTAAGAGCGATCTTCTCTCAGTACTTCGGACGAATCTATTCTGCACGATCAGCTTGAGCACATCAATTTCCAGTCCAACTTTTTTTTAACTTATGAGACTGATGTGTCTCTTCTCTGCTGCCTTTTTTTGTAATATAAAAAAAGAGCAGCACATGATCACTGACACTGATGAATAGCGTCCCATAGGAGATATTGCTTTGCGCACTGTTTGCATAAATGTCTAGCACTGCCTCAATGTTAATTACGATTCGCATGGTACCCTTCACGCGCTTTTCCCAACAATAACTAGAGGTAACGAGAAATCGCAGACATTGCTCTAATCGCGCGGTCATACAGTGCTACGGGGTCAGACTTGGGCAGCATATTCAAAGCGCTGATTTGCACTAAGGCACTAGAGATTAAGTACATTCTTTTTAATTTTCATCTTCTATTTATCGCCCTTTCATATACAACATAAAGCTTTCTACGTGGTCAGATTATAATTGTTTCCAGTGGGAAGTTGGCATCACTATTATACAGATAGTTACGTGCAGTCCTCCAGCCTAAATAAGATGATGCAATAATACGTATTACTTCATCGTAATAGACACTTATCCGTGAGGATCCACAATTGCGCAACTTCGTTCATTTGGATGCTTGGCTAGCTGGGAATAGTTTCAATGTGAACGCTTATCTAGTTGGGCGAAATCACTTTTGCTTCAATGATGGCTTAAACTGTGCGCCTCTCTTTAATGTAGTGGTAAAGAAAAAATTATTAAAGAAACAACGGTCAGTGTTGAATATTTACTGAGACATCCTTGTCAGTCCATTCAGGTACCACTGATTTTAATTTCCGCATTTCTTCAACATTGGCCAAAGACATATTATTGCGAGTTTGTTGAGAAAGATGAAGTGGTTGAATTACGGAATTACTGAAAGCACATTCCATATTAAGAAGTCATTGTGATGCTTTTCTTCATTGAGATAAAATTGAAGCAGCAGTGATATTTGTACGTACGCTTCCCAAGTTGAATAAAGGGCGGCGATGCCCCCTCGTGAGTGTGTTCTGCTGTCGGCATGTCTGAACATCAATATCCTCTTCGATAAGGCGCCCCTTCATCACCGGGGCCGCGAACAAGTCCCATTGCTTATACACATATCAGAAACACACGTTTCATATACGTTACGCACATTCATCCATTTAGTGTACGACCAACAACAACAACAATAGGGAACACAGCGACGCATGCATACTGCATACAGAGGGCGCCTTAGCACAAAGCACGGTCAGAAGCTTACATATCTACCCAATTCCGTCCCTCCAATTGCTTCAGTGAAGGTATGGCTTCTTTTTTCTTCTAACCGGCACATTTAATAACTACACAAAATATACGATGATGGACTTATTGTACCTCTGTTGCTAAGGCAAAAGGATCTCTGAATATACAGCCGCATAAGATTGAGCAGTGTTATAGCAAAACTCTTTCATTAGCGCTCGAGCGACCACTGTGGACCGTATTAGTAGGCGAGAAACTTTAAAAGAGAATCAATGGAACGTTATAATGAAACTGTTATGGAATTAGGAAGAGCGGAAAATTCATTGAAGAGAGAGTGAGCAGGAGCCTTCTAAATTCATTAAAGACTTCATAATTCATAATCCAGTTGACATTGAAAATACAGTGCCCACGATTTGAGTCAATTAAAACTCAACAATTTGGAAATGGGCATCAAAGCCCGATTTCAAAAAGAAATGCGGTTATGATAGCAACGGTAGCGCTTATATAATATATTAAACACTCAGTAATGATCATAACTCAACAAATATCACAATGACCTATAAAAAAAATGTTCTCTTGTTCGACTATCGATAGAGAGAGAGAGAGAGAGAGAGATGATGATGATGATGATGATGATGATGATGAGCGGAAGGCGGGGAAGTTAACCGGAAGTAAAAATGTCCAGTTCGTTACAGTTCGACTATCGAAGTCCTGCTTGTGCCAGCACACCTCTTAAGTGAAATAGCTAAGGATTCCTAAGAATTTTATAAATGCAACTGCTTCAAATATGGGTGTAGACTACAATGAAATTGCCATTGCCGAATTCAAGTACATGACCAAGAATTCACTATTAGAAATCTACGGAACGCGTTCAATGAAAAACTTGAGAAATTTAGGATGATGGCAATTTTATTAAGATCTAGTTGTACAGCTCCGTGGATGCTGGAGATCCATCGTATACGAATTGACTCAATTGGAGCTCAACAATTTGGTAATGAATATCGAACACCTAGTTCGCATGAAAATAACGCTAACATATGTGCAGGTCCATCTAAGTGCCTTAAGTCGATGCGAATATCCGCTCTTCATGCATTATGAATTTTTTTTCACTCATCGTTCCTACTGGAGAACTCAATCACTGCAGACAAATAAATCTACAAAGAATCAATGCATACTCAATACGCACTTTTCGTCGAAAATAATCAGCGGTATTAGTGTTGTACATTTATTGAGGGAATGCAATGGTCTTTAATATGTAGCTGAATATCTATTGATTCTACGATTTTTAAATATGTTTCTCCATAGTAAATTTTGTAAGGGCTGTTAAGCCTTGTGATTGCTATAATGTGCAAGTTTCACTTTTACTTGTGGATCCTAAATCTACTTGGAAAAGCATGCGCACCTTTATAGAAGTCTTGCGCGAAGTGACATTTCAAGCAAGGAGCACCCAATAGATAAAAAGAATGTATACTATCTCCTCTATCGCTGATGCTCAATTCTTCGAGTATCAGAGCATTTCCGCAAGTGCGCTCTTGAATAATGCGCGGCTTCCTGCAGTGTGCCATATATATATATATATATAGTTACCATTTCTGGGTATCTTGACGTATATTGCTTTACATAACCAAAATTCCACGCCAAGCAAGGTTATTAGGCGTAAATTAGAGTGTAATAGCATCAGTTTTCCAGATGCGGATATTCGCAGGATGCCATGGCTGCAATCATTTATTCGAGTTAAAATGACCCGAAGAATAAATTCGGATGAATTACTCCACTTTACTGGACAGTAATGAGATAGGCATACTTTTGCAACAGGGTGTGCTTGAAAGCGAAATTATGTAGATGTAAATGCAAGGCGATTTTCTCATCTCTGGTCTTGATTTAAAAGCGGCGCGATAACCCAACACTGTATTTCGTGTATCCTTTCGTAAGCAGAAATTTGCCTACTTAAACGTAGCTTGATCAGCACGCTTTTACAAAAGTCGCGGAAGTTTATTATGTAAAGCATTGAAAGATACTATAGCAGTGACAGAGATAGCGCTTCTTATCTTGAACAGTTGACTTTCCTTTTCATTGAACTGTACATAATGTGGCGGTCACTCCACAATGAGCGAAGTACCATTATCATAAAACAATCTTTCGGCGCTTGCTATATGGGGCCAATATCTAGTACCATAGGACCTTAGCAGGAGCAAGACGTGCTATGGTTTGTTGCACCATACTTTCTTAGATGTCGCATTAAATTCTGTGCCCGTGTGTGTGTGTGTGTGCGTGTGCGTGTGTGTGTGTGTGTGTGTGTGTGTGTGTGTGTGTGTGTGTGTGTGCGTGCGTGCGTGCGTGCGTGCGTGCGTGTGCGACGCTTGCATTCATTGCGCCACCGTGGAAGAGAGTAGCAGTCGTACAAATCGACGCATAAGCACAGACACCATATGTATCGAGATCCCGGAAGCAAAACAGCCATCTAAGCACCCACATTACGCCAGAGTGTGGTCCGTGTTCACAATTCAGTAGATTGGCAATCGTAAGCGTAATTTATTGTATTCATGCTATCATCCACGCTATCAGTGCCTAAGTTAAGCTCGTCAGCAACATAGACTTGTGGAACGAGATTGCCTTTGCTTCCCGAATACGTTGTTGTGAAAATGGCCCTATCGTCACAGCACTGATACGCGAGTCACGTAGAATATTTGTTGTCAATGTGAAACTCACTCGAAATTTATGAACTCATGACGAAGCAATACACATGCAGGTGCTTGTTCTCAGGATAATAAAACGTTTCTGTAATTGTAATCGTTTAACGAGCCTGATCCGCGACGCTAACCTCACTTGAGCCGTTGATAAGCGGGTAGATATTACAAATGAACACAAGTTTGATAATAAAGCATGAATACAGTGTAGTTACTTTAATGCTTGTTAAATTGTAGCCAGTGAGCTTGCGAGAATGATCGACTTTTAACGCACTTTGACACTGACCCTTCTCTTCATATACTCGTTTTTAAACAGGCACTAAAAATGTAGATCGTTGTTGTACGTTCTACAATAACCAAATACCCTCTATGCCATTGCAGTACAAGCATAAAAATATAAAAGGTCAACGTATTTCGACACACACTCCAACATCAACTGTCTGGAAACTTCAGAATCAACTTGAAATATTTGTCTTGTGAAGCCATCGGTACACAACTCTTAACTTGATATATGCTTCCTAAATTATTTCTTTAGAAACATAATTACGTGCGTTTTATTGCTGTGTAGATGATGCGCTTTATGTTGGACGACCGCCCATTGGAGGTACTCAATCGCGAAAGTATAATAATAATAATAATCGCTGAATCGCGGTATGATTATGAGGCAGACCGTAGTTGACAGCGGCGGAAATGTTGACTACCTGGGTTTCTTTAACGTGCACTACTAAAGTGCAGGGCACTGACCTCTAGTATTTTAGCCTCCATCGAAAATGCGATGACCACAATCGGACCTGTGTCCTTCGAGGTCAACAGTCCATAGCACCGTAACCATTGCGCCATGTTGTTGTTGTTATGTGGGGTTTAACGTCCCAAAACCAGCTCTAATTATGAGAGACGCCGTAGTGGAGGGCTCCGGAAATTTCGACCACCTGGGGTTCTTTAACGTGCACTGACATCGCACAGCACACAACCATTGCACCATGTGCACGGCGGCGGACAAGAATAGAAGGAGTAGGTTTGAGTATAGGGAATTTTAAATTGTTCTTTAACCCTAGAAGATACCTCAATGTAATATCGACACAGCGCGTTGACAGCCAATTTAGACGTAATTTTTGTATTAAAAAAAAAAGAACATTTAAAGGTGAGTGGTGTCAGTGGTGTTTTCGAAATCTTCTTATGCTTCGATCGTGTGTTTCATGCTGTGTTCAATTACTTGCCTTTCGTGTTTGGCTGTGTGCGTCTATCCGAAACATTCGCATGATGTATGTACGTGTGTACCATATGTCGTGAGAATTTCCTGTCTCCAGTTGTTGTTCCGCTTGCAAATAGGGGAGTAGCATGTATCGTAGTCATGGCTCCGACCTCTCCTATTCATTTCGATAAAGACTCAGAAAAGGTAGTCACGAAATATTGGTTTGCAGCGCCAGATTATTGGAATCCCTAGTGGGCATATTGGACGAGTAATAAACAGAAGCTCAGGTGAAGATGGAGGCTCGAATCCATGAAGATGTCGTTAGAAACGATTGAGAAGAGGGAATGTCACTGGAGCTAACGTTTCCACAAATGGACTTGTCTTCGTTAGGGTGGCTCCAGCGACATTTCCCATTCTTTATCGTTTTTAACGATCTCTTCACCGATACGAGCGGTAATGTAATAAGGTGTCATTTTAAATGGGCTGTTTCATTTGCGTGGTTCTTTTAGCTACTCTTTTATGGCTAGTGAGCGTGTGCATTCAGAAGACATGCGTTCTGGTGGGAAGTCGCCACATGACTTATGAGGTGAAGAAGCCTCAAAAGACTCCGATATGTGTCATACTTGTCCGTCATACACTTATCATTGTGCCTACGAATTCTTCGGAGACCAGTAAGCTGGAGGAAAGATCAAGAAAGAGAATACTATCCATGCTTTGGAAAAACTAACCTATACACAAAGGAATTTTATTTCCGTGCAGAGCTTCCGGTTTCTATTGTATAATTTGTTAATGATGGTCACAACCCTGTTGAACAGTGCTTGGGTGGTAGGGCCATTGTCAGGCAGTTAATCTGCCTTTAGCCGTACCGTCCCTTGACATGTATTATGTTAAAAAATAAACAATTAAATTCAATTCAAATTGATACGTATTGCCTTCTCGTGCTTGAATCCCTGGCCAAGGCAAAATTTTCATTAACTGAGGACCGTGTAAAACCGTAGTGTATTTGCATCTAGATACGTAGTACAACAAATATGATGCTTTTTTACTTTCACATGGCGTCATTACTCTCTCTCATAATACGCTATTCTCATGAACGTTGAGCGGTTGCATAAAGGCATCCAACACTGTGGGTCCTCCTGACTGAGTATCGCGTGAGGGTGTAGCTTGTCAGCATTGCAGTGCCAAAATTGTGAAGGAAAACTAGACCGTATTGAGAATGAAGTTGAGTGAAATTGTAGGTTTCATCGTTGCTTACGCAAGGTTTAATACGCGGCATCTTTAAGGGACACCTCGCTTCACGCAGATGCCAATATTTAATTGCTTTTAATCTCCATGATCTTGTCTCACCTTCTGCATTCGTCCGTTATAGGGCTTCTTATCGCCGAAGTTTTGATCATGTTTTCTTTAGCACGAGAATGTGTTATGCCGCGCTTCACCAAGAATTGCCTAGCGTCACTTCCGTCACGGAAATCAGACCAGTGAAAGAGCAGGCCTGTTTGTCCTGCAAATGTTTAGAACAAGCGTGAACGATTTAGGGCCATCTCACCTACTATGGGACAGCTGTTGTAGCTACCCTAGTAATGGATTGTCCTTTGTGTTTAGAATAAATGTAAACAATTTACGGCAACAGTGCAACCTGCTATGGGGTGACTGTTGCAGCCGCCCTGGAAATGAAGTGGAAAGAGAAATCTAGTGTAATTGACTGTGCCAAAAGCCCCAAAGAGGGAAGTTTTATTGTAATATGTAACTTGCAAAACAAACAAACAAACAAACAAACAAACAAACAAACAAACAAACAAACAAAAGCATGTTTTTCACAGATGAACATTGGTACCCTATTTAAAACTCTGTGCGTATCAAGGAGGTTTTTTTAAACCTCCTTGGTGCGTATACGCGCACGACTTTTCCGCGTTACACTACGTACGAGATCAGATCGTTCACACACTAAAAATTGTTTCATACAACACCTTCAGGGGCAGGAGATGATTCAGTAAGCACTGTAATGTTCCGCTGTCCCTCCATTACTCTGTAATAACGTGTGTCCACCCAAAGAAATGCTTGTTCGCCATCTTCCAGCAACTGCTTCTAGATAATTGCGCATAATTATACTTCACTTCTACTCTGCGGGGTAGGTGGCGCGCTGGGGCTGGTGGCGCACTTTTGCCAAGCAGCGCCGCCGCCACGAAGCATATACAGTGCGACTGTTATGACTATCTGCGCAAATAAGCCTCGCTCTTTCCAGACGAGTGAAGCACGGAAGCCGAAGAGCGAAGCCCCTTTACACAACGTGCACCTTTACACAGCGTGTGAAGCCGCTTTAGCCACCGTGCGCCGATACAAGGCGTGTTGAGTCGTTTCTTTTCTGCCGTAGTTGGTGCAGCGGCCACTGGTATAACTACTCCCCAGCGCGCTGACCGCGGTTGCATAGGTAACACATCCCACCTTCTGAACACCAATGCAGAGCACGAGAATTTGGTTCTCTGCATTGGTTTGGCCATTGGTCCGGTTGGTTTGGTGCAGTGCTGGGCATCGAAATGGACTTCGTCCATTTTGGCATCCATTTTGACGCAAGGCACCGAAGTCCATTTTGGTGAAATGCATTGTTTGTTTATCGTCCATGAGTGTATGCTTGTCACCATTTCGCTGATTGCTTGCGATGTCATTTCTTGTAAAATGCGTGAGCCCATTGATCCCACTGTCTTTTCCAGGCTACCAAAAAGCTCAGTAAGCCTTTAAAGGTGTTTCCGCCTGTGGCCCAGTGTATTTTGTCGAGGTAAAAGTTCCTTTCACAGTGCTGCATGCTCCATTACGTTAGTAACAGCTTGTATCCAGGGTAATTACGATCGTCAAAGAGTTTCTCTGTTCTTTCGGCAGCCGCTGCTCTAATAAATGTTGGCATATCTGAAAGACGAGTACTGGCAAGGCTCATGGGAAGCCGTAAAAATTTTCTTTGAACCTTTGCTGGCTTTCCTTTTCAGAGGAAAGCTCCCACGATAGAGGTTACGCAGCGTGTGCAGCGTGTGCTATGTAGAATGCAAAGCACACGCCTGCTTCTTTGTAACAGACGCTCTCGCTGTTAATGACAGGTTAAACTGTGCAACTGTTCCTATGACCAGTGTGGACTTCCCAATTGCTTCTTCCCATGACACATTTCCTTGACACATTTCCGTGACACATTTCCTTGTTCAAGTTAAGCACCTCAACCGCGCCCACATACTACTCGACTGCTTCGGGCAGCAGTTCACTGAAGCTCCCAAAAACGCAGAGCTTTACTTTTGCCTCTGTTTAAGAGGGCACCCGAGAGGTGAGAAAGGTGAGATTCCTCAAACACGTCAAGGAATGTACGATAGCTGGACAAGTTAGGAAAAATGATGCAAATACAGTCGGTGTAGGCAATGATTTTCAAAGATTCCTCCCCTGGCATCGGAAAAGAATATATTCATAGAGTTGACTACTTTGCTATTGAAAGGTTCGAAAAACAAAATAAAATGTTTAGAGGTTGGTTATCAGAACAATAAAAAAATTCACAGCATATCCACGGACTGAATGATGATGAGTGGGCGAAGCTCGGGAGGTTCATCGTAGATCGTGCCGAGTTCCGGATTAATTTAGGCGCACGCTACGAATCCTTATGGTTCAACTACGCGCAAGTGAAATCTCCCACCGGCACTTCATTGCAAGTGAAGATCCAGTGCCTATATATATATATATATATATATATATATATATATATATATATATATATATATATGGGTGGCCGGTGAACGGTTCTCCAGCGCGAGCAGTCGGTATTTCTCAATCTAGAAACTCGCTAGAAGACGCAGCCTGCGCCAACGTTGTCTCTCGCGGGTGAGGGCGCCTTCTCCTTCTTTGCGAGCTGGTAGAGCGTTCATCTAAGAAAGAGCGTTTCCGTAGTGAACGCGCGCCTTTCGCTCTCTCTCTCTCTCACAAGATATCAGATGGAAGAGTGAGAGAGCTCGCGCGTCGGGAGGCACGCGCCGAGGACGAGCGCGGGCGTCCCGGCGTTGCATGGCGTTGCATGGTATTGTGAGTGGTGTAGGTTACACGATACGACGCGGGACAACCGACCCACAGCTTAAGGAGCTTCGCCCCTAAAATTAATTACCTGGGTACATCTAAAACATTGTGTATTGGTACGCACGAGAGGAAGTAACAGCTGCACTAACGTGAAACCTGAAGAGGTGCGAAGCAGTGATGCCCCAGTACTTGCCGCAGGAACACATCAATCGCTGAGGCGAACCGATTTTGTTCAATTATGCACTTGTTTTGCCATGGCGTCAGAAAGTGCGGGCCGATCCCTGACGCTGTGCCTTACAGTGTGAGTTTATAATGGCTAAACTATTCAGAGGACTTCATACTCTACTATGGGAGAGCTTATGGAGCTGTCCCTCTTCCTAGTTTCCACGGTTACAAAGTGATCCGAGCAAATGCAGACGACTTGTGATTAGAACACGTAGAAAACGATTCAGAGTACACCGCACACTACTATCGTATAGCTCAGGAGAGCTGTCCGGAGTCTACAATTTTAGCACAATAGCGTATCGTGCTTGACAAAGACAAGCGCCTCGTGCTAACATGCCTCCAACTTAGCGTTATTGCGCATGCCTGCTAACGATGCAAACAGCAAACACGTCCTCGGGAAACTATCTTGAACGTGTTCCCTCCAAGGAGGTTTAAAAAGAAATTCTGGAGTGGAGATCTTGTGCTAAAAGTGAAGCCGGCGACCGCCATCTTACTCAGGACATCAATTAACAGCATCGAAAAAACACAAAAGAAAAAGCGCTTTCTTCACGCTTCTAACACCTTTAAAGCGATCAACTTTGCTAGACAGACAATCCTTGATGTGCCTGTTTGTGCCACGGGTTTTTGGATGAAACATGAACGGGGATAAAATTTGCGTGCATTTACGTGGTATCGATAGTCGTTCAATGCTAGTCTAATAATTCAAAACAACGCGCTTTTAAGTTAGTCTAGGGTTTACATTAGCAGGTCAAGAACGCTTGAATTGATATTGCTTTCTGGACACTTAGGCAACCTTTTAGGGCTGAACCATAGGCAAACGCCGGCTTCACCCGTCGCGGTAACGTTCAGCGGGCGCTGCCACTCCATTATTCTTTTTTAAACCTCCTTGGTTCCCTCTCCCACCTAAAACGTACAAACAAAGCCACCTTGTTCTTTTGTTGACCGACACTTGGCTCGAGTGCATTCTTTGCACGAACGCCACGGAACAAACAGAACCCCTACAAATTGTTTCGTTGATGCTAACGCGTATATAGTACGACCTTCTCTAGATGTCAGTATAAACATCCATATAAAAAGTGATAGACTCACCGGTTGGGTTCCTTAGTATCTCGCAAATAATTATTAAACGATTAGATTTTTGCCTGACATTTCATCAGAGTTTTGCCCATTGCATATGGCTTTTATTTGTGACTCCGTAATGTGCAAACGGAAACTTTCTCTGTTAGTGTCTTGTACACTGCGGCAACTCCACGGTGAGAATGCTTCAACATTCCACTTGTGTCAGCGCAAGAACCTTTGGCATAGCGATCCGGTGCAGCGATGTAAATAAATAAAAAATAATATACACTATTTACATTGAGTACAAGGAGGTTAAAAAAGTTTATTTTTAATTTCACTGATTAAGCACTACAAGTTTAGGGCCTTGTATTTCATCAAGTCAAACGAAGATTCAACCACTAAGACATTTTTTAGGGGCGAAGCTCCTCTTAGTCTAACCTTGTCCCGCGTCAGGCGTAACCGGCAGTATCTCCCGGGAGGCACGCGCTCGCCCTCGGCGCGCGCCCTCGCCCTCGCCCTCGGCGCGTGCTGTCTTGTGTGAGAGAGAGAGAGAGAGCGAAAGGCGCGCGTTGACTATGGAAACGCTCTTTCTTAGATGAACGCTGTCCGACGCGGTGGTGTAGTTGTTACGGTACTCGGCTGCCACCCAAAATACGCGGGTTCGATCCCGGCCGCGGCGGTCGCATTTTCGATGGAGGCGAAAATGCCAGAGGCCCGTGTACTGTGCGTTGTCAGTGCACGTTAAAGATCCCAGGTGGTCTAAATTCCCGGAGCCCTCCACTACGGCCTTTCTCTCCTCTCTATCTCTTTCACCCCCTTTCCCCCTCCCCCACGGACGCTTAGCCGTGCTCCCTACATGGGCTGCAGAAATTAGCGTCCTTTCCTAACCGAACCACAATCATCATCATCATCATCTTAGATGAACGCTCTACCAGCTCGCAAAGAAGGAGAACGCGCCCTCACCCGCGAGAGACAACGTTCGCGCAGGCAGCGTCTCCTAGCGAGTTTCTTGATTGAGAAATACCGGCTGCTCGCGTGGAGAACCGTTCACCGGCCACCTATTATATATATATATATATATGTGCACAGGATCTTCACTTGCAATGAAGTGCCGGTGTAAGATTTCACTTGTGCGTAGTTGAACCATCAGGATTCGTAGCGTGCGCGTTAACTAAATTAATCCGGAACTCGACACGATCTACGATGAACCTCCCGAGTTTCGCCTACTCATCATCATTCACTCAGTGGATATGCTGCAATTTTTTCTTTTCTTTCGTACTGCGCACGTCGCCTACCGCGTGACGGATGGCACGATACGACAAAGCTGCTTCAAAGGGCAGCGCTTCGTAATAATAATGACGAAATAGTTGGAGAAGACGTAACTTTGTGATGTAAGCCACCCTGTAAGTGAAGAGGAGTAGCAGGCGCCGCACATGGGCACCAAACTTTCCTTAAATTACGTTTATTAAAAATAAAGACTATTTCATAACGACGATGTTGATAATGCCTCTCTTATGGGTTCAGAGCTACAAAGCATGCAGCCCTGTGTTCTCTTAAATGATTCCTCGAACTTGTTATGCAATCCACTTTCCGCAACTTGTAGTGGTGTAGTATTATTATTCTGCCTCTTAACATTACATTTGTTAATGCGATTCCTCGGCACGGCCCTCAACATTTCGCCTCCATTGAAATGCAGCCGCCGTGGCAGGGATTCGATCCCGCGACCTTCGGATCAGCAGCCGAGTGCCATAACCACTAGACCACCCTGGCGGGACAGGTAATACATGTGGCGACGTCGCCTTGAAATTCCTGCTCGAACTCGCCTTGACGTCATATGTTTTGAAGGCGACCACTGGGGGCTCGCGCAATTATGAACCGGCAAAAATTGATTGATGATTGATTTGTGGGGTTTAACGTCCCAAAACCAGCTCTGATTATGAGAGACGCCGTAGTGGAGGTCTCCGGAAATTTCGACCACCTGGGGTTCTTTAACGTGCACTGACATCGCACAGCACACGGGCCTCAACATTTCGCCTCCATCGAAATGCAGCCGCCGCGGCCGGGATTCGATCCCGCGACCTTCGGATCTGCAGCCGAGTGCCATAACCACTAGACCACCATGGCGGGGCCGGCAAAAATTAAGTGCGTTGTCTTCTTACGTGACGAAAGAATGGCCGTACCGAGTTTCGTGAAATTACATTGAGCCTATATGGCCAGAATACTAAAAATGAATTTGAAATCTCAACGTCATGCTTGCGTTGAGGTTCTGAGCTTTCGGCAATAAATTAAAAGAAAATGATCAACTGTGATTTTCATTTCCTCCTATAATATACAATCTGTGATGACAAAATAAACGACAGTAGAATTGTCAAAGAACAATCTACTAGTATAAATTGAGTTACTGTCTCCCTGTAGTGTCCCTTTAAAGAAACGATATATATAACTGAAACACTTCCACACTGAAGTCTATCACAGGGATTCGTTTTCACTGAGACTGTTCGTTTACATGAAAGACTGTCCCCGCTAATTGCCAAATGGGTGGCGTTTTGTTTGGAAACGTCTGTTGACAGTGCTCTATGAAATATTTGTTATCAGAGTTCGATCTTGAACTTCATTCTCGTTCATGAGAATACACTCTAGCATCACTTCGCAGAGGTGTCTTGCACAGGAGCAGTTTCATATGAAAGTATTCACTGATGTCTATTGCCAAGCCAAAAAGAAAAAAAAAAGTATTTTTTCTACCTGTGGTTAGCACAAGGAGGTTTAAAGTAACTTTTTTTAAACCTCCTTGGGTTGGAATTGATGTTACAGCTATTCCTTCTCGCAATGTTGCCTATTTTACGCACGGCGAACGCTTAGTTGAAAGCGGAGGTATTTGTTATTAACAGAAAAAGATGACGTCAATGCTTTTAAAGCTTTGTCTCATTCATTACACCAAGGCGCTTTCCATACATATACCTTTCTAAAGTTGTCCTTACCGTACATACTTATTGCAAACTGTGCCTTACAAAAATGACTATTGATCTACTGAGGAGAAATCATTGGAGATTGATTGTATCTATATCCAACGACATTTCAAAAGTGACTGATTTCCCTCAACAAATACCCAACATAAACGCGTTGATTATTTTCGATGAAAAGTACGTATTGAGCATGCTATCGATTACTTACTTATTTTTTTCTGCTACGGGTGTCTAAGTTATCGCACTCGGCTGCTAGCTGATCCTGAGGACGCGGCATCGAATCCCGGCTGCGGCGGCTGCATTTCGATGGAGGCGAAATGTTGAGGCCCGTGTGCTGTGCGATGTCAGTGCAGGTTAAAGAACCCTAGCTCGTCGAAATTTACGGAGCCCTCCACTATGGCGTCTCTCATAACCCTATGGTGGTCCTGGGACGCAAAACCCCAGAAATTATATTTGTCGATTTGTTGTTGTGTAGTGGGTGACCTGAGCATATTTAATTGAGTGGACATATGAAGGTGAGTGGAAAATTTTCCACAGCGCAGACACGACGGGCATTCTAACCGACTTAAGCACACAGACGCACCTACACATATGTAGCATTATTTGACTTTTGTAGTGGCCGGCATATATACATGACACGTTCCAACTAAGGAGGATAAAAAAATTGACGGCAGATCCACGAGGTGAATGACGATGAGATTGGGCGAAGCTCCTGGAAGTAATCATCGGTTAAACCGTGAAATTTCTTCCGTTAATTCGCCCGATAAAAATGACGTGAAACGATTGATTAAATGTTTTATCAAACTTTTATTGCTGGTTTCCGTTGTCCTTTCATTATGACCGCTTTGTGGTCGGTGAAATGTAAGCTAAGTGGTTCTTGCACTGGTTGCAGATGAAAACCATTGCTTTACCTGGCGTCTTTCGTTAAGCAGCTGGCGTCTTTTCGTTTTGCTTTAGAAACATCTGGCGTCTTTTCGTTTTGCTTTTAGAAAACATCTGGCGTCTTTCGTTGGTTTATTTCATCAATCAACGGCGTTTTGAACAAAATTTTTATTGTTTAATCACGCACAGGAGAAATCTCACCAGGCACTACCTTGGAGGTAAACAATGGCTGCTACTGGGAATGAGAGACAGCAGAAGTCGGCTTTTAACACTTCTACTTCTACTAACGTTTCCTACTGGAACATGCCAATGGCTGCTAATGGGGAATGAGAGACAGAAGAATTCGGCTTTTAGTTAACGCGCACGCTGCGAATTTTTTTTATTGTTCAACAACGCACAGGAGAAATCTCCCACCGGCACCACCTTGGAGGTCAAAGCGTAAGACTGGTTACGCACTACGACTACGACTACGACTACGACGAGGGACGAACGGGTGCCGCTTTAAGGAGCTTCGCCCCTAAAAAAAAAATGCTGGAGTGGCAACGCCTGCTGAACCTTACCGCAATGGGTGAAGCCGGCGTTTGCCTCTGGTTCAGCCCTAAAAGCTTGCCAAACTGTCCAGAAACCAGTATCAGTTCAAGCGTTCTTTATCTGCTAATATATCGTACAGAGTACTTGTAATATAAAAGCATGTTGTTTTGGATTAATAAACTATCATTGACCGAGCATCAATGCCACGATATGGCGCACAAACTTTTGCGACGTTCAAGCTTCACCCAAAAACGAGTACCACGAACAGGCACATCAAGCATTGTCTGTCTAGCAAAGATGGCCAATTTAAAGGTGCTAAGGAGCGTGAGGAAAGCGCTTTTTCTTTTATGCTGTCTGGGTGCTGTTAATCGATGCCTCTGGTGAGATGGCGGCCTCCGGCTTCACATTTAGGAAAAGATCTCCACTCCAGGGTTCCAACAAGCAACAGGCGCACCTGTGCAACAATCAACGCGATCCAGCGCTGCATGCATCATGGACGCTGCTTATCTAGTACATACGCTAGGAGGCGCGATGGCTCGGATGACGGCTCTGTGACTCTATAGCCTGAAATCTTATAGCGGACCATGCGGTTAATTCAGTCTCTCGTCCCTTGTGAAACTGGTTATTGAATTTCCATTGCGGAGTCGTTGGGTATATGCATTAGATTTTTAGATTTTTTTTTTGGGTATACGCATTAGATTTTTAACATCCAATGAGCTTATACAGTTCCTGTTGCAGTAATCGTTTTCGCATTTGGTACATGACCGGGATAATTAGAGAGGCCTTTGCCCTGCGGTGGCTTTAGAGAGGCTCATGATGATGATGATGATGAGCCTGTACAGCTAGACCTCAAACAAATTTCCGTTATGTCGAATACCGTAACTCTTCCGTTGTCAACTAATTGTTTTTTCACTGTGCTTTGATGGCCATGTGCTCGAATCCGGCAAAGTGAATTTCGGGGGGAGTAACACCCACATTTTCAAGCTTTCGCACCTAACTGTACCTTACCTAACCGTACAGACTAATTTGGCACATGTTAACTCCTCAGGGCTGCATTGTTTCTTGTCAAATTGTTCTCGCCATGTAGTTCGCTATATGGCGGTCACGCAGGGACACTAACAAGAGAGTTTTGCGATTACGCCGGCCAGTGTTATGAACCTTTAGGTTAACAGGTCTGTGTACTCTAGCAATAAACGTAAAATTGATGTCTCATTGCATCTTCAATGTAATTATTAAATATGCAGTTTTGAAGAAAGAAACTTCGAATCGTCACTGTAACTTGGAGGGTCGGAATTCAGGACCTGTATATGCTCCTCGGCGCATACAGCGCAAAGGCACTCTATATATATGCAATGTGCACGTGCGGAATTTTGGCGCTTCTTGGTGTTGTAGGCCCTATGCTTATGGATCTGTGTGCTTGATATGTGAAATGTTTGTTTCTAATCTCGCAAAATAGCATTCGTTTGCTGGATGGCGATGAAGAGGAAAAAGGTTACAAACGTTCAGCATGGCGAGTGTACAAAACGCACAGAAGAGGGCATTGCAACTTCATATTCAATCTAAGGAAAGTGTATAAGCTAATTTCAATGCTGTTAACTTCATGAATATCCAACAAAATCACCACAGTGAATTGTTTTTAGCCCCAACGTGCTTTCCACAGTAACTCAACAGACCTTCAATAATATTTCGGTGGCCAGTATACAAGAAGTGACAACATTGCATTCAGTGATATTTCAACGCAGACAATGACTCTTCAGTGCACTTCTCACCATTCAACAACAGTGTTTAAATTGTATCCCATCAAAAGCTTTTCAGGGAGGTCTCACAAAGGATGCACAGTTATGGCTCGTGATCAACCGACTTTTATTTTAACTTAGGAATGTTGCAGCATAAAAAGACTTTTCTATGTTTACATTTAAAAGTTCTCTGTGTCCTTGTGCCATGTTCCTTAACAGTTTGCAGCAGCTGCAAAAAGCCACTGCAAGCTCACAAACATTCTCCTGTTCGTTATAATTTTAATTGTTCACCGTTGTTCACACTTCACTGCAAACTCAGGTATAGCTTTCTGCAGTGATCAAAAGTGCGTAGCTTAAAGGGCGTAATGTAAGTTATAAATGGTTTTGGTGCGTTAGCGCGTGATTTAGGTACAGTAAGTGACGGTTCATGATTGCTTTGTTGCACGACAAAACAAGCTGTAACTGAAGCAATAAAATGAGTGCCTTAGTAATGTATAGTGGGTATTTGAAAAATTCAAATTTAGGAAGAATATCACGCCTTTGACAGGTAAGGACGGCTTTGCAATACTAAACGCATATCGATGTTAAGAGGTGAAGACAAAACAAAGAAAGCGAGAATATTGGCATATTTAAGATTTGAGGTGTACGTTTGAAGTATTTAAACGCATATACACTCTTATGTGTGGGTCACATAGATGAAGTTTCAACATAGGCGTTGAATAGACATATTCGTGTACAGTTTGCTCGAACTATCAAAGCTTTAATAATGGAGCATCTAGGTGTTAGCAAATTAGAAATGTGCGTATCAAATATTAGCGGCAAAGAGGACAGTATATCTAAAACAAGCATTCAATACGCGTGAATAAATCCGTCAACACACACACACACACACACACACACACACACACACACACACACACACACACACACACACACACACACACACACACACACACACACACACTTTCCTGATGCTCACTGCACACGCAACTTTAAAGCGAAAAGGCGATATTTAATCTTGTTCTCACTACTAAAATATTCTCAACTTGTTTGCTGAACGCCACAGTAAAGCTTGTTGTAGCAGTAAGAACCGAAATTTTAAAGTTTCACTGGCACTTGTTGCTCCAATAGAGCAGGAAACCCGTTAGGAAGTGTGTAATTGCAGCCGAGATCGTCCTTGTTAAATTTAAGTTCTTCGGCTACCACATATTCATTTGCTTATTTTGCTCTAATACGACCTCACCTCACAAACATCTAACAGATTTTCACTTTTGTTTTTGCCTACAGGTAGCAAGCACCTGGAAGAAACAACGGCAGTCGGCAACGGAGTCCTTGCGCAGGCCTACAGCGATTCCACGAAAAAAATGTCTCCCGAATGTTGTTTCAAAAGAAAATTCGCGACATTATAAGATTTACAAAAGGATGATTCTTTGCTTCGCATGATAGAACATGAATGTCACTTGATAATAGTTCGACTATGGTAGGTGCACAGCGAATGAAGCGCGTGTTGCTTTTAGATTACTTATCCGTCAGTTTAATGGAAGATGTCTGATCAGTCATGTTTAATATGGAGGTATTTGTCGTTTTTCTAGGTGAGCATTATTCGTATAAAAAAAAAAGGCACATCCAGAATGAAAATAATGTTAATAGGTTTACCGCCAGAGCGGTAGTCTTTATTTGCACAGCAAAGCTCCGCTCCTCCTTAAAATGAACAGTCAAAAATGTTTCGGAAAGATTATGCGTTATCAGAAAGTACACGCAACGCGTTTTCAGCTAGGAAAAGAAAAGAAAAAAACGACGGTGCGGGCTGTCAGGAACTGCAAAAGAACGAGATGTTCCCGCAATGTTCTCTCACATATGTATACGTAAGGCAACGGAACTGGCGCGGTAGTTTAGCATTTTAAATTTTTAATATAAGCAAAATAACCAACGAAACGTGGCAAGTACTGATTCTCCTCTTTCTGTTCTTTTTTCTGTCTACATTTCCAGGAGTTGGTGCGCCAGTAATGCCACTGGTCGTGGATGGAAGTTTTGCAACAGCAGCCTGCCAGCAAATGGTCTAAGGATCGTCACGCTCAGTATTCACGCAAGTTACCGGCAGGATCAAACTTTCATTGCCAACGGCTCTCTAACCTTGTCAGTGAGTATAACCACGTGGACCGAGCACGTTCCTAGCGCACATTTCAAAAGAACAGCAAGCGGTCGGTCAAGACATATATACACACTCTTCTCCAACACTCGACAGTTCACTTACATAACTAACCTCAAAACTGGCGCTTCTGGCCGGATAGCTCTTGCCCTTCCCGACATCTGCCTCCCTGACAGCACCGGAATGCTTTCGCTATCTTCAGAGCTAACGGCAACCCCGCACCCCACTCTAAGGTACCTGCCGTCCAGGTGGTCACTCGAAAACCAGAATTCAAATGAGGAGTTGGAAACAGACACTACGGCTTAGAAGACGTACGCTTCAACTAACGGCGCTTATCTTTGCGCGAAATCTGTGCCACCTCCACGCAAGAAGTCCGCCCACGAAGCGCGCGCGCTGCTTGCCATGCCCGGAGGGGGTCCACGCCGGCCAGCCGCCGGGACATGCCGGCGGCGACGTCGGCGGAGGAGCCCAAGAATCTGACGGCGCCTCCTCTAAGTGCGCGTATACAACGCCGGCAGCTCATTAGCGTGCACGCTCTTAGGTCCAAAATGAAAACACCGTCGACTCACCCGTCACCGTCAATCCTTTCACCTTCGGCGAGGACGACAAACATCACACACGCCGCGGAAGGAAAGAGGTTGTGCGTCCACCTTTGTCGGCACAGGCGAGGAACTCTTTTCGCCTCGAGGCTTTTCAGGAATGTATAAAAAAAATGGCGCACCCGATTGGAACAACTATTCATTAGATGAAAAACTTTACTCAGCTTACAGTTATCATCGCCGATAGAGGGGGAGGGGGGAAACCATGGGCTTCACTTTCGCCCGGTATCAATGGAAGACGGCTCATCAGGCTGGCACCGGCCCTCGCTTCGCGATTGGTCGAGAGCGCTTCGAAGGATCACGGGCATGCCGCCATCTTGGCTCCTCGTCCAATGGCGGTGCGAGGACGTCTGACTGACAGGGGGGCCGCCGCCTTGTTTCCCCCTCGCCTTGGTCCCTTTGCCACACGCTCTCCCAGATGTACGTCGGGCGTGCAGGCTTTCGGACGCTATGTGACGCTAACCAGGCTCTTAGGCACTAATTCACGCTTCGGGCAAGGAGGAGAAGAGAGCAAGCGAAGAAGGCATGTAGCGGATAGCGGAGCTGACAGGAATAATCAGTTTTGCGCTTCCTTCAAACTGTACTTGTCAGTCGCGCGAGCTTGCAGTAATTATTTTCGCTTAGTGACAGCGTCCTTTCTGCTTTTTGAGAGAGAGTTCACAGAGTCAGTGCCGTCTTCTCCTTCTACTCTCCTCCTCCTTTCCTCTTGCTTTTCTCTTTGAATCGCAGTATCTGTCCGATCCGCGGAAGCGATTTTACGGGCTTTTTCCAACCTCCTCTCTCTCCTCCGTCCAGTAGCCTGCCTCTCCACCGGCGTAGATTGGTGCAATACTTCAAGCGGACAATGATGCACGTCGTTTGGGAATCCGCCATGTTGGATTTCTGGCACCTTTTCTCTCTTCTTTTTTTCTCCCATTCTCGGGTGTGTGAGTATAGTTAGAGAAAAAAAGGCAAAGTCCGCGCGAGTGTCCAGTTAAGCAAAATTATGTGCTCCCAAATGCAGTCCGGCGGTGTCAAAGTACGAACGTGTGCTTCGGCGATCCTGACGAGGAGATTTTGAGGAAAGTTTTTGCGCCGATCGAGGTATAGCTACCTGTTTTGTTTTTGGTTCCGACGAGCCGTTCCGTGTTTTCCCCGCGGAAGGCGTCCAAGATGGCGTACTCCAGAGCGGTAAGCGATTCGATATCCTTTGATGTTCGGAAGTCGTGCGAGTGCTCGGTGCTGAACCTAATGAGCCACGCGAAGTCGAATTGGTGCTTTAGAGATGGTCAGCCGCTGGCGACACTCAAGAAGTGCGGCGCCGGCGGCCACGGAACGACTTGCTCGATGGAATAGGCTTAGCGTGGCGGCGTCTCGGAGGCGCGCTGACCTGCGTGATCTGACGCACTTACGCTGTACTTACTGCCTTTCGAGCGGTTTTATTCGATATCGGATGCTCATAGGAGGCCATTCTGATAAGCATGTGAATTATTTCAGTAGATCCCTCGATTAATACCGTGTTTAGGCTTAGAAAAACCGATCGCGGTGGCGGAGAAAAAAAAGATGAAAAACAAGGACTATCAAGAAAGCAACATGGAGGCGAGAAAGGAAGAGGAGGGAGGGGAAGGAGAGAAGCCGGTCGATATCGGTAGCTGCGCGAGCATGTTGCCATGAAAACAAAATATACATTGTGACTCAAATGTAATATGAACGTTTCTCTTTAAATTTGGGAGTTCTAATTTTGCATATACCTATTTCACGGAACGTTAATTAGACATACATATTTTGCGATGGTGCCCTGAAATCTTAGAAGAGTAATGCTTCAGATATTGTTAATTTACGTTACGCACTGACGCGCATGCAGTTTTCTGGTTAAATATTTTCTACTGATTAATATGAAACGTGCTGCAAAACGCGGCACCGTATGGTCTGTGTTTTTTAATTTTTTTGCCATGTTTATAGTTAGCCTGAGCAATTCAATGATAATGTGAACGCTCTATTATTATTGCGTGATAGCTTTCATGCCTCTGAGAAAAATATCGTGGGTGATATAGCGAATATTACAAGCTAAATATATTATTTTATTGCATGGCGCTGAACATTTTGCGATAGCTTTATTCCGACTGAGGCTTCACGAGAATGAGTTTTATGGGTGCATTCAAGGTAAACAAAGGCTTTTGCATTGTCTATTTCTAAAATACCCTGCAGTGAACGCGAACCTTCCCTAACATGTCTGTCTCTCTGTGTGTGTGTATTATCTAAACGCATAGGATTGTAAACGTGCCTTGTTTAATACGCTTACCGCACAAAACACTTGTGGTTGTTTATACTGTTTGTTACATCCTATTTTCGTTGATGTCTGACTGTCGCCTTTGCCAGCATTTGCCACCTTGCTTCATGAACAACACGAATATTTAGTCAAATCCCTGAGAACCAACTTTTAAGTCTATTTCATGAAATGTATCCTGGTTACGCACTTGTATTACATGTGGTATGGCAATGTCAACTGTGAAAAATCATGCTGACGACTTGCACAAAGCGCACATGGGACAAACGCACGAAACGGCAAATCGTGTCGTAAATTCCGGCTTGTGTTATTGTTTTATTCTGCAATAAAAATAGCAGCGCAAATCTATCACGGTCAAGTGAAATAATACAAAATTCGTTCACATACTTGTCAGCATTTCGTTCGAATAATCTATCACGTGGGCACAGTGGTTACGCGCTGTTTATTCGCGCATAATATTGACGGGTTTAAAATTATCACATTATTTTTGCCTCGGAAAGTTGATCGAGAAGCAGCGATGCACACAGTAGCGACGTCTTGCATCGACAAGCGATGTTGTTGTGATCCTTTAGTTTATTTTTCTTCCTGCAGTGACTTTCTTTGTCTAACAATTCATAACATGCCTGTTAATAATTCTGAGCCTTCTTATTAAGAAACTATGACGAAGAGATCCTGAGTCATGTATAACGACGACACCCGAAGTGAATGTTGACACTAGAATAGAGATATTTCTATCAGGTCTAACCTTTGGACGAAACACATATGAAGGCGCGGTTTATTTTATACTTGTTGACCGGCACATCAAGACAAAATTCGGAATCGAAGCCCTGATCTGCATAACAGAAGGAAAACAAAATATGACGATTATACATACCTGGGCAACATTCAAGTATTTACGTATATTTTACAGGCGTGTGCAAGTAGCGAGTTTTGAGACCGAATCGAATGCGAACTGAGTATGAGGAAAATCGAAGTGGTTCAAATCAAGTATCTTCGAATAATAGCCTATTGAACAGCCGTTCTTACAATTAATGTATGTGTCTTCGCATTCATAACTTGAGCATGAAGAGCGCAAATACATAATCTGGAGGAAATAAGCACTACCTTCGTATCAACAGAAATGCTGAAGAGTAGTGAGTCGTCACTTCATAGCCGATAAAGTCACGCCTCTTGAGTAAGGTAGCCTGATCCACTGTAAAGGCTCTCATGTTTTGTGCCAGTAATATGCCCGAGTCATGGATGAAACGAATGAAATTTGGGGTATTTTTGTAACAGATATCCTGTTTATTTTGTTGTAGTCAGCATTTCCAAATATTCACAAACTATTCGAAAAATATTTGGGTATGTATGAATAAGGGTTACTTGATTGAAAGATCTAATCAAACGTGGTACTACACGATTTGATATTCGAGATACACTAATGTTCTCACACCCCTACTATTTCTCTTCATTCCAGAAAAACCAGCAGATTGCTTTGAGACCTCGGTGTTGCTTAGCGTTGATTTTTTATGCACAAACCTAGGAAAATGGGCCTTTGTTGTGATGAGACGGTACGTAACAAATCATAAAAATCATAAATCGTGCCTAAGACTTTTTTTTTATTGAAATGGTGAATAGACAAGGTTGCGTGCGTTTAGTACGGCACCGGCTACTCCTTCTCGCTTAGCAATCCCAACAAAATTTCAATAAATAAAGAAATAAACAAGAGAAGAAGAAATATTTTCACAAGAAATACACACTAGAAACACTAAAAGTCGACGCCATGTACAGTTCGACAGTGCATGGGTCAGAGTTACGGGCCGGTTTTCAGGTAGGAAGAGTTGGCACACGCGTGTGCACACGTAATTAGAACAATTCATATGAACGACTATGCGCAACAAACGCGCACAACACAAGTATGAAAATAACATATGAGAACATGTGAAAATAACAAAGGACACTGTTGAATGTATAAGAGTTAGGTCATTCATTGGGCCTCTGGAAGAAATAGAAAGTTATACACTTTCATAGGATATTTGTGTCTTCTAAGAACATTTTGAGCGCATACAGTGCTCTTACCAGTGCTTTATAATTACCGCAGATACAATGATTGGTGTGATATGGTTTTGATCGCGCTCTATTTCGCAAACGTATATGAAACGATATCTTCCTTTGTCGAGACGTTTATAAAATACATTAAATTATAATTCGGGGTTCTGTGAACACCGAACGCATGAGCTGTTTCATTTAAAAAAAATGAGAAACATGCTATGGGTGATGGTCACGAAAATGCGAATGTCTATGTTTCGTTTTGAAGGTGCGAATTTATTTTTTTTAGTTTTTTTATCCCATCCTAAAGCTCATATTGCGCGTCTTTCCTTGTAATAAGCCTCCACTGAAAGTACATATACAAGTTTTTCAATGTCATGAGCACTGCAGGTACGATCATGTAAAAATCGTACAGAAGTCGCAGCCATTTAGGTAATTATTTCTAGAAATTCTTTATGGTGGTTTTTTAAACTCCTCATGTGAATCTTCTCTTGATTTATTTCGGGGGTTTTACGTCCCAATACCAGCTGTGATTATGAGAGACGCCGTAGTGGAGGGTTCCGGAGGTTTTCACTACCTGGAGTTCTTTTGTGTTCTGGGAGAAAGGAACGCGACAGTGACCATACATTCGGAAAACGAGAGGCCCCGTGTTTGCGATATAAGCGCGCAGATCGTGTTACTTAAACGAGTTTGGCAGATAACTTCTAAATGCAACGTGTTCCCGGAATAACACACGAATCGTCTAAGAGGCGTTCTCTGTGATCAGGAAGTGGCAACAATATTCTATCTAAAAAAACAGATTACATTTTACCAGGGATGTGTAGACGAAAGTTGGGGAGCGTGGTTGGATTACACGAATAATTCAGTGAATTATCTGTGCAAGCTCAGGAGTACGCGAAGATTGTTTTACGCAATAATTCACTTAGTTATTAAATAACTGAGAGTGGCACTCACTTTACATCTAGTTGAAATTGAATATGGTTCTTGCCTTATATGCGCGCCAGGCTTTTAATTTGTTTCTCGTAACGTCCTCTGCAATGCAACACTTATTGGACCGCCCCGAAAGCTACCTAAAAGCGTTATTTGCAGGTTTTCCGGATGCCGCGAAGAAATAAGTGCGGCATCTCGTTCAAATTTGCACGCTGTGCAATTTATAATATTCGTCGTATTATATAAATATTTCACAGCACGCGCTGTTATTACTACCATTAGAATTTGATATTAAAGCCGGTAAAAATTTCATTACCTGGGCACCAGCCTTTGATTCTGCAACATCGCGTGCATTGCGTGCTACATTGACGTTGTATTGAAAGTAACTTTGTTCGTTCCTGTCTTCATTCTGGCATATGTATTGATGACATTACAACCCCTTTTACCCAAGGCTCGAGAAGTGTAAATGCAGCAAAGGTCATAATGCTAGAGAAATTAAAAGCGCCTCATGACTTGCACGCGTTTCAATTATCGCTCTCTTCTACAGATATTATACAAGCTCTGCATGTACAGCACCTTTGTCAGTATTTTCTCAATACTGCACAAAAGTAGTCAATAACTAAAGCACACCTCGATCAACCGATCACAATTCTTTCGTGAGATAGCCTGGGATGTCATGATAAAAGTTTGCTTTGGGGTATGGTGTAAACAAATGTTCACTTGACTCGTCCCGTGCGCACGAATCACTGCATGCCCTCGAAGGCAATGCTTAGCATATCCAGCAGGTAGATCAGGAGAAATTGAAGCCTTGTTTTTCCTAAGCTTCGAAAAGTATAATGAGTCCCAGAGACCTTTGTATAAACAAACCCTAATGCATTGCAGTCCACCAGAGGCATAAAACAACATATCATATTAATCTAAGACATAAATGACCACAGGTTGCCATGTGTAATTGTTAATATATGAAATCATAGACATATTTTATTTAAGAGTGAAATGAATACAGCAGTGTTCTCTGATCATGCTTTCGTTGCTCCTCACTCCCTTTTAACTAGCCGATGGTTGTGGGTTATTTATAAGAAACCATTAATTAATTTTGACATATTTAGCCACCGTGTACTTTCTATTCTGATGGCGAAGTGTTAAAATTCCACCCTTGCAGTAATTTGAGGCTAAACAGACGTTAACTGCCGACCCATTTCTCTAACTTCACACTCTTGCAAACCACTGTAACGTACAATTTCCAAAAACAATAAGGGTTACCTAGAATCGCAATGATATACTGTTTGCCAGCATCATTTTCATTTTTTTTTCTTCGTAGCGTTGCGCCCGTGAACAAGCTGGTTAAAGGTTCATGCATGGCATTGCTAAAGCCTTTTGATCTTGGTACTAGAGTTGTCACAATTTTAATCTATCTAAAGAGCGCGACAAAGTGGCCTATAACATAAACCACTATTGAAACTCTGTCTGTTCCTCAATAATCCTGTAAGTCACAGACTGGGATGCAGGATTCCTGTCCGAACGTTCTATATATATATGTACGTTATAATGCGTCTGATTCCGCTGTTTTTAATATTTCCTCTGGCATGCCGCAGGGTACAGGCACCATCCCCCTTCCCTTTCTGCTAAATAAATAAATAAATAAATAAATAAATAAATAAATAAATAAATAAATAAATAAATAAATAAATAAATAAATAAGTTCGTGCTGCGATTAGTCTCGGCACATAAATAGGTTTCAGCAAGAGGAATAGCGATTTTCTTATTTTACTTCATGCGTCTTGACGGTAAATTACCCCTTCACATAACAGCACACGCCGATAAAAATTAAGCGATTACTTTCCTTCCTTTTGAAGAGTGCCCCCTGTCTTCGTTAATTAAAGCTCTTACTTAAATCATCCTCCGTGCTAAAAAATGACATATGCGGGAGTGTTGTTATTCGCACAGCTCTAGAAGTAAATTATAGTTCTTTAGATGAAAGTGCGTTTTGCAGCCTCCTGTCAAACAGTTCCACGTGTATCTTGAGTGTAGTAAAGCAGATATTTATTTATTAAAGAATGTTAATTTATTGCTCGTTTTTTAACTAAACTATCATTGCAATCTCGCTGTGGGTCGAGTGAGGTTCTAATGCAACATTAGTATATAGGCACAGATAAAAATAAAAACCGTGCCAACCACTCTTCTGCCGACTACCGAGTGTTTGTAGGCAGGCCACTGTCATACATGTGTGGAAATCCTCGACTTACTGAGATTATAAGACAGCAACCTAAAGAAAAATATTCAGCGCCCTCCATCGAAATAATCTTTACTAGTATGTAGTTTTACTTAAAGGTGAGTGAAACGCGTAGACAGAAATTTTACATTTCAAGTCAGTGACCAGTTCGTATGGCAGTTATCAGCAGTTTAGGCAAACGCGAAGTGAATACACGCGACGACTCTATGGGGATCTTTTTTTTTTCAACACAAAGGCAGTTGGAGAGTTAGTATGCATTATCCTTAGGTGCTGTTTTCCTTCAAATGTTATTTTGTACGAACTGTTTACGGCAGGCGCTAAGCTGGATTTTCAGAAAACGTTTCTGGGGGTTAGGTAGCGGAATGATCTTACATATGTAGATACATTGCATAACGGACTTTTCCCGGTAACTTACATACAATCACTGAGTTACTGCGAGAATGAATGAGTTTAGACATTTTTCTCCCTTTATTTACTCATAGAAATTTATTTAACCATAGAAATCGAAGGCTGGCCAGAGAAAGATAGTACCCCTTTTGAATTACACGAGTGGAAGAAATGAGTGGCAGTGCTTGACGTTAAAAACGAGGCTGACATGCAGAGCCACCATTGCTTCGTGATGGAACATTTTTCTTACTTCGTATTTAAAATCTAGGAGCTAACTAACGATTGAAACATCTTCGTGTAATATCCGCACTCTATCCTGTTAAAAAAAAAAAAAAAAACTTGTGATAGAATTGCAATAACTGCACCTGCTGACTTGCACGGACTCTTTTCAATTTCATTTTTATGCCGCGTTTTCATAAGGCATTTCTATCCTGAATAATTCATTACCAACAATCTTTAATACATGTTGAAATTCTTCTTTTTATATCTCCTTGCAATCGCCATTTCTTTTGTTCCGACGGAATGTTACACAAACTTTGAGCATCACACATACTACTTCATTGGTTTTGACTTTTGGTTTGCGCTGATTTTAATACACAAAAAGCTCCACATAACAGTAAACGTCACATGTTTGCGCTGTTTAAATGATGAAATGCTCTTGTGGCCACTGCAATCGAGATAGCACGTTTTTCAGGGAATGTTTCCTGATGGTCGCGAAGCTCGGGTTCACGTGACGCACGTGCTACTTTCCCGTAAAACGATCAGAAAATTTAACTCGATACCGAGACATTCACAGTGTGGTGGGCATTGTTTTCACTAAAGTTGGAAAATAAATGTTCCGCAGCGAATCCGAATGACAATGCACAAAATGCAGTTGCAGTGTTCATCGTTAAAAATACATTTTACAGCGAATGTCAAAGCGATGCCAAAGAGTTCATCTATAAAATATATATAATGCGCGATTACATTCAAGCAGTTTTCATCGCAGCATATATTTTGCGATAGATTCAAGTCCGGTGGCCCAAATTATCCCTGTAATGGGTAATCAGACAACAACCGCAACCTGTACATCGACTGCGGGATAGAAGTTTCACAAAGTATACTGACCCCTACACTCTTAGCACGGTAACCTTTAGTTTATTTTATAGGTACGCAAAAATGTGAAAATATGCTCCCTTATAAAGGTTAAAAGCACTTTAACCTTTATAAAGGAGCATATTTTCACATTTTTGTGTACCTATAAAATAAACTAAAGGTTACCGTGCTAAGGGTGTATATGGAACAGCGTATGATATTGAACAATTTGGTTTTTTCTTTCTTAAGTGTTAATATTTGGGTTCTGAGTTCCGTGGACATATGTTCATCTCTCCTCGTTCCTTGTCAATGGTGTGCTGAATTGTTTACAATTAATCAACTACGACTTCCAACTCGCCCAGTTACAATATCTGCTTAATAGGGCATATGCATCATAATCTTGTGCGGAAAGGAATTTCGACTGATGCAGAAGTGCAGTTGAGTGCCCGCATGTCTCTTAAAAGAATCCAATATTTACATTAAGCCATCGTGCACTCGCCTAGGCAAGAATGAGGGTTTTACCTGCGCTAAATAGCTGGCGCAATTGAACGCCATCAAACTTTCTAATTTCTTTATCGCAAAATAAAGCAAAAGAAAAAGCACTGAGCTGCTGCTCACTGACAGATAATGTCATGTACCACCAAGCATTTTCGTGTCTCCGTGCATATGTGACGGCTAGCGAAATCTGCTCGCAGCAAATTCTTTCAACCCAACGAGATGCTTCTCCGCGGATTCAAGAATCACAACTCACCATATTCTGAAATAACTAACCCCACCTTCTGTTGTCTTCCACTTTGGCTAGCATTAATTTACGCTTCGCCAAATCGGCCGCCAGTATATATGACATATATGACGCAAATAGGAAAGGCTTACATTCGACATCTTTGTTAGTAACACTCACGCTTAATCGCCCTAACGACCGAAGTGGAAGTGTCTTACGACTCTTCCACTTTTATTTAAAACAGAAGGAAAAATAATTTTTATTGTCATTGTTGTGCTTCTGGGCAAAATGTCTCTTGACAACAACGCCCGCCCGACTCACTCTAACGCCTTAATCCATCAATTTTTGTTCATTCACAAAGTAATTTACCGTTCAACCTATACAGAAGAGCGTCCCACTAAATTGGTACCTCCCGTAGGTTTAATGAACAACATATTAAATTGCGACAACCTTAGCTAAGTCAGTATATTTAGAATAAGCAAATTATGGGATAGGAACATAAAAAACGAGAATACTTATGCAATAACCCAAGTTCCGACCACCGTCGAATTGACCACATCGAAATGCAGCCGCCGCCTCCCGGCGGCTTCATTTCGTTGGAGGCGAAATGTTGAGGCCCGTGTGCTGTGCGATGTCAGTGCACGTTAAAGAACTCCAGTTGGTCGAAATTTCCGGATACTTCCACTACTGCGTCTCTCATAACCAAGGCCTGTTTCGGGACGTAAAACCCAACAGAGCAATCAGTCAATAAACAATGTGTCAGAGTTAGTTTATTCATAGCAACAAGATAAAACAAACAGGTAGGGAGAAACATACAAGAACTGAAGTAACAACATGAGTTGCCGATGAACAATGGATCTAAAAAAATACAAGATAAAATACGCAAAGGGCTTAAACAGTACACTGCGTTACAGGTTTACAGGTACGTCGGATTACATTTTTTTTTTAAATGCGTGGGAAATTTGGATCGTTCTTTTTATGGACTGATGAAAGGGAAGGGGTCAAGGGCTCGTTCTTTATTTGTTAGAAACAAATAAAGAACGAGCCCTTGTTTTCTATGTTTCCCTATGTTTTCCTAGGGTTCATTGTCTGTTTGCTCATTAAGTTGTTTTTATGGACTGAGTAATAGTAAAGTGTTCCATGGTTGATGTGGTGGCAAAGTGAGCGGTCTGTGCTCCGTAGTCAGTTCAATGTTTGAGTGTAGCAAAATGATTATGATGCTCGAAACGTATTGTCTTGCCCTGTGCAAAAAGATAGTGAACAAGCCAATGCATTCGGCTCTGGGTGGATATTTTTTAAGGAATGTACAGCTTGTAAAATACATGAGCATATTGCTTATGCATTGAGCGGGTCACAAAGACAGCATGGCTTATCCTGTGACACACGCCTGGCGAAGATAAGTCACGGTATTTGTTAATGAAAATATCAGCGACATCCAGATTGTTTGCTTCTTTAAAATAAAAAAAAAGTCTTTTGACTCCGTATTGAGTGTTTTGGTGCTACAAAAAATTACCTCTTTTTGACCTGCGAGCCGCACCCCTTTGATAGGCAGAGGCTTATCTCTATACAAGAGGCAACAGCGGACATTTCTAAAATGCGACTTTTCGTCATGTTGCCACGTCGTGTGAGATCACTCAGGGCGTGGCGCTGGAATCCTGTGCTATTTTTGATAACGTCACTAATCATATCCCTGGTTGTGCTAAATTGTACGTTGGTTCGTTGCATCCACCAAACTGCCCCATGTCAAACTGATGTTCTTGAACTGCAGAGGGGTGATTTCGATCCTCTGATGGACTGCATTAAACCATAAGCCTCACCATTTATTAAATACGAGAAACCCCCCAAAAAAAAAATTGGCAAAAAAAGTTGTATTTATTATGAAGAAAGAAAGGGGGAGCATTGGTACCCCTGGTCCGGTTTGATACCCTACTCCCAGGAAAAAGAGTTTAAGCAATCAAAAGAAGAAAAGAAGAGAAATGAAGGCGGGACTCTTACAGAGCACACGTGCTTGTCCGTTACATGTCCAAATAACTGAGCGGAAATTGAGCCCTGTAGGTAGCAAAATAGATGCATGCCGTCCCTATACGGCAAGTCCTATATTGAAACCTTGGCTCCAATGATGTGCAATGTTCGGCGACTTCTCTTCAAAGCTACATCTTTCCCTGAACTTCTGTCCTTTTTGAACGTGCCTTTGCGTAACATTATTACACGTGCGAACAAAAAGCGGCATTTAAGCTATAAGTACACCCATGATGGTATAATGGTAGCGAACTAATAATTTTATTTCTATAAAGGTCAAGTTTCAGGTTATCAAGCAACTTTTATTGCTCTGCTGTAGCACTGATAAACTTGAGAACGGGGTTTAAATTCCTAGACACGATGGCTGCATTAAAAAAAAAAAAAGGCACAGGGGGCGAAATTCAAGAACAGCTGCGTTGTTCGGAACTATGGTTAGTCCATGGCAATCCAAACACACAGATTAACAATAAGTACATTGTCAAGGCAAAGCGATGATTATTCATGCTTAGGATGTTTTGTTTTTCCTAAACCGTCTTCGTGACTGCCTTCTGAAGCCGAGCACGAAGCTGAGGCCGTGTCACAGCGGACGTCCAAACGCAGATGTCATCGGCATAGATGGAAAGTCGTACGTCACGTTACCTTCAGAAACAAGGACTAGACATTTCATGCGAAAAGTGTGCAATGGTGGCATTCACCAGGAAACCGATGTTTGCATATAATATCGCCATTAACGGTCAAGTAATACCATACTGCCGAAGTCATAGGTTCCTGGGAGTGGTAATTGACAGAGACCTGTCTTGGACTCCGCACGTGAACTACGTGAAGAAACGGCTGACTGCTATCTGCCACTTATTCAGATTCCTCGCAGGGAAAAACTGGGGCCTGTCCATACACGCTATGCTACAGCTGTACAGAGTGCTGTTCGTCGGATTCCTGCGGTACAGCCTACCTGCTATCGCCAACACCTGCAAGACTAACCTGCGCACGATACAGAGCATTCAAGCACAAGCTCTTAAGATATGCCTTGGCTTACCACGCAGCGCGTCAACGGCTGAAACCATTGTCATAGCGCAGGATTACTCTATCACGACGCACATCGCCGTTGAGACCATGCGACTTCACCTCACGCATGTGGCTAGGACTCCCTCACACCATCTGGCGAGCCTCGTCGCTGCAAGGCCCCGCACTTCATTCAGCGCTAATGTCAATGCACACAGTGCGGCGTTTACTCCAGGGTACACGCCTGCGGCTAAGCGAGTGCTCCCTCCGTGGTGTTTGAGTCTCCCACAAGTACACCTCACAATTCCTGGGATACAGAAGAAGACAGATCTACCAGTATCTGCGCTAAAGCAACTCAGCTTACACCTGTTGTACGAACGGTACGGTAACCACGTACACGTATACACCGATGGATCGACTACGTCGTCCAGTTCTGGCGGAGCGGTGATTGTACCAACGCAGGGGATAACGATTCGACTAAAGACGTCTCATGTCACGACGTCCACGGCGGCAGAACTCACGGCTCAACGTCGTGCGCTAGAATTCATCCGTACTGAGAGGCCGAGGAAATGGGCTGTGTTTTCGGACTCGAAGGCGGCGTTGCAGTGCATACGGTCAGCTCTTAGGCGCGGATGCCACGAGCAGCTGACGTACGATGTAATCGTGCTTCACCACCACCTCCGAGAAAATGGCCACGAGATTGACTTTCAGTGGGTGCCCAGTCACTGCGGAATCAGCGGCAACGAGTCCGCAGATGGCGCAGCTCGCACTTCACATCAAGAAGCGAACATTATTTCAATTCCACTCTCAAGGACAGATGCTGCAATGCAGCTTCGACACCTGGCACGCCGTCTCTCACTGGTTGAGTGGAACTCACCAAACATCACACGAACGCGACTGTACCAGCTAAACCCTTCCCTGCATCTCTGCCCTCCATCAGGACTTCCTCGACATGAGGCCTCGCTTCTTTGTCGACTTTGGCTGGGAGTTGCCTTCACAAAGGCATACTCCGCATTAATTGGAGCGATCGACAGTGCAACCTGCGAGATGTGCGACACCGACGAAACCCTGGACCATCTGCTGTGCCACTGTCCGCGATTCGTCGAGGAAAGGAAAATCCTTGCTGAGACGCTACACCACCTTGACGATCGGCCACTGTCCTTACAGATGCTACTGGAACACCGCCCTCATCGCTCGTCGGCCCACAAGGCACTAAAAGCACTTTTACGCTTTCTCAAGACGACTGGTTTGGGTGAACGCCTTTGACAGTTGGACTTGTCCGACAACGTCTTTTTCATTATTCCCCTTCCTTCTCTCTCTCTCCCATCTTTCTATTCCCCCTTCCCACTCCCCCAGTGTAGGGTAGCCAACCGGACGCCCTTCTGGTTAACCTCCCTGCCTTTCTGTTTTCCCCTTCCTCCTCCTCCTCCTCCTCCTCCTCCTCCTCCTAAACCGTCTCAGTTGTGTCACTGATGGCTATAGAAATGGCATTCAAAATCACAAATACATATTCAAGTTGAGGAAGAGAAATTGCTGTTAACAATTTGAGGAGGAGTATTAAAGCACTCATATATCTCGACACTATGCAGAGTAGAGAGGGTGAAGACCCTGCCATCAAGGGGCTTTGTATAAGCAGTAAACAGTAATGTCATACCAAAGAGAACGCCGAGATCACGGATATAGTCGAACTTACGTAATGATACATGATTATTTAAGTATCACGATGGCCCATGGCACACTTTCGCTTTGTGAGTCAAGGTTATGACTAGTTTTAGCAGCGTTGAAGGAGAGCGCATTATTCATGTGTCATTAAGAAAGAAAAGACACATTTGAGTGTAGAAAAATACAGCCATCAGCAGTCTGAATTTTCTAAAAAGGAAAGACCAATTCCGAACGGCGGAAGAAACGCCGTTCGGAATCTTTAAATACAGGCAGGCGCAATGCCGGCCTTTGAGGTTCCACATCACTCGCTTTGTAGGACAACGGTCCGACACTGACTGTGACAGTAGCGTAACAGCTTGCCAATAACATGGCTACAGAAAAAAACTACAAGATTTGAAAAGCAACTTCAAGGAGCGAAAGTTTAATCACAAGTAGCGAGTCGCTCATGACATCAGAACTATTGCGAAGGTCAGAGTAAATGACGTTAACCTGCCCTGTCTCAAGTACAAGCATGGGTATCTGAATCAAGAAACCAGCAGTATTTTGGATAGTTGACATACAAGGAAGGAATCTATGCTGAGTTGGAATCAAGTGTTTCGCACTAATAGCCTTCCACAATAATAGTCCATCTCTGACATCGTCACATAATGTTACTGCATAAAGTCCAGTGCTTTTATTTGTTTTTTCGAGTAAATTTATTTCTACATTAATTCCGGCGCCTTCATGTTTTATACATCTCACCGAATCATTTTCACTATCTAAAATTTTAGCTGATTTCATGTAGCCTACATCCCTGTCTCTCAATATGTCCGCGTTGATGTGGTTAGATCGGAAGACCAGGCCAATTTGAATATCTGAACCTGTTTTCCAAAATAAACCATCGGGCTTTAAATTTTATTGTGTGACAATACAGGGGTTCCGCCCCACTCGCCAGAATCGTTGGAATAAGTATTCGGCGGCACTTTACTAATATTAATATATTTCGCAGTTAACGTCCCAAAGCATGCAACATCTACCGTAAGAATTGCTTGCCTTACAATATTAGGTTCAGTTTCTACGTTATTCCAGTCGGTGCAGGTATATATACTGATACATTTGAGTGTGGGTGTAATGCGCGAAGCACAGTATCCGTCATCTTCATTGAAAATTCATTAAATGATTGGGTTTCACATTTACCTATTTTTTGCCTTTAAATGACTGTCAACTGTCCTTCCTATTTCACGCTTTTTTTTTTATAGCAATAGAAACAACACCATTCGAAGTGTACAAGCTCGCAGTAGTAGTTTCGCTGGAAGCCAGCAGAAATTTCCCTCTTTGTCGTCACCTGTTTGATATCTGTAGGAACGCCGGCAACACTGGTTACTGGGTTTCCGGAAGGTTAATTGAAAATGAAACTTACCCTCCGTCGCGAAGGAATGCTCCCATATGTAGGTCAAATACAATTCTAAGTAATAAATGTTTGTCTTTAAGCAGAATAATAGATGGAACCTGCGTGGGTATTTGTTGGTTTTTCGTTACACTCGGAGTTTCACATTCATCATCACTGATGGTGTCGTCGGTCATCTTTTCATGAGATTCGAAGCCGGATTGAAAATATTATTCCTTTTTTATGGGGTACAAGCACGTTGGTTTTCTTCTGTGTAAAGAACGATCTCATTTTCCCCCCAACGGAAAAAAAAAAAAAAAGCTTTGTGGACGGGACACAGTCGTTTTAAGACGGTTCGCTATTTCTTATATTTAGGTGAACATTTGGAGCTGCTGGTTCAACTGTAAGTTATCGAAAGTTTTACAAAAATTGTGATATATCGAAAGCGATTGACAGTGTATATAGTAAAATTAAAGGCAATGCATGGTAAGTCAGAGTTATGTTAGTAAAAGCATTTATTGGGTGCGTTGCAGAATGATGCCCAACGAACTATTTAAGGTGTCTGCTAACTTTACGTAAAGGAGACGTTAAAATTCAATTTCTGTCTTATAGATATTATAGAAAACCTTCCTAAAATTTCTTGATATATCAACTAGAAATATAAAGTTACACGTATGGCCTCGCCACGGTGGTCTAATGGTTATGGCACTCGACTGCTGATCCGAAGGTCGCGGGATCAAATCTCGGCCGCTGCGGCAGCATTTCGATGGAGGCGAAATGTTGAGGCCCGTGTGCTATGCGAAGTCAGTGCACGTTAAAGAACGCCAGGTGGTCTAAATTTCCGGAGACCTCCACTACACGTATGAACCTTAGAGTTCAAATGAACACGAACAGGGACATTAATGGCGATTACAAAGGGGTAGAAATTTTCAAGCTTATTAGAACCTCAAGGCAGATCACGTTGCATACACGTGTGTTCAAACTATTTACAGTGTGTGTTTCGAATAGGTTAAGACGTTTGCCCCAACGTCCTGAACGATTTCATTGTGTCTCAAATCAACATATCCATAAAATATCAGCATCTTCGGGACTCTCATTGACGGTGTGAGCTTAAAAATCACGAGCTTTACTAAAATCAGAGGCTCGATGGGTGGTTTATATATCCGCTACTTCTCCTGGAAGGTTCCGTCCTTGCAGAGCTATACACATAAAAGCTACATGGAAACACTCTGCCGTGGGCTAGGACTTAAAAGTACATGCTATACTGTCCCGGTCGAGTTGGTATATAGCCCATGTTGTGACAACTGCGTTTCTGTGGAATTTCTGTGGAATTTATCGAAAACATGCAGTCACAGTGAAATGTGTACAGGGATGAAAGGGCCATATAAGCGGCAAACATGTGAAAAGTATGGCCAATGCCCTTTGGCCCATTAGTCCCTGGCACTGTTCATCGTGGACGCAACATTTACGCGATGTCTCGCTTCATTCATTCAGTAAACACGACGCTATACATTGCTACCTATGGTAGCCCAATGCAATCAAGGATTACTATTTAATCGATCAATTTGTCTTCCACAATTTATTGTAGATAAAGTACGGTTAGAAGGTTTAAGAGGGCATGACAAAAGATGCGCCACAATATTTAAAACGTACCACACCTCGCTTTTCCAACTTCCACCACGTACATAGAGATGGAGGTGACATTCTGCATGAACAAAGGCCCTTCGGACAAGTGAGCTTTGGCATCTTCAGGCAGAGGACAAGTGGCGTTGTTCTGCTGAGCTCAAGGTCGAGGATTCTATCCCAGCTACGCAGGCAGATATGAGAGACGCCGAACACCGAGCGGTGAAAATCATTCCTCAACTGTATATACTGCATGTCTTTAAATTAGATCGTGAATTTGCCAAGTACTAAACCTCCACAATATATAGAGCTGAATTGCAGCATTGAAAGTGCAAGGCTTATGTTGTAGACTGGCTAACGCTATCGCCTCCTTCGAAATGTGGGTTTACAGGCTGAAGCCTCCTTTTTGTTTTGATCACTTCACTTTTATCAATTTTGGCCACCTGGAGTTCTTTAACGTGAACCTAAATTTACGTACGTGGGCGTCTTTCGCATTTCGCCTCCATGAAAATACAGCCACCATGGCTGCGATTCGATCCCGCCACGTCAGGCTTCACAAGACGAACAATGAAAGTCTTCCTGCAATAGGTCATATAACGCTTAAAATATTGACCACTCAGCCTGCAAACACCATCATTTGCTACTGTTCGTGTATTTAAAAAAATATACGCTGGGATGACGGGGGTGAAAGAAAGAGGGAGGGGGAGGGGGGAGTCACGATGTCGATAGTCGAACAAGGAACTAAATCTGGGCGCAGGTGCTCATTGTACTGCAATTTATTTTTATGCGTTGTGAAAGTTCCAGCCGGAATACTCATTTCATATTACATACCTGATTGCTGGTATACAGCTCTCAGAACTCCGTCTAATGCGTCTCAACATATATAAAACAAAAATATAGAAAGTCCGACCGATAGAAAGGTTACAAAAAGCGGTCACCGCATCTGATCTCTGGACGAAGACGGTATAGTAATTGCAAGAAATGTGGAAACAGAAAGGACATGATCGGTGCACGTGTAGGACGCGCACATTGCTCCAAGAGCGAGCCAATTCTGAAATGGAAGGCTACGAGGCTCTTGCCACTTTATCTCGCGATAGAGAGCCAGTTTCAGAGCCTATTATCGAGACACCATGTGCGTTGTTAAGCATGTATACAGAGTGTCGTCTCAGGCTACACACCAACCCCCAGAGGCAAAGCCTAGAGAAGATAGAAGAAACATATTTTTGACCGTTTCTTCCCAACTACCATGCGTCGCACTGTCGGTCATTCCATCTCGAAAAGAGGCACATCCTCCACCATGTTCAATCTTGCTGGCACGGCCATATATAAGCTAGGACAGGGTCTTGTCAGTCCACTTTATCCGGAGAGAGACCGGTTAAGTGACAACCTTAAGTGTGCCTCGAGATTGTACGCACCTCTCACTGCAGCAGGCATCCATGTATACACGTTGCATCGCAATAGCCGCGGCGGCATATTAAAGCGACCGTAGCTTCTTTGAGAGGCCAGGTTTTTTGATAAGAAAATGGTGTATCGGCGACTCCCAAAACGCGTAGCAGTTGGCCAGCGCATCTTTGTGCGTACCTCTCAGGTAGCAGGAGCTCATGATGAACAGCGGTGGTATGTCGCACGAATAGGGTCGTGATAGCGGGCAGGAAATGGAAATTCCACAGCGTAGATAACACACACTGAGCGAAGAGATAACGACACGACAACTGCAACGGCTTTCACTGAGGTATAGCAAGTTTCTTGCAGCCTCTTATACTCATATGAGTTATGTCACATGCAGTGGCGAATGTGCAAACCAGGTAGCATCTGGGATGCCACAAGGGAGCGTACTGGGCCATCTTTTACATTTAATATAGACTAGCAACCTATTATTATTTTATGTCAATTTGTAAGTCCGGCGTTTCGAGGGCGATTACTTAGTTTAGGAAACAAAAACTTTCATAGCCGACGTGGCAGAAGTTAAGCTGGTCTCCCGAGGCAAAATGGTACGGTAACCGGTAAATGGAAATTATAATGTTGAAAGAAAACCAAATACTAAAAATTACCAACATTTGTTCTCCAAGATATGGCTGTTGTGAAATGTTTCACTAGTAAAAGGAAACTCAACTCATTGAAGCACCTGGATGTAGTACATCCTTTTGAATTCGTCTGTGCTGCTCGCATCAAGCGTATAAGAGTAAGGCTACGAAGAAGTTCAACTTCCTCAAACGACACTTGCTGTTCTCTAATAAGAAGGCAAAACTGCTCACTTTCAATTAGTTGACTGGACCCTTTCTAGAATATGCTTCTTTCATTCGGCATTCTTAACTTTACACATTAGTAACCTTAACGAAATATAACAATAATGCCCCTATGTTTATCTCATAATCATACGCACTCTCCATAAGCGTTTCATCACTAAAATTAGAAATTAGCCTTGCTACACTAGTTATACGCAAACGACATGCCCGGCTATACTTTCTTTAGGGTAACATAATTTATCACGGCAACGCATCGTTCGCAAAAGTGAACATACTCGTTCTTGTAACATCTGATACCTCAACCTTCTTTGTCAAGCGCACAAAGCAACCTCCGTGTTCGCCTAGACTAATAAGTACCAAAATTCGCCCTTAGCACTGCGTGGAAGCGGTTGTAACCGCGTATCATGTCCGAGATACCAGATCCTTCAGTATTACACTCGGCGTTGCTGGGATAGTTACAAAGTGCAAAAGATCGCTGGCCTGTATCTCTATTGTCATTTCATTTACGGTATTTCTTATACACCATATATCGGTAGTGTTTTCTTAACTTATTATCAGTATTTTCATGTCTAACACTGTGCTCGTGTAATCACTATTCAACAATAATAATCATGCTTGGCTATTCAATCATGATAACGAAACAAAAAGGCATAACGCATAACGCAAAGATGAAAGTGCTAAGTTACCCTCCCACAAGCCTTATCATACAAAGAAGTGTGGCTCTATTTCTGATTTTTTTTATTGTTTTTTCCTTTAGCTCGTTTTCTCATGTGTGCAAATGATGTACACGAATCACTTGCGCAGATATGTTAGGATAAAAAGTGAGTTTTCCGGTAATCAAAGCAGTCGAACAGTCGAACGCGCTGCAAACTCCGAGGACAACTTACCAAAGAGTAGGGGGCAGGAATCAAACCAGGGCCCCAGGGGTGCCAAAAGCACGCTACCATTAGGCTACGGCTGCTCCTCCCACATGGTACACACAGGTGAACCTATTGCACCAGCAGTAGCGATGTTAGTGCTTGTGTAGCTTCAATTTCGCTTTGTTTTAACAGATGTCATGCCAATGTAAGAAACATTACATATGTTGTATCGCTCGGCATGCTTCTACTAGCGATCAGCATTCCATGGTGCTGTCGACGTTCCTGGTTATAGCTCACATTAAGATTAGCCTGTATACGCCCACTCAGTATGCACATTGTACAAATACGTTCGCACTATTCGTAAGAGTTGGCTAAATGCCAATCAAATCGACACAGGAAATTTCTTCGCTGACTGCTTCGTGTGGCAACAATTCCCACGATTTGTGGGATCCGCAGGACTTTTTTCTCGTGTATACCTCACATCTGTCACTGTCTGCGCCACAATCGATGAACAAATCGCAAAGTACGATTTAAAACAGGGAATGTCGCGGAGCCAACGTTTCGACAAGCGGACTTGTCTTCGTCAGGGCGGCAACTCAGCATCCATCTTCCCCTGAGCTTCTTTTCTGTCTGCGTCACAGTATTTCTTAATTAACTGATTTGACGCTCTAGCTGAAACTTTCCCTTTGCTTAACAGTTCTCTTTGTATGCAAAATTGGCAGTGTGTTTTATAACTGTTAATCTAGGAAGAGGAGGAGAAGGGAGGAATGACAGGGAGGTTAGCCATTACTGAGGCCGGCTGGCTACCCTGTGCAGGGGGAAAGGGGATTTATAGACTACTTCGTAGGGTGATAACGTTGCCATGTTACATCAGGAGCTACTACACAATCTCTACTACATGTCGACTAATACGCATGAAAACACCGTTACATACTCATTCGACGTGTTTTTGCGCTGTTTATTTGAGACTGAGACACAAGAAGCTAAGAAGTAAATTGTGGGTTAGCAGAAGATGGTGGCACCCATGACGCTAATGCAAAGTCGTCTACATATATATGTATAAAGACAAGTATAACAATCCACGATGAATATTCAGAGCGAACAGCAAGTCTATTCTCCAAATTGTCAGAATAACCTGCAAGCGCGCATAATGTCGGGTGTGCCTTCCCGTGTGTTATATGCAGAGCTCAGTGGTAATATTTTTCTTTTAATATCGAATGGACACTGCTAAGTGTCCGCGACACCAAGCCGAACGCAGCCGTTCCGTAATACATGTATTCGTTTACACAGCAGAATATTTCGATATCGGAAAGTGCTCCCTTTTCCGAATGGGTACTATGTGCGTAATGAAATATACATCTAGAAGCGCCAGCTTAGCTTTTAAGTAACTCGGCCACTGTAAACAAGAACGGCAACTACTTTCTCACTGCACAAACAATATGAACGTACGAGATGTTGCTTGCTCGTTATGCGCGAGTGCTTGCTCTTCACATCTGGTATGTCATCAGATGCAACGAAGTCAGCAGCCTTCACCCCCCGCCCCCCCCCCCCCCCCCCTCCAATATGGGATAAAATCCTTTACCCAAGCAACTTTCTACAGGACAAACTGAAGCGGAGTATGGTCATGTCTTTTTTTTTTTAGCTGTATAATACCCCTGACACACGGGCACTCTAAAGTACTTTAGGTAAGGGGACATCTACCCGAAAGGCGTTCATGCCCAGTGACACACGACAAAGGAGTATCTCCTTCCCGGCAAAGTTCCTTTACAGAAAGGTAGATCGGCGATCTACTTTTAGAGCGTAAAGGCGTACTCTCGCCGACAGCGTACACGGCCCGTAAACGGGAGAGAACTTTTCGCAAAATTACAACACCCCGCAACTATTAACTTGGCTTGCGTATAAGCTTTAGCTTTTAGCCGTGTAATGAGATTTGTCGTGCCGCAAAGATTTATTTTTACCGAACTCTCGAACGCTCACATCGCCGCCATGCGGGATTCCGGCAGTCATCATCTTTTTCGTCGTGGCTTGAAACGAACAATCAACATTATTAGCCATCAGCAATAAAAACGATATTTTTACAATCCATAATCGCTAAAGGTAATTAAATGCGGGACTTCTTATAAATGTTCACTATCTTGCTGCTTTAACAAGCAGCGCCATTTTCTTGTGGCGTTCGTCTTAGGAACCACCTAAAGAAGTTCACGTGTTGCCGTGTGTCATCGGCGCAACTACTTTCTACAGAAGGTCCTTTAGAGTAGAAAAAGGGGTTCACTACAAAGGACTTTACTTTCGCCCGTCTGTCAGGGGTATAAACCGATAGTTAAGCTTAGGAAGGATGAGCAATACTATGTAGCCAAGGAAGTAATTAAAACTCTTCTTTAATGCTTCCGCGATATACTCTTCACAAGCCGTAATCATGGCAAGTCGTCCCAAGGCTGGCAGCTGCAGGATTTACATGAAGTGGGAATAAATTTTTTAGCCTTTGTTATTTCCGTCACAAAGCTGTAGGTTTCATCGTATAAATTCCTGACTCCGGATGTGCAAGCGTTTTTCGGTTTGTAAAGTTAGTACTTTGCTTTCTGCTACTGCTTTTTTTTTTTTTTTTTTGCGACGGCATGAGAAAACTTCGACGCTGGAAACAATCCTGCACAATTCAAGCTCTCGCTCCTCAAATGATAGGGACAAAAGATTATTTCCTATTTTTTTGAATTATCCACCGGAGATGTGCATGCTGATACAGCGACACAATTATGATGCATGCTGTATTGGGGGACTACGAATTAATTTCGAGTATCTGGGACGTGCACATACAAATCCAAGTGCACTGGTGTTCATCCGCCCCGTCCATAGCGAAATCCGGCAGGAGGGAGTTGAAGCCAGGTCCCCGACTTTGGCATCTGGGCACCTTACCTGCTAAGCTGCCACGAAGGATGAAAATATTTATTTAATCTATGCATAAATATTTTCGAATTTGCCCTAACACAATGCTTAGCGATTTGAATATTATGCTCAAGCGGTTGCAAGCATAAAAGAAGCCTAAAAATAGAAACTTCCGCTCATGTCACTTCACATGAAATTCAGCTATTATCTGCTTGCTTAGTACATGAAAAATTCATTTCTACTTTATTAAATTTGGAACTCAGAGAGACCAGTCGGAAATGTCCTTGGATAACGTCAGTACTAGATTTGTCTCTATTTTTCTTGCGGTATTAAACGGTTTTTGTCGAAGTGAGCAAGCTGTGAACACCCTATAGTTCGAAGGCGCCCCCTCGGTATCCATCTATTCATATTGAAATTACTGTTTATGTTATACTGCATCTTCCTGTAAAGAAAGCTCACTGGATCTATGCTTGTACGTTAGCGCATATGTGACGTTTCTTACAAAGAAAATCCTTTTTATGTTGTCCCTTATATCGAACAGTCTCCCTTGTGAACTCGTACCACAAGACATATTAGCGTTGTATCTACCGGACATTTCCTTTGTGCGTTCAATTCCTTTCTGTAATCCAGTACGAATAATTGATTATAGGTGACCAGTGGTGATTCGCAACGCAGTCAAACGGCGTCTAGAGAGAGAGAGAGAGAGATGATGGGCGGAAGGTAGGGAGGTTAACCGGGAGGGAAATATCCAGTTTGCTACTCTGCACTTGGGAATGGGTGAAGGGAGACAGAAAGGGATGGAAGAAAAGAATAAAGAGAGAAAGAGAGAGGTCAAATCGCGCACACACACAAGCACGGCATGTGTCAGAGACGGTTCACGAGGCCCGTTTCGGGCAAAAACTTGAGCACAGCCTTCGTGGCTTTCTGCTGCGAGACACTATCGGTCCGGCATTCCAATACGGTTTGCTCAGACAGCGGTCTACCATCAAGGCGTGACAATTCTGCGGCGAGAGACTGTCGCTGGGAGCAGTACCCAGGGCAATCGCAGAGGACGTGCACAATCGTTTCCTCGCTGCCGCAGTGAATACAGGCAGCACTGTCTTCCAGTCCAATGCGATAACCGAAACGTCTTGTGAATGACGTGCCTAGCCACAGGCGGCAAAGTACGGTCGTTTCACAGCGGGTAAGCCCACGCGGAACTCGAAGTTGTAGTGATGGGTCGAGGCGGTGTGGGCGGGTATGTAGAAGACCAGGAGTGTTCCACTGCGCTATAGCCATATCACGCGCAAGCGAGCGAAGTTTTCTTACTGCATCCGTTCTTGACAGTGGGATGGTTTGCAGC